>OY856410.1:293288882-294001382 GCA_963693085.1 Alisma plantago-aquatica
ATGAAATATGGTCGATTGGCTGGGACTCCTAGTCGATTGACTGGACTATTTTGGCAAGTCCAAATCCATTCCACTCAATCACTAGGACTCCCACTTCGAATGTCTTCCTATTATTTCCTTTTCCAACTCAGAGTGTCCACCTATATGGAAACTATTAAACAAAGTCATGTTGACTGGATAAGATCTCTGTGAAGCCTCTTCATGCATGCATGGAAACTAGATTGATCAAACAAATATAAAAAAAATCTTGTTTGAGGGAAATATAATTAAACAATTGAACTTTAGGGATCACATGGGATGAGCCTCAACTCCTACTCCCTTATGACAACCTCCTACTCATCCATTATGCGATCCTCCTTAGGAAATTTGAATGACCCTAGATGCACCAATGACTCACCATATATGATCAAACCATCAAAGGCACAATGAAATCAACTTTGTAATGCAAGTTGATTAGCGTAATCATGCACCGGATGCCATAGAAATGTAGAAGCACTCAAAATGAGTGAATCAAAAATCAAAACATAAGCTTGTTTATTTTTTACCTCCAAAATGCAAAGAACACTAGGAAGTTGGAAACTAAAAATATATAGAGACAAAATTATAGATGAAAGGCTATAACTATAATATTGTACCTTCTCTAAGCAGACCAGAGTCTAAAAATCACCAAAAATGCACTGAAGAACACTAGATATCTCACCTTGACACTAACATGAAGAAGCTATTTTGGTCCCTTTGGAGCTTGTCCATGGAAAAGTGCATTCCGCAATGCTCTATAACTACGGAATGCCTCATTCCACAAGCATAAATTTCTTCTCACATCCATTGTCACTTTGCTCGTCTGACTGAGTTTTCACCATTGTTGATGTTATTGAATGTTGGGAAATGAGGGTGTTGTCTACTATCACCTGAGGATGTTGTCCGCCATCACCTTTTATTCCCCTTAGAAATAATGTTTTTGAAAAAATTGTCAATAAGTCCCTGGATTTTCAACACAAAGTCTAGATACCTCTAGAATTTATACAAAATCATAAACATTAGATTAATGTTGGTAGAATATTAAGCTAACTAATAAAATCTCAATCTCAAATCTTTTCTCAAAAAATGAAAAAATCACTCTTATAATATAAAATCCTTTGATCTCTCATGAGGCCTAATCGCCTTTTAGATCTTAAATCCTAGATCGTAGTCCACACTACTCAATTTGGTTTTATGATCACAATCAAGTTGTGTGCCATTAATTTTTCAAAATATCATAATCATGTCAATAATGAGTCATCCAAAATGCAAAGGACTAATATAGGTTGGCATTATCACCTCTTCGGGTGATGGACCAAGACCTTAAACTACAGTACAAGCACTACCACAAATAGGAATCACATCTTTCAAAACACTGCATGTGGTAGGTACCTTTAGATAATCCTAGACCAAGACCATAAAGTGGATCTGCATGTTCTCTATTAACGTTACATTTCCAAATCGTATATCATGTAGGTAGCTCTTTAGTTGGAACTAGGATACTGACCTAAAATTGTACCATATACATGCATAAAGACATACCCTAGTAGGCCAAACTATTTTTACTTTAGAATTTATCCCCTACTCTAAGTAGGAAAATTTTGCATTTGCATGCATCATTCAAGACCTACCTTGAGTAGAAAAACCTCACATTTAACTTTTTTCATACAATCCCTACTTGTTGTATGCAAATGGTTCTTCATTCAATCCCTATTCCAAGTAGGCACACCGTTTCTATAGTCAAATCCTACATTTGGAACATAACAATCTTTTATATGAATCTCTATCCTTATTAGTAACCTCACAATTTTCTCTTTCAATTCAAACCATAAATCTAGTAGGTGCCTCGTTTCTATTTAAAGCCCTACATCTGGTAGCATCATGTGCCTTATTTCAAGCCATACACTAGATATTCATTTTGAATTTTAAAATCCCTATCTTGCATAGACGACACCTCCATTCAACATTTTAGGTTATGACTCTATCTCTTATTTTGGTCCATTCATCAGGTCATTGTGATTAATCTAGTTCATTATTTCAAGCACTTTGAAAACTATTTTGCATTACATAGTCATAATTCAACAAGCCATCCTTTATGGGGTCTTAGTCTTTTTACCTTTTAATGACCACTAAAAAGGCCCCCATGTGTTCCTTCTGCTTCCACCATTCCTTGACAAGTGCATGAATTAACAAGAGAACCAAACACCCATTGAGTAAAAGCTACAATGATTCCCCACTGAGCATGAGACCACTAGTACTTCCAAAAGGACACCACTCCCCACAAAATCTTTGCATCACACTAGGGGTAAGTGTTTGGCTAGGAATAATACATTGTATTAAATAGGATACCTTAAACCTTAGCACATTTTGGTGCCCAACCTTACCCATTATGTGAATATCTATACCATTAACCGTTCCAAAAAGAAAAGAGATAGCCCATGCAACTTGACCAATGATTCAACAGATTATCTCTTGGCAAGTCACACCTTTTGGACATTCATGACAACAAATGGGGTCAGACTTGAAGCCTATGATTCTTACTCTTACCTTGAGCCTTGTCTTGAGAGAGAAAAATTGTTGAAACCCCATTTTTTTTATCATTGAACCATGTTTTTTCTGGCTAGTGATGGAATTTATCAACATTTTTGTTAGATCTAGGATGGGCTCTATAGGGGGTTATTAGAGCTAAATGCACTTAAACAAAATTCAGTAGACCTTCAAGATATTTCTAAGATAATATGGCAATTATGAACTTTGAGTGCAACTAAAACATACATAGCAAGGGAGAGAGAGATTGAACAAGCACAATAATACAAGCTATATATAGTGGTTCCAATCTCCAAACTAGGAGAAAGTCAGTCCACTACCTAGAGAGGTCAAGCTCTAGGATTTTGCAACCATTGCATACTTATATTCCATTATAAGACATACAATATATGACCTTCCTTTTCCAGGCCAAGGATACCCAGCCTTCCCTTTGAGGACAAGGGAGCCAATAACCTACAAAATGACTTACCTATCCATGACCAAGAGTCTTCAACCTCTACAAAGAATTACCCACTTTGCAACAAGTCTTCTGCCTTCACCAAGGACTTACCCACTCTTGCACAAGTCTTCCTCCTTGAAGGAATTACCCACTCTTCATGGATCGTTTGCCTTTGACTTCACCTTCACCAAGGAGAAGCTTTCACTAAGGGACTACTTCCCTTCTTCTTATTCTTCACCTCTCTTAGCCAAGAGAGACAATCTTCATCTTCATCTTCATGGTAGAAATGAGAGATTGGGAAGTGGGGGAAGTGAGAGCCTCATAAGCTATTATCTCTCTTACAAATTTTCTACTCACTCCAATGGAAGTATTAAGTGATTAAGCTTAAAGAGAGAGTGAGGCTCCTTGAGATGCTCACCTATAATATAGGGACCTTCATAGTTCTCGGTTAACTCTGGAATGAAGCCCAAGGGGTCCTATTTAGAGTTGGGGATGCCTAGAAACACTTAAGGATGAATACTAACCGTTTGGGGTGTTGTAACATATATTTTTTCGAGTTTTGAAACACTCCAACAACTATAAACATTTTTTTTGCACTTTTTGTACAATGTGATTGACCGAGTTTACTTTTGGAAAACTCGACCGATTACACTATGCGACAAATAAAATTTGAAGCATCAGTTGAGTTTATCCAGGATGAAACTCGACCGATCACATAAATTTGATTTTCCATGGTGTCAGTTGAGTTTTGTGTTTTAGAAACTCGATTGAACCTGGACATTCTCAAAATGCATCAAGGGTGTCAGCTGAGTTTGTCATGGAGAAACTCGACCGAATAGGCACTCTGTGATGTATTTTGAAAAATGGCATTAGAGTGCTTAAATATGTGATATAATTGCTTTTGATTTTTTTCAATCTTAATTACAAGTCATACAATCATTACAAGTGATTTACAACATGATTCTAATAGAGATACATCATATTCAACAAACACTTGCATTGATTTTGACTTGTCTTTTCTCTAAGTTAGGATGCGTAAGTTAGGGCATTTGGAGTGTGTCTATACCTGATCTGAAATCACTCAAGTAGAAGTAATAAATACAAATAAGTGGAATGGTTATTCATCATCAAAAAGGGTTTAGTCAATTTAGACCTTGAGTCAACATTCTCCCCCTTTTTGAAGATGAAAAACCATTTCATAAATGTATTGAAAGATTTTAAGTAAAATCATGCCTTTGGAGAAACCTAGAGGTTTCAATAGAATTGAGTTCATATGCTCCCCTTCAATTAATGCTCATGGAGTCTCATACTCCCCCACAATTGATGTTATTTCTCTTGCATGGTTAGCTTTCACAACATTTATAGAAACTATGTCTTCTACTCATAGTTCTACATATATGTCTTCTCCCTTTAAGATAAGACATGCCTTCTCCCTGTCTTACATAAGACAAGATGTGTCTTCTCCCCCTTTTTCATTTCAAAAAGTGGGGGTTTGAAGAGTTAAAATGAAATATTTTAGTATAAGGAGATACCTAATGCTAGAAAGGAGAGTAGAAGAGCAAAAACTAAGGACTTGTCCAAGCAATGTATATAAAGCAGAATCAAGACATGCATTGGAACAACCCTATATGTAGTTCTAACAAACAACCAAGATAAAGCTATGCGGGTAAGTAACTCAAGATAGTAGATCTACAATTCAAGGAACAAGCTTGATCAAGTATGAAACAAGATACAAGCATAGCATATAGTTGAATACGACTTGATCAAAAGATGAACAATGCTAGAACTACAGGTATATGAACTACTAGTAGATGATATCACAAGTTAGGACTACTAGTAGGATATAGATCATAGCAGAAGATGCACAAGTTAAAGATCAAGCTACGAGAAGATGTAGAGATATATCCAAACAAAAAGATATACAGATTCATAATCTAGAAAGGATATAACTCACTAGCAAATATGCATAACTACCAAAAGAAGATTACCACTAAGAACCTCATATTGCATCAAAAGATATCCTATTAGATAGATGTATCAAGTTAGAGCACATTGAAAGCAATTTAAGACACAACCAAGAGATCCAAAGAGATCATCATCAAAACCTGCATAACAACTCAAGACAAGTAATTACAAGATATAGAGATATCAAAAAGTAAGCAATTAGATAGATAGATTTGTATGCAAGATGAGCAATTTAAAGCATGAAAAAATGCATATATAAAGGTACCAAAGGGTGTGCCACAGAATAAGGCTTGTGGTTGAGAAAATCTAGTTGAGAGGGAAATTCTCTTCCATATAGTCAACTGTATATTCTATGCACAGTGTTGTCGGTCAAGTTTTTGGGATGAACTTCTCGGCTGACTACAGTTGTTGGCAACACCAATTGGTGCTTTTCAGTGGAGATTCTTATAGGACAAACTTAGTCAACAACAGATGATGTCAAAAACATATATATTTCAAAAAGACACATCTAGAGGCATGCTAAATACATAAACCATATCCAAACATGTGTAAGCAAGTTAGTAATGCACTATGAAAGCACCAGGAATAGTTTTTGAGAAAGAAAGTGATGAGAATCACAATATACCACTTTTGACTCAAAAATCATATGTATAGTGCATACTAACTTCCCAAAAACACACTATATTGGATATGAGCAAGAATAGCATTACCTTTGTGCTTACCATTTCTTTTCCACTTGTTTTCACCCCCTACTCATCTCACCTTTCTTCATTCGTGTGGATTGAGAAGCCAATTTACAAATCATAGCTCATGTCAATCGAATTGCACTTGAGATACAAGAAGAAAGATGAAATGGTCCCCAATCATATTTGGGGTCCAAAGGGGTTATCTAAGAAACTCTAGTCCTATTACTCTTGGGCGCTTTCCTAAAAGGACAATATGTGGAATAATGACCAATATTATTGCAATGATTACATAATCTCCTAGCCTTGGAACTATAGGATTCTTAATTGAAAATTGAAGGTCCTTTATATTTGTTGTTCCCTTGGCTAGAATCAAGTCCAATACCATCTCTACCCATTTGTTTGGTAGTATGGTCTAGGATTTGATTAAGATCCTTTTTATAATCTAAGAATATTTGCATAGAAGATCTCAAACCATGATTATCATTCATAATAGAAGTAATAGTAGAATATAATTGATTGATATCATCTCTAGCATGCAAAATATCAGTTTCTAGGTAAAGAGTATTGGTCATATAATAATATTTATCAATATGAAGAGCAACACATTATTGTCTCTACTAGTAGAACTAGAATAACATTCAAGGAGATTGATTTTAGTAAGCAAGGAAGCATTTTCTTTTACAAGAAAAGCAATATTAGAAAGATAAACACTATTTTCATATTCTAATCCTTGCAAAACAAAATTTTTGTCCTTATTTCAATTTTAAGAATATCAATATTAAGCATGAGAGAATTCACAATATTACTATGCTCTTCATTAGCACTAGACATAAAAGGTCGAGCTTCTAGGAATCTAATATTATCAAGCAAATTAGCATTTTCAAGTTTAAGAGAATCTACTTGTCTAAGATAAGCATTGTTTTCACCAAGTAAGTAAATATTAGCATGTTCAAGATCATGCTTTTCTACATGCAAATTTTCAACGATTCTAGCAAGCCTTTTCTTTTTCTTTTTAGAAGATTTAAGAGGGGCATGAGTAGCATGTATAATAGAAATTAAAGATTCTTTATCTAAAGAGTTTATATTTACCTCTTTTGAGTCTTCACTTGTTGAGTCCATGAGAGCGACGTGTCATTCTTCATCTTCATTAGAGCTTGAGCTAGATCCTCCATTTGATTCTTCATTTGAGCTTGAGTTGGAGGAGTCACTAGAGCTTGAGTTGGGGGAGTCACTTGAAATTGTGTGCCATATCTCCTTCTTCTTATTATTCTCTTATCTTCTCTTACGATGATGGGTCTTTTTGCCTTGTGGACAATCTTCCTTAAAGTGACCCTTCTTTCCATATTTGAAAGCATCGGGTGAAGGAGGATGACTTACCTTTGTAGAGTCTACCCTTGGAGTACATGGCATATTCTTTTTGAGAGGATGGAGAAGCTTGACCAACAATAGTCTCAATTTGTGCTTTGATTTCATCCTACTTCATTCTTTGTAGCTCTTTATCTTCTTCTCTTTCTTCTTCATCTTACTTTTCAAGTTTGACTTCATGGGCTTGTAGATTTCCTATGAGCTCTTCAATAGGGATATCACCGAGAGGCTTTGTTTCTTCAATGGAGGTCACCTTGGAGTCCCACCTCTTAGCCTAAGGATCTTTGAGTTGATCTCTCCTCTATCCATAGGATGACCTAGAACGATAAGACCATTTACAATGGTGTTGACCCTTAAGTACATCTCGGCTATCCTCTCCTCCTTTCGCATTTTGAAGTTTTCAAGGAGGCCTTTAAGCATGTATAATTTTCTTTCCTTCACTTGATTTGTCCCTTCATAAGTGACACATAGCTTTCTACATATCTCATAGGTGGTCTCACAAGAGAAAATTTGGTTGAACTCAGTGGGGGACATGGAGGCATAGAGGATGTTGATGGCTCTTGGATTCAAGGTTGCTTTATTCAAAGTAGGATCATCCCATTCTTCTATCTTTGTCTCCGGTAGCTTGTATGGAAGGTCCACCATTCTCCATAGCTCAAGACTTGATCCTTGGATGTAGTACTGGATCATTGTCTTCCAATAGAAGAAATTTCCCCCATCAAATATTAGAATGTTGATTAGATATCTCCCTCCTTGATAATCACCCATCTTCTCCTACTTGTGGAAGCATGCTTGGAGAAGACCCACTCTAATACCACTTGTTGGATCTAGTATGAACTATAGAAGGGGGTGAATAGAGATAAATGCACTTAAACAAAATTCATTAGACCTTCAAATATTTCTAAGATAATATGGCAAGTATGAACTTTGAGTGCAACTAAAACATACATAGAAAGGGAGAGAGAGACTGAATAAGCACAATAACACAAGCTATATAGAGTGGTTCCAATCTCCAAACTAGGAGAAAGTCATTCCACTACCTAGAGAGGTCAAGCTCTAAGATTTTACAACCATTGCATACTTATATTCCATTATAAGACATACAATATATGACCTTCCTTCTCTAGGCCAAGGATACCCAGCCTTTCCTTTGAGGACAAGGGAGCCAATAATATACTAAAGGACTTACCTATCCATGACCAAGAGTCTTCAATCTCTACAAGGACTTACCCACTTTGCATTGAGCCTTCTGCCTTATACAAATTACCCACTCTTCATGGATCTTCTGCCTTTCACTTCACCTTCGCCAAGGAGAAGCTTTCACCAAGGGACTCCTTCCATTCTTCTTCTTCTTCACCTCTCTTAGCTAATAGGGAGAATCTTCATCTTCATCTTTATGGTAGAAATGAGAGATTGGGAAGTGAAGGAAGTGAGAGCCTCACAAGACATACATGTATGACTAGCTCTCTTACAAATCTCCTACTCACTCTAATGGATGTATCAAGTGATTAAGCTTAGAGAAAGAGATAGAGGGAGGATCTTTGAGGTACTCAAATATAATGCATGGACCTTCATAGTGCTTGACTAATAATGGGATGAAGCCCAAGGGGTCTTATTTATAATTGGGGATGCCTATGTCACACCCCAATTTTACTAAAACATAGAATGGGGATTTCTTAAATAAAAATAGTTGAGGGCCTTAATGCAAAACATCATGAAATGAAACTTCATGGAGGATAATGAAATGAGAAGAATAATATGTGACTCAAAATTCTTTTCCCCTTTCACATGTGCATTATGAATTTCAATTAACTCAAAGATGATGTACCATTAGTGTCCCTTTTTTCTCTCTCCTCCAAAGAGTTTTCTCAAAAAGGTATGATAAGTAGATGAAATAGTTTTTGAATGTTTAATAAGTATTAAACTCAAGATTTGACTCAATGGATCACAAAGGAAGCTATTTCCCCAATTTGCATAATGTATTAATACATTAAATTCAAGTTAAATGGCCTATATAGGAATCATGGTCAAAATAAGTGAGAAACAAAAAATTAAAGGCATAGAAAGAATCTAGACCATTTATTCGACATGTGATGCGAATTTGGGTTCATTTTGACCATGTTTGACCCTCCAAATGAATTGAATAAGCTACCATATAGCTTGACTAAGATTTGAATACAAATTCATTTAATACAACACATTTAGTCTAAGGTTCGGTTATTTTCCTCTATCACGTGTTACATGTATTTATTTCCCTCTTCTATACGCCATCCAACAACTGTTATAAAATCAAGATTCGATCTAACGGCTCCACGACTGACTCCTACCACTATTAATCTTTCCAACTTGAATGCAACACACATGCTTCTCTCCCTCAAACTCTCCCTCTCTCATCTCTCCATCAATCTGTGTGATTTCTTCTTCATCAAATTCATAAGGTATTCTCAAATAAAAAGAGCCTTCACTCGCTCTCTCTCTCACCCTGATGAGGAAATTCCCAATCAGACTTCCTCCTCACTCATTGCTCTGAGTTGTAAAGGTCACCGTAGTGCACCTTACGCCCATATAAAGGGTCATAAATGACCCCTAGACTTGATATATACCTCCTCCCTCTTCATTTCTTCCTCGAACGCCCTGAGATGTTTCCGAATTTTCTCCTCCGACGACCCATACCTTGTCTGTGCCTCCCATACTTTTTCCTATGCAATTGGGACCTTAGTGAGTACCCTTGACGCCTATTTGACATGTCGATACTGCATGTTGTTGCGTTCTTACCTGAGCTTCTATACCCTATAAGGTCATTGCTTGCCTTCGTTGGCGTTCACCGCCATGCTTGTTTAGCGGCTCTTCGGCCACAAGAACACCTCCCCAACCCCTGCCTCGATTCCACGTGTGTTGTAGAGAACTTAGTTGGTGCTTTCTTTATGGTTTTCATGGCTTGTTTCTCAAATAATTTCTCCCATGTTCTCTTGTTTTTCCGGCAAGTCTTGGAGAAATAGAGGTCCTCACCTTTCCAATTTTGATCATCCACCTTTACCGAACTTCAAGGATCATCCTACAATTGCCCTGATGATTTTGTTTTTCCCGTAGATGCGTCGCAAAATCGGGGTTGGATCCCCAGGGTGCCCCTCTCACCATGGATCAAGCGGGAAGAACCCAGGTCATGTAATGACCATGGGACCCTCGCAATATTGATCAAATAATTTAGTTTGCTAGGGTATTTTTGGGTTTTAATCAAGCCTTTTTTATTTTCATCTGTGAGAAAATTCAAATGCCCTAATGACACTTTAACCCCACAATTTCAATGATTGTGTCATGTGCGCCTATGGTTTTCTAGCAATTTGGCCTTTTATTTACATTGCATTTATATTTGGTTTAATCAATGTCACACATATAGTTTTCTGAATTTGTCATTGGTCCACGATGCAAAATTCGTAACTTTTGCATACGACCTCAGAAAAATATGTAAAAATATTGTTAGGAAAGATCTTTTGATTTTCTATTGATCTAGTCTATATTCAAATGATGATTTACACATTCAATCACTTAAAATAATTCAAATACCAAGATTAGGGTTTAATGATTATGGACTTACGTACCCACGATGTTCTTAATCAAATTACATGTGATTCGAGGCTCAATCAAGTAAGGAGATTTGACTTTAAGGTGACCTACTCTAGATAAGCGGGTCATGCATGTTCAGCACGAGTAAATTTGATTTAATGCATGTTATTTATGATTATGTACTTTAGTATGTTTCATGGATTATGAAATGATTTCTCAAAGAAGACATCATGTATACTTATCATTGTTTGATTGGTTTATTACTTATAGTCTATGGTAAAACACTCATTATGATTATTGATTATGAATTAAGGTTAATGAGTCAAAGAAGGGCTACCCTATTATGGCTTATGAGGGAGAAATCTCATTATGATTCAAGGGGAGAGATTCCATCATATTAAAGTTCAAGGATCATGTTAATGTTAATGTTAATGTTAATGTTAATGTTAATAATGTTAATGTTAATGTTAATGTTAATGTTAATGTTAATGTTAATAATGTTAATGTTAATGTTAATGTTAATGTTGATGTTAATGCTAATGTTAATGTTAATGTTAATGTTCATGTTAATGTTGATGTTAATGTTAATGTTCATGTTCATGTTAATGTTAATGTTAATGTCAATGTGAATGTTAATGTTAATGTTAATGTTAATGTTGTTGACTCAAGGTCAATTAGATCAATGTTGACTCACATCTAAATTGACTAAACCTGTGTTTTGGTGATGACTAACCATTCCACATATTGGTGTCTAATGTCTCTACTTGAGTGATTTCAGATTAGGTATAGACACACTCCAAATGCCCTAACTTGCGCATATCAAATTGGAGAAAAGACTAGTCCAAGTCAATACAAGTGCACATTTTTGTAATATGATGTAAATCCATTAGAATCATGTTGTAAATCACTTGTAATGATTGTATGACTTGTAATTAAGCTTAGAAAAAATCAGGAGCACTCAGATCGAATGTTTAAGCACTCAAAAGCCATTTTCCAAAATTCACATCAGGTTGTTCATTGGTCGAGTTTTGTGAGTTGCAAACTCGACCGATCCTGATTGGATCTTGAAAATGACTTTTGATCGGTCGAGTTTACACTTCACATAACTCGACCGATGGAGTAACTGACCAATTCGATTTTCATTGGTCGGTTGAGTTTCCCCATGACAAACTCGATCGATGGTCTGAATATCGGCTTTGTCTTTTACTCTATCAGTTGAGTTACCCTTATCGAAACTCGACTGATTGTACTGTACGGAAAAGTGCAAAAAAGTGCTTATAGCCGTTGTGGAGTTGCAAAAAGTGAAAATATATCCATTGCAAGCCACAAAACAGCTAGTTTTTATTCTCAAATGTTCCCAAAGGCTAAGAGGCATCCCCAGCTATAAATAGGACCCCTTGGGCTTCATTCCAAGGTTGAGCATTCAATGCAAACTCTATGTGAGGTTCCTATTCTATAGTTGAGTGCTTCCTACAACCTCCTCTCTCTCTCTAAGCTTAATCACTTGCTACATCCATTAGAGTGAGTAGGAAATTTGTAAGAAAGCTCATCCTACCTGTATATCTTGTGAGGCTCTCACTTCCACCACCTCCATTTCTCTCAATTCAACCATGAAGATGAAGGTTCTCTCTCTTAGCTAAAGATTGGTGAAGAAGAACAAGGGAAGGCGTCTCTTAGTGAAGATCAAGGCTGGAGACTTGGAGCAAGAGTGGATAAGCCCTTGGTGAAGGCAGAAGACTCCTTGATCAAGTGGGTAAGTCCTTGGTGGAAGCTCAAGTGAAGGTGAAGTCAAAGGCAGAAGATCCAAAAAGAGTGGGTAATCCCTGCAAGGCTGAAGACTTATGCAAGAGTAGGTAAGTCTTTGGAAGAAGGCGGAAGACTCCTTGCAAAGTGGGTAAGTCCTTGGTAAGGTTGAAGACTCTTTGTATTGGATAGGTAAGTCCTTTGGTGGTCATATATTGTATCTCTTATAATGAATATAATGAAGATGTGAGGTTAAGAAATCCTAGATGTTGACCTCTCTATGTAGTGGACTGACTCACTTCTAGTTTAAAGTGTGGAACCACTCTAAACAACTTGTCTCTTGGTGTATGTTCAATCTCTCTCTCCCTTGCTATGCATGTTTTAGTTGCACAGAAATTTCCTATTTAGCAACCTTATTTTGTGATATATCTTGAAGGTCTAATGAATTTTATTTAAGTGCATTCAGCTCTATTCACCCCCCTCTAGAGCATCTAATCACCCATCTAGGATCCAACAAATGTTAATGTTAATGTTGATGTTAATGTTAATGTTAATGTTAATGTTGATGTTAATGTTAATGTTAATATTAATGTTAATGTTAATGTTAATGTTAATGTTAATGTTAATGTTAATGTTAATGTTAATGTTAATGTTAATGTTAATGTTAATGTTAATGTTAATGTTAATGTTAATGTTAATGTTAATGTTAATGTTAATGTTAATGTTAATGTTAATGTTGATGTTAATGTTGATGTTAATGTTAATGTTAATGTAATGTAATGTTAATGTTAAAATAAATGGAATTGAATTAGTTCTTATTTGCTCCTGAATCATGGACCTCAAGGGGTCGTCAAGGGCTTTCCTAACAATCATGTGCTCCTAAGTGGGCATCATAGAGGGATGCATATAGTTACTGTTCAATTCGGCATGTCCTTAATGAATCATTAATGCTTAAGAGAAACCATGTTCAAGTTTATGTCAAGTTATTTCATGTCAATTTTATCTTGCCAAGTTATATTTACTTTTATGTCATATAAAGGGTGAAATACCACTTACTGATGTGATGTTTGTTTTGCATAGCTGGGGACGAGATGTCTGCATGTCTTGGAGCAAGTGAAGGACAAAAAGGGAAAAAATCAAGACTAGGAGATCTTCAAGCTTTGCTTGGTGGGGTGCCATTTACCTAGACGATCCAGAGATTTAGATAACATTTACCTTGTGCTTATATTAGATCTCATGGATGATTATGATGTAGTTTTCTTTTACCAAGAACTATGTGTGAATCAGTTGTAAATCAATGCAAAGTGTTACATTTACTTTAAAATTGCATAATTAGCATATTGTGAAACCCACATTGAGAAAAATGCTTCCGCTCATGTGATATGAAAAGTGGGGTGTTATAGCCGCCTAACCAGTAGAAATAATTAAGGACGAATACTAGCCATTTGGGGGTTTTGCAACACTCCAACGACTAGAAACACTTTTTCTGCACTTTTCATATAGTGCGATTGGTCGAGTTTACTTTTGAGAAACTCGACTGATTGCACTATGCGACAAAGCAAATTTGAAGCATCCGTCGAGTTTATCTTGGATGAAATTCAGCCAATCACTTAAATATGATTTGCCATTGTAGGGTGTCGGTCGAGTTTGATGTTTTGGAAACTCAATCGAACTTGGATATTCTTAAAATGCATTAAGGGTGTCGGTCGAGTTTGTCACAGGAGGAACTCGACCGAATAGGCACTCTGTGATGTATTTTGGAAAATGCCATTGGATTGCTTAAATTTTCAATTTAAGTGCTCTTGATTTCTTCTAAGATTAATTACAAGTCATACAATCATTACAAGTGATTTACAACATGATTCTAATAAAGAGACATCATATTCCACAAAGTACACTTGCATTGATTTTGACTTGTCTTTTCTCCAAGTTAGATGCGTAAGTTAGGGCATTTGGGGTGTTTCTATACATAATCTGAAATCACTCAAGTAAAAGCATTATACACAAACAAATAGAATGGTTGGTCATCATCAAAACAATAGTTTAGTCAATTTAGACCTTGAGTCAACAATTTTCCCACTATTTTACACATGTTTGCACCTATTTATTTCACCCACATTCACCCATTTTCCACTCACTAAGCGTTCAACAAACATAAAATCTTTTGTGCAAAATTAAGTACAATTTGGCCATTATCCAACCTTTATAAGCGTTTGTTCGTTCACTTCCCACGAGTAATTCAAAATAAAATATTCAATTCCCACTCCAATTAGAAATTCATTTCCCCTTTTCTTAATTCAATCAAATCCATATCTTATTCACCTAGAAAGATAAAAGGAAAGACTTTCCCTCAATTTGTATCATCCCTCTTCTTCCTATTTTAATCGAGTTTTAGTCCTCAATGACACGATCCTGCAATCAAAATGAGTTTCTTTTCCAAGATATCTCCAGAATTTTGTAGAAAATCCCAAAACTCAATTATGAAAAAAAGTTTATTTCATGCTTGGGGACACCCAACAAAATTCAATGTCTTGTATTGGTGAAATGTGGTAGAACCCTAACTCTTCTAGTGGGAATCCCCTAGGTAATAAAGTGTTACACTTGGTCTTATTTTCAAGGACATGAAACCCTAACTTTTTTTGTTTCCGCCTTCTATTATCTTATTTGGGTTTTTTCTTGAAAATTATTTTAAGGATGCTAAATCCCCAAACCCCAATCCACAACTATAGGTACCCCATACATCCACTATCTCAATCTCTCCCTTTTGACTCTCTTAAGATATTGATTATCCCCTTTGTCTGACACTTTGTTGCCTAGTGACTAGACTATCCTTCTTCTAGCGCATCTACTTCACTACACCATGAGGCACGAAGATGTTAAGGATGCAACATGTCCATTTGATTGTTAATTGTCTATGTTGATCTCAACCTATTTGTAATTATTAAATTATTCAATTTTATTAATGATTTGCACATTCAATAAAACTCATCTGATTAAAAATTGTTATGATTAATTGAACAAGATACCATCTTCATAGTCTAGTCAATATTGAAGTGTTAATTTCTTAAGTATCTATTTACTATGCAAATCTAGTGATATTTCAGACTATTTTGCTTGAACATATGCACAAAAGTAAAAAATTATCATATTAAATCCCTCTCTCTCTTTATTTTGCTATTTCTAATCCTAATCTCCTGGGTGGGATTTTCATCATGGGAGATCAAGAAATGATCATGTTCCCCTAATAAAATTAGAGTTTTTCGAGATGAAAACCAAAATTCATAGTAATATTGTGTCCCCAAAGACTCACACACCCTAATAAAGTTTTTCTCGTTATTTTCAGGTTTTTTCTCAACCAAACTGAAATTAAACATTATTTCAGAAAATTGAGATATTGAATTGCAATATTAATTTCTGGGTGAGGTTGGGGTGCCTAACAACTTCCTAGGTTGTTATAGGATTATTGGTCCTAGTATTTAGGATTCACTTTTCATATATTATCCATCCTCAAGCGAGTCACTTTTTGGCATCCTTTTGAATTTCCACTTATATATATGTTTTTAATATAAGGTGGTGAGTCTGATTTCCTTTCTTTCTTTTTTATTTATGAGTTTTATAGTGACTATTGTGTTTAACTTTCACAAATAATTTTTCTCTTATGGGTAAAATAATGAGTTTTTTTACAAAAACCTAGTATTACGCTAATAATCACAGTACGGTTGATTATTGGGATCAATGCCCAACAATGTTGCAGAAAGATGAGGAAATTGGAGGGCAATGTTTCATATTTTGGCTTCACTTCCCTTTAAGGAGCTTGTTTTTGGGTGATCTTGGATGAAGAATTTGGTTGAGGTTAGTGATTCCTTCTTCCTAGTCATTCTTCACGTTTCTCTCCTCTTTGGAACCATGGAAGATCTGCAATAAGGCTAATCCTATGATGTTCTAACCTTCTTTTTATCTACCTCTATTTGTTACCCTTTTTAGCTAGGTATGGGCTAGAAGAATGTGTGATTGGAGTTGACTGTATCACCTTGAAGGAGTGTTGGCCTAGGAGATGCATTTTCCTATTGTGCAGCTATTGGAACCCAAAATTTTGGCGAGTGGATATTATCTATTCTAGAAATAGGATGGGGGGAGAGAATACAACTAAAAGATGGGTGGATAATGACCTTTTATGCTCTTTGATATGAAATCCTCTTGTAAGTTTCTATTTTAAAAATTACAATAAAGAATATGTGTTTAATGAAGTCAATCCTTTACTTTTCATCCAAAGGAGAAATTCGTGTTTGATATGATACTACCTTGAGGTGATGTGAATTATGCACTACTTACCTATTTAATTGTCAAGTGAGGTGAAATGATAACCTTGCCTTTCCTACATGCGTATAGTTAATCTAATGTAATCTATTAATATTGAATTCTTCCTGAATGATGAATGACACTAATACCTAATTTTATTAGGATTCCTCTGATGTATCCCATCCATTAGAATGGCCCATGCCCAAGCAAGATCAAGAACGAGTGAACAACATGCATGGATCCTAGTGGTAACAATGTAAAAGAGGTAAAGTCAAAAGATTATCTCATTTTCTAAATTCTAATATATGTCGTTGACCCTGCTGGAAAATTCTACCATTTCACCATATTGGAATTCCAATGTAATCTATTAATCCAATGTAATCTACTAATATTGAATTCTTCCTGACTGATGAATGACATTAGTATGTAATTTTATCTAGGTTCCTCAAATGTAGTCCGTCCATTAGAACAGTCCATGCCCAAGCAAGATCAAGAAAGAGTGAATAACATGCAGAGATCCCAATAGTAGCAATGTAAAAGAGACAAAGCCAAAACGTTATCTTATTTTCTAACTTCTAAGATATGCCTTTGACCCTGCTGGAAAATTCTACAATTTCACCATATTGAACTTCCTTTAATTCATAAACACGAAACAAACCCATATCCAACTAAGATGACACACTTGATATCCTCGAGGAGAAAAACATTACACGTATACGTCTATTAACTAATAAATATTTCTTAGTAAACCCTATTGTGGATATATTATATTTTAACATGGTATTAAATTGCAAATATGTTGAATGTCATTTTCATATCCAAGTGACATTGTATCAAGGGATCACCCTCTTAGTATAGACTTGGAAAGGTGACTACAGGATATGTGTAGCAATATGAATCATATGTGTAGAGCATGTAGAATTCACAAGAGGCTCAAGGTGTTCTAGGGGTGTTTATAGGTTTTTCCAACAAAGGCCTAAAGTTTTGTTAAGTAGGTTTGATAATCATTGTCTTCTAGTTGCCTAGGGTGAATTAACACCATATCTGAGATATGTACTCAAATACATTTAGGCATTAAGGCTTTTGTCACACCCCAAATTTTGATTAATATCCACATGAATCTTAGTTCTAATAAGAGAAACTCTAATTAGGTGAGATTAGGACAGATGGGCCATGTTCTACATATTTCAGCCTACTTTGGAGGCCTTTTATGCATATTTAGAACCTACGGGAATTTAGGTGAAGTGACCCTCATGGGATTCTCAAAAGGTCATAAGGAAGTTAAGGGTATATTAATATGATGATAATAAGGTTTGTCTGGAATGTGATGATAATCTAATTATCAATCTATTATACACCATACCTAATGGTGCATGTTTTAGGCTGTTTGCTAAATTGGGATCTCAAATGCATGTACTGATGACATTTAAGACTGATATTATATTCTTGATGACATACATGAGATGGTACGATTTCGGTGAAGTTTAGAGTCAATTTGGTGATTCAATTGTTGATATAGGTCATGTTACAAGTGAAACTGTATTCACTATACTAGAGAAGTCTAGGTAGTGAATTAGGGTGTGAGGATTTTTCTACAAGAAGATAATATCTATATGAAGTGTTGGTCAAATATTGGGATCAATCGAAATTAAGTAGTACCCCACGAAAATTTTAGGAGAAAATTGAAAGAACATAGTGTGTGTAGTCTTTTGGTCTCTAAACTAGTGAATTGGACATTGAATCATTGCTTCATGGACTGGCTCATTTGAGCACATGTCAGATCAGTGGATGGGCATGGGTTTAACAGAAAGGAAACAAAGGTCTCATGATCCCAATTCTTTCCGGAGTTGATCACATTTCAGTACCAATCCAATCTCATTATGAGATCGAGAATGAATGGAGGTTATAAAAGCCATGTCGTAGAATAGTGACAGAGGGCAACATCAGTTAGGATTTTTGCCATTGAGAAGACCATGAAGAAGAAATTTGAAACAAGGAAGATGAGAGGTGACATCAATGTCGGGTAGGTGTTGCGGTTGTATCTCGATCATCTTGAGACACACGACCTGGTCAAAGAAGCAAGAACCTAGTGCTGGATATGGATGAACCTAGATTTGGTGTCAACACCCCACCCACACTGGAATCGTCAGCGGTGGAGGCCCTCCCAACGAGCAACGTACATAGGGCAAAACAAGGGAAAGTTCCTCAAGCTAATGGACGAAGAATGTGACACCTTGTCACATTAATCAAGATTACTCAAAAATAAAACACAATTGATCAATAATTAACCATATAGAAGAAAAAGGGGATAATTAAAAACGATTTAAATATCACCAACATACTCAGAAACATTTACACAAAAGCCCAAAAACATGCTGCCATATATCATGCGAAGTGTCCATGACCATGGGACATCACGTCCATGCAAGCAACAACTCCATAGATTGTGGAGTCTATAGGGCCATATAATTTTGACCCTCCTAGGGTGTCCATCGAGTTTCATCACTTGGTGACCATCAGTTCCTAAAACCCTATGTCATAGGTGGAAAACCATCGATTAATCACCCCTTCCAAGCAAACCATCGATCCAAGGGACCTCAAGAGAGAAGACAATCGACCTACCACCTCTAGAGATCACTGTCAGTTGTCCCCACCTAAGTATGACCATATAATGTCATCCATCTAGGGGGAACCATCGGTTGATGGCGTCGAAGGTCGCTCATCCGTAAGAGCAAAACCCCAACTCAACCTTAGAAAGGTATCACCACCCAACCAAGGTGCAACCAAGTGCCCCAAGGTACACACAACTCAAAAATGATAAGAAAACATGTGAGGAACAACAAGCATGTGAAAAATTACAACATAAACCTCAGATATGGGTAAATTGTAGAAAAGTCCAAAATAAGCATAAAATTGCATAACTTGCTCAAACATTGTCTAAACTGGACCAAACTTGAAACTTAAGATTGCCACATGATGTAAAAGCACCTCAAATGTTTATATTAAGGTTTTAAGCATCTAATTATGATAATTAAGCATGTTCTATTGCTAAGCAAAGTCTAGGTCTTACAAAGAAGAGGGGGTCCTTGGGAGGATCTACGAGCAAATAGATGAGAAGAGAAATAGGAACTTGGGTGGATCTAGGGCTGGAAACATGCCTTACATAGTCATTGATGAAGTCTAGGAGGACAAAGTGTTCCCTGCAGCTGGTGCTCTATTTTTCATGGCAAAATAGGGGCATTTGATTCCTATATCACGTCCCTACAAGAGATGCAGAGGACGAGACAGATGCTCCTCCTTGCTAGGCCACCATCCACAAGGCCCAATTAGCCTGAAAGGTAGATTAAAGCAAGGTAGTTTGAATGATCAATTTTTAGTTTTGTTAAGAAACTTAAGAAATTTATAGAGATTTATCCAATTGTCAGAATAGGGTGTATGAGGGCTCCTTGGAAAGATTGACATATGTAGAACACCACGAAGGAGAATCCAGGCTCTGGAAATATCTAGGTAAGGTAATTTTATGTAAGGAAAAGTTAGGTAAGTAGATTATGTGCATATATGTAGATACTTTGTTAAATCAATGCTACAAGTGTGAATCTTATCATTGAACTTTAAGGAAGTGTTACACTACAAGTCTAATAGGTATGCTGAAATGATAACCTATGATTTAGAGATTTCATTGACCTTGTACAACATATTGGGTCTACATGCATGCATGCATGCCATAAGATTGTATAGAATGTGATTAAAAGATAAAGATGGGCATAGAAGGATATTTTAGTTTATAAGTGTGCACGAAAGAAAAACCCTAGAAGTTAACTACATTGTAGTAGTGGTAATTATCAGTAATAATAAGTTGATTCAGATGGATTTTAATGATAAGAAATGTCTTTTCAAGATTTAGATCCAACTGGAGGAATCCAAGATGAAAATTTTATTCTCCCTAACACAAGTAAGTGGTCCATGCCCATGAGTGTTCATATTTAAAACTCAATATAGTTACATGTTTCTTAAATAAGTCATCCATGATTCGATGTTCTAATATTTTATAGTTAAGATATGCAAGCAAGATTTTCTATACTTTTATGATTAATTTATATGTTCAATATCTCATGTAGAGATATGTCATACTTGAGTCACAAAGTGATTAAAGATCACAAATTAAGTTTATGAGGAGAATAAAAGAATACATTTCTATTAGATTTCTTAAAAACATTTCAAATTTATGCTCATGACTACAAGATAAGAAGTGCATGCATATCATACTTTCATGGTTATGTGATACAACCATGTACTTAAGATTTTCAAGTAGAAACATATTATTAAGATTTCTTATATAGATAGAAATCTAAGAACTAAGAAGTTCTTTAAAATTATTAAAATGAGTAATATCTATGAGTTAAGTAAAATATTAGAATATAAGTTTTGAACATATTAAGACATGATCAAGTTTTCAGGATGAAGATTCTAATAAAATTAGAGTGTATTGAGAATTGAGTTCATGATAATATTATAAAAGTAGGGTGTATTAAGTAATGATTATGTTCTAAGATAAGATTTTATTGAGATTCATATTTTGAGTAATGACAAGAATATGAGAAATAATATTTTAATATTTAAGCTCACATGAATACATTAAGATTCATGATACAATCAAATTTAGTGAGATTTTATAGAGATTGAATTATCCTACCAAAAATTATATTTTAGATATTTGATACATAAGTTACTTTTATATACTTAGTATTTATATATTCAATTCAGATCATTTTCCTAAGCCTTTAGACTCAAATGTCATATATATGATATCAGAATTTAATTAAGTCATTCTACCAAATCAGAGTTTCAAGATTAAGATTTATCCATACTGTAACATCTCAGGATTTGAGGCCTCGGATAAAAAGATCTTATAAGGAATGATTGGACTACCCATATCACCAAGGTGCACCTCCTTTTCCGGGAGCCCATCACTAAAGAACTCTATAGTTAAGCGTGCTCAGCTTGGAGTAGTACTAGGATGGGTGACCAGTCAGGAAGTTGATCCTGGCTTGCGCGTCAGTGTGGACAAAGTACGCAGTTAAGGCTAGTGGTGATTTGTGGGGTCAGTGGTCATTCTTGAAACTCTACTAGTACCTTTGGCAGTGGGCCTAGGCGTTACAAATGGTATCAGAGTCATAACCCCTCCAGTAGGTGGGGCCCACATGGGCATGTGACATGCCAGTCTTGAGCCGTGCGGTCCAGGCATGTAGGAAAGGGTTGTCCATGGTTGACATAGCCACCCTTGCACTGGTATTCTGTGATTGGGAGCTGGGTGTCCATGGGCCATTGTGGGTCTGCACTGAAATGGGGTCATATTATGAGGCCATATAGTTGAGCCTTGATGAGGATGTCAAGAGTCTAAGTGGGGGAGATGGTAACATCTCAGAATTTGAGGCCTCGGATAAAAAGATCTTATAAGGAATGATTGGACTGCCTATATCACCAAGGTGCACCTCCTTTTCCGGGAGCCCATCACTAAAGAACTCCATAGTTAAGCGTGCTCAACTTGGAGTAGTACTAGGATGGGTGACCAGTCGGGAAGTTGATCCTAGCTTGCGCGTCAGTGTGGACAAAGTGCGCAGTTAAGGCTAGTGGTGGTTTGTGGGGCCAGTGGTCATTCTTGAAACTCTACTAGTACCTTGGGCAGTGGGCCTAGGCATTACAAATGGTATCAGAGCCATAACCCCTCCAGTAGGTGGGGCCCACATGGGCATGTGACATGCCAGTCTTGAGCCGTGCGGTCCAGGCATGT
Source organism: Alisma plantago-aquatica (assembly GCA_963693085.1). NCBI lineage: Eukaryota > Viridiplantae > Streptophyta > Magnoliopsida > Alismatales > Alismataceae > Alisma > Alisma plantago-aquatica. Next base: position 293,311,300 of record OY856410.1, read on the forward strand.
AGGAAAGAGTTGTCCATGGTTGACATAGCCACCCTTGCACTGGTATTCCGTGATTGGGAGCTGGGTGTCCATGGGCCATTGTGGGTCTACACTGAAATGGGTTCATATTATGAGGCCATATATTTGAGCCTTGATGAGGATGTCAAGAGTATAAGTGGGGGAGATTGTAACATCTCAGGATTTGAGGCCTCGGATAAAAAAATCTTATAAGGAATGATTGGACTACCCATATCACCAAGGTGCACCTCCTTTTCTGGGAGCCCATCACTAAAGAACTCCATAGTTAAGCTTGCTCAGCTTGGAGTAGTACTAGGATGGGTGACCAGTCGGGAAGTTGATTATGGCTTGCGCATCAGTGTGGACAAAGTGCGCTGTTAAGGCTAGTGGTGGTTTGTGGGGCCAGTGGTCATTCCTGAAACTCTACTAGAGCCTTGGGAAGTGGGACCGGGCATTACACATACAATAAGAGTTTTAAGTTTTAGATTCAGTTTAGAATTTAAGAATAGCGATACAGAGATAGAGATAAGAGATTAAGATTTAGAGATCAGAAATAATATATTCATAGGCAAGCAAATTAGAAAAAAGATAGAAAATGACATCAGAACATTAACTAATTACATTATATGATAAGTCCTCCCCAGAGAGTCCCATGACGATTTAGAGGGCCCATTGCATCAGACACTACGACTGTTATAGAGGGCACATTGTGCCAATAGAGAGTGCGTTGTACCATAGATGACACTTTGGTGTCAACAAAGTGCATGTTGTGCCAACAGAGGATACATTGCACCATAGATGACATTTCATTGCCAACGGAGGGTGTGTTGCACCATAAACGATATTTTGGTGTCACATGGGAGAACTTATCATATACTAGTGGCCACAATAAAATAAAAGTCATAAGTAAAAGATACCTTAATTTAAAGTATGTGCATCATCTCATTTATAAGTATAAGAAAGAAATTAAGATAAGAGAATACATGACCCATGCCCTTAAGTATTGGCTGATTCATATACATAACCCATGCCTAGAGTGTAGGTTATGTGACCCAACCACCTCAGTGTAGGTCATGAGGCCCAGGAACCTGAGTACATGTCTCTAGAGAAAAATACATATAAAGAAAGAGTTATGGTAAAGAAAGAGTAGTTGTTAATGCTTAAAGTTTAATACATATTTTAATGTTAGTTCCATGTGTACCATGTTTAGGTTTATTTTATAGTATTTATTTATCTAATTTTGTATATTAGAATACTCATGCCACTTACACTACCATCATTTTTCTAATGCATGGTTGTGGTTTACACTAACCATCATTTTTCTAATGCATGGCTATGGACAAGATGTCCGCAGGTGAGGAGCAAGAGCAGAGTAGATCCCAGAGACTCAAGCACAAGGATAGATCAAGATAAAATATGTGGATGCCAACTATTAGATTATCCTAAGATTTATAGTTTTAGCTACATGTTTCCATGTTTAGAACTTTAGAGTACATACTATATCTCTATATGTTAAGTTAGTTTTTTGTATGATAGCCATTATGTTATTTTTGTAAGAATAATTATGGGGATGTTTTAATATTTTAGTTTGTGGGATTGATTATATTGCTGTTACAAATGACAATTTTATATAATACCCTCTTAAATGCACAAGTTACAGATAACTCAGTGTTGCTTCCGCTATGTGAATGTGTGCACTTATGTAGGGTGTTATATTTTTCCACTCTCTTTTTTGTGGAAGCATATAGAGACTTAACTATTATTCATCTTGCACTCTATTATAAACAAAATATTATGAATACAATTATCTAATCCACCTTAAGGTTTTCCAATCTAAATGTATCATCTGGTGAAATATGTGAGATACTAGTGTTGTAAATATATGTTTGTTTTTTCTTCAATATCAATCTATCAATTTGCTAGATATCAAAATTTGAGAAAGTACTTTAAGAGTAAAATTATGTTGAACTATTGTTTCTTCTATAAATGAGACGATTAGATGCCTATCAAACCCATGCTCTCTCACTTGGGATATGACACATTCTTAATTGTAACGAACTTGTGGCTTTGTAGGACTCTTACTTGCGTTGGACTTGTCTTGCAAAGATCACAAAGAACTTTAAGAACTAAATATGGATTTTATTTAATCTATTTATTCATGTGTATATGATTGTACACCATGTTTGGAACAAAACATTACTTATGTGATTTCATGCTTTTATTCTCAATGCGTTATCAATGCCAACAACCAACTATTTGAGTATGAAATCTAGAACGTTAGTTGATGAATTTTAGATACGAGGTGAGAAACCCATATTGAGATTAGTGATTATATTTTACTTATGGAAATCTTGCTTGAGAATGTTGTGGGGTTAGACTTGTATCTTTTCTTGGAAAGACCGAGTCAGGATATAATGGAGCTAAGTTGTAAATGTTATTGAAAATCCATAGTGAGGACATGGCGTGACTAAGTTGTTCTCTAAGAACAATCAAAAGTAAGGTGGCTACATAGTGAGGATGTGTAAGTTGAAAGCACAAGCCTAAGTTACAAAGCTCTGAGATGTACGTGAAACCTCTATGCAATGTGGATAAGGAAAGACCTAAGAATACAACTATGGGGTCAAATTTTAATATGTTATTGGTCCTAAACATGCTTTTGGTGCACCCATATGACATTGATCGAGCATGGATTGGAAGCCACTATCTCACTTAGGATAGAGATTAATTGTTGGTATTCATATGAGAGCTTGACTTAGGAATCATCCTAGATATATTAGATACCCATATCATTCAGAAAGTTTGAGATAAAGATGCAACTAGAGCAAGCTAGAGAATATATGCTTATGTATGAGGAAAGCTTGGGATAATACTCATGTGTGCTTAAGCTAGAAATCAAATACCATGTCATAATAAAATCATAAGATAGACCCCCCTCATAAAAGAGAGAGATTAGATTGCTATATCCAAGGAAAGTTTGGTATCGACTTTCCCTAGGAGAGTCAAGGCTGTATAGCTTATCTTTGAGATTCCTCATTATTTCAACGATACTCATTAGGAATGACTAGAAGAGGAATATATCAGCAATCAATAATGAGTATTCTAGGGTTGAGTAACCTAATAAGATGATATCATGGCGTGGCTTCAATATCATAGTGTTAAGTGAGCATTTTTTATGGTATATCATCAAAAGAACCATGTGGATGTAATATTGCCATGATCAAGTGTTGATGATGTCAAAAAAGGAGGGTGGAATGGTATTTTTACTCTTATAGTGCAACTTAAGAAAAAAAATATGGTTGACTGTAAGAGACATTGTATGGATAACAATTTAGTTGCATTGGACATAATTAACAAACTTGTTTAGTTACATTTCAAATGAAATTATTTTCTCTTATCTATCATGATAACATTCAAAGAATGTCTTTGATCAATACATTTATATGTCCCCAAGGTTTGTACTTTAGGGTCCTCTAAGTTAGATCTTCGATCATTTGTTTAACCCCCCCCCCCCCCCCCGCCCCCCGCCGCTTCTAGTAGCGATTTTTTTGTTGATCCAACAGTAGTGACATCAATTTCAAGCACGAACCGACCATTAGGGTAATTTATTTTTGCCTTTAACGCAATATGTCTACAAAGAATGCGATTTGAGTACTTGGTTTCCTTCCACCGATCCGAGTCATCCCGAGCATTTTCATCTGGCGATGCTGCGGGCCACAACTGTGGGAAACGAGACCAGGGCGGAGGAGACTCAGGAGCGGCTTCTATAAATGTCTACCCGGAGGGCGAGCGTCACACGGGCCGTGCCGTAGCTAGGCGCAAACGGGCTAACACAGTGAGACGAACACAGAGATAACGAGCCGCCGTCCGGCGGAGCTCCCAAGTAGGGGTGGGGTAGCCGGCGGCAATGGCGAAAGCCAGGAAGCAGAAGAATGAAGAGCTACAACAGCAGCAGAGGAAAACGGAGGAAAGTTTGGCGGGAGGAAACGTCCTCCATCAGAAGCTGTGCCTGTCGATCGACATGAGTAATCGAAGGATCTTTGGGTGATGCTTAATAACCCTAGCTGAGCTCTAATTCGCCCTAGTTGTTCGCTCTTCCACTTATTCTCTCTCCCCATCAATGTTTACGACTTAGCCGTTTAGTAGATAACTGAATTGCCGAAGTATTTGCTAATCATGGATTATTCGTAGTGCCGCGCGATTCGTTCATGTTTAATTTTACTCTGACGGCTTCGCTGTATGCATTTCAACCCCAGAGGTTCTAATTTTCTCCGTTCCTCGTCTGTATGCCAGGCACACCGAGATGAAAGTGTTGTTTCCGAAGAGTGGCATCCTCGGTTTACATGCGGACAACATGACCATTGTGAGCATTCTCGTCGACGGGCAACCTGCTGAGTTTGAATATTTTGAACACTACCGAAATGTTCAAGACCAGAGGTGGGATTCAGTATCCTCCATCGACTCGGCTGCGGATGCTGCAAGCGCGAGTTACCTCTCAGCTCTGGAACGAGAGGTGTTGCCAAACCTGCTCATTCCATGCCGCAAAGTGACTGCTTCAGGAGGCGACAGGGGCTGCCCTCCAAATGGTCTGAGTGCTCCTATCAACTTGTCTGATGATCCCATGCATTTTGCTAATGGAGGCCGTGATGATGCTGAGCAAAAAGTGAGCATGTTTTGGATGTTAAACTGTATCTGGACATTTTTTTCTTCTAGATTCCTTTTCTTGGATGACTCAACTTCCTACTTATTAAAGGCATGCCAGCCATGAATCATCTGATCATTTATTTCTTGGCTAATGAAAGCAGAATGCGATAGTTGTTCGGATTAACTATTACCTCGAAGGGGCTGAAGCTGGGGTCCGTTTTGGAGACAATGTGTTGTGCACCGAGAACCAGCTCAGGCGTGCACACAGTTGGTTTCCCTGCATTGACAGCAATTCACAGCGCTGTTGGTAATCTTGATCTTAGTTCCGTTTTTGGTTGGTTGGGATTCAATATTCTGTACACATTGTTCCACTTAATGCCCCGTGCAGTTGCAGGACTGATTAGGACATTTTCTCTTCCGTTCCATTTAGAAAAATATAGTCCCTGATTTGAGGTCTGGAACCATTATTTCATATAGAGTGTTACTTCTGCTATAAAGCCGATAATGAACTAAAAGTTGTTGAAATGTCATTATAAAAAGGTTAATTGGTATATGAAACTTAAACCACCCAGTCCAGCACATTGTGCTGAATACCGAGAATCCTAACCATTATTACTCTACGGACGTAGTTGTCCTACTCACCATGCAATTACATGTCTTTTTTTGACAAAATTCAGCTATGATCTGGAGTTCACCGTTGACATGGATTTTGTGGCAGTGAGCAGTGGAACGTTACTTTACCAGGTATATTACGTTAGCAGGTATATTACAATAGACTTGCTGATTCTTATATGAGTTTTTTTGCAATTACATGGCTCATTTCTTGGTTTAGATATATTAGTCCTAATCTCCCTTGGAGCAAGGTGCTTTTTCATTTATTTCTCATTTAATTACACCATATACGAAATTTTTATTCACATTTGAAGTGTTTTACTAGCCCCGGATGGCTTACTTACAATGTGGTTCTTTTCACTAGAAAAGGTAATGGCGTTCTTCAGTTGCTATTCTTGTAATACTAGTCGAACTTACTCATAAGAGTAGAGCAATCTACTTGGAGCTCAAGAAGTAGAAGTCTACCATAATTAGTTGTGAATTTTGAAGCTTGATTTCTCCATATAAAAACATGCATACATATTCACCACAGAATTTGTCAATATTTTAACTAGATAATCTTTACATAGAATTAATTTGTAATGCTGTTAAGTAGTATTGAAATTACAATTTGTAATTGATTTAGTTCAAAAACACGAGTCCGTTGTATCTCGAATTATTGCAAACATTCCTTATGTACAATTGAGACATCCAAATTCCTAAGAAAGTGCACACTTGCTAGCAAGCACATATGCCAATACAACAACAACATGTGTAATGCTGCTTGTCGTTCATTGATTTCCTTTGGACACACCACTTACATCATATCCTTCAGATTGCATAGCCTAGTTTCAATCAAGTCCAACTTACTCATAAGAGTAGAGCAATCTACTTGGAGCTCAAGAAGTAGAAGTCTACCATAATTAGTTGTGAATACAATTGAGGCATCCAAATTCCTAAGAAAGTGCACACTTGCTAGCAAGCACATATGCCAATACAACAATGACAAGTGTAATGCTGCTTGTCCTTCACTGATTTCCTTTGGACACACCACTTACATCATATCCTTCAGATTGCATAGCCTAGTTTCAATCAAGGGCGTGGTGTCTACTGATCTATCATTAATGGTTAGACACTCGGTTTGTTAGCGAGAGGTCCCAGGATTGAGCACAGGCCACGGGATGAATAGAATGGCCAATTAAAAAAAAAGGCTTGACGTTGCATTAAGAGAATCACCTTATAATGTGGTTAGCTTTTATATTATTACATGACTATTGCAGATTTTAACAAAAATATCTTGACGCCTCAACATTTAAAGTTTTATTCATAACTATATACTTAGTACATCATAATAGCAAAGTTTTCCATTGATAAATAATTATTATTTAATTGCGAATTTGTTCTATATCTATATCCTTTTCCTCCTTTATTGGTGTTTTCATGTTATCTTAGTAATTCACCAATGTTCCCTGTTTCCCACCGTTCCTATGTGACTTTTCGTGCGAAGTCGCCACCACTATGTTTAATGCGTCTTCCATCACCGCCACATGTATTTCCACTGACCCACATTAACCTCATGGTTATAAGCAAACATTTCGTCACAAGTCAACAATTCCATAGAATTAAGAACCAATGGCTCCGCAATGTCCCCTGTACCTCCACAGGGCATTGTGGGCAATAACCCTTCCACTATTTCTCGATATCTACCTCCCTTTCCCTTGTCTGTGGTTTGGGCTATAAGTTGAGCATTGTTACTACTAGAACTTTTCTAGCTCACCAATTTGCTTAATCTTATAGGAGTGGGATCAACGATTAGAAGGTGGCTTGCTCTCATGTTCCTTCTCGGACTGACCTCATTACCTATCTTGTAATTGCTAGACCACCTATCCTATCCTCTTTTGCTTTCTTGTGCTACTAAATGTGTAAAGTACATACAAATGACACCTACCTTGGCATTGGATATTCATCCTCGTCTTCATGTGATGCATGCTAAATTTTACATACTCTCTTTGGTCACATTCTTCAAGATCTATATCAATTCCTAAGGGTGCTGCTTGTGTATGGCATGAATGCCTCGTAATGATGAGACTGATGACACAAGCTTTTGATCGACAAAAATGGTTTGAGTGTGGCTCCTAGCCTTCTAGGTCCGCTGTTGGCTTGTTGATAATATGGAGCATTGGATTAGTCATAAATGGTGCACCAGAACACAACAAAGGAGCTTGGGGATCATCTTTGTCAATTGTATCATCCCAGGGAAATTCCTTCTAGGGTGTTTAAGACATAACAACTACTGATATATGTACATTGAAATGACCAAATCTTGCATCATGATCACTTTCACGTGTGAAATGTCTATGGAAGATATTAAAATATGTAACTGTTCGACTGCAAATTGGCTCTTCTAATGACTACAAAATAATAACTAATCGGTTAATTTTTTTTGCTTCTTCGTCTACCTCTTATGCGTATCAAAAATTAGATTTTGGTTTATGGTATGCCGCCCATCCTTAGTAAGGGTTGTGCTTGCTTGGCTTGCGTTTCGACCTATGATGTCGCGGATGCCTTTATACTCTTTGTTGCTGGTGCGTGCTATAATCATGCCTTTATACTCGTTATTGCTGGTGCGTGCTATAATCATGGTTTTGGTGTTCACTGTGCTCATCCTTCCTATGATTTTCGTGGCCTATGCCTTTGGTAGTACATTTAATGATTGTTCAAACCACAATGTAGATACAACATGGTTGAGTGGGCTACTCAAGTCTCAATTTACTCTAGTTCTCCAATTCTTCTAGTGCCAGTTGTATTTCTTATGGACTGTTTGGGATAGTAATTATTAGCTCTATAGATATTGATAGACTGAGAAGGGTACACACCAACTTCTGAGTCCTCAAACTATAATGGAACACCAACCATCATTTGGCCTTACTTGCTGTAAGACAGTTGTATTTGGTTCACCTGGATTTAAGGCTCATGTTGGTCAAATCTCTAGTAATTATCGACTTAGTTTTCAGCCTTGGTGAACTTTTTTGACATGCTCTAGTTACACTTGATAATGACTCCACCTTTTGGTTGGCTGTGTTAGGGAAAATCTCTAGCACCCAAGGTTCTAAAGTATGCAAAGCGTAGTACACAGTCCCAAGTTCCAAGTTCCCTCCTTGATAAGTTTGTCATAAAATGTCGATTTCTTTTTTCTTTTAACATTCCACCACTTGATCCTTCTATCTCTGTTTCTGTTATGCTTACCTTTCTTGATATTCATGGTAATATCTAAAGCACCAACCTATGTTGGGTGGTAGGGCTGGCAATTAGATCCGGGTCGAGTGAGTCCTATTTCAGGTCAGATCAAATATACTCGACTCGAACCTGACTTGGAAACAATTTTGGATCCTACATGCTCGATCTGAACCCAAAATTCCTATTTGCGGGTCTAACCTGATGGACCAAAAAATACCTTATATATGCAAACTTGAAAAACCCAAAAATGCAAACCCGAAAAATCCAAAAAATACAAACCCGAAAAACCCAAAGTGCAAACCTGAAGAACCCAAATACAAACCCGTTAGTTCCGAAATTGCTGCAAAATTTGTTGGCTAATTATTGTTTTGCAAGAAAAGACTTGTATAAACTATCATAAGCTAAAAGATAACCATATTTTTATGTTTGTACGTGTTAAGATTTTATATGGCTACCACCATAGAACGTGACTTTGACTTTGAATTGACTTCAACAAGTGTGGAAGTGGAAGTTTGTGGAAACATGGAGGAAACTTCGAGGATTTTACAACCAAACTTCAAAGCATCTTTGATAAAAATTAAGCTCAAAATAGTGATTTCATGATGAAAATCGACATATTTCATCAATTCTATCTTAAAAACTAAATATATGTTTATATAGCCATCCATACATATTTACATATAAAGAAAAACACAGTCACGTGCAAATATACAAGACGTCGTCTTAGTGTCAACTTCGATAAGTAGGAAGTGGAAGTGTGTGGAACATGTAAGGAAACTTTGAGGAAGTTTTGGACCAACACTTTGACGCAAAATAATCTAAAAGATGTGGGATTGTGATGGAATTTGGCATAAAACATCAAATTTTTGGTAAACACATACTCCGTCTATAATCTTCTATATGAAATATTTAGAACTTAAATCTGTTATATATATGTTTTTTAGAATTAAAAAATATGAACTTATTTTAAAATACATCAATTCTCAAGAGGGGAAAAAGTAAGAAAGGTGAAATGGTATTAGGTCTACACAAAATTTTGCAAAACTTGTGGAAATCTAGTAGAGGAATAAACTTATCATTACTCTCTAGTTAGAAACCAAGGAAATGGTCATCTCAATGTCAGAAACACTTTCCTACAAGTTTCTTTATGCCTTCACTATGTGTGCAACAATAATAATTACAAAGATCGTCGAGAAGATGGGAGGTTTTGAGCTAGCTGAGTCGATTTCATCACCAACTAGGCTGAATTCATTGACGCATGTCAACAAGTAGGCAACCAATGGAACATGGAAGTTTACTAGGTTTCAACATATGTAACATCAAGGCTGTATTGCCAGATGTTGAGGATGTTTAGTACCATGGCTACAACTTGGAATATATATATATATATACATATATATATATATATATAAATATATATATGACTATGTAGATATAATTTTGGGTCGGCTGGGTTTTGCGGGTCGAGAATTGCAATCCCGGACTCGACCCACAAATAATTTCGAGTTTCTAGGCATTTTGGGTTGGTTTGAAAAAACCAAGACCCGAACCCACTTTCGTCGGGTCGGGTCTAGTTTTTCCAGTCTTCTTGGGTGGTGAGTTCTTTGTGAGGGATCATTTTACAATCTTTGCATACTTTTTAATCACCCTCCCTTTGAAGGAAGTAATTAGTTTGGTTACAATTTTGTCCACTCTTATTAGTAATCATATGAGGATTTTTTTTATTGAAATGGGTGTTTGCCAAAATCCTCTCATCCGCAACTGTAAAATCTAATATCTTTTCTCCTTCTCCATTTCTATTGCCATATCTAAAACCACCATGAACTCTTTCATATTCAACATTGCTACTCATTACATGTCCATTTAAATCACTGTCAACAATAATCTCCTCTATTGGTATTCCTTGCATCAGTTCATCTATGTTATCCCAAGTATCATTCTTAGCCTCCTCGTTAAGGCCAATTTGAGGGACATAAATGTTAGTATTGTTGAAAATCTTTCCTCTAAGAACAACCTTGACAACTATTGTCTATCACCCATCCTTGTGACCTTGACAACGTCATGCTTCAACACAATGCCTACACCATTCCTATGTTTGTTAATACTTATATATCAAATTTTGTATCTCGTATTTCCGTCTGATCTCTCCACATCGTTCCCTTATTCACTTAGTTTCTTGCAAGCAAGCGACATATAATTTTCTTCTATCATTGTATCCACAATCTCCAAAGACTTTCATGTCAAAGAGTCAATATTACAAGATCCCACTCTAATCCTTTTTAGTGTTCTTGATCTGCATCCAATGTTTTAAAAAACATTAAGCGGTAAGCGTGCGGACAACACCTTGTAACTGGTTAAGCGGTAAGTGGACGATTAAGCGGGCAATTTTTGAAAAAAACAAGTTTCAGATTTCTATATAAATTTTTACAATATTATACACACACATATATATATATATATATATATATATATATATATATATAATACAAAATTATACACATATATATAATACTACACTTTTTGGAACTTTATATATGTTTGAACAGTCTGCCCAACAATATAAAACACCCATAACACAACTGTAAAACAATGATTATAGCTAGTAAACAATAGACTTGTCATGGATAAAACACCCTACATACATGATACAACAAAAATTTGCATCACGTGTTGATATGACTAAACATTAAACAATATACTTATCATGGATACCTTACTAGCTTATTTTTATATTCGCATATCATCAATTAGTCATACATTACAACAATACATTTAATCAAAGGACTTTCTAAAATAGATAATAGTTACATGTAATTTACTTGTATACATTACAACAATATCTTATTATCACGACTTACATACAAAATATGCATTATAAAGTCAAATTACGTCTTATTATAGAACATGCAATGTATATAAATTTAATAGTGAATAATACTTGGACAACATACTTTACTTCATGTTATAGGTTTACAACTGTATTTAAAAAAAGCGGGTAAAAAGGGGGAAAAGCGGGCAAAAAGCAGGGAAAAACGGGTTAAGCGGCCAAAAAGCAGCCCTTTTTTTGTAGATCTGCTAAGCAGGTGCTCAACATCAAAATTAAACGGCTGAAGGTCTTGACCGATTAAATGGTTGCTTAAGTGGCCGCTCACAACTTTTTTCAAGACACTGTCTGCATCTGTCTAAAATGTTGTCTTGCACATTTTTCACTACATCCCAACAATGATGTAGCGGGACATGGACTAGCTTCTTTGAAATACACCCGTCCAAGGTGTGGAAACCCTTGCTTGTCCTTGAACACAAGCGGCCGTCGCCGTGTTGAAACCCCTTACATGTTTATCACTACAACCAGGTGCCGACGCAACGGGTCGTTAGGTAGGGACGTTCCAACAAAATTCTGATTAGGATTCACATGTCATGAAAAGGGTGAAAGTTTTGTGGCTGGCTATCAGCCTAGCCCAACCCTCCTTTACTAGGACTGGTGAGCGATTAATTTGCTCCACGAAACATTGTTTTTAATGATGACATCCCCCATTCCCCCTTGCTCCCCCCCCCCCCCCAATCCTTTTGTCACAACTCGTTTCCTCTCTTGCTCACTTGCCTTTAGTAAGGACTGGAGGAGTGAACTACCGGTCGTTTACCTCCGCATCTGCAATTTTGGTGAAATCGTAGTGATGGGAAGGATGGAGGGTTATGAAAGTTTGCGCCCACTTGCTAGTTGCTACACCATCCACCTTTGTCATCAACCCCGAGACATCCGATGTGGTCCTGGACGACAACGGACCTCGACCCACTTTACGGTTGACGCCACTTTAATTCTTTGCTCAAGGCTTGGCCTCATCAATTAGCTGCATGCCACTGTTGTTAGACTATTAACCAGGGATGAAACGACGCATGCTGACTGGTATTAGGCACCATGTCCTCTTTCTCAGTGACCATTTGACGCACATAGGATCAAGTAGATCGTGTCCTAGTCCCTCCCCAAGGTGCTCCCTGATGCCCTCGTGATTTGAATCCTACACTCTGGGTTGGCATATTCGTCTTCGCTGAACACGCACGCCGCTGCCTGTGCATGCAAACGGGACTAATGGTTTGGGGATGGCCCATGTCTCGTTCATTGACCTGCTCGCGTAGGGATAGGCAACCATGAAATACATGACTTAAATGTTTGTCTGGGTACTGCCTGGACTACTCTATGTCCTCTTGCATACTTTCTTGAAGTAGGTTAGCCTCATCACATGCTGCTGCTGCTGCGGCTACTATTGCCAAGGGCCTTGTGTGCGCTGCCGCCATCCAATGCTAAACCAAAGGAGCAGCATCTGAAGGTGGATAACACAACTGTCTCGGCAGTGGCATACCGATAGGTGAAGGCTCACTGCCAATGACACTATAGCGAACATCTGAATCCCACTGTTTTTGCGGATGATGCCCTGCTGCTAGGGGATGCAAGTAGTGGGTACCTGAGGAACTTGAGGTATGATCGTAGATGCTACCTAGCTACTCCTTGAGCTAGACGTTCTTGGTCTGTAGGTGCTGCTCCTCCAGTGGGGCAGCTGCTTCACACCAAATTTGGCATAATGCTGTTGGATTGCTCGCTGCTGCATCTCTTTCCTCCGGTTGTGCAAATGCCTGCAACAAATGCAGGGGTGTAAATTAAGGGTGCTTGGGAGGAGAGGGGTAGGGATCTCAGCCTAAATTGAGGGTTCTAAGGGATCACGTCCTGGGGGGGTTTGGAAGAGGAAATAAAAGCGAAATATCAAGTGAGGGTAAAATGAGGATTTCAGCTCTAAATTGATGCTCCAATGCTAAATAACACTGCTATGCCATAGATAACTGCTTGTTAATATATGAAAAAGTTGCATAATTTTTTGGTTATTTGGGTGGTGTGAGACACTTATTAAAATGTTACTGAATACTGAACTGGTCAGTGTACACAAATAGCTGCTACATTGTCACTGATTGCCAAATGGGCATAACTGTTTGCGGAGATGTAGAAAATGCTGCATCCGTATCTGCAAATTTGGTTTTGACTAGCACGGGGCTCAGCCGACTATGATTTGGCAGGCTCCCAGATTGAAGTCTTAGACAATTACTTCAACTGGTGTGAAATATTAGCTTATTTTTGGTACTATGGTGGATGTCCTTGTCTTATGTTTCACTTATTTAAGTTTACCCTACAATTTTTTTTTCTTTTGGTAAATCTGCAAAGCATTTATGAGGGTAACTGTCAAGGATTTCTAGGATTGAAACATAGTTAATTATCATCGGCTGTCCCACATCTAAGCTGGTTGAATTGTATGTTCTATAGTAAAAACCATTCCCATTGTCTATGCTAGGAATTTAGCGCTAGATTTTCTTGCTACTTAGAATATATAATTTGCAGAACCTTGACTTCCAACTACATGCAATGGTGGCTATGAATACTTTTTATATGCCGCATCCCTTACCACTCAACAGCCTCCTCTTACAGACTTCCCATCTAACACTACTCGGACATTACAGTTACCACTAACAGTACTGACAGCAGTAATACCCATTTCTTTAGTGAGAATCTCATGCCAACAGTGGCAATAAATTCTGCGTTGTGACATTTGGAAGTCTTTTAACATAATAATAGATTGAATTCAATATGGATTTTTTTTCTTCTGGTATGAATATTCTGTTGCTGAGTTCTTTGTGCACACACATGCACTCTCGGATCACACTGCTTGGACCTGTCATTGCCATCTTTTCTGTGGAATTTGATTATTTCCATCAACAATTATTTTTTGCAAGATCTTGACCAATGACACCCCTCAAAGAAAGATTTATGTATACAAGTTAAGTGTTCCAGTTAGTCCCGGATGGATATCATTGGTTGTTGCACCGTTCGAAATAATTCCTGATTCACATTATAGCTTTATTTCACATATGTGTTTGCAAGAGAAGTTGCCAATGCTTCATAACACAGTTGGATTTTTTCATACCGCGTTCAGGTTGGTCATCTTCACAGCATATATAATCTTTTTTTTATCACAGTTGTAACGGAAAACCTGGTTTTGTACTTATGTTATGTATATTTGTATTACAGCCATTATGAGGATTACCTTTCCATGCCATTTCCATTTGGATCTTACAAACAAGTTTTCGTTCCACCGGAATTGTCAGCATCATCTGTAACTCTCGGTGCCTCAATGTCTGTTATCAGTTCAGATGTTTTGTTCGATGAGAAAATTATTGATCAGGTTTTTGTCCTGCTTCTAATTATCTTTTTCTCATACTTTGATATATCTCCCGAGACTGTGCTAAGAACCAATAAATGCTTTGTCAAAAGTTGAGACATACAGTGATGGTTTGAAACAGTTTGACCACTCGATGTATTTATGAAGAGCATATAAATAATTCTGGATAAGGCTTTTCTTTGTAGATTGGCCCTGAATTTCTCACATTACTTCATTTTAATATGGTCCTTAAATGAAGCTCGACTAGCTAAAGGAAACTAGTAAAAAGAAAAGGCTCTATTTATTTTCTTTTTGTTGGTATTATAAGTTATGCTATTTTTTGCGCTCTCCATGTGTTAGTTTATAATCAGCAACTTATTGTATCGTTATCAAATTATTGACTAGTAGTAGTTTGATGTTGGATTCGTGTTTGGGTTTCATTGTCAGACCTTGTCATATCAAATCTATTTAGTTCTTTCCATATTTCTATATACTTCAGCAACAATAATCTTGACTAGGTTCATGGGATCAAAAGAAGGGTTTCCTAGTGTCGTACAAGCCACACAGAGGCCGGCTGCACAGCAAGGAGGTACTAAGGGGAGGGGGTGCTTCGGCATCCAGGGATCAAATTCGGCCCATTTATATGGTGGGCCTATTTCTATCCACAGAACCAACCCTTCTCTGATGCGTTTGACTTTGTAATATGGGATTAAGAGAGAAAGATTTCTCCCCCCCTCTCCCATGCCCGTGGCGGAGGCCGAACGCCCGGGAGGGTGGTAAATCAAGGTGGCAACTGAGATTCAAACCCGGGTCCCTTCATGAGGAGACACTGTGTTTGACCACTTGAGCCACTCTTTGTCGGCACGTTTGACTTTGTAATATGAGATTAAAAGAGAAAGATTTCTCCCCCCCTCTCCCATGCCCGTGGTGGAGGCCGAACGCCCGGGAACGTTTGACTTTGTAATATGTTACCATATGCGGTGGTTGTTTATCTCAAATAAGTTAGTCCTATACAACCAACAATTTTGGACACCATTTGCAGCCTTATTGGGCACATATCCTATCTCGATGAAACAATTCTAAGTCTATAGATAAGAAAAGTAGACTGATTTAGTTGATAAGTTTATACTTCATATGTTTACATTTATACAGAGAGGCAATTGGCATGTTGAAATACAAAGCTCCACAATGAAGTATAGAGACAACTCTCAGCACCTCTGTCAAGGTGTAGCATACAAAGTATGAATGTAGACTTGGATTCTAGGTCAGATATCCCAGTTAAAGTTGCTTAACTGAATGAGGTTGCCAACTTCTTTGTTGAAAGAGAGATTTGGACGGTCATTGAGATCTCTGATGAAGTGCTAGTCTACCTAAACGTGCTTGGCACACTCATGGAAGATGGAATTGTCACTTAAGAAGGTATTTGCTTTATCATCAAAGAGCATAAGATGACGTGCTTAAGAAAAAGTATGACAATTGTGCAATAGGGACTCCTCTTAGATAAACTAGTGTCCTTACAAGCCATAGTTTAGTGTATAATTTCAATGCTAAATTTAGAGTCAACTCTTTCCTTATGATCAACAATTAGATCACCGGAACAGATATAGAAACAACACATTGCTTGTACATGTAGTGAAGTTGCCAACCAATGAAATTGCATAAGGTTTTGTTGGACCTCTCCTCATGCTAGCTCGTGCTTAACATAAGAAAATCCTAATGACAATATATCTTCTTTGATGATGCTAGTAGATAAAAGAAGACATAGATGGCATTCTTAGCTGAATTGCCTTTCTCCACATCATGTCTTCATATTTCTTCCGACAATGTTTATTCGAAATCTAGCTGATGTTGTGTTACCAGGCTTGTTGCATGGGACCAGTCTTGTAGAATTAATTATCCTTGTATGCCCTTTGATCATTAGGTCAAAGGTGTTTGGTGCATGGGGCTACTAAGCCATCATCCAAATTAGGTTAGTCTTCGTGACTACCTTTCTCTCTTGATGCCTAGAGGAAAATCCTCGCTTCTCAATTTCTTCTGACAGGCACATGGAGCCTCTCATCCCTCAATAGGGCAACTTGGGGGCCAACAACAACAACAACCGATCTAAGGATTATTGGAAGAGTAGGTTTTTTCTCTAATGGTGCGACTGACAAAAGAAGTGAGCTTTTTGATGACTTGGATATAGAATGGGTTGGGGACTTGCCTATTGGATGCAACATCCATAAGGGCTATGTGGAGATGGAAGAGGAAGAGATGTAGGCTCATTTGCTTGTAGTAGCCCTGCTTTGGTACATAGGGTTTCTAGGCCATCATCCTTATTAGGCCACTTCTCCATCACTTTTCCTTGTGGTGCCCCAAGGGAGAGCATTACTTCTCAACTTCTTAAGATGCACACATGAACTCTCCAATCCCATAAATGTGCAGTTTGGGGGGTCAACAATGACAATTGCCTAAGGATTTGGGGAAAAGAATGATTTTTCGTTATTGGTGAGTGTTCGAAGAGGTGGACTTTTTTGATGACATGGACTTGGAATCGATTGGGGCCATGGTCCCCTAGGATATGATGTTGATAAGGGCTGTGTGTAGATGTAAGAGGGTTTCTAGGCCATCATCCTTATTAGGCCACTTCTCCATCACTTTTCCTTGTGGTGCCCCAAGGGAGAGCATTACTTCTCAACTTCTTAAGATGCACACATGAACTCTCCAATCCCATTAATGTGCAGTTTGGGGGGTCAACAATGACAATTGCCTAAGGATTTGGGGAAAAGAATGATTTTTCGTTATTGGTGAGTGTTCGAAGAGGTGGACTTTTTTGATGACATGGACTTGGAATCGATTGGGGCCATGGTCCCCTAGGATATGATGTTGATAAGGGCTGTGTGTAGATGTTAGAGGAAGAGGTGGAGGCTCAAGTGTTTGTAGTGGTGGTAGATTCTTCAGTGTGATTGGATTCTTGGGAGTGGGTTGTCTAAGGTGTCTTGGAGCTTCCAGAATAGATTAACATCTCGTGTGCATATCTGAAATGTTAATCAAGGTTCTTTTTAGGATTGACCAAATAGACCTTTGTTATATGAAGATCCTTCAGGAGTTGTTGAGGATTTCGTCTAGAAGAATTTGTGGGTTGCAGGAGGATGTAAGGGGAGAGCGATTAAGTAGCTTTGTTTTTGGGAAATGCAAACAGCTTGCTATCAGATAGATTACAATGTAAGAGTATGATGGTAATTAGACTTGAATTGTTGGTGGGTGGGTGGTATATAGAGTAACGTGTTTAAAAGCTCTTTGGTAGCTTATGTGGGAGTTTTATTGTTTTGGGGGAAGTACTAGCTGAGGTGGCATATGATTTCCTTTGTGTGGTCAAAATTGATGCTTTGAAATTGTTATGTGCGTCTTCAATTTATTGATGACAAAAAAGCTTTCCTAGTTAAACTAAACATATGGATGGATCATGCATCATATGATTTCCCATGATGGGCATAATTCTTACATATATGAGCATACTGCATTTATTGGCGATACTATAACTTTGTGATTTTTTCTTAAATCTTGGATGTTTGAGATGGGTTCATATGTATATCTACCACCTCATGTATGAAGTCCATGCAGTCTAGAGGTTTCCTCTCTGAGCTTCATTCTAGATTGGGCTGGCCCTCTACAATTGTTGTGTTTTTGACTCTGGCTGTAGAGCTATAGTTCGTATTGAGAATCACATGTAATCATGTTCCCGACTTCCCGCAACGGTTATCATCTCCCCTTTAAGGGAGAGGAAATGAGAAAGACTGAGCAAAAAACTAGACTTGTCCACCAGACTTAACTAGACTTCAGCAAATCAGGGTGGTTGGTCTAGTTTGGATAGGTTGTGTGGTCAACTTTGGCCTTGTAATTCTTTAGAGCTGATCTTATAAGGTTTGCTCACAATTTGGTTGACGGGTTATTAGTCCGACCGTAGTGGAATAACTATATATATAATACTTATATGATTAGGCAAGTGTATTGTTGTGACATATATAATTGGATATTTGATACACTATTTTAATTATGCAATATGACATTGTAATACATATACTTACAAGCTAAAGGTAACAAATTGTAGACCAAAAAAACCGAGCGGCGCACTTACAAAAATCACCTCAAACATCTCAATTGACCTATCAAAATAAGAGGTGTTGTTGAACCCTAGTCCCCTTAGGTGAGATTTCGCTCCACTTTGTCCTCATAATTGGTTGGCAATGAACAATTTTATTGGTTTTCCGATCGGTGATAGTGCCCACCAGTGTTTTAAAAATCGGTGTATGCGCCCGCATAAGCGGCCGCATACAAGGTGCGGTCCTCCAAAAATCCGCATAATAAAAATCGGTCCAAAAAGCGGTCCAAGCCGCATAATCGGTTGTACGGCCGCATACAAGGCCGATTATACCCCGATTTTTAGTTAGAGATATTCTGATTTCTTGTTTTATACATTTACATTGTTTAAATTTAGATTATAGTGCATGTTTGTATTTATTTAAGTTGTGATGATTGCATATTTGCATAATTGCATCCACTATTCTTGTAATTGTACTATTTAGATACACAATTGCACAAATTAAATATGTAAATCATGATTAATACATATATATATAATAATTAATTAAAAAAATCCAAAACCGCATATACTTCCGCATATACTCCCGCATACCGCATATACTCTACAAGGTGACCTCTCCGAACGCATAACGCATACCGCTTTTTGAAACACTGGTGCCCACACTTATCTTCATGTAAGTGTGTTTGTAGTGAAAATTGAAGAATACTAGGTTTCGATCGAACTTAACCTAATTACCTAAATATTGAAACATTACTAGGTATAGGTTGAACTTAACCAAACCTGACCATACTTGTGCAGTCAAATTAAGTTTGATTTGGACCTGTAAGCGGTCGAATCTTCTTTGGAAATTATACTGACCACTGCGGAATCTGGTTATGAGTTTAGGTTAAGATCTGACTTGACCAGACCAGACCAGACCACACCCAGCCATAGGAAAAACCATCTCAGATCTAAGCACATGAGAGGTTTTGGATGATTTTTTTGAGATCGCTTACTACTAGCACACCTCCTTATAGATTGGGTTTTACTTATTAGAATCTTCAAGATCTTATATAGTACTCTCATAGTTCATCCTATTTCATCAAATACAAGCATTCGTTCTCAAGGGTGAACCAAATATATAGTTCAAACAAGAGGTTTCATAACTAAACCAAAATCCAAAAGAGGCCATTGCTGACTTGTCAAAAAATTCCGTTTATAATTCTTAGGTAAGGAATGAAAACATGTGAGCAATCTTTTGCATACTATGTTGATGGGAAATAGGATATACTTTGCGAGCCTCTATGTATATCTTCTCTATTTTAATTTGCGGAAGTTGATCATATGACTCGTATCTTTAGAGTCACACTTTTTTATTTCATTTCAATAAGTAACATCACTAATGTTTCTTTGCTTCACAACTCTTTAAAACAGGTTTATAGTTTCATGAATATACATGTATTAATCTACTGAGAAATTTGTTAACGCTATATCCTTACATAAACATTTTTTGGAAGTTATATGAATACATTGCAAAATGGCCATTGTATTGATGCGTTACATGTAGCAAATCCTCTTAGTAGTGTGCTGCTTTGTATCTGTTCAATATTTCTTCTGCTTAACAATTTTATACAAATTTTATTTCAATCGTTTTCATGGTATAAACTAGCACACCTTGAGGCTTAACGCTTCAAGGCGAGGCTATCTCATTTGCTCCTTGAGGCTTGCGACTTGATGTCATGGACTGAGGCTTACCAGTGTTTGAGGCTCGCCTCAGCGCTTTGAGGCACTGAGGCTTAGCTTAGGTGCAGGCCTCGGTTCAGATGATAATGTATTATGTTAGCCATTAAACTTTTTTGCTTATGAGACACATACACTTATTGATATCTCATTGTTTACCACAATTTTATTTTCGTATTTTGATGGTCCATGTTGTTAACACTGCTCTTAATCCCTATTTCTATTTGTTAAATTAGGTAAAATCTTTCTATTTAGTTTTCTTTTTTCTTATACACATATTTATATTATACATACACACATTCATAGATACATACATATTTATACACATATATATGATACATGTACACAATTATAGTATATGTCTATATGTATATATAATTTATCTATGAACTCCTTGTACATATTTTACGGTTTACACCTTGAATGCCTTGAGGCTTACGCCTTGCCTGATTGAGAGATAAATGCCTCGTAACGCCTCGCACACTTGAAAACCTTGATTGTTTATATGTGATGGATCCATCTGCTCTTCATGTTGCCTTACCGTTTGTCATTGTGGATGCTAGATAATTGATACCAGAATCAAGATTGCTTACTCTCTTGCTAGACAATGGTTTGGAGGGTATGTAGTTGCGGAGGCTCCAATGGATGGTATGATTTCCAGCTTGAGTTTGGTTTAGGCCCTAGTTTGAGTATTGTCACTGGTTTTTTTATTTATTTGGTAGAATGGTTGGTCGATGGTCTTGCTGGTTTCCTTACCGATCTGTACATCAGGCGATTTCTTGGAAATAATGAAGCTCGCTATCGCCGTTACAAGGTTTGCATTTGATTCTAAATTCTAAATTTATCCAAATTTAATGGATTTGTAGGTTAAGTCAAATTTTGGCAACTTTATTGGAAAGAAACTCTCAATGTCTGGTGAATGAAGAAACAAAATCATTGTTCCTGTTTATAAAAATAAGACGATATCCAACACCTATAGAAATACCAAAGTACCAAGTTTATTCGTCATGCTACAAAATGTTGGGATAGAATTATGGAGTACAGATTGATCTACATAACATGAATATTAAACATGTTTCCTTCTCTGATGATCATTTATTATTGTACTTTTTTGATAGGATGCTTATGAAGTACAAAAATACGGGCTCACCAAATGTTATCATTGATTTATTTAGAAATGGCTTGAGATCATTGATTTAATGCTTCAATTTTGCTGCCAGTTTGCCACTCTATGGGAATTCAAATTTATAGAGATCTCACATAAAATTTCTGGAAATAGCATTCCGTATGTGATTTTTTTTGGTGGAATCTGGAAATTAGATCCCAACATTGAAATCTAGATTTAGGGAGTATTCTACAAAAATGCATTTTCAGCCAATAGTAGCCATAAATAGTTGCTTAAAATAAGTAGTCACAAAACAACTTCAAGTTGTATGTATCTATTATTGATGAATGCCTTTTGTCAAAAACAAGATTAGGAAAATACAACTAAGCACATATAATTTTTGGAATTAAATGAAAATATCACTTCTGAGCAAAGTAAACAAAGCTTCAATATATTAAATTTTATCCAAGTATAGGTAGATCTTAGGTAGCATTGCATGTTATTGTTGTAGGAGGAAATTTGAAACAGACACACATTTATATAATTAATAGACATCCTTCCATCTAGATCTAGTGCACACTATTATAGGGGTGACATCATTATTTTTCACCAAATTTGGAAAAATGTATCAAAGTAAAACTCAAGACAGAAGTCTAGGCCAAGTAAAACCTCATGATTTTGGGGATAATTTCACTGTAGATATGACTCCCTTTTAATGTGTGGATTTTTGTGTTTAACCCGTGTTGAAGTTTTTCTCCACTTGAAGTAAAAGACTTCAATACAATATAGCTTTTCCTCCTTCAAAAGTTTCCTTAAGATTTATTTTCCGGACCAAAGCATGTAGTATATCAACGTGATACATGTTAACCATCAAAATGTCATCATGCTTCTTTTGATATACCTAGTAATAAAAGCAGGGTTTTTTTTTGCCTTGATCAGCCAGTATTTGTTCCCCTACTCCCATTGTTTCTGTTGCGGGGTATCAATTATCTTATTTTTTTTGGTTTTGTAGATAGTTATTCCCGATGCAATGAATAATAGATTGAATATTTTGAGGATTGTTCAGTCTTCTATTGATATGGTAAAAAATTGGTATCAAGCCACTATGAAAACCTTTAACTGTGATGATGCATGAGAATGTCTTGACAATTTTGTTTTCTTTGAACATTGTCAAAAGTATACACCATCGTTATATTGCTAAAGGGCGTGTGCCTTTCCAATAGATAGGAGGATTTACAAAGAAGCATGCAAAAATGTAATAGGCCTGAATACAGTTTAAGCCCATATTACATGAGGCTAAAGAAAAAGAGAACTAGGTAAAGAAATACATAAAATGATAATAATAAAGACATACTTTTCAACACCCCCCCTTAAGCTGAAGCATACATATCCATAAAAAAATCCTTGGAACTCTCTTCCCAAAGGGAGGCTTTGTGTAGATGTTTACAATTTGTTTATTAGTTGGTAGAATGGTATTGGTGATTTTTTTGGTTATTACAACATCACGATGAAAATGGTAATCCATTTCAATATGCACAATTCTTTCATCAAAGATATGATTGCTTGCAACGGAGGTAGCCACTCCATTGCCACAATACAGTGGAATCACACATGTGATAGGAAATCCAAAGTTAGCTATGAGTTTCCACAATATTTAGATTCAACACTAGATCTCACAAATTTTGTTTCTTACTTCACCAAGTAACCAGATTACCTCCTAGAAAGCTTCAATATCCACATGTAGATCTTTTGTCAGATTTGCCCTTGCATAATGTGCATCAGAACATCCAATGACTTTGAGGTGCCCATTCCTTTTATACAATAATCCCTAGCCCGTGCATTCTTTAAATATTTTAGAAGACGACAAGCTGCCCCTAGTGACACGCCTAGCAAAGTTCATAAACTCAATGAGAATGCCAACATCAAATTTATATCATGCCTAGTACTAGTAAGATACACAAGTTTTCCAACCAAGCACTTCTAAATAAATTGGTCTTCTAATAGTTGACTAGTTTCTGACCATAAATCATGTGCTTGGTCCATAAGAGGGGTTGCAGGCTTACATCCAAGCGTTCTTAGTGAGTAGATCCATATAGTATACTTCCTTTGAGATAAAAGTACTTTGTTCTTACTTTGTGCCACCTCAATGCCTAGAAAATACCATAGACATCCGGGGTCTTTGGTAACTAAGTGTTGCATAAGATAACTTCTTTGTATCATCAAAATTTGTCATTACTACCAGATAAAATGATACCATCCACATAAACAATGAGAATAATAATGCTGGCAATAGTGGTTATGATAAAAATCAATTGGTCACACTAAAATTGAGAGAAGTCAAATTTTACTCAGTATAAAGGACAATCTGTCACACCATTCTCGGGGACTCCGCTTCATGCCATAAATAGCTTTTTTATGAAGGCATACTTTCCCAAAGTACACCCCCCAAAAAAAAAATTAATGGAGTCTGCGTCAAGGAATATAATGTTGACGGTATCAGCTGTAATACTGCTTGAATTATCCGTATAGAAACATGCGCACATGTCGTAGTTTCACAAGTTTGGTATACCACAAGTATTTTACCAATACCGCTAAGTTTTGGTGGTTTCTGTACAAAATGCACCACTACACAAAACTATCGAAATTGGCGGTATGGTGATTGGTTTACCTTCTTTTGCGAGAATGACCGCTTCTTGTTTAGGAGAAGAAAAGACGGTATATTTTTGTGATTGGAGCTCATATAAACCCAATTCAAGGTAAGTTAAATTAATTTCTTCAGTTTTCTATTGTTTCCAACTTCTCCATCTCTTTTTTCCTACTAATTAAGTCTAATTTCTTCCACTTTCATCTTAAAAACGAATTTCTATCCCGAAACTCCAAAATTTATATGTTTAATGCTAATTATACACATATCTAGAAGTATACAATGTAGATCTACAATATTATCACTAGATCTACCTAATTACTACACTTCTAATCACTATTACCATGCAATATATCTAATTACCAGTAATACCACAATATTACTCTTATTATTAGATATTTAATTTATGTTTTATAGAATAGTTCTACTAAAGTGTGATATGAACATATATTAAAGCAAATATATTGGAAATGTATATTTTGTTCCTAATTTTTTTAAAAATGTTGGAAATTAAAGCAAATATATTGGAAATGTATATTTTGTCCCTAAAATTTTTAAAAATGTTGGAAATTAGTAAAAATCCCGATTTACTAGTTTATTCTATATACTTGTGCCTGTTAGTGTTATATAAATTAAAATTATTATTTGATAGTTTTCAAGTGTGTTTTTAAACATTAAATACCATTTTTTAATTTTTAGACTTCATTGTAAAAACCCATTTTTTCAGAATAAATTCTAATAAAAATGTGTTTGACTGTATAATTTATGTAAGTTTTATATACTCATATAGTATTGATTAATTGCATTGTATGTCCTAACTGTCATGTATTTATTTAATGAGGTATTTATTCCATTGTAGTTCTGTACGTGTATGAAATTAAAGTTACTATTACATGGATTGTTTATTTATCTTGTTTTCTTTTTTAAGCACGACAATCTACTTATAATTGATGTAAAGTATTTTTATTTAGTTGTGAGGCTTATGAGTGGACTATTATAGACCTGTTTGTTTATGTTATTTGCAATGTGCCAATTTGAAAGTCAAGTCAATGTTCACTACAATCTAACAATTAAATATCAACCCAATCAAAAGATTCAAAACATAGGGGATGAAACCCCACATATCAAAATCGTGATATTATTGCATAAGTATGTGTATTTAAGCTTATGGATATTGTTCTAGTAAAATTTCAGAACTTCATTCCTACTTTCTGTTATCAAATCCTTCATCAAAATCCCCAGGAAACATGCCAGTCTCACATATCAAACATAGATTTTTATTGTATAGAACGCTGCATTTAGGTGTGGAGACGACACCTGTAAAATTTCATGATTCAATTCATTCATTCTGTCAAAATTTTCATGGGTATATAGGTAGCTACCTATTTCAACATCGGTAACGGATACCTTGTTTCTTGGGTTGTGGCATGTAAATAGTGTCCTGCCAGTCTTCATACTAAAACATTTTGCTGTCCAATTGCGATAAGTGCCATCCTTGATTCACAACAATAGAAATAAGAATACACAAAGTTGAGGTGTGCAATGGGGAAAAAGTTTTAAAGCAGTCAACCCCACACTCTTGTGTGTAACCTTTGGCTACAAGTTGGGTGTTTTGGCGCTCAACATTTAGTTTGACAAATATTTTACTATGAACACCCATCGACAACCAACATGATTAAACACCATAGGAAGATTAACAAGTTCCCATGCTCCTTGAGATTGAAAAGGATTCATCTCTTTATCCATAGTTTGCTTCCACCCAAAGTGTTGTAATCTCTCATGTCCTGCATATGGGGATATAGATGACATATATTGTAGCAGTGAACTTTTCCATTAAAATATTCAGATGATCTGTAGATACAATATGAGAAATAAAATATTATGCACTAGGCTGCTGTGGTCTTTTTGACACAAAGGTATATCAGTATCAGAAAACACAATCAAATCTGTAGTATTAATAGTGGCTTGTGGTGAATCTGATCCTCTCTCTTACTTCAGGTGAGTGTCGTCTTCTCTCTTGCTCATATACTTTTTGAACATGGGTGGAAGACTCCACATAAGGTGTAGTGGAGACAACAAGATTCAGAAGAGGCACACCGGGAGGTTTCATATGCTAGATATGTTAAAAAAAGAATGAGGCATGTTTAAAGAAGGTGATATCCACACTGATATACATATGACATGGAGCTAGATCAAATATTTATACCCCTTTTGCGTACGGGAATAACCATGGAAACAGTAGCAGAAAGCCTGCACTGATAATTTATCATGTCTAGGTTGGTGATCGTGGACAAAACAATGACAACCACTTTTTTGGGTGGTAAAGCAGGTATGGGTTCATGAGGATATGGCAATTGTTAGGTGATTTTGTTATATTAAATAGTCGAGGGTATTCAATTGATGATAACATTCACTAAAAATGGCATCAATCTAATAAAATTTGGGACCTTCATTTCCGTCATCATAGTGCAAGCAACGTCTCGGAGATGCTTGTTTTTGTGCTCAACAACTCCGTTTTGTTGTGGGCTACAGGGATAGGAAGTTTGATGGATGTTTCCCTTAGATATACAAATCTTTTGAAAACTTCATTCTACATATTCAAAAGCATTACCAATGTAGACAAACTTGGGTATAACTGAAAATTGAGTTTTTATTTCATTCAAAAAAATTGAATTAACATCTAGAGTATCAAAATGACCTTTTAATAGATAAAGACAAGTGACACATGACCAATCATTGGTAAAGGTTACAAAATGTCACACACTTGTATGATTACCATTTTGACAAGGTCCCCATATATCGAATGAATCAACCAAGTAAAACAAACCAGGACTCCTATCATGATGTAAAGGAAAACTGCACAATGATGGTAATAGGTTAACAAAATTGGCATTTAAATTTTTTAGAAGAAAGACTAGTAAATAAAGACTTCAACATTACAGTAGAAGGATGACAAAGACGTAATTTCCATTGATGAAACGAAGTAAATTGAGAAACAAGCGGGGTAGTAGGAGAACTTGACAATGTTTGCAAGTATTACAAATGAATGGCTTTGGAAATGGACTTGGACCGAATGGTTCGTTTATACCGGTGAACTGGTGCTTGATGGGTTCGGAAGGTCTAAACAACTAGAGCTTTGTTGAGGTGGGACTGGTGGGAATTGCAATTGAATTGGTTGGACTGATTGAGGTTTCAAAACCTGATTGGTTGAACTAGAACTGCCACTCGGCATGTCTGAAAGGCGGGTGGAAACCCCTTTTTGGCCATGACCCCTACCTCGATCCGGTGACTGGCTGGTTCAACCGCTGATCCAGCCCTCGGGCTGAATACCCGACCAACTTTTGTAATTTTATTTTTCATTCCCTTAATGGTCATGTGAGCAATTTTAACTACCTTTCACTCAACTACACTATTGCATATATTGAAATATTTATCTATTAATTTCTTTGTAGCTGTTTTATGCACTAAAAGCATTGGTTTGTGTTAATATTAGTTGTTTTATATTCTTAATATTTCATTATGTCATTTATCTTTACTGCTGGACTCTTATGTAAATTCCTAAGTTGAGTTGTTATAAAAGCAAAAGGTAGCATATTGCTCCTCTCACACACGCTGCATTGCAACACCCTATTTATTTATTCACATGGTATTTGAGCCTCCTGATCAAAGGGAAGCGTAGTAGCCAACCCTAACCCTAACCAGGACATGCAGCCACCACCAGGGTAGTCTGCCGTCAGCAACAAGCAGTCGCCAACAGCAGGCCGTCGGCGAGCAGCAAGTCGGATGGGGCAGCAGGCAGTCGGCTGAAAGTCTCTGGGCAACCCTCCTTCAGACAGGGGGCCAAATCTTCGGCCGGAAGGAGCGGGAAGCTTCAGACCTATCCAACGAAATTCTTAAAGTCCAAGCCGAGTAATCAGGGTCTACGTAGAAATTTCCTAATCACATCTCCTCCATGTGTGATTAGGAAATATTCACTTGCTGTTGATGCGTCAGAAACACATCATCTTGTCCTTATTCGGGCGACGTGTATCTCTCTGTCACTCCCTTTCTCAATTTGACGCGTATCTTTCCATCACATCTTTCGCTTACGGGCCATGTATCTCTCCGCCTCCTCATCACAACTGAATGATGGAGGATAATGAAGCTTTAGTTGTCTACAACGAGGTGTCACCTATTCCTTCTATCAAGCTGAATGAGAAGAATTTTCTGTTATGGATGAATGCTGTCCACACAGTGCTAGAATCCAGAGATAAGGCAAAGCATGTGGATTGTGATCCTCCTGCCGCCACTGACAAGGGATATGTAGAGTGGAAGCGTAACAACAACCTGGTAAAAACATGACTGTGGGGGAGTATGGAGCCTGGTAAAGCTGCTAGGTTCACGTTCTACTCCACTGTGAAGGTGATCTGGGATGATGTTAAGAAGCACTAATCGCAAGAGAAGAATGCCCTTTGTCAATTCATGATATATGATTGTCTCTTTGCAGAGCGATAGGGAGATAGATCTTTGGAGGAATATTTTGGGATGTTTAGTCTATTGCCCAAGAACTGGGTTTTTATTATCCTGTTACTATTCAAGAGAGGATCAAAGATAGAAATGGCCTGATTACTGCCAAATTCTTATGTGGTCCAAGTTCCTATTTCAGTTCTGGACGGATTGTTATACTGGCTGCTGAAAAACTTGCTAGCTTGGAGGAAGCCTACTCCAGGATTATGCAATCCAACTTTGAACCTGTACAAACTACCGTGGCTCCTTCCTTTAGTGAGTCTCAAGCATCCATTGCTGCTGTAGTTAGAGGACGTACATGTGTTGGACGAGGTGGGTCCACCGGACCCAAATGCACCTTCTGTGGTCGTCCAGGACATATGGTTGAGAAGTGTTGGAAGAAACATGAAAGACTAGCTGCGCCACCTGCTGGGACAACCCATTATTCTGGAGGCAATGAGTCATCTAAACCTTCTGCTACTACTACTACTACTACTGCATCTCTCTTCTGGAGCCCCTGGGACCACTCTCACCAAGGAAGAATATGATAGATGTATTCTAGCCACTCATCATTTGAACATGGGAGCATCTTCCTCAACTCACTTGGCTTCTTATACTGGTAATCCAACTTCTTCTTTATTGGCTTCCAGTACTTCTCCTTCCTGGGTGGTTGCATCTGGAGCTTCTCAACGTATGACTGATATGAGGAAATTGCTTCACTCCATTGACTCATATATCCCACACCAGTCAGTAACTTTAGCTGATGGATCTGTGCCGAAAGTATTAGCCAGTGGATCTGTTTCTCTTACCCCTGAGATTGACCTTAGATCTGTACATTATGTGCCTGAATTTCCATTCAATCTTCTCTGTGTTGCAAAATTAATTGATACTGTGAAATGTACAGTGACGTTTGGTTCTTGTTTTGTATTACATGATGTCAAGAATATGAGGACAATTGGTGGGGGGGGCCTAGGAAAGGTGATCTCTACCTCTTTCTTGGTGAAAGTCTGCCTCATTAAGTATATGGTACTCTGGCTGCTGCCATCTTGTTGAGTGGTTCTCCCTTACTCTGGCACTACAGATATGGTTATCCTTCTCTAGAGAGTCTGCGAAAGTCAGAACAAAATTTATTATAGGTGTCAATCTTTAGAGTGTCAGTCCTCTCAATTTGGGAAACACCATAGGTTGTCTTACCCGAGTCGTGTCAATAAGCTGGCTCTTTGTCCGTTTAATTTAGTTCACAGTGATGTCCGGGGTCTTGTAAAAGAAAGCATTTATAATGGTTTCCGATATTTTATTTCTTTTGTTGATGATTTCTCTCGTATGACTTGGATCTATTTGTTGAAGAATTGAGAGTTTGTGTTGTCCATTGTCAAAAATTTTCATCAAGAAATAAAGGTTCAATTTGATTGCAATATTAAAATTCTCCCATCTGATAATGCTTTGGAATCTGTTCAAAATGCTATGGCTAATTTTTGTAGTTAAATTGGAATGGTACATCGTACGTCTTGTCCTCATGCCCCCCAACATAATGGGTTAGTTGAGAGGAAAAATTGTCATCTTCTTGATATTACAAGGACGATCATGCTCCAATCTAATGTTCCTAAGAGATTTTGGTCGGATGTATAGAGATATGTTGTGTTCTATTGAGTGTCATGTGCTTAGCATGTGTCTCACTTATGTTTTTACTTCAGTATTTTAGTCCCATATTGCTCATCTCTACTTTAGTCTCTCATCTCCTCGTTATATAAGAGACTGTATTGTAGACCTATTTAATCATTGAATACACAATTCCTATTCTCTCTATAGGATGCTTTACTCACTGCCTGTTTTCTTATTAATAGGCAACCTTATTCTGTTCTTCAAGGTCACACTCCTTTTTCGATTTTGTGTCCTAATGATCAACCCTTTCTTGTTCCTCTTAGGGTGTTTGGTTGTACCTCGTTTGTTCACAATTTTGATCCTAAAGCTGACAAATTGTCTCCCAGGTCCATTAAGAGACTCTTTCTTGGGTATTCCAAACACCGATAAGGGTTACAAGTGTTACTGCCCTAGTCTTCATCGCATATTTGTCTCTAGGGACATCCCTATCCATGAGTCCACTCCATATTTCTGTAGTGTTCCCAGTAAGGGGGAGCAATTTTGTATAAGTGCCACCATCACCAATCAATGATGGAGTATTTCCACCACAATTTATGTAGTGAGAGAGTGCCACCTACCAATTCTGAGAAAGAGCCATCTGGTGATGATCCTTTAATTCAACAAGATTCTCAGGTGTATCACAAACAAAGTAGATCAGATCATGATGAGGTAGCGACTTCAGTTGATGAGCCTCCCCCATCTTCCTCTGCTCAAGAGAATTGTGAAGATCCATCTGATCTCAATATTCTCATTGTTGTCTGCAAAGGTATTTGCACTTGTACTATTTAACATCCTATTGCGAATGTTTGCTGTTTGTCCAAATTATCTAAGCAGGCTCGTTCTTTTGCTCCTGGAATCGATTATGTGAAAATTCCAAAGAGCCATCTTGATGCTATGAAGGATTTGGCTACATACTATGAGTTTTGAAATGTACGCACTTATTCGGAATGAAACTTGGGAGCTTACTGATTTGCCTGCAGATAAGAATGTTGTGGGATGCAAATGGGTATTCACTGTCAAGCATAACCCAGATGGTTCTGTAGAGAGATTGAAAGCTAGATTGGTGGCGAAAGGATATACTCAGACATATGGTGTTGATTTCTTTGAGACCTTCTCACCTATGGCTCGTCTTAATTCTGTGAGGATTCTTATGTCTCTGGCTACCACCTTTGTCTGGCCACTTTTTCAGCTTGATGTCAAAAATGCCTTCCTACATGGTGATCTACAAGAAAAAGTATACATGGAGCAACCTCCTGGATTTGTTGCTCAGGGGGAGTGTCAAAAGGTGTGTAGGTTGAAGAGAACCATTTATGGGTTGAAGAAGTCTCCTCGAGCTTTGTTTGACAAGTTCAACACTATTGTGTTACAAATGGGCTTCTCACGTTCTTTGACTGATCATTCCTTATTCTATTCTGGTTACTCTGTTGGATCTGTTATTGTTGCTTTATATGTTGATGATATTGTTATCACGGTAGTGATTCTGTAGGCATCTCCAAGGTGAAGGATGGATTGCAGAAGCATTTTCATATGAAAGATCTGGGGAAATTGAGATATTTTCTAGGCATTGAAGTACTTTGCTCTCATACATGTACCAATTTGTCTCAAAGAAAATATGTACTGTTTCTACTTCATGAAACAAGGATGACTGCATCCAAGCCCGTGTCTACTATGGATTGTCATGTAAAAGAAAATGCTGATGATACTGATTATTCGTCTAGGAAGCACGGATACGGATACGTTTCGGATACGAGTACAGATACGGGTACGGGGATACGACAATTTTTGAAAATATAGGATACAGGTACGACATGGATACGTCAATTTTTTAATATTTATTTAAATATTTTAAAAAATAAATAGTATATTTATTTTAAAAATAGATGAAGGCAGTCAAATTTCACTTATAAATCACAATATATCTAAAGAAAATGGAAACCAGTTCCATACTATCGAACAATGATATAAAAAGGGGTCTTTCATTCATATTAATGTCAGATAGAAGTTACAAAAGGACATCATAAAATCATATTCTAAACCATTCACATTTCATGTATCATTTAATTTTGTGTTGTAAAGTGTCATGTCATCTGTGACACCAAACCATCTTCTTTCGTCTATAAGAAGTAATTAAATATATATATGTATACAAGAATTATATCCAAATTCCAAAATTAAAAAAAGGAACTGAAATATGAAACAACAGAGGCAGTTATAGACAAGTAGATATATTAACAGCAAGACAAGGTGAGAAAATCAGAACTACTAAACGGAAAAATTAGAGAAAGCTAGAGAGGCTTACGTTCAAAAGGGATGATCAAAGACAATGCCAAAATAGAATTCCGAAAAGAGAAATTCAGAGGCTAGGGGCTGTAACCAGCAATAGAAAATTGAATCCCTTTGGAGAAGATGAGGCACAAAGGCGGTACGTTAACCACCAATAGCCCATTGGAGAAGATAAGGCACAAGCCGCACAACAATAGAAATATGACGTGGATTGAAGCAAAACCAAGCTTCAAAATGTATTGCACAAGCCAAAGGAACCGTTTTACAAATTTGCACAGAGAATCAGTAAAAACGCAAGTCAATCCGTTAAAAGGTCTTAAAAACGAAAAAAGGCTTAAATTGGCTGGGCCGTATCCAAAACGTATCCAGGCCGTATCCAGACAAAAAAAAAGCAGAAAAAAGGGGATACAGCTGGAGAGGTATCCGATACGTATTTAGGTGTATCCATGGAGTATTGGTATCCGATACGTATCGGATACGGGTACAACACCTATTTTGGAGTATCCGTGCTTCCTAGTTATTCGTATCCAAGGTATTATAGGAAGATCATAGGTAAACTGATATATATAACAGTGACTCGTTCTGACATTTCATTTGCAGTAGGAGTGGTGAGTTAACATATGAGCTCACCAAAGCACTCACATTGGACCACAATCTGTCACATTCTGAGGTATCTGAAAGGAGCTCATGGAAAAGGGATCACATACTATAGACCTAAAACTCCTACATCTACTCTGGTTCTTACTGGCTATGCAAATGCAGTTTGCGTTGGTAATCTGAATGACAGGAGGTCTACATCTGGGTATTGTACTTTTTTGGAATATCATCTTATCATCTGGAAGAGCAAGAAGCAAAATGACGTGGCTCATTCTAGCACGGAAGTTGAGTACAGATCAATGGCTCATACTTGTTGTGAGTTACAGTGGATCCAATCCGTGCTTTCTGAATTGCAAATTCTTGTGTTATCTCATGTAGAGCTTAGATGTGATAATCAAGCTGCTATCTATATTGCCAAAAATTCAGTTTTCCATGAACGCACCAAACATATCGGAGTTGATTGTCATTTTATCGGAGATCAAATCAAGAATGGGAAAGTGGTGACTCCTCATGTCAATTCTGAAGACCAAATTGTTCTTACAAAGCCACTGGGTCCAACAATGTTTCAGAGTCATAGTTGCAAGCTGGGCATACATGATGTGTACACTCCAGCTTGAGGGGGAGTGTTAATATTGGTTGTTTTGTATTCTAAATATTTCATTGTCATTTATCTTTACCGCCGAACTCATATGTAAATTTCTTAGTTGAGTTATTATAAAATGAGTGGTAGCATATTGCTCCTCTCGCACACGCTGCATTGCTCACCCTAATTATTTGTTAACAATTTGCTTCTTTATATATAACTGATTAAGTTATTTTCCACTCATTAACTCATTAAATTTATTAAGTTATATTTACTCAAGACCCCATTATCCCATAAATTTTGTATGTTTCATGTTTGTTATCTTCTCATGCTTCTATGTAGTTGGGGCTGAGGCTTAGATGATGATGATGCTTCTATGTAGTAGATTATGCATATACATATATATACACACATTTATATAGATGCGTACGGACATATACATATTATAAGTCTACACACACACACACACACACACACATATATATACATATAAATCTGTGCATATATAACTGTATTATATACACGACATAATGTTGACATCACCAGGTCAACCTGACAGTTGAACCAGAGACTCGTGACCTAGATGTTTTTCGACTTGACCTTTGAATTTGGTGTGAAAACCTTTGAGTTGTATTGATTGGATCGACTATTCATCTCACTTCTATGTCTCTCAAAAAACACAATCTTTCTAAGGGGAGACTTGAATTAAGGCCCTTCCTAGACTATTGTGAGCGCTTTACCATTGCACCATCACTATGTAATGTTAAATGAGCCAATTGAATCCGATTAATTTACATTGCTATTAAATAAAAGATAAAATTAAAATTATTTGAATTAGTGTTTACTAAATACAACGTTTTAGAAAGTGTGAAGCGGGAAGCAAGAAGCGAGCAAACAAGACCTTCTAGCCGCTTAAGCGCCGGGCGGGCACTTTTAAAAAAAAATGGATGCTTTTCTTTTTGTATATATATATTTTTAATTACACACATATATCACATATATGTAAATATAACCTTATATTTTGAATTTTAATATTATAAACCAAGTATACATACAACTTTGAATTGATTATACTTAGTATAAATTTCTATAACTAGTATAATATAATATGTGACTATGTTAGCATCAACAATATTTCGATATGTAAGTATTAATGAACTAGAGTATTCCTACACGAGGTAATTCCATATCACAATAATAATAATACAATATTCATGTCACCAATATAGTATATAATTAGTAACGACTAGCCAGTAACTATGCAACTAATATTAAAGTAAAGTATGTCTATTAAATTACTAATATTTATTTACTTATTATACCTGGAATGATAATTTATATTATCTGCAACGAATCAGGTATGGTTGTTGTAATTGCATATAGTAGTAGCAGAAGAATCCATGATCTGTACTTCATGTAATATGTGTAAGTTCTTATATAGATGGTACTTATATATGAATATATGACCTTTATTTCTTGTCTATATAGATTTTGGTTAGTACTATATATATGAAGTAGAAAGTACTAACCTAACATGTTCTGATGTTTTCTTGCCAAACATGGATAAAAGTTTGAAACATCCCAAAAAGCCTGGGCAATGGCAGCTAATAGATACACACCATACAAGTATAGTATGGGTGGATTCCTGAGAAGTGCCGCCACTGCCATCGGGCATGAAGAGTTGTGTATGCCTGCCTGCAAGTCCTCAACGAAGGCTAATCCTTCAGGTGTTCGAGAGAAAGACCCTCCTCGTTCTTCAGTGAGATACTCCAAAGCGAAAGGAGAAGTCAGAAGTGGGGGTTGGAGGAAGAAATGATCTTTTTTGTTGATGGACTTGTTGGGTTTGGATGTCTCATTCTATGTCTGCTAAGCCAAGTGAAGTGAGCCACTCTGAGCTTCCACTTTACCCAGACTTGTCTAAGTAATTTGAAGTCCGGGCCTAAGCGGCAAAAAGCGGGTCCATTAAACGGACCCTATGTTGGAAGGAATAATTTTTGTATTATCTCAAAGGATTACATATACAAAGGAGGCCTTATATAGGCAAGAATTAAAACAAGAAACACAAAGTAAAACTACATTATTTCCTTGTATAAAGAAACTGATAAAAATAGAGAGCTCAATGTTAGTGGGCCTCCCTCCATGACCCATCTCATCAAAGGTTTCCCATCAATTTTCTTCATCCACAGTAGTGGTGACTGCTTTTTAGACACAAGTGACATTCTAATTTGCCACTTTGGCACTCTATGTGGGATTTTTTTTGATGGGAACAAACATTATTATGTTAAGCTGTAAACTAGTAGAAAAGTTGGTTTCAGTTTCCATGGGAAAATCATTCAACCATATTACGCCTTTTTGGTCTCCGAGACCTCTCTTAGCCAGATTATGCGCTGTCTCATTACCCTCCCGGTAAATGTGTACAAGGGATATACTACTAAACAGGGGTTTTAGGTAATTGATCTCAGATTTGCCATCTAAGATTGGCCTTGCTTGCCACTATATACATCTGGTCACCTTCGATATCCTCAACATATGATAGATCTGAGACCATAACAGATATCTCTCTATTGATAATAGTCTTTCATCATTCTGGCGACGCTTTGTTTTATAAAACAAACAACCATCACTATAAAAAATGACTCTGGTCGACTGCAAAATCCATTGTAGCTTAGTAAAATGTGAATTCATTTACGGCTTCACGTTCTTTTTAGGCTGATAGTTGACCTAGGGAGTTTCTGTTTACTGACATTTATATTGACAATTGATATAGTATAATGATCTTCGTAGCCTGATAATATCACACGCTTAGTTACCAGCATTTTTCTCAATCTTTTGTATCCAGTGCTAACCTTTTGTTAAACTTGTACAGATGTATTTTTTTAATGTTTTGTGCTTTGAGCATCCAGAGCTAAATCATTGGAAACTTACCAGCTTCCTTTTGTAGGCAAATCGCTCTGTTTGTGAGGTTGATGTGTCATCTGCTACTTCTTTAAGTTCTTCAGAGTCTGACTTGTTTGGGACACATTCCATTGGATTCTATGGAAAGATTCGTTCTTGGAAGGCTGTAGGTTGCTTAGTCTGTTCCTTCTTTTTCTTGCACCATTTCAAAATTGAATTAATATCTACTTTGTTTGGATGCAGATTGCTGTTGTCCAAATGTTAGAAAAGCAAATGGGCCCTGAATCCTTCCGAAAGGTAGAGTTCTATGTCTATACTATAGCAACAGCATAGTACTATGTTTATTCACATGATGCTGATTGGACTTGTATTTTTTTTTTTATATTGTGTCTATCGCTCATATCCCCATCACATGTGCTAAAAAGACATCATATTCGATCTGTTGCCTTACCCAGATTCTAGTTCAGGCCTCTGCTGGTAAGCCTAGGTTTGATTTATTGCCGCCATTCCTTACAAATGGGTTGAAATTGAGGTCAAATCGTTTTTCTTTTATATTAATTAGTCTTTATGGTGCTAAATATGATGTAATATGTTTACACAAGGTTGTCAGAACCGAACCGGTGAGTGGACCAGTGAGGCTTTCGGTTCTCGGTTCACCGATTCAACCGGTGACATCAGCATGAAGCCATAAATTATTTTATAACTTTATAGTATATGAAAGTCAAAGAAAAAGTAATCAAATCTAGGAGAATATAAAAAACAAGCATGGTAACAACAATATTCATTGGGAATTGCATTTCCTATGTCAAATTATCAAGTAATCAAATAAACTTTCATTACCATGTGGAGATACCATAGTAGAATTGGCTTAAGGATATTTGAAACCTTATAGAAAAATAAATATAGACAGTAGCACTAGACATTCATATAGTCACTGACCCGCTAGGGCGATAGGAGTATGCTAAAGAATGAGAAAAGGTAGGTAGAATATTTTAGCTTTATGGAAACGTTACTAGGGGAATATACGAAGAAGAAGAAGAGAGGCATTGGAGCAATTGCAAGATGATCAATACAACAAAAAATAGGCAGCTACAAGTAGCAACTACAATAGAAGCAAATGTTACAAGCAAACCATTGAAATGACAGGAAAATGAGGATAAGGAGGGAGATGAGGAAGAGGAAGAATACGGGAAAAGGGAGGAGGGTAGAATATGTACCTGCAGCAATTACAAAATTCAGCAAAAAATGCAGCAAAGCACTGATCAGTCAAATCTGTCTGGTTCAGTAAAATCCGGACTGGTTCACCGGTTCAGCGGTCTGACTGGTTGGTTGACCAGTTCTTGACTTGTTTAAAGGGATTTCCATGTTTGGGGCCAAACCGAACCCGTATAGGCACCAGTCCAACCGGTTGAATAGGCTGGTTCAATTCGATGCTGAATATAACCCTGTGTTTACGTAAATAATCATTATTCTTTCATATTAATCACTCTTTATAGTATTAGGATATGGTGTATATAGTAATCACTTTTTTTTATATTAATCGTCTTACTTTTATATTAGACATGACTCCTTGTAATCTCATATGTCTTCCACACAATGTGACCCCCAACATATGGTCATTACCTCTCTTGTTCTCTTTATATTAGAGCATATGCGATTCCTTATTGTCCTTCTTATTGTCTCCGTGCACATGTGAACATGGAATCTGGTACTAGTTGATTGGTTCTCCTCAATATACACTACATTAACATAGAGCCGACTACTCCCAGTGGGTTCAGAAGAACACCCTTTGTAGATCTAGATTTCCGTTTATATCAAGGCCGAAAAATGACCAAAGTAGCCTAGTGAATATTTTTTTTCCTTGTCGACCAAGGTAGTGAGGATTCTCTTAACTGTCGTTGAGACATGCTGCAGAGCACTTCGTCATGTCTAGACAGAAAACTAAATATCATACTTGACTCAATGCAAATTGCTACCTTAGTCCAGATGGGAGTTGTCCTTAGATTAGGATCTCTAATTGTTTCAAGGTAGGTTTCTTTACATTGCTATCCCCACGACTAGAGATCAAATAGACATTCGTTCTCTAAGCTGCTATTACGACAGAGAGTTAAGATCCCACCACTAAACCCAGAGAGCAATCTAGCTACCCGGTATAACTTTTCTCTTGTCGGTCGGGATCCTAAGCAGTAGATAACCACCCCTGTTGTTGCAAGAAGGCGAGAGTGGACTACTTAATGTTTTGTTGTATTGGTGTTCAGCTCAAACTTGTCAACGAGTCTCAGTCATCAAAACCTCTTTATAGTCTCCAATTGGCTTAATATGATTTCTATTTGCTGTTTAATTCTTTTTAATTATTTAGGGCATGTCTCATTTTTCATTACTGCCCTCGGTCCATTTAGTTTTGGGGTCTCCCGTATTTACATTTATTGATATTGTCCATGTTGGGAAATACGTCTTTTCTTATTGAATAAAAGAGGGACACCTGCCTATTCATATAAGATTGATAGGCGCAAAATCAGTCTAGCCAATCTGACCCGTCATCAACCATGCTCTCTCCACCCTAGCAAAACGAGGTACATCTTGTTATGATTACTGGGTAATTGATAGTGGTGCTACTAATCGCATGACATCTCATCCTAAGTGGTATTCTAAGCTTGGGTTGACCTTGAGAAAATTGTGATGACAAATAGTTCCCCAAGTATACCATGTGGGACCAAAGAAGTAAAAGGGAAAATACACAAAACAGAAAGGTGAAATATATAAATAGATACATGTCATAACACTTCTCATGCTCGAGCATATATATCAATTATACTCAGCTTGGAACATGGATTCTGCATTGATTTTCCTGTGAGATGCTTTGTAAAAATATCATCAATCTCAGTAGGTATGAAAGGTGTGACAATGTTCTTGGACATCATTACATCTTGTAGGAAATGGCAATCTAGATCAATGTGTTATGTTATTTCATGAAATACTGGGTTCCTGGCAATCAAAGTCACTGCTTTGTTGTCAAAATACAGATGGACAAGAGTAGTCCCATGGTATCCAATGTCTT
The DNA here is from genome assembly GCA_963693085.1 of Alisma plantago-aquatica. NCBI lineage: Eukaryota > Viridiplantae > Streptophyta > Magnoliopsida > Alismatales > Alismataceae > Alisma > Alisma plantago-aquatica. The sequence continues at coordinate 293,351,060 of OY856410.1, forward strand.
AAATATTAATGTTTTGTTGTATTGGTGTTCAACTCAAACTTGTCAACGAGTCTCAGTCATCAAGGCCTCTTTAGATTCTCCAATTGGCTGAATATTATTTCTATTTGCCGTTTAATTCTTTTTTATTATTTAGGGCATGCCTCATTTTTCATTACTGCCCTCAGTCCATTTAGTTTTGGGGTCTCCTGTATTTAACATTTATTGATATTGTCCATGTTGGGAAATACGTCTTTTCTTATTGAATTGAATAAAAGAGGGACACCCACCTATTCATATAAGATTGATAGGCGCAAAAACTCCGAAGTATACCATGTGGGACCAAAGAAGTAAAAGGGAAAATACACAAAACAGAAAGGTGAAATATATAAATCGATACATATCATAGCATTTCTCAAGCTCGAGCATATATATCAATTATACTCAGCTTGGAACATGGATTCTGCATTGATTTTCCTGTGAGATGCTTTGCAAGAATATCATCAATCTCAGTAGGTATGAAAGGTGTGACAATGTTCTTGGACATCATTACATCTTGTAGGAAATGGCAATCTACATCAATGTGTTATGTTCTTTCATGAAAGTCTGGGTTCCTGGCAATCAAAGTCACTGCTTTGTTGTCAAAATACAGATGGACAAGAGTAGTCCCATGGTATCCAATGTCTTAAATATTAGACCGGATCCAGAGAAGCTCACATGTGGTGTGTGCCAGTACATGATACTCGTCCTCAATACAATCCATAGAAGAGTAGCCAACAATGTTCACGTGACCATTTTTCTTGTAAGATAACCCTCGTCTTGGAGATCTTTTCACATATTGTCGGACATGGTATCTAGCATTTAAATGACATTTTCTAAGAAGTTTATAAATCGACAAAGATACTGACATTATGGGTATAGTCATAATAAGATATAAGAGCTTGCCCACAAAATGTCTGTATTGGAATTTATCTTCCAACGGTTTTGAAGTATTAGACCACAAATTACGAGTTTGGTCCATTGGAGAGACAACATGCTGATACTCGAGCATTCCGGTTTCTTCTAGTAAGTCAAGAGTGTACTTTTTCTAATGCAGAGGCGCATTGGTTTGTGCAACTTGAATCTGAAGGAAGTATCTGAGTTTTCCAAGGTCTGTTGACAAAGTACTTTAGAAGATGTTCCAGTAGCATTGATCTTAAAACATCACTACCAGATAAGAGTAACATTGTCTACAAAAACAAATAGTTTGTTAAACCACACTCGAAGACTTTTGTTCAACCCATAAATAACCTTTTTTAGTAAGGAGACAATATGTAAATACCCTCCCTGAACAACACAAATGGAAGTTGCTCCATATAAACCGTCCCTTGAAGATCACCATATAAGAATGCATTCTGACATCTAGTCGATGTAGAGACCATTCTAGATTAATAGCAACAAAGATAAGAATATGCATTGAATTGAGCGCAACGACTGACAAGGTTTCAAAAACGTGAACTTCAACTCCCCGTATATACCCTTTTGCAACGAGACGAGCTTTCAACCACTCAACAACGCCATCATGAAGAGACTTAGTGGAAAAGACCTGTTTGCAACCAACTGCCTTGTGTCATGACAGAAGATCAGTAAGCTAGGAAGCATGGACACTTCCTGGAGGCTGCCGTGTCCGTGACCAACACGTGTAGTACATGGACGCACCTCTGACACGTCTGGACACGTGGCGGACACGCCTCCAGCATATCCACCTTGAGTTTCTTTTTATTGCGGTGCAGGACACGTCTTGGACACTCTGTGGACACATCCAAGACACACCATCCCAAAACACTTAAGTGTAACTGTATGAAAGGAAACCCAAGCCTTTTCAAAATCCCCACCTCATCTCCTTTTCTACTCCTTGCCCTACTACCATCAGGTGGTTAGGCTTCAGCTGCTATAGACAAGCCGTCAATGCTCTTTGTTAATATATCTTCACTTTGTATTTATTTCTTATTTTATATTACTGCTGTACCTACATGTAAATTTCCCTTTACTATAAATAGAGAAGAGAACCCTATTGGGTAGCTCACGTTGCATACGTGCAACAACACCACAGCCGCCTCTCCTTTTACATGGTATCAAGAGCAGGTTAGGCTTCCGCAGCCGCCGGCCCTCCCACCCAGCACCGCCCCCCCCCCTCCTCTCTCTCCCTCCCGCCGCCCCTCTCCTTCAGCCGCCGGGCGCCGGCCACCTCTCCCGCCGCCGGCCGCCGCCGCAGCCAGCAGCAGCGGCTGCTGCACCTTGCCGCCGGCGTGCGGCAGGGGCGCGGGCCTTCCGTGCGGCGCCGCTGATCCTCGGTGGCTCGTCTCATGCTGCCGTAGATCCCGTCGCACCGCTCTACAGGCTCCGTCTACGTCTCCGGGCTCTTTTTCAGCCTTTTCGGTTTCTTTTTCGGGCGCCGCTCTTGCTGCTCCGGGATCTCCGGTTGATACAACGGCTTTCTAAAGTCCTACCCGGGGGTCTCGTCTCTTCCAGTGTGGCTTCCTAATCACATCTCCTTCATGTGTGATTAGGAACCTCTCGGTTGAAGGCTGTCGATGCGTCAGTAACGCATCCTCTTTCCAGTTTCGGTCGTGACGTGTATCTCTCCGTCACGGGACGTGTATCTATCCGTCCACTCAGCCTTCTGTGTGACGTGTATCACTCCGTCACCCATATCCCTGTTGCATCATGGAGAACAAGACCTATTATGAGGTCTCGCCTATTCCTATCAAGCTCAATGGGAAGAACTTTCTGCTTTGGATGAATGCGGTTCATACTGTCTTGGAATCGAGGGACCGCGCAAAGTTTGTTGATTCTGCGCCTCTCACGAGCACTGACAAAGACTATGCCGAGTGGAAACGACTTGACAGCCTTGTGAAGACTTGGCTGTGGGGTAGCATGGAATCGTCTATTGCTTCGAGGTTCATGTTCTACTCCACTGCTAAGGAGATTTGGGATGCTGTTAAGCAGCACTATGCTCAGGAGAAAAATGCTCTTCGCCAGTTTATGATCTATGATCGTCTGTTTGCAGAGAAACAGGGTGATCGATCCCTTGAAGAGTATTTTGGTGTGATTCAGTCTATTTCCCAGGAGTTGAGCTACTATCATCCCGTGACGGTTGCTGCGCAGATTAAAGACAGAGATGATCTTGTCACTGCCAAATTCCTCTCCGGCCTTAGCTCCTCTTTTGGTTCAGCACGCAGTGTGATTCTTGCATCTGACAGATTACCGAGCCTTGCGGAGGCCTTCTCTAGGATTCAACAGTCCACCTTTGAATCTGTTGATCCTTCTCCGGTTGTTCCTTCTGGAGATTCTCATGCCTCCATTGCTGCAGCAGTTCGCGGAGGACGCCCTGCATCTACTACAGCTGACAGACCTGGCTTTGGCAGAGGACGTGGGTCTCGTCCTCGATGTACTTTCTGTGAAAGACCGGGGCACACTGTTGACAAATGCTGGAAGAAACATGGGCGACCTGCCGCCCCACCTGTTGGAGCTGCCAACTGTGCTACTTCTGACTCTACACCTGCGAGCTCGACTTCCTCTGGCATTACACTTACTCAGGAGGAGTATGACCGGTTTATTCAGGCTACTCAACATTGGAGTGTGGGCGCCTCTTCTGCTTCTTCAGCGCATCTTGCCTCTACCGCGGGTAATCAGGCTACATCCTTTATGGCTTCTGGATCCGCAACTCCCTGGGTGGTTGACTCTGGTGCCTCCCAACACATGACTGGTATGAGGCGACTGCTCCGCACTTTTGACTCATATATTCCTCACCCATCTGTTACCTTGGCAGATGGGTCTGTGAGGAAGGTGGTGGCTAGTGGTTCTGTGTCCCTTACTCCAGATATTGATTTGAAATCTGTTCATTTTGTGCCTGAATTTCCTTTCAATTTACTTTCTGTTGCCAAATTGATTGACACTATGAACTGCACAGTAACATTTGGGCCTTCTTGCTTTGTCTTACAGGATCTCAAGAGTTTGAAGATGATTGGTGGGGGGCCTAGGAAAGGTGATCTCTACCTCTTTCCTGGTGATTATCTACCTCGTCATCCACCTCCTGCTCCAGTTTCCTCCGCCATGCTGAGTGGTTCCCCCTTGCTATGGCATTGCAGATATGGCCATCCATCCTTAGACAGCTTGAAGAAATTGGAACCCGATCTTGCTCATGTGTCTTCTTTAGAGTGTCAGTCCTGTCAGTTGGGCAAACATCATCGGTTGTCCTATCCTGTCCGTGTCAATAATCGGGCTTCTAGCCCGTTTGAGTTGGTTCACAGTGATGTATGGGGTCCTGTTAAAAACCAAAGTTATAATGGTTTTAGTTATTTCATTTCCTTTGTTGATGATTACTCTCGCATGACATGGATTTATCTGTTGAAAAGTCGGGAGTCTGTGCTTTCCATTATCAAACATTTTCATAAACAAATTCAAGTTCAATTTAACTGCAATATCAAAATTTTTCAATCTGATAATGCTCTTGAGTATGTTCAGAAAGCAATGAATGAGTTTTGCAGTTTGGTTGGTATGATTCATCACACTTCTTGTCCTCATACTCCTATGCAGAATGGTGTTGCTGAACGTAAAAATCGCCATCTTCTGGATATCACTAGGTCTATCATGTTTGCATCCAATGTGCCTAAACGTTTCTGGTCTGAGGCTCTCCTCACTGCCTGTTTTTTGATTAATCGGCAGCCCTCTTCTGTTTTGAATGGGCGCACTCCTTTTTCTGTTTTACGCCCTATGGACACACCGTTTCATGTTCCGCTTCGGGTTTTTGGCTGTACATCCTTTGTTCATAATTTTGATCCCAAACAGGACAAACTCTCTCCTCGGTCCTTGAAAACCTTGTTTCTTGGTTACTCTGGTACGAGTAAAGGTTACAAGTGTTATTGCCCCAGTTTGCGTCGTATGTTTGTCTCTAAGGATGTCACCTTTCATGAAACCAGCCCGTATTTTGCACATGCTATGAGCAAGGGGGAGCAATTAAGTGAGGGAGTGCCACCCGCAATTCCAAGTGAGGGAGTGCCACCTATCATTGTTGAAGACATATCGCCTGATCCACCTACCATTCAACCCTATACCCAAGTTTATCATAGGCGAGGTAGACCGGATCCAGATGAGGTAGCGGCACAAGTCCATGAGCCTCCTTCCCCATCTTCTACTCAAGAGATTCCTGCAGCGGCTTCTGATCTTGACCTTCCTATTGCTGTCCGGAAAGGTATACGATCATGTACTATTCGACATCCCATATCCAATGTATGTTGTTTGTCGCACTTATCTACACAGGCTCGTGCATTTGCTGTTGGGATGGATTCTGTTCAAATACCAAGGAACCACTTAGAGGCTATGAAGGACAGTGGCTGGAGGCAGGCCATGCAGGTGGAAATTTCTGCTCTGGTTGATAATGGCACATGGGATCTGGTTTCCTTACCTGCGGGCAAGAAAGTTGTGGGCTGCAGATGGGTCTTCACAGTCAAACACAATCCTGATGGTTCGATTGAGCGGTTGAAGGCCAGATTGGTAGCCAAGGGCTACACACAGACATATGGCGTGGACTTCTTTGAGACTTTTTCTCCGGTTGCTCGTCTCAATTCTGTACGGATCCTTATCTCTCTGGCTACTACTTTTGATTGGCCTCTTTTCCAGCTGGATGTCAAGAACGCCTTTCTTCACGGGGTTCTTCAGGAAGAGGTGTATATGGAGCAACCACCAGGTTTTGTTGCTCAGGGGGAGTGTCAGCAGGTCTGCAAATTGAAGAAGGCTATCTATGGGTTAAAACAATCTCCTCGGGCTTGGTTTGACAGGTTCAGTGCTGTTGTTTTACAGATGGGCTTCTCTCGTTCTATGACTGATCACTCTCTATTTTATTCAAATTCTTCTGGTGGGTCCATAATTATTGCTGTCTATGTTGATGATATTGTGATTACTGGCAGTGATTCTACAGGCATATCACGTGTGAAAGAAGGACTACAACATCATTTTCACACAAAGGACCTTGGGAAACTGAGATATTTTCTAGGGATTGAGGTGCTTAGATCCCATGCAGGTATCAATCTCTCCCAGAGAAAGTATGTGCTTGACTTACTACAGGAAACGGGTATGACTGATTCTAAGCCTGTATCCACTCCTATGGATTATCACATCAAGGAGGTGGAAGATGATATTGCATATTCAGATCCAGGTCACTACAGGAGAATAGTTGGGAAGCTGATTTACCTAACTGTCACAAGACCTGATATTTCTTTTGCTGTTGGAGTAGTAAGTCAACACATGTGTACACCACGACAGTCACATTGGACAGCTGTATGCAGGATTCTGAGATATCTGAAAAGTGCTCCTGGAAAGGGGATCACTTATTATAAACCCAAGAGTCCTCTATCTTCCTTGACTCTTACAGGCTATGCAGATGCAGATTGGGCTGGTAATCAAGTTGATAGACGATCTACATCTGGCTACTGCACCTTTCTTGGTGATCATCTGATTACCTGGAAGAGCAAGAAACAACAAGTGGTGGCACGATCTAGTACTGAGGCTGAGTATCGTGCTATGGCACATGCATGTTGTGAATTACAATGGGTCAAATCTGTCTTATCTGAGTTGAAGATTTTGATTCAAACTCCCATGATTCTCAAGTGTGACAATCAATCTGCTATACATATTGCCAGGAATCCTGTTTTTCATGAGCGCACAAAGCATATAGAGGTTGACTGTCATTTCATCAGAGATCAGATACAGAATGGCAATGTGGTGACGCCATATGTTAAGTCTGAAGATCAACTTGCTGATATCTTGACAAAGCCATTAGGTCCAGCAGTGTTCCAGAATTTATGCGGCAAGCTGGGCATCCACAATGTGTACACTCCAGCTTGAGGGGGAGTGTTAATATATCTTCACTTTGTATTTATTTCTTATTTTATATTACTGCTGTACCTACATGTAAATTTCCCTTTACTATAAATAGAGAAGAGAACCCTATTGGGTAGCTCACGTTGCATACGTGCAACAACACCACAGCCGCCTCTCCTTTTACACTCTTCTTTAGCAATTGTAGCACCCATCACCATTGGTATCATCGCCATTAACTACAACAACATTCAGGGATCCGCCACATCAACCTTGAGGAGAGTAGTTGGATTCATCGCCTTCTCTTCCAGTTCCTTGTAATTCTTCCTCCTTTCTTCTCCCCCTTCTCTTCTTGCTTCTTATCCCCCCTACTCTAAATCTATAGTAGCTGCAAAAAATGTTCCTTTACGTCCTCTTTTTACTACTCCTCTGAATCTGCTTCTCCCTCATCTACTTTTCCTTCTCCCCCTCTTGTTCCTCTTCTCATTCTTGCCCCTCCTATTTTTCAATTTGAATTTGGCAACAACCAAAACATTGCTCCCCATCCCCCTCTTATTTCACATTGGTCCACGTTTCCTCCTACCTTCTCTTGCCACTCCTCCCCTATTCTTCTTCTTGCTCCTTCTCCAGGCAAAAGTAGTACTGTCCTCCCTACACACTCTTTTTCTTGCTTCTCTACATCCCCATCTCCCCCCTCTCTCTTGCCCCTCCAGCTTAAGTAGCTAATGTATTCACTTCTCTTTTCTTTCCTCTCAACCTCCAAGAAGCCTTCAGTTTCCATCTCCACCACCAGAAACAAAATTTTTCCTCATTCCTCCCCTTCTTCCTCTTGATAGTACATGTTCACCAATACCTCCAACAACAATAAAAAAATATTGTCCCTAGAATTCTACTGCACTTAAGTTTTACAATTCCTTTTATATACTGCAACAATTTTATAATCAATCATCTTATATATTGTGATTTGATCTGTATTGTGACTTGTGGATACAATGGTATACATTGACTGCTTGTTGGATTTCATGGTTATTGCCCATGTGAATAATTGATTTAGATCATTTTGTGTGTTTATACATATGACATACTATATTTCATAATGTGCGCTACAAATGTATATTTATTTATTTATATATTTTCCGTGTCCAATGTCGTGTCCGTGTCCTATATTTTTGGAAATCGCCATGTACGTGCTTCCTAGTCAGTAAGTGTCCACCTCCCACATGTCATAAGAGTTTGCATTTATTCATTTATAGCCTTTCTCCACCCAAGACGCTGAAGAACTGAAACCACTTTGGAAGGAGTAGAGCTGACAGACAAATCAACTGTAAATTTTGGTGTATGAGCACTCATGTGATCCTTAGGGACATGCTCGGAGAAATACATCAATTTGGTGGTTTTCTAAGAGCAATAGGCAAATCCAGATCAGATGATACAATAATGTTACCTTCTGTTAGAGGATCGACAATAAGAGTCCATGGTTGGATACATTCTAGGTTGTATAGGCATCCATGCGTTCCCCTAGGGGCCCGAGGGGCCTAGTCACCCAGAAAGAAGCCTAGGCATTTCTAGGCATTTTATTTATTTATTTTTAATTATTTAATATAATTATATGTATTGTTATACACATATATGTATGGTATTATATTAACCCATGAGCAATATATGAAGTATCAGTCAATAGGAAACTAAGAATAAGAAGTTTGGTTGACTTGAGTAGTGTGTAAATGTATTGGAGGCAATTGAGTTGATTCTATACATATGAATATAATATAGGAGTGTTAGGGTAAGAAAACTGGAAATGCAAGCATGATGTTAACATTATAATAATGTGAGTACATTCATACAAGAGATTTATAAAATAAAATAGTAATTGGAGGATGAAGAAGAAAAAGGAAGAAAAAAAATCATCGGAGTATGCAGCAGATCTGTAACAACGGAGCATCGGTTAGTGGGTCATAATAGGCAAGCAGTAGCTCTGTAACATAGCAGCAATTTCACTGCTTGGTAGTAGGGGCTGTAAATGGATATGGGTATACCCGCATACGCTCAAACCCATACCCATTAAACCCGTCATGGGTATAAACTTTTATAACCATGTAACCGCTTACCCTTATACCCACATACCCGCTTCTTAGAAGGTAAGGTTATGGTTATGTATATACCCATACCCTGTATACCCATATACCCATTTATTTATTTTTTATGTAAATAATTTACATTAAATGTAATGGTGCTTATTGTAGGAGTCACATCTAGCAAGTATATGTACCTTAAAATAGTGAAAATTTATATTAAAATGCAGTTCTCCATATCCTAGAACTCACATCTAGTACATATAAGTAGCTTGTAGTAGTATAATGAACAAATCCATTAATACGACTTTATAGCCACAAAAGTACATTTCGTTAAATTAAGAAAGACTTAAAGTAATTTCTCATTCCACTTCTCTCTCCTCTCTACTTTGAATGATATTTCTCCATAACCTATCCATTTAAGTGTGGTAATTTGTTATATCTTAAAGTTTGTGGCATATTACTATAGCAAGTGGAACATAATCGTATACCCAATTACCCATCCATATACCCGACGATTATACGGATATGGGTATGTTGCGGGTATAGCTTTTGACAAAACGGGTATATAACCATACTCATATCCGCTTAACTAAATGGTTACGGTTATGGATATGACCATAACCGCACCATACCCTACCCATTTACAGCCCTACTTGGTAGAGAAAAGATAAAAAATGAAAAATGGATAATTTATCACTAAAATTACAACAACTTTGCTGCTTGGTGGAACTATGGAGTTAAAGAAAAACAAGAGAGATTAAGGTAGAAGAACAAATCAAAACAAAAACAAAAGAAAGTTGTAACAAGATAAGAAAACAAAACTAATGCCCATAATCTAAAGCCCAATTAGGTCCAGAAGGCGCCACGCGCTGCCTAGACAGTTGCCCAACAACCCAATGAGACCAAGCGCCCAGGGTCTGGAGGCGCGGTGGTTGCTTAGGCGGGTGCCTGGATAACAATAGATAATACTTTAGATGGAAGTGGAAGTTTGTGGAAACTTCGAGGAAGTTTAGACGCAAACTTCGATAAACTTCAATGCCTTTTTGAAGAAAATGATGCGAATTTGAAGGAAACTTTGATTGAAAACTTCTAATTACGCCATACCTCAATCTTAAATATGTTAATTTAACACAAAAACAAGATTTAGGACTATCTAGCCCGAGGTAGGTTGATAATGCAATGTGTTGCTTGCAAGGGTCAAATGTGCAATACACATATATTGATATCCAAATACAACTCACCATATGTATTCTATACAATACATAGTCAAAAAGTAGTTACAATACCCTCTCTAGGAAAGAGTGGCAACCAAGGAACGAGGTATCCGATTTCGATGCCGTTTCGACAGCATGGAAATTGAAATTTTTTGAAATTTCGACAAAATTTTTGATAGATGCAATCATGCAACCGTGCCTGTTTCCACGCCAAAATGAATGAATTAATTTATGAAATTTTACAGGCGTGATCTCTCCACCTAAATGCATCGTTTTATGCAATAAAATTTTATGCGGGGGTAGGTTGGGGGGGTGGTCCTTCATGTGGGTTGTAAAGGAACTGTCCTGTCTCTTGAGGATTTTGATGACAAAAATAGGAATTAAGTTATGAAAATTCACTAGCACAATCCATACACTTAAATACACACACTTCTACAAACATATCCAATTTACAACATATGAATAACATAGTAACTTACCAGCTCAAATCAGTTGTAAGTTGAGTGTCACGCTGGTTGAGCTGGTGCCCCGTCATGCCATATTGTGTTCATATGGGTGACATATTGCTCCCATGACATGTACATTCTGTAAAGGGTGTTGTATGTAGTTACATGTTCCTCGTACACATTACCATCAACAAACTGCATCATCCCAAACTTTGGAAAATGTTCTTCCATATCTTTGAGATACTGCACTCTGCTTTCAGACGGAGGTGGAGGAGCTCGATGAAGAGGAGCATTCATTGGGACTTGAACAATGGGAACATCTGGAACAACAGGAACAACATGAATAATTGAACGACCACCGCTCCATGTTTGGCTCCCATCATCAGAAAATATAACACCGTTGTGATGATATGATCCATGTGGGCTTGAGACATTTGCAGTATATGTATATCCAATATGATGCTCTACTTCCTTCTGGTTGTGGTGGTGGCTGAGTTTGATATCTAGAATACCCATACTGCCCATATCCATGATGGTGATGGTGTGGGTATGGTTGTGTTTGCCCAAACACCATATCACACAATGATTGTTGAGATAAAGAATCAGAAATGCTCATGCTCCCCATTGATTCAACAATATCAGAAGTGGAATCACTATGGTATTGTGAAGGAGGATAGGATCCTGTAGCTGTAAGAGGCCTAGAGCATGTAGCCTTAGGTGGTGGTGCACCACTGTAGTCTTTCCCCCCTCGAGTTTTCTTCCTTTGAAAAGTTTTTGCACCCATTGAGATATCTGCCTCCCGTGGATTCATATGAATATCCCTAGTGACATATGGACAATCATCATGTTGAGGATCAACTGCTTGAGGATACTCTGGAGAACGTTGATCACTCGCATTACCATCATCATCATCATCATCATCATCATCATCACTCTTAGACTTGGACCCGGATGATGTAGTCATAGATTTTGAAGTACCAGATGTGCCAGTCAACTCATCCTGCACTGCTCTGTCAGTTTCCATATCAAGATCTACATGCTTAAGATTTGGCTCAAGTCTTTCAGGTGGGCTTTTGTTTCTTCGTTCTTCTTCAAGTATAACACCTGAAGCATCTTCAAATTGTTCCTCCACATACGAATCTAGACGACCAACAAGACTGTCTAGAACTGGACGACCTATTTCATTCATCCATTCTTTCAAGGGATCTTCTACTGTACCGGTACCCTCATCATCATCAAGGCCTTTGTATCTGTCTTGATGGAATGTGTATGCAGTGTCAATGGGATCATGCACCTCAACAAATTGCACTTCTTTATAGTTGGCCTCTCTTATGGCTCTAGCTCTCAAACACATGTTGTAGTGGACATACACGAGATCCCTTAACCTGAGAGACCCCAACATGTTCCTTCTTTTTGAATGTATCAAATTAAAAATGCTCCAATTCCTTTCACACCCCCTGCAGAAGTTGCCTGTGAAAGAATGTGTATGGCTATTTTTTAAGTTGGGGGGGGGCACCGGTCCCATTCCACACCTACCATTCACAAGGATCACCCTCTGCCCGGTCAACTACTGCATTGGGGTGGCCAAAGCAACCAATGCCTTCACGGAATTGCCGTAGCTGCAAAAAAGACAACAAACATCACATTAAGAGTTGTGACTTGTGAAGTTATAGTTGTCACTTGTTAATAAATACAACCTTTTCTCGTTCTTCAGTGGATGTAAGCAACTTATTAAGTACTTCCCTGGCAACATTCATCAAGTCCGGTTTCATACCTAATTGCCGCGAGTAATGGAATCTTGGGTTCAAGTAGTATGCTGTAATTGTAAATAAATAATACATGTTAATTTCTTAACACATTACAATTATATAAGTTATATACAGGATACAATTACAACTTTGATGCTCACCGACTTTGTGTAGTGGATGCAAAAGCTTATCAGTCCAGCGTGCTTTTATGATATTAAGGTATTGTGCATTGGATGTAGGAGCGACTTTTTTCACACTCTCCATTGTATCCTGACACGCTTTTTACGTGCGTAGAAACGCAAGTGTACGCGTCAATGTAATATAGGCCTTTGTGAGGCCCGAGTCGAACTCAGAGACACGTGAATTAACGGAGACTACTACTAACTACTCGCAATCAGCTAGACCGATTAAATAGTTGGAAGTTGTTGTAAAATTAAAAGAAAAATAAAATAAAACAAAGCAAAACAATCGATTAAATGATTAGTTTAATCAATTCAAGATGAGATCTTTAGGATTGCGGTTTCACCGCGGGTTTTCATTGTATTAAATTCTATGTAGTGATTCAGATTTATCTCTCTATCCGGGTAGTGGCCTGAAATCAGAATTGCCCACTGTCGTGGTACAATTCACTACCTATGTCTAGGTCGGTTCCACCGTCGTAGTAACCTATACCCTAAACTAGGTGCATTAAAAACGATCTCTCGGTATCCACCATTAATCTTACACCACCTTGTTCAAGGGATTTGTCAATTAACGTGAATTTCGTCTCTTTTCAACCATTAATTCTTCTTTCAAAGTAATTAAGGGCATTAGATTATTATTATGGTGATCATGCATAACAATATAATTGAGAAAACGAAATTATACCACGAATTTAAGAGATAAATGATGAATTACTATTATAAAATTGTCATACAATGAATTCCCGGGCTACTCCCGGTCCTAAAGACAAAGGGGATTAGCCCCGCATGTTCATCTCAAAGCAAAACATGATAGAGAAAAGGGGAAACATTAGAAAAATGTGATTGAGTGGTGAAACCCCTGAACGGAGAAGATCCAATCGCTCCTTGGCGTAGAATACGCGTTCTCCCGCCTTTCGGTGGTGGAAATCGTCTTCTTCGGCGTCCGAAACGGCTGGGGCGTGCTTCTGGGCTCCGTTCTTATCTCCACACATTCTCGGGACGTGTGCAGCGCTAATGACGTGATAGATTGCTCTTGGCCGCCGTCATTAGGTATAATCTCCGAATTAGGTCGCCAAATTACCACAACCGTCAGATTTAGATCAATCTGAAGCAAACATGTATCTGACGGTGTCGATACCATCGACGCGAGTCGATGGTATCGACCCTGCACTGTATCGACTGGTCTTCTTTTCTTTTCTTTGTCGCAACTGATGCCACCTCGATACCATCGACGCGGGTCGATGGTATCGACATTCATAGGCGTCGGTTTTGTCCTTTTACGTCGCTGTAGCTCCACTCGTCGATGGTATCGACTTTTATGTCGATAGTATCAACTCTCTTTTCTGAAGCAACCTGATGTTATCTCGATACCATCGACTCTCCTGTCGATAGTATCGAGATTTTGCTACTCCTTGCGGCTGGCTGCCTGTGGTCAGGTCGATGGTATCGATCAATGTCGAAGGTATCGACAGCAGCATATACTTGTTTTTCCTGAAATTGCAACACAAAATCACATAAGCCGAAACAAAACATATTCTTGTAATAATTTATGCTCAAAATACTGAAATAAGGGAGATTTGACATAGAGAAAGATCATAAACCAAAGTAGATGAATTATGCAATATTAACCAACAAAATGACCAATAAATGCATAAAACACAAGTAAAATATGTCTCTAAATGCGACTCAAAATCATCGCATCAAACTCCCCTAAGCTTGAACATTGCTCGCCCTCGAGCAACAAAACCTTAGAATAAAATTGCCAGAGTCAACTAAAGAACAAATCACAACAAACATTACCATATGATCCCCACCGAACATTCACATTCCGGCCCTGACTAACCACCGAATGATAATTACCCTAAAAGCGACAATAATCATGCATAAAAGATTTCTACCTCAAAACTGATGAACACTATCACATAAGGCAGTTAACATAATAAATTTTGCCGGTCCACACTCGGTGCATCTTGTGATCTCCTATACTACGTTGCTCGCCCTAACTAACATCTAAATGGAAGCAGCTCTCCCGATATTCACAAGTGAGGAGAAAATCACGGTGGCCTACCAATTCGAGCAACGGGTGGATGAAATGGGTGGCTCGTGGAAGAAATGGAAGCAGTATACGGTTTCAACATGCATAAAACAAAAATGCCCTAAATGATGCATTTGCAAGTAGACATGCCCTAATGCCTAAGATTGGGTGGAATGATGCATGCACTAACATCCCGTCTCAAAATGAGATGGATATCTAACTGAGCTACATCATGTACTTACTCATCCTAAAATGCAGGTGCGATTATGTTCCTTTCTCCTTCTTATTCTACTTGCTTCTCAATAATTTCTTTTTCTTTTTCATTTTTTCATTTTTTTTCTTAAGCCCTTATATCCATAATTGACAATGAATTAGTTGTTGGGCTCACTTTTTCTGCATAGCTCAAATATTTGAAGCATTTATGAAGGTATGGAACAACTAATCACCCTTAGAGAAGAAATAAGTTACATGATGTACTCTATGCATAAAAATTATGAATGCAGCTAAATGACACGCACCTAAGGATAATGTGCATGTATCACTATTCTAATTTTTTTTTAATTTTCATGTAAAACATGTGAAAGTGGTTGCAATGCAAAACCTATCTATATGAGATGCAATCAAAAAGGTTAAAACCGTAAAGTACTTCCAATTCTTATGGTGGATTGTGAAAAACAATGAGGTGGAAAGATCACAAGACTAATTGACTGAGCCTTTGAAAATTATTATGTGTCCCTCCTTACTGACATGTGTAATAGTTAAGAGGTTTCTCTCTCTTACTTCAAATTAGAGTCTCATTATCATTTGGTCAGTTTAGGCTCACACAACCAATTCCATCCACTTTTCATGAATCATTAGGAATGTACAGTTGTGATTTTCTGTTTAAGAGTTGACAAAACCAATCATTTTCTTAAGTTATGTGCTCAAAAGTGAACAACACAAGCTTGCGAACACTCAACAAATTTTTTAATTTTCCCTTAATTCCCATGTACAGGCAAGTGAGATGACACATGACTTAAGACATCCACAATTACACTAGATAGAATGTGGATCCTACAAACAAACTAAGATTGTAAGAAATAAATGACAAGAACAATCAAAATAAAAGTAAAAACTGAGAAAATAAAAGATAGAGCTGTTCCAACTACCCCCCTAAAGCTTGAATTCGACTATGGCCTCATAGTCAAAAACAATCTTAAAGGTTGGAACAGAGATACCGATTTACTCTTCTGGCGGAGGCGGGTACTATGGGGCCGTGGGGTCCCAAGATGGGTTCTGCCCCTGAAAGCTAGGATCATACTGGGGCATGGGTGGAGGTTGTGGATACCCCCCAAAGTAGTTCTGGCTCCAGTAATGATCATAAAAAGGCTGCTGCTGCATCTCCATCCTATGCAACCTGTCATGAATCTGCTGTTGGTTGTTGAGGAGGCGCTCATTCTCAAAGATCGCCCTCTGATTGTCAAGTAACCGGTTTGTCGTCTCCTGAACACCGGTATACACCGCAGTGTGATGCTGCTGCGTTTGCTGTATATCTTGTAGCATGGCATACATTCCTTGCATGTAATAGACATCCTCGCTTGGCTGCGAGGGCGGTGGTGGTGGCGGAGGCTGCGAAGATGAAGACGCACCCGGATGCATGCGAGGACGCTTCCTAGGTGCTACTCGTGCCCGAAGAGGAGTGTAGGCCTCCTCTTCCTCTTCAGCCTCGTCGTCATTATTGTTGTCGTCGTCGTTGCCGCCGTCTTCATCGGAGTCAGCAATGGCTATGATGGGCCATCGGAAATGTTGAGCACCCTTGATATGGAAGACAGGATCAGGAAGCGAACATTCTTGGTATGCGTGGTTTACATGGCAATGAGCATAAGGTAAACCATCCCAAAGCAAGATGAGGTTTGATCGGTGAAGATGTTGCAAATTGACCTTGCTTCTGTTGGAGAGCGGAGTCAAGGTTGCGAAGTTCAGCCCAAGGTAATGTGCCAGCGGCGTGATGAGTCCTCCAAAATGAATTGGAGCCTTCCGCGTACTCCGCTTTATCGCCAACACCCGCTGCAGAAAGAAAGCTCCCCAGTTGCATTCTTGGCGCTTGAGTAGTTTGTACAAGAAGAACATGCCCGTCTCCTGGAATTTGCTAAGAGACAGATCACCCCTAGCAAACAGGGTAGAACACAGCATCCGATGAAGAATCCGCACAAACCGATGCTCGAAGTCTGCTACCGCTGCGTTATGGTAGCTCACTGACTTGCCCGGCGGTACCGTCACAAGCTCGGCGAAGATCGCGTCGTAGTCGGTCCGGTTGTCTGGCCGCCGGTAGTCAGTCCGCGAATGATTCCAGTTGTAGATCTCATTGAACTGGCGGAGTGTGAGATTGTAATCATTGCTGTACAATCGGAAAGACACACGACCCTTGATCCACTCGCGGTCCATGGCAATGATGTCGTTTGGCACGACACAGACGTCCAACGACGCCATGAATTCAGCCACCAACTCCTTGTATGTCGGCCAGTCACCGAAGAGCGGCTGGCCATCAGCATGGTATTCCATCTCGTCGGGCGTCCTGTTCGTGTGTCTCGCCTGCCCCTTCAAGACGTAGGCGAGATTAGCGTCGAACCCCAAGTTGCGGATCGTCTCCCGCTCAACATAGCGGGTCGGCTCAATTTTCCTATTCATGATCTCCTCGTATATCTTCTTGACCTCTGCAGACGGATGGACTATCCGCTGGCGTGAGATCGATGCAGTCGGTGGAGGAACGAACTTCGGGATGTCCATCGGGTTGGCGCGTGAAGAAAACGCACCGGCAACATGCACCATGATTGCGGAAGAAGGAGAAGTAAAGAAAGATCTCGGGGAAGATCGGAGAAGGAAATCTCCGCTTGATGAAGAACGTGCTCCTGGATGCTCGTCGCCGGGCTCAGATTGCTCTGGAAGACGCTCGGTACAGGTGGAGAAGAATTGCTCTGGAGTTGTGACGTCATATGACGACAATCTTTCTCATATATAGCCGTGGCCGACGCTGCTGTATGCCCGTCAATACCATCGACGTGGGTCGATGGTATCGACACGCGTAGCACAATCCGTACTGCCGCTGGTATCGACGGTCGTCGATGGCTGGATTTGCGGGGCTCGGATCGCTGACATGTCGATACTATCGACTGGTGTCGATGGTATCGACCCGTCCCCCGGATTGACTTTCTAGTTGCAGCGATCGCCGTTGATCTCCTCTCGCGGATCGGTGACGTGGCGCGTCGATAGTATCGACGCAAGTCGATAGTATCGACTTCCGTTTAGGGCAACACCCTCGCGAGGCCCGGCCGCCGCCTTCTTTTTGAAACTGTGTCGATACCATCGACAGTCCCGTCGATGGTATCGACTTTACTGAGACAATTTCTTCTGAATATCTCCAGAGATCTCGCGAGTATCGACACCCATGTCGATACTATCGACCTCTACTTGCGATCAGCCTGTTGGTATGTCGATACCATCGACGAGGCCGTCGATGGTATCGACGCAGTGCGATTTCTACAGTCGCCAACCTGTATCCCGGTCGATACCATCGACACAAGGGTCGATGGTATCGACTCTGCCTCAGTCCTGCACAATGCACAAACGATCACGGTATCTTTTTTACACTAAAAACAAAGTCGAAACAAATCAAACTACGAATGTGAAAGAAACTAAACTAAAGTACCGATGGCTGGGTTGACTCCCAACAAGCGCCCTTATTTAACGTCTTAGGCTAGACGACATGAAGCTCATCATCAACTTGGAACTTTGGAGAGTGTGCCCAAGGGATCGTGCGGCAGTTTGAACTCAACTCGATCTTGGCCAATCCCCAACGTCAGAGTACCTCTCCCAATTGCAGTGACTACATCGGCCGTTGCTTGAAACGGCCTACCCAATAGCATCTCGCAACTTTTAAGCTGTGGCATATCCATGATGACGAAATCCACCGGAAAGATGAACATGTCCACCTTGACGAGTACATCCTCACACACTCCGTATGGCTTTACAATGGACTCATCCGCCAACTCAATAGTTGCTGCTGATTTCTTCATTTCCTTTAACCCAAGCTTTTGAAATGTGGACAGTGGCATAAGATTAATGCTGGCGCCCGAATCACACTGTGCTCGTGGAAAATGTTGATCGCCTATAGAGCATGGAATATAGAAGCTTCTTGGGTCTTTCCTCTTCGGTGGTAAATTCCCATGAATAATCGAGCTCACCATTTCATTCACTCGGCAAATATCTGTGTCTTTAATCCGCCTCTTCTTGTTGATGATTTCTTTGATAAACCTCCCGTAGGCGGGAATCTTCTCTATCATCTCCACTAATGGAATATTTACATCGAGTTTTCTGAATATCTCCAAGAATTTCCTATAGTGCCGATGCTCTTTCTTCGGCCTCGGACTGTCCAGACTAGACACAACTGCCTCATTTAGACGCTTATGAGGTGGCACATATGAGCTTTTCGGGGCAAGCTCCTCTAAGCTTGTTTCAATGACTCCCTCTGGCGTAGAATTTTGTGGATCATCTTCAACAGGTGTACTTTGCAGTGGCGCCTCTCTCGCAGTGGATGTATCTTCACCTTGACAAATGGCCTTCACCTGCTCTTCTTGCTTAGGTGTGGGCGCAACCATAATGTACTCCTGGCGGCCTTTTCTAAATGGAGTGCATCCACCTGGTAGTCCATAATGACTGCGAGGATACGGTATTTCCGGTACAGCCTCCGTATCAAACATCATTTTTACTTTTATCCCGAGCCTCTACCGATGGGGGATATGCCTCATTAATCATAGACATATATTTTACTTGATGATGTGCTTGAACAACATCTGCATTCCCAACCTGTCTCTGCTGATTGGCATGCTTTATGGCTGCCACTTCATTTGAACTTTGAGTCACAGTCGTCTCTAGAGCCCTCATTTGTGCTCCATGACTTTGCAGTGTTTGCCCAAACTTGGTCAAAATATCACCCTGGGACTGCAGTTGCTTGCTGAACATGCTCATCATCTCCTGATTTTGTTGCACCATTTGACTAAGTAACTCGGTACTTTTATCTTCGGCTCTTGGTTGTGGCTTTGCATCAGGATCTTGTAGGAAGTTGTTTGGATCCTTCCATGAGAACTTCTTGTCCCTCCTCCAAGCATAATCATTATTTCTATAGCCCTGTTGTTGCATAAATTTGACCTGGGCTTCCTCATCAGATGATGCATCTTCTTTGGCAAGCAATTTCTTGGCTAGAAGATCTAGCTTGTCATTCAGCTCCTTGATGGCCCTGGACTCACCTGCAACTTTGACTTGTTCTGGTGCATCCCTATCGCCCCAAGACTGTTTCTTTGCCATGTTTTTCAGTATCTCCCAGCACCTTGTATCTGTGTTGTTTAAGAAAAACCCTGAACCTGCTGAATCAAGGTTACTTCTATCATGCTCGAAAAGAGCAAAATAGAAGATTTTAACCTGTTTTTTTTTTTTATCCAGACCATGGTGTGGGCACCTCAACATAATCTGAAAGCGTTCCCACGTCTCCGAGTAGGTCTCTCCTGCCTTCTGAGTGAAATTGTGAATTTTTCTGATCAGATCGTTGGTCTTCTCGGGCGGGAAGAACCTTTCAAAGAAAACCTCTACCATGTGGTTCCATGATTCCACATATTCGTCGTCGAGATTGTGCAACCACTCTCGTGCATTTCCCGCTAGAGAACTCGGGAAGAGCTTCAAGTAGAGAGCATCCTGTGGAAATCTGTCTATTTTTATCATATCACAATTCTCCACAAATTGACTTATATGCGTGACTGGGTCTTCATTCTTGAGCCCATGGAATGCATTCGACTTCACCAAGTTGATTAACGCATGATCAATCTTGTATGTCGGAATATTGATCGCCTGCTTCTTGATCGACCCCTTTGAAGCGGATGAAGAAGAAGCCTTGATCTTCTCCCATATTGTCTGTGGCTCTGCCATCTCTTCCTCGTCTTCCAGTCCTTGCAATGGAACCTCTGGTGCTTGTTGCGTGTAGTCAGTGCTACGCGTCTGTACCATGCACAGTACCTGCAAAGTGAAAATTTAAGTTCAGTACCGTGCTAGACAACTAGAAGATGCGAAGATAAGATATAAATTTTTGGAAATGATTTCAAAATAATAAAAAAAATAAAAAATGGCCTAGAGTGGCCGCTTGCAGCACTCGTAGTGCCGACAACTGCCGTGTCCCCGACAACGGCGCCAAAAACTTGACACGCTTTTTACGTGCGTAGAAACGCAAGTGTACGCGTCAATGTAATATAGGCCCGAGTCGAACTCAGAGACACATGAATTATCGGAGACTACTACTAACTACTCACAATCAGCTAGACCGATTAAATAGTTGAAAGTTGTTGTAAAATTAAAAGAAAAATGAAATAAAACAAAGCAAAGCAATCGATTAAATGATTAGTTTAATCAATTCAAGATGAGATCTTTAGGATTGCGGTTTCACCGCGGGTTTTCATTGTATTAAATTCTATGTAGTCATTCAGATTTATCTCTCTATTCGGGTAGTGGCCTGAAATCAGAATTGCCCACTGTCGTGGTACAATTCACTACCTATGTCTAGGTCGGTTCCACCGTCGTAGTAACCTATACCCTAAACTAGGTGCATTAAAAACGATCTCTCGGTATCCACCATTAATCTTACACCACCTTGTTCAAGGGATTTGTCAATTAACGTGAATTTCGTCTCTTTTCAACCATTAATTCTTCTTTCAAAGTAATTAAGGGCATTAGATTATTATTATGGTGATCAGGCATAACAATATAATTGAGAAAACGAAATTATACCACGGATTTAAGAGATAAATGATGAATTACTATTATAAAATTGTCATACAATGAATTCCCGGGCTACTCCCGGTCCTAAAGACAAAAGGGATTAGCCCCGCATGTTCATCTCAAAGCAAAACATGGTAGAGAAAAAGGGAAACATGAGAAAAACGTGATTGAGTGGTGAAACCCCTGAACGGAGAAGATCCAATCGCTCCTTGGCGTAGAATACGCGTTCTCCCGCCTTTCGGTGGTGGAAATCGTCTTCTTCGGCGTCCGGAACGGCTGGGGCGTGCTTCTGGGCTCCGTTCTTCTCTCCACACCTTCTCGGGACGTGTGCAGCGGCTAATGACGTGATAGATTGCTCTTGGCCGCCGTCATTAGGTATAATCTCCGAATTAGGTCGCCAAATTACCACAGCCGTCAGATTTAGATCAATCTGAAGCAAACATGTATCTGACGGTGTCGATACCATCGACGCGAGTCGATGGTATCGACCCTGCACTGTATCGGCTGGTCTTCTTTTCTTTTCTTTGTCGCAACTGATGCCACCTCGATACCATCGACGCGGGTCGATGGTATCGACATTCATAGGCGTCAGTTTTGTCCTTTTACGTCGCTGTAGCTCCACTCGTCGATGGTATCGACTTTTATGTTGATAGTATCGACTCTCTTTTCTGAAGCAACCTGATGTTATCTCGATACCATCGACTCTCCTGTCGATAGTATCGAGATTTTGCTACTCCTTGCGGCTGGCTGCCTGTGGTCAGGTCGATGGTATCGACCAATGTCGATGGTATCGACAGCAGCAGATACTTGTTTTTCCTGAAATTGCAACACAAAACCACATAAGCCGAAACAAAACATATTCTTGTAATAATTTATGCTCAAAATACTGAAATAAGGGAGATTTGACATAGAGAAAGATCATAAACCAAAGTAGATGAATTATGCAATATTAAGCACCAAAATGACCAATAAATGCATAAAACACAAGTAAAATATGTCTCTAAATGCGACTCAAAATCATCGCATCAAACTCCCCTAAGCTTGAACATTGCTCGCCCTCGAGCAACAAAACCTTAGAATAAAATTGCCAGAGTCAACTAAAGAACAAATCACAACAAACATTACCATATGATCCCCACCGGACATTCACATTTCGGCCCTGACTAACCACGGAATGATAATTACCCTAAAGGCGACAGTAATCATGCATAAAAGATTTCTACCTCAAAACTGATGAACACTATCACATAAGGCAGTTAAAATAATAAATTTCGCCGGTCCAGACTCGATGCATCTTGTGATCTCCTATAATACGTTGCTCGCCCTAACTAACATCGAAATGGAAGCAGCTCTCCCGATATTCACAAGTGAGGAGAAAATCACGGTGGCCTACCAATTCGAGCAACGGGTGGATGAAATGGGTGGCTCGTGGAAGAAATGGAAGCAGTATACGGTTTCAACATGCATAAAACAAAAATGCCCTAAATGATGCATTTGCAAGTAGACATGCCCTAATGCCTAAGATTGGGTGGAATGATGCATGCACTAACATCCCGTCTCAAAATGAGATGGATATCTAATTGAGCTACATCATGTACTTACTCATCCTAAAATGCAGGTGCGATTATGTTCCTTTCTCCTTATTCTACTTGCTTCTCAATAATTTCTTTTTCTTTTTCATTTTTTCATTTTTTTTTCTTAAGCCCTTATATCCATAATTGACAATGAATTAGTTGTTGGGCTCACTTTTTCTGCATAGCTCAAATATTTGAAGCATTTATGAAGGTATGGAACAACTAATCACCCTTAGAGAAGAAATAAGTTACATGATGTACTCTATGCATAAAAATTATGAATGCAGCTAAATGACACGCACCTAAGGATAATGTGCATGTATCACTATTCTAATTTTTTTTATTTTCATGTAAAACATGTGAAAGTGGTTGCAATGCAAAACCTATCTATATGAGATGCAATCAAAAAGGTTAAAACCGTAAAGTACTTCCAATTCTTATGGTGGATTGTGAAAAACATTGAGGTGGAAAGATCACAAGACTAATTGACTGAACCTTTGAAAATTATTCTGTGTCCCTCCTTACTGACATGTGTAATAGTTAAGAGGTTTCTCTCTCTTACTTCAAATTAGAGTCTTATTATCATTTGGTCAGTTTAGGCTCACACAACCAATTCCATCCACTTTTCATGAATCATTAGGAATGTATAGTTGTGATTTTCTGTTTAAGAGTTGACAAAACCAATCATTTTCTTAAGTTATGTGCTCAAAAGTGAACAACACAAGCTTGCGAACACTCAACAAAATTTTTAATTTTCCCTTAATTCCCATGTACAGGCAAGTGAGATGACACATGACTTAAGACATCCACAATTACACTAGATAGAATGTGGATCCTACAAACAAACTAAGATTGTAAGAAATAAATGACAAGAACAAACAAAATAAAACTAAAAACTGAGAAAATAAAAGATAGAGCTGTTCCAACTACCCCCCTAAGCTTGAATTCGACTATGGCCTCATAGTAAAAAACAATCTTAAAGGTTGGAACAGAGATACGGATTTACTCATCTGGTGGAGGCGGGTACTATGGGGCCGTGGGGTCCCAGGATGGGTACTGCCCCTGAAAGCTAGGATCATACTGGGGCATGGGTGGAGGTTGTGGATACCCCCCAAAGTAGTTCTGGCTCCAGTAATGATCATAAAAAGGCTGCTGCTGCATCTCCATCCTATGCATCCTGTCATGAATCTGCTGTTGGTTGTTGAGGAGGAGGCGCTCATTCTCAAAGATCGCCCTCTGATTGTCAAGTAACCGGTTTGTCGTCTCCTGAACACCGGTATACACCGCAGTGTGATGCTGCTGCGTTTGCTGTATATCCTACAACATGGCATACATTCCTTGCATGGAATAGACATCCTCGCTTGGCTGCGAGGGCGGTGGTGGTGGCGGAGGCTGCGAAGATGAAGACGCACCCGGATGCATGCCAGGATTCCATGAGCAAAGAAGAATTTATCCGCAGCCTTTCCCACCTTCTCCTTTGCCCCGCTGAACATCCCTTTTAAGGTTTTTTTGCCTAGAATCAACCTTCCTAACCCCTGATTCATTAATATTTTTCAATCTAGCACTAGCAGAACGTAACAAAACATCAATCGTGCCTTTATTCCTTTTTTGTTGAGCAAATACATCCTCTTCAGTATCTAGATCAACAACATGAACTCGCTGACTACGACCTCCAGTCCCACTCCCTCCTCCTGCACCTGATGGTCCAAACCTCCGCAGTAACCGTGCAACTTCCTCCTTTTCCCACTCGCTTCTTTTTGATTCTCTATACGCCCACCTATACATATGACGAGTGTAAGCAGTATCACAACCTGGAGGATACACCATGTCATCATCAGACTCGACAGATGAACCTGTGGCTTGTACATCAAAGCTCTGTTGACCTCTTTTAGTTTCTCTTTCTTCTCCTTTTGGGATGCTATGAGATTTCTGAAATCATCCCTAACAGATTGCGGACACCTTTGGCATAATGCCACATTCTTATCTCCCCCAGTAATATGACGCTTAGAGCTTGTGATGCCCCCTCCACCAGTTGTCTTTTTGCAGAAGTTACATACCACCTTTCCCTTGACCCCAGGAATAGGAGCACAATGTTTCAAAGCAAAATCAACCTCTTTGGGTGCACGTTGTCTAGCACCCTCATTCCCAGACGAATTACCATCAGAAGACATGTTGGCAACACTGAAATAAATAAAAAACAACAAACAATATGCATTGCATTAGCATTCAAAACAATAGATGACATAAGAAAATATTATGAATGCAATGTAAATTATGAATGATATAATACTATAGTTACATGTTAGGTATTGGACTATAAGACTAAGTATTATTGGATTGAATCAGTCACACTCTTTTTACAAAAAAAGATTAAAATGACATTTTTTTGTATTTTAGGTCTGCAAATAATATTTAAATAGTCAATTACAATAATTTATACAATATTTATAGGTCATTAGGTGTACTACTGTAATAGGATATTAATCAATACAACATATCTTAGTTTAAAAAAACGAATATTTTATGATTTTTTTATTAAATTTCAAAATTTTAATTAGTATATTAATAAAAAATATCATGTTTTTTTTCAAAAAATAATTCTCTTATGTTCATATTCGTGTTTGTAACAACTTCTTATGCTAAACCTAAGTGAAATAACTAACTATGATGAATATATATTAATTATACTATTATTAGTATTAATAATCTAAAAATAAAATAAAAAATACTTGTTAGTGTAGATTTATGGATTATATATTTAGATCCATGCCTTAGATGTGTAGATCTATGCTTAGAATGCACAAATGGGATAAATGGTGGAGTAGATCTAAGATTTTATTGTATATTACGAAATTAGGAGAATGGAGAAATAAGTGTTCAAAATCTATGAGAATAAGACAAAAAGAGGTTGGAGATGCATGAAAATGGAAGAAAAGACATTTATTTACCTTGATCTAGTGATCTTTGGCTCCAAATGCCAAAATCTCTCCAAATCGCCCTTCTCTCCAACAAGAACAACAGCAACAACAAAACAGCAGCAACCCACACACTATTTCCCCCGATACCGACGGGTTTCGGTAAGTAAGATGGGGAAATAACACTGACCCCCCCTGAAATTTTGCGAAACCACCAAAATTTGGCGAAATTGCAAAAATATTTCGCAAAATGCGACAGTCTCGACACAATCGGATGGATTTGTAGCAGATATCAACGAAATCGAAATTTTGGGTGAAATTTCGCCAGTTTCGTCAAAACTTCATTCCTTGGTGGCAACAACAAATATAGGAGTTGATATTGGAAGTTGTGAAGAGGGTTGGAGGTGACACTTATGCCTTATATGGCCATTAGGGCACTAGTCAGATTAATTTTCCGGGCTGTCTCAACTTCACCAACTTTGACTAAACTTTGACAACTTTGGAGAATTTGAGATGCAAATACACACAAAAAAATAAACTTTGCTGACATCAGTGAAACTTTTCCTTAAAGTTTGGATGTGGCCATAAGTATTTGATATTTGACTTTGCCTATGGTCGAATTTTGAAACTTCGGCGAAACATCGCCCAACTTTGACGGAGTTGTGTTCCATGCTTCAGAGCGATAAGGTGTCTCAAAGAACATAATATTTTCATTGACACATATGCTACGAGTAACTAGATCAAATCATCAATACCCCTTTTGTGTGTTAGAATAACCAAGGAAGCAACAACGAACAACATAGGTGAGAGTTTGTCACATCCTCATTAATGATTATGAACAAAGCTAAGGAAAGCAAAAGTTTTGGGTGGTAGTGCAAACATTGGTTCATGGGAAAATGAGACTTGATAAAGAACTTTATTTTGTATAATAGAGGATGACATGTGGTTTATAAAGAAATTGATGGTGAGAATATTATCAAGCCAATAAGATTTGCGAACATACATCTCAAGCATTATAGTCCAAGCTTCATCTAAAATGTGGCTGTTTTTGCGTTCAACAACTCCATCTTGTTGAAGAGTATAGGAACATGATTTTGTTGAATGATTCCCCTAGTGGTGAAAATATTCAGGAACCGATGTTGCATATATTTA
Source organism: Alisma plantago-aquatica (assembly GCA_963693085.1). NCBI lineage: Eukaryota > Viridiplantae > Streptophyta > Magnoliopsida > Alismatales > Alismataceae > Alisma > Alisma plantago-aquatica. Next base: position 293,378,033 of record OY856410.1, read on the forward strand.
TTTTATTGTTAGTGCGAACAAAATTTAGGAGTAACACCAAAATGATTTTGAATTTCATTAAAAAGGTAAGAGAACAATCAAAAATTTGGATCTATCTTTAAATAGATCCAAGTTTTTCTAGACCAATCATCTATATAGAAAATGAAGTGATGGATATTAATACGACAAGAGGTATGACATGGACCCCAAACTTTAGAATGAACAAGATAGAAGCAACTAGGAGACGTTCAAATATTTATCTTAGGAAACATGGTACAATGATGTATTCCTAGTTGAAATGATTGACGTTGAAATTTTTCATGCTGGGGATTAGGGAACCTGAAAACAATTTGGCAATATATGGATGCCCAAGGTGAAGATACCACTGGTACAAAGACATTGATTGAGGTGGGTGTAGTGGGGTGCATAGTAACAAGTTCGGGATTCGGCAACTTTTCGGCTGGCTAGAAAAAATCGGAATTCGGAAAAAATCGAGAAAAGTCGTGAAAAGATCGATAAATTTCGGTCAAAGTTCGGTCAACTATTCGGATATAATCGAGAATAAGTCGACTATATAAGTATATACATATATATGTATGTATATATATGTATGTTTATAGATAAATGTATCTATGTACATACATATATGATGCATGTAACTGTTACGGCCACAAGACATACAATCTTAGTGAGTGAAAAAGTAGGAAAAGAAGTAAAAAATAGTTGAGTAATAACAAGAACTCTCCCGAGGAGTGGAAAGTTTTAAGTTTAGTGTGTATTAGGAATTTTGTGTACATGGTTTGGTAAAAAAAGAGCAAGTGACTTAAAAGGAGAAAATCGTGAAAAATCATGAAGAATCGTAAAAAATTGTATAAATCGCGAAAAAGCGGGATTAATCATGAAAAGTCGTGAAAAATCGGCGATTGGCGTATTAATCGTGATGACTATTCGGGAGCCTATAACATCGTGAAAAATCGCCGATTTTTCGTAAAATTCGGAGACTTTTGTTACTATGGTGGGGTGTAGTTTAGTGAGTTGCAATGTAAAAATGTACATCAAACACACACTTTGTCGCCTGACTACACCCTACCAAACAGGCTCGTAAGATCTATTAGTAGTAAAGACCATCTCCACCTTCATATCCTCCACCAAGCACATCCTGGTGCTGACTGGCCTTTGTAATTCTATTGACTAAAACAAGATTTAAAGGAATTTTTGGTATAAAAAGAGCATATCTAAGTGTAGTAGGGGTGCTTTTCACATACCCAATGTCAAGGCTTGAAGAAGTATGACCATCATCCAGACAAATTAGTGATGATATGTAGACTTAGTTATGGTAGTAAAGAATTTCTTATTACAATTTTGGTTTACCATGCTTCTTCCGGCATGTGCCTTCAATATGATATGTCCTGTTACGAAAATTGCAAATATTATTGATTTGACAAGGGGCCATCTCTACCATTGGAATTAAAGTCCTTGGCGTGCCGGTGGCCCCGAGCAGGAGTTCTGCATCCTTGTCCAAAAATAACAAGTACATATGGTTATTCTGTAGTGGTTTTGTAGGCATTGACTGTGCCAAACGTATATAGACATCATGTAGAGTAGGTAGTGACTCAGAGTCAAGAATCTGTCTAACTACTTCATACCTAGTTTGTATGGGAGCAAGGTATTGGCACACTTGCACCCCATCTTGTTTTTTTTGAAATTCAACAAGACTAGTAGTTAAAGGATGATTCTCCTTAGGTTCTCCCCATAAATCTTTCAAGTTGTTGAAGTGTAAAGCAATTAGATGAAGCCAAGGAATAAGGTTTCTGCAAAACCATCGAAATTTCGCCCCAAAATACCGATTTCGGCAGCACCTGATACGAAACCATGCAACCATACCGCTATGTCGAAATTGTCAAATTTTTTTGCCCAAAATTCGAAATTTTCTCAAGGAGCAGGAAAATCTCCTTTCCTCCCACATGAAGGAACCTCCACCTATCCCCATATCAAATTTTATTTCATAAATCGATGCATTTAGGTGTAAAGATCATGCCTGTGAAATTTCATGGCTTAATTCCTTGATTTTGGCATCGAAACGGGCACTGTTGCATTTATCGAAATTTCTATCGAAATTTCAGTAAATTTCGATTTCCATGCTGTCGAAAAGCATCAAAATCGGATACCTTATTCCTTGGATGAAGCATCTTCTAACTTTACAGAGTGCCAGTCGTTTATACAACTCAAATACTCTGGATGCGTCTCCCTTACTAGATTAGATTTGTGGAGACTCCAGGTCACAACTATTCCAGAATCCATGATAGGGCAAGGAAATCATGTTTTGTACATTTCTAGCATTCCTTTTTCTTAACATCAAAGGATTCATTCTCTATAGGTGGTTGCTCAATACGTTGGCCAATCTTGTTGGAAGATTATACATATATTTGGAACGAACTCACCCATAAGATATAGTTGGACCCATTAAACTTGACAACAATGACACATTTAGAATGTGTATCAGAAGTCTTATTGACGACCAAGCCATCTTTCATAACGAGCGGAAGACACGTGGTACACACGTATAACATGGTTAAATCAATATAATACGTGACCATATAATAATTATGACATAATGAGTTGGTTGACATCTATTCTTGTTTGCTACAACATATTTGTTGGATAAGCTTTTAGTGTGACTTTGAATTATCATTTTTGTATATGTTGGTGACTAATATGTCGTATTCAAAATAAGATACATACTATTCTTTAAAAGAGGGACCAATTTGTATTTCCAAAAAATAATGAAGAAAATTGCACTCAGCCCTCTCCATGGACTTTCTCATATAGTTTAGATGATTCTCCTTATACAACATAAAATTCTAAAAAGAAAAAACAAAAGTATAGTATACACACAGGGACATGTTTGTAATTCAAAAAAATAATGGAGAAAATTGCATTCAGCCCCCTTTGTGGGCTTTCTCATATAGTATAGATGAGTCTCCTTATACAATATAAACTTTTGAAAAGAAACGACAAAAGTGTAGTGCACACACAAGGACCGGTTTGTAATTCCAAAAGACAATATAGACAATTGCATTCAGCCCCTCCGTGGGCTTTTTTGTATAATATAGATGAGTCAACTTTTACAATATATAATTGTATAAAGAAAAGACAAAAGTGTAGCGTACACACACCGGTTTGTAATTTCAAAAAATAATGGAGAAAATTTCATTCAGCTCTCTGACCTTTCTTATATAGTATTGATGAGCTCATTATACAACATAAAATTTTAGAAAGAAAAGATTAACATGTAGTGTATAAACACAAGGAACAATTTGAAATTTAAAAAAATAATAAAAAATTTCTTATATAGTATATATGGTGACATCACATTTAAGACGTGGGACACAATTGCCCGTCAAATAATGCCCCTTCAGCCTCCTATTTCCTAATAAACGATTAAAAATAACGAAATAGGTGACTATTATTATATAGATTAGAAATGTAAAAGGAAAAAACCTGAACTGCGTGCCAAACAGACACCGTCACTGCATGTCAACTGCCTTACACAAATACAATATATAATTGTAAAAAGAAAAGACAAAAGTGTAGTGTACACATATTTGTATAGACGGGCAGGCGACCAGGCATTCCATATGGATGCCCAAGCAGCCTAGGTGCCCAGGTGGAGGCCTAGGTGTTTCCAGGCTCTTTGATATATATATATATATTATTTAAATATTATATATATATTAATAGTCATATCTAAATTGCATATATAGTAAAAATAGTACATTAAAAAACCTGAATTTGTAGTACTTTTTTAGGAGATATTTGCCATTTTCCCTTATTGGGTTTTTATAAAGCCGATTTGAGTTAATCACAAATTGATTACTCAGAAATCAGAAATGTTAACTATATTTGTATTTCTATTCATGAGGCAGTACATTTATAAAGCAAAACAGTAGATTAATAAAAATTAAATGGTAGACAAGTTAAAATAGTACATTAATACTAATCAGTAGATAAATAAATAAAAACAGTAGATAATAAATACAAATCAGTAGATAAGTAAATGCTAATCAATAGATAAATAAATACAAATCAGTAGATAAGTAAATACAAATCACTCGATAAAAAAATTCCAAACATCAGATAAGTAAATACAAATCAGTACATATATAAATACAAAACATTAGACAAGTAAATACAAATAGTAGATAAAAAAAATTCAAAGCGTTAGATAAGTAGACTCAAAGCATTAGATAAGTAGATAAACAAATACAAAACATTAGATAAAGAAGTACAACCCAATTGATAAACAAATATAAATCAGTAGATGATTAAATAAATTTAAAAAGTAGATGAACATATACAAAGCCCTAAATTTAAATAATGTGATGAATAAAAAATCAGTAGATGAACAAATCAGTAGATAAGTAAATACAAATCAGTAGATAAGTAAATACAAATCAGTAGATACATAAATTCAAATGAGTAGATAAGTAAATTCAAATCAGTAGATAAGTAAATACAAATCAGTAGATACATAAATACAAATCAGTAGATACATAAATTCAAATCAGTAGATAAGAAAATTCATATTCAATTCAGTATATAAGTAAATACAAATCAGTAGATAAGTAAATACAAATCAGTAGATACATAAATACAAATCAGTAGATAAGTAAATACAAATCAGTAGATAAATAAATATTAATCAGTTGATAGAAATCAGTAAAAATAAAAGCTTAGTTACGCGTATTACTTCTGGGCTCCCAGATTGGGGCGGGGCTTGGGCCGCCTAGGCTCCGCCTGGGCGCCCGCCTGTACAACACAGAGTGTACACACACATGTCAATTTGTGTTTCCAAAAAATCATCATCATCATCAACTAAGCCTCAATCCCATCTATGTTGGGGTCGGCTACATAGATCCTTGTTTTCCATTCAGCTCTATCATGAGTCATATTTTGGCTGAGATGTAGAGATCCAAAATCTCTCTTTATAAGCTCTACCCATGTTAATTTAGGCCTTCCTCTTCTATTAATTGTGCTTGCCTCAATAATATTGCTTCATAGAGGCGCATTAGTCGGTCTGCGTTGCACATGTCCATACCTCCATCTGAGTCGGCCCTCGCGCAACTTGTCCCCAATGTTCGCCACCCCCACTTTATTCTTGATACAATCATTTCTCAAGCGATCTTGTCTTCCTACACATCCATCTCAACATACGCATTTTAGCCACATTCGTCTTGTTGAGTCCTTGTTTCTTCACCGCCCAACATTCACTCCCATAGAGTATGGCTGGCCGTACAATAGTTTTATAAAACTTGCTTTTTAGTCTGAGAGGGATCTTCCGATCACATAATACTCTAGTTGCACTCCTCCATTTCAACCATCCTGCAGTGATCCTATGACAAACGTCATTTTGGACATCCCCATCTGTTTGAATGATAGAGCCCAAGTAATGAAATTTATCACATTTTGGTATATCTACTCCGTCCAACTTGGCTCTGCCATTCACACTGCGAGATTGCCTGAAATTGCAATGCATATACTCAGTTTTGCTCCTACTAATCATCAATCCATTTGATTCCAGTGCCTTTCTCCAAAGTTCAACTTTATCATTTAAACCATCTTTAGTTTAGTCAATCAATATAATATCATCAGCAAATAACATACACCAAGGAACATCACCCTGAACATTCTTTGTCAACTCATCCATAACAAGAACGAACATATATGGGCTGAGTGTTGATCCTTGGTGTACCCCAAGTGTAATGGGAAAAGTTGGTGTCTCTCCACGAGTCTTCACACTTGCAGTAGAGCTACCATACATGTCTTTAATCAAGTCAATGTATTGGATTGGCGCACCACCCTTTTTCCTCAAAACCATCCACAACACTTCTCTAAGTACTCGATCATAAACCTTTTCCAAATCGATAAAAACCATGTGAAGATATCTTTTTCTTTCCCTATACTTCTCCATAGGCCTCCTTATCAGAAAGATAACATTTGTTGTTGATCTACCAAGCATGAAACCAAATTGGTTCTTTGATATCTACGTTATAGATCTTAGCCTCTGCTCAATAATCCTCTCCCAAAGCTTCATTGTGTGACTCATCAACTTGATGCCTTTGTAGCTTGTGCAGCTTTGAACATCACCTTTTTTCTTGTAGATGGGGACTATAGTATTATTTCTCCACTCATCCGACATCTTCTTTGTCTTCATGATCTTGTTAAATAAATTTGTTAGCCACATAACTCCACCCCCCATACTCTTTCATACATCAATGGGAATACCATCTAGTCCGCATGTCTTTTTCATTTTCATATTTTTCAAGGCATTCTTGACCTCAAAATGTGAAACTCGTCGTGTGTAAATGATATCTCTTGTATCCCTATCACACGAGTCTCTTAACATTATTTTCAGTATCTCCATTAAAAAGTTTATGGAAGTAATTTCTCCATTGGTTCTTGATATCATCGTCCTTTACCAGCACTCTACCATCTTCATTCTTGATGCATTTTACTTGACTCAAGTCTCTTCCTTTCCTTTCTGTTATACGAGCCATTTTATATATATCTTTTTCCCCTTCTCTAGTGTGCAACTTCTTTTAAATATCATCAAAGTATCTAGACTTTGCCTCCTGAACAACCTTTTTCGCTTCTTTCTTTGCTTGCTTGTATCTCTGGAACATTACATCATCTTGAGATTTGGGCAAACTCCTATAGATCTCCCTTTTCAATTTAACAGCCTTCTGTACTTCATCATTGTCACGAAGTCTCTTTTTGTGGAGGTCCACAATCTTTGGACTCCCCCAAAACCTCTCCGACAATTTTGTTGTGCACGAGCTCATGTTATGCTACAGTGTTGACATTAGACTCTTAAGTTCCAAGTTCCCTCCTTGATGAGTTTATCATGAAAGGTCAATTTCTTTTCTCCTTTAAGATTCCACCACTTGATCCTGCTATCTTGATTTTTGTTACGCTTGCCTTTATTGATCTTCATGTTAATATCCAAAACCACCAACCTATGTTGGGTCGTGAGTTCTTCGCCAGGAATCACTTTACAGTCCTTGCGTACTTTATGATCCTCCCGCCTTGTAAGGAGGTAATCAAGGTGGCTACAATTTTGCCCACTCTTGAAAGTAATCTTATGAGATTCTCTTTTCTTGAAATGGGTGTTTGCCAAAATCATATCTATGCAACCGCAAAATCTAATATCCTCTCTCCTTCTCCGTTTCTGCTGCCATATCCAAAACCACCATGTACTCTCTCATATCCATCATTACTACTCCCCACATGGCCATTTAAATCACTCCCAATAATGATCTTCTCCTCTGTCGGTATTCCTTGCATCAATTCTTCCATGTTATCTCAAAAATCCTTCTTAGCCTCTTGCTAAGGCCAACTTGGGGGGCATAAGCGCTAATAATGTTAAAAATCTTTCCCCCAAGAATGACCTTAATAGCTATGATTCTATCACTCATCCTAGTGATCTTGACAACATCATCCTTCAACATCTTATCAACAATAATACCTACACCATTTCTATGTTTATCAATGCATGTACACCAGATTTTGTATCATGTATCTCTAATCTCTCTACAACGGTCTCCTGCCCACTTAGTTTCCTGCAAGCAAACTATACCAGACTTTTCTTCTCATCATGGTATCTACTATCTCCAAAGATTTTCCTGTCAAAGAGCCAATATTCCAAGGTCCAACTCTAATCCTTTTTTCTTGGACTTGCTTCTTTACCTGCCTTCGTTGAAAATGTTGCCCTTGCACATTTTATACTACATCTGAGCAATGATGCGGCGGAACTAGCTTCTTTACCCACACCCGTCCAAAATGTGGAAACCCTTGCACATTTTTCACTACATCCGAGCAATGATGCAGCGGGACTAGCGTCTTTGCCCACACCCGTCCAAGATGTGGAAACCCTTGTTTGTCCTTCAACACAACTGGGCGTTGCTGTGTCGAAACCCGTTACATATTTATCACTGCACCTGGGTGCCGATGCAGCGTGTTGCTAGGTAGGGACGCTCCAACGATTTTTTATAAGGATCCATGTCATAGAAAGATTGACAGTTTTTATGACTGTCTGTCAACCTACCACCAACCGTCCTCCTTTCCCTGTGCTTGAGACCGACTACATTTGCACAAAATATGAAAACATAGGCGGAGTTGTGTTTCAAAAAAATCATCATCATCATCTATGCCTCAATCCCAACTATGTTGGGGTCAACTACATGGATCCTTTGTTTCCATTCAGCTCTATCATGGGCCATATTTTGATTGAGATGTAGAGATTCAAAATCTCTCTTTATAAGCTCATCCCATGTTAATTTAGGCCTTCCTCTTCTTTTATTTATAGTGTTTGGCTCAATAGCATTGCTTCGTATAGGCGCACTAGTAGGTCTGCGTTGCACATGTCCGTACCATCTGAGTCGGCCCTCGCGCAACTTGTCCTGAATGCTCGCCACCCCACTTTATTTCTGATATAGTCATTTCTCAAGCGATCTTTTCTTGTCTTCCCACACATCCATCTCAGCATACACATTTCAGCCACGTTCATCTTATTGAGAACTTGTTTCTTCACCGCCCAACATTCACTCCCATAGAGCATGGCTGGTCGTATAGCTGTTCTATAAAACTTACTTTTTAACCTGAGAGGGGTCTTCTGATCGCATAATACTCCAGTTGCACTCCTCCATTTCAACCATCCTGCAATGATTCGGTGACAAACGTCATTTTGGACACCCCCCCTCTATTTGAATAATAGAACCCAAGTAACGAAATTTATCACGTTTTGGTATATCTACTCCGTCCAACTTGGCTCCGTCATTCACACTGCGAGATTGACTGAAATTGCAATGCATATACTCAGTTTTGCTCCTGCTAATCATCAATCCATTTGATTCCAATGCCTTTCTCCAACGTTTTACTTTATCATTCAATCCATCTTTAGTTTCGTCAATCAAAACAATATCATCAGCAAATAACATACACCCAAGGAATATCATCCTGAGCATTCTTTGACATCTCATCCATAACAAGAACAAATAGATATGGGCTGAGTGTGGATCCTTGGTGTACCCCAACTGTGATAGGAAAAGTTGGTGTCTCTCCTCTAGGAGTCTTGACACTTGCTATAGAGCTATCATATATGTCTTTGATCAAGTCAATGTCTTGGATATGCACACCTCTTTTCTTCAAAACCATCCATAACACTTTTCTGGGTACTCGATCATAAGCCTTCTCTAGATCATAAGCCTTCTCTGGTACTAGATCATAATCCTTCTCTGGGTACTCGATCATAAGCCTTCCAAAAAATAATGGAGAAAATTTCATTCAGCCCTCAACAACCTTTCTTATATAGTATTGATGAGTCTCATTATACAATATTAAACTTTAAAAAGAAAAGATAAAAGTGTAGTGTAAAAACATAGGGAACGATTTGTAATTTAAAAAATAATGAAAAAAATTCTTATATAGTATACACGGTGACACATCACTTTTAATGTGTGGCACATACAATTGCTCGTGAAATAATTCCCCCTCAGCCTCCTATTTCCTAATAAACGATTAAAAATAACAAAACATGTGACAATTATTAAATAGATTAGAAATGTAAAAAGAAGAAAAAATCTGAACTGCGTGCCAAACAGGAACCCTAACTGCTGGAAAAGCAAGCACATGGGTATGTCAGCTGCCTTATTAAAAATGTCAAAAGAAAAAAAATCTAAACTGTGCCAAGCAGGCACCCTAGTTGTTGGAGAAGCAAACACACATGCATGTGAAAAGCAAGCACACATGCATGCTAGCTACCGTTATTTATAGGTATAAAGACAAGAACAAATCTAAACTGCATACCAAGCAGACACCCTAGCTGCTGGAGAAGCAAGCACACATGCATGTGAAAAGCAAGCACGCAAGCACGTCAGCTACCTTTATTTATAGGTATGAAGATATATCACTTGATGCAATAACACACACCGTGTAGAAGGAAGAACACATCATGTGTTTGTTCTATAATAGGAGTAGATGCTGACACGCCATGTGCATATGCAAGGCACGCCATACTTATGAGCTAGAAAAACTAGTAGTACAAAAAGGACACATTGTATCCTTGTACTAACATGTTGTTTAGTCTAATTGGCTGATTGAGATTTCAACAGAGTTGAAAAACACATCATTTGTTTGATAATATGCCGTGCACTTGGAAGTCTGTGGGGGGAAACACAGTGTGCTTTTATTCAAAATAAGTATAAAAGAGACATTGTGTCTTAAAGGTTGACATGCCGTGAAGTGTCAAATGGTCTCTGCTTGAATTGTGATCCACCTAGATTACACATGTGTGTTTTGGTGTGCACATCGTTGGGTAACTACCTCAGCAATAGGGAGCAGAAGCACCATGAGAACTTAAAAAAAGATGGAGAATCAACTTAGATCCCAAGTAGACCTGTCAAACGGGTGGGTGGGTTGGGTTTGGGTTGGGTCGTTGCGGGTTTGAGTCTCGCGGGTGCGGGTCAAAAAGACCCAATGTTAAACGGGTGGGGAAGTAGCACACCCAAACCCGACCCAGCGGGTTGCGGGTCGCCCGCGGGTGCCCATATAATATGTGCACAGTGAAAATATATTACTTGTTTCTGCACTACGACAAAAAGTAGAATGATTCATTAATAATTTTTAGTGTAAACATAACAAAATGAGGGCAAGCTTTCACTACTTTTTGTGTCCAACACAATGTAATATCTATTATGATGTTTTGAAATAAAATTTAAGAGACAAAATGAAAAATAACCATTTCTGCAATGTACAATAAAAAAAACGAAATGATATAGATGTTACAAATAGCATAACATATTACCATAATAACACTATATTTTGTCACCTTATGCTAAAAGTTCTTGATGTTTCACATACTTATGATTGTCCAATACATAAAGTGAATAGAAAGAGAATATAATTGTTATAATTGAATATAAAACATGCATTATACTATATATTCATTAGCATATAAATAATGTAGACGTTAACGAATTTGTTTCCACAAGTGTAAACAATTAACAAAGGTTATCAATAAAGAAAGTTAGACTTTAACTCTTTATATTGTATACATTACACGTCATCAATTTAGTTGATTGATAAATGTACAAGTGTCGCATGTCTTAAGAGTCATATAGATAATATATTTATATTAATATATTATTTAGTTAAATGGGCACCCGCGGATGCCCGTGGATCACCCGTGAAACCCACTAAATAAACGGGTGGGTATGGCTTTGGGTGATTTCTAGCAGGTGGCAAATTTCGCCACCCAAACCCAACTTAAACGGGTCGACCCGTGGGTGCCCACGGATTTTGACCCAGTTTGACAGGTCTAATCCCAAGAGGGTTATAGATAGATCAGATACGTTCAATCATACGCAAAAGATAATAGGAGCCCTAGTGATGGTCATAATCATTGTTACAAAAGTTTGTGAATTTTACCAAAAATCGATGATCTTTTACGATGTGATAGGCTCCCGGATGTTCAACATGATTAATACGTTGCTCGCCAACTTTCACGACTTCTAACGATTTTTGGCCCTATTTCACAATTTACACAATTTTCACGATATTTTGTGACTTACGATTTTTTCTCTTTCAAGTCGCTCTGTTTTTTACAAAATCACGTAAGAAAAAACTCTGGATATACACTAAACCCCCAACCCCCACTCTCCTAATTGTCCATGTTGCATCGTCTCCTCCCTTCCTCCCCTTCTTATCTGATGTTGTGTCTGCATCCTTAGCTTAAAATTCTTCTCTTCAAGCAGCATACATGCAATCTTCCTCTAAATTTCATACTGTTTTCTCATTTGCCTCCTGTCTATCATTACTAATACCATATATTTTCATTGTTTCGTTAATAGTTATTATTGTTTACATGTTTCTCTCAAATTGTTCTATACATTGTTACTGTTTAACTTTTTCTTTTGTTATTTTCGTACCTTTTTCCCTCAATAATTTGTATGCCTAGTGACCTTAATAGTTGCATGTATGTGTGTATATATAGAGTCAGGCTAGAATACACTCGAGTGTACAGATCACACGAATACACTCAAGTGTGTTTGCATATCAAGACAATTTTTTGCAAAATGTAAACCATTGATCTTCACTGTCATACTATAACTAGGCTACATACAAATTTTGATCCCATTTGGATGAGTGTAAGTCACTCATCCGAGGGCAACAAAATCGACGCGCGAAACTAATTTGAAATGTATAATTTTTGCGGTCTTTATAACATGACCTATAAATGTCCAAATATGCTCAAATTTGATATATGAGCTATTCACAAGATGTTTAAGAAGATCAACGAATTAGATTTTTGAAAAAAAAACATTGCATCATGAAAAACTACTTGAGTGTATTCTAGCCTGACTCTCTCTCTCTCTATATATATATATATGTAATATATACATATATATATATATATATATATATATATATAGAGTCAGGCTAGAATACACTCGAGTGTATCCGGAGCGGAATACACTCAAGTAGTTTTTCATGATGCAATATTTTTTTTTGAAAATCTAATCCGTTGATCTTCTTAAACATCTCGTGAACAACTCATACTCAAAATTTGAGCACATTTGGATATGTATATCTCATGTTATGAAGACCGCAAAAATTATGCATTTCAAATTAGTTTCGCGCGTCGATTTTGTTGCCCTTGGATGAGTGACTTACACTCATCCAAATGGGCTCAAAATTTGTATGTAGCCTAGTTATAATATGACGGTGAAAATCAACGGTTTACATTTTGCAAAAAATAGTCTTGATATGCAAACACACTTGAGTGTATTCGTGCGATCCGTACACTCGAGTGTATCCGGAGCGGAATACACTCAAGTAGTTTTTCATGATGCAATATTTTTTTTGAAAATCTAATCCGTTGATCTTCTTAAACATCTTGTGAACAACTCATACGCAAAATTTGAGCACATTTGGATATGTATAGCTCATGTTATGAAGACCGCAAAAATTATACATTTCAAATTAGTTTCACGCGTCGATTTTGTTGCCCTTGGATGAGTGACACTCATCCAAATGGGCTCAAAATTTGTATGTAGCCTAGTTATAATATGACAGTGAAGATCAACAGTTTACATTTTGCAAAAAATATTCTTGATATGCAAACACACTTGAGTGTATTCGTGCGATCCGTACACTCGAGTGTATCCGGAGCGGAATACACTCAAGTAGTTTTTCATGATGCAATATTTTTTTTGAAAATCTAATCCGTTGATCTTCTTAAATATCTCGTGAACAACTCATACGCAAAATTTGAGCACATTTGGATATGTATAGCTCATGTTATGAAGACCGCAAAAATTATGCATTTCAAATTAGTTTCGCGCGTCAATTTTGTTGCCCTTGGATGAGTGACTTACACTCATCCAAATGGGCTCAAAATTTGTATGTAGCCTAGTTATAACATAACGGTGAAGATTAACGGTTTACATTTTGCAAAAAATAGTCTTGATATGCAAACACACTTGAGTGTATTCGTGCGATCCGTACACTCGAGTGTATCCTAGCGGAATACACTCAAGTAGTTTTTCATGATGCAATATTTTTTTTTGAAAATCTAATCCGTTGATCTTCTTAAACATCTCGTGAACAACTCATACGCAAAATTTGAGCACATTTGGATATGTATAGCTCATGTTATGAAGACCGCAAAAATTATGCATTTCAAATTAGTTTCGCGCGTCGATTTTGTTGCCCTTGGATGAGTGACTTACACACTCTCTCTCTATATATATATATATTTATATATATATATATATAGAGAGAGAGAGAGAGTTAGGCTAGAATACACTCAAAGTAGTTTTTCATGATGCAATGTTTTTTTCAAAAATCTAATCCGTTGATCTTCTTAAACATCTTGTGAATAGCTCATACGCAAAATTTGAGCACATTTGGACATTTATAGGTCATGTTATAAAGACCGCAAAAATTATGCATTTCAAATTAGTTTCGCGCGTCGATTTTGTTGCCCTTGGATGAGTGACTTACACTCATCCAAATGGGCTCAAAATTTGTATGTAACCTAGTTATAGTATGACGGTGAAGATCAATGGTTTACATTTTGCAAAAAATAGTCTTGATATGCAAACACACTTGAGTGTATTAGTGCGATCAATACACTCGAGTGTATTCTAGCATGACTCTCTCTCTCTCTCTCTCTATATATATATATATATATATATATATATATATATAGAGTCAGGCTAGAATACACTTGAGTGTATCCGGAGCGGAATACACTCAAGTAGTTTTACATGATGCAATGTTTTTTTGAAAATCTAATCCGTTGATCTTCTTAAACATCTCATGAACAACTCATACGCAAAATTTGAGAACATTTGGATATGTATAGCTCATGTTATGATGACCGCAAAATTATGCATTTCAAATTAGTTTCACGCGTCGATTTTGTTGCCTTCGGATTAGTGACTTACACTCATCCAAATGGGCTCAAAATTTGTATGTAGCCTATTTATAGTATGACGGTGAAGATCAACGGTTTACATTTTGTAAAAAATCATCTTGATATGCAAACACACTTGAGTGTATTCGTGCGATCCGTACACTCGAGTGTATTCTAGCCTGACTCATATATATATATATATATATATATATATATATATATATATATAGAAAGCCGACTTATTCCCTATAATTTCCGAATAGTTGATCTCAATTTGACTGATTTCGATTACTCCCCACTGTTTCTGAATTTTCTTTTTGAATTACTATTAATTCCAGCCAGCCGAAAGGTTTCCAAGTCGCAAATTTGTACTTTGGTAATAATACACTGAAGTATCTGTTGTACGATTTTCAAAAGCAGTTCGTTAGGGCATAAGATTGTCAAAGGAAGCCATGGGCTGACCGCCTAGCAAAGAGGAGATGTAGGGAGGAGGGAGTCCTTCTATATCCTTATCTGAAGAAGGCAATGGAGGGTGGTGATGTATTGGTGGCAGCTTGGTGGAGAGAAATGAGTGTGGTGGCACGTTGGGGAGAGAGGCAACAAAGATAATGACGTGGGAGGAGAGAAGGTTGCAATGACTGAGGAGCTGTTGAAAAGGGAGGGAGAGAGAGGTCAGGTAATGGAAGTATTTTTTTATTGAATAAAAGATGGAGCGACCCCCTTTATATAAGATTGATAGGCAGATAAAATTCCAAGTACACCTTGTGGCACTAAAGAAGTAAAAGGGAAAATATAAAAAACAAAACAAAGAAAAAAGAAATATATATATATATATATATATATTATAGAGATATGTTGTTTTCTGTTATGTTTTGTTGAGTGTCATGTGCATAGCATGTGCCTCACTTATGCTGTTAATTCTGTAGTTTAGTCCCATATTGCTCACCTCTGCTTTAGTCTCCATTCTCTTCTGTTATATAAGAGACTGCATTGTACACTGTTTTACTCACTCAATAAACAAGCCTTCGTTTATCTATATGGTATCAAGAGCAGGCCCGGTCCCCATTTTTCCTTCCTACCCTGCCTCTATGCCCTGAAGTGCCCCCCCGCCAACCCCCTCCCCCCAGCGCCGCCACCACCCTCCCTCCCCCCAACGCCGCCGGCTTGCCCTGCCCCGCCGCCCAGCCCCACCGCCACGCCTCCACCACCCATCGCCACCCCCTATCCCCACCCACCACGTGCTGCCCCCCTGCTGCCACCGTAGAACCTCCCCCCCTCACCCATCGGCTGCCGCCACCCCTCCCTCTCCACCTCCGCCTCCATCTTCTTCCTTCTTCACCAATCCCATCCTTCCTCTTCTCCTAGCAGGTAATCTATTCTTTCCAACAGCCATAGACCTCTCACGTTGAGAGTCCCCTACGTCTCCAGTTCTTTTTCTGCCTGTGCCTCATGAAGGATTATTGATTTCCTAATGACGACGTAGGTTCTTTTCATCTATCTCTGCCCGAGTACGGGTCGTCCTGATCTGATGCGTCAGATCCCTGCTGCTGCTACTGACCCATATCGGGTTCATTATTTACTGTATGTTGCTCCCCATCGTGGGTTATTTTCTTGCTGCCTGCTGCTGCTACGTCACCATCCTGCTGTTGCTTGCCTCTGCCCATTATGGCATCTGTGGAGCCTCCTAGATCTCTATGTGTTACCACGGTCAAGCTCGATGGATCCAACTACCATCTGTGGTCGGCGTCCTTTGTTCTATATGTGAAGGCTCAAGGCCGATACTCTCATCTTACTACTGATCCACCTCCTGCCCCTGATGCTTCTGCTGACGACAAGACCAAACATGCTCATGCCCAATGGTCTAAAGACGTCTCAGGCGTTATGTCCTGACTTCTCAACGGCACCGAGCCGCGCGTTAGTCAGTCTCTCTTGTGCCTTCATGATGCCAAAGCAATGTGAGACCAACTGTCTCATGTCTACTCACACCAACAATATCCGAATAGGGTTTTTGAAATTTTCAAAAACCTAGCCAAAAAGGAGTACTCCTCAGATGCGTCTATTGAAGATTTTTATAACCAGTGCTCCGCTCTCTGGAACAAGTATGAGATCTACCACCCGTTGACTTTTGACGTCAAAGAGGCTTAGAAGCAGCACAATGAACTCCAACTAGTTCAGTTCTTGGTTGCACTTCCCGTTTCTTTTTCAGGTGTGGTTGACCAAATATTGTCAAGTGATCTACTACCGACTTTTCCTGATGTTCTAATGCGGGTCCAACGACTACCATCTGTTTCCTCTACACCAACTTTTGAGCATCCTGCCTTGGTTGCTCGCACTACTGATTATGGACGTGGCTGTGGTCGTGGACGTGGCTGTGGAGGACGTCCACCACCTTCTGGAGGAAGAGGCACTTCTACTGCTCCTGGACGAAGCCACTGGACCTCACTACTGCAACTGGTGTGGTTGTGACAATCACACTGAAGATAGGTGCTGGATCAAGCACGACAAGCCAGCCTGGGCAAACCAGGCCTCCATTGAAGCTACTACAGAAGCCACATCCGATCTACCAGTTGCTCCTCCATCCACTGACTGGCTTCACTTTGAGTTCGAGAAATTCTTCTAGGAGCGAATGACTCAACTACCATCGACATCGACGGGAGGCTCATCTGCTTTGTTGGCGTCTCCCTCTACTGGTAACTAAAAGTGGTGTATTGATTCTGGGGCATCTGTTCACATGGCAGGCGACCTCCACTTATTTTCTGCCCCATATTCCATCAGTCACCGTTGCTAATGGCTCGAAAGCACCTGTACATGGCATTGGCACCGTTCCGTTATCTCGCAAGATGAATCTTCATTCTGTTTTATATATACCTCAATTTCCTGTTAATTTACTATCTGTCAGTAAAACTGTCAAACAACTTCAGTGCTCTATTAAATTTGATCCCTCTGGTTGTGTTTTGAAGGATCTTCGCACGAAGACGAAGACTGGTTCGGGCCATGAAGGACTAGATGGACTTTACTACTTAGATGGACCACCTGCGGCGTCAACTCTCTTATCTACATCTGTCTTAGGACTTCAGTGGCACGTTCGGCTGGGTTATCCGTCTGCTGCAAAGATGAAGCTTTTATTTTCCTGCTTTAGCTGAAAATAAATTCTCTTGTGAAACTTGCATTTTGAGTAAACAAACGAGGTCTGTTTTTCCTGCAAAGAATGATATTGGGTCTAAAGATATGTTTGACATTGTTCACTCTGACATCTGGGGTCCATGTAGTGTCCCGAGTCAAACTGGTGTTAAGTATTTTTTGACATTTTTTGATGATTATTCCCGTGCTACCTGGCTTTTTATGCTCAAAGATCGGAGTACTATTTTGGACAATATCTGTATTTTCTTCTCAGAAGTAAAAACCAAATTCAATAAAAACATCAAAATTCTCCGTACTGACAATGCCCTAGAGTTTATGCAAAAGTCTGTCACCTCATTTTTTTCTAATCATGACACCATACACCAAACCACTTGTCCCTATACTCAGCAAAACGGTGTTGCTGAACGCAAAAATCGCTATCTCTTAGAGGTTGCTCGCACTTTTCTTATCCATTACAAAGTCCCTCACCGTTTCTGGTCCAACTCAGTACCTTTTGCTATTTTGAGAAGAGTTGCTCTTTGGAGAGCACAGTACGATGAAAGTTGTAAGCTGTGTTCGGGGGGGAGTTATTGTCTATCGTTGGCCTCTATGGTAGAATCAGTCGGGGAGGCCTGAGAGGCGGTGGTTTACCCTGTGGCGGATGTCAGCGGTTCGAGTCCGCTTATCTCCAGCCCGTTCACTGCGACATGTTTTCTTATAAACCGCATGCCCTCTTCTGTTTTACAAAGTCGCATCCCATACTCTATCTTGTTTCCTGATGTAGCTCTATTTCCTGTACCACCTCGCATTTTGGGTGTACCTGTTTTGTTAAAAATCTGCGCTCATGAATGTCGAAACTTGACCCTCGGTCTACTAAGTGCATTTTTTTGGGTTATTCACGAACTCAAAAAGGCTATCGCTGCTTTGATCCGATACTTAGACAGTGGTTTGTCAATGCGGATTTTGTTTTCTTTGAGCACATGCCCTTCTTTTCTGAGGATGGAGCAAGCCTAACTCATGATGTGTTGGCACAAACTCCTCTACCGGACATAGTTGAAAATTTGTCTGTATCTGACCAGCCTGAAGAACGTCCACTACAAGTGTACAAACGCCGATCAAAGACAAGCACTCCTTCCATAGCCCCTCAACCAATTCCTACGTGTGTGGATGATTAAATAAACACTGAGGTAATCTCTAATCTGCACTTCCTATCAGCTTAAGGAAAGGTGTACGCTCCTGTACAAAGCATCCTATCAGTCATTTCTGCACTTCTGATAATCTGCATAACAATTTTGCATGCTTTACTTCTGCACTATCTGCTGTCAGTATTTCGAAAAATGCTACAGAGGCTGTTGCTATTCCAGCATGGAAGAAGGCAATGGACCAGGAAATGCAGGCACTATGTGATCGCAAGACATGGGAGCTTGTGGATCGCCCTTCTTCTTGCCCTACAGTGGGCTGTCGTTGGATCTTTACTATTAAATATCATCCGGATGGCACTATTGAACGTCTCAAAGCCCGTCTTGTTGCTAAGGGCTACACACAGACATACAATGTTGATTATTTTGAGACTTTCTCTCCTGTTGCACGGTTAAACTTTGTTCGTATTCTGGTTTTTGTAGCTGTGAATAAAGATTGACCACTCTATCAACTTGATGTGAAAAATGCATTTCTTTATGGAGATTTACAGGAAGAAGTATACATGGAGCAACCACATGGATTTGTTGCTCAGGGGGAGTCTGCATCCAAAGTATGTACGCTGATTAAGGCTATCTATGGTCTCAAGCAAAGTCCACGAGCCTGGGTTGACGAGCTCAATCAAATTTTAGTCACCTTTGGCTTTCGTCGTTATCATTCTGACCATTCAATCTTTATTCGTAAGAGGGTAGCCGGATTTGTGATTCTAATTGTTTGTGTGGATGATATTATATTATCTGGCAGTGACACAGTGGGCATACAGGAAACTAAAACTTACTTAGAGAAGCATTTTGTCACTAAAGATCTGGGAAAACTTAGATATTTCCTAGGCATTGAAGTCTCCAGATCATCTGCAGGACTGTGTCTTTCTCAGAGGAAATATGTACTTGATCTGTTGCAGGAAACTGGCATGCTTGGTTGCAAATCGGCTAACACTCCACTTGATCCAAACATGGACTGGGATGATGCAAACTCTCCTCCCTATGCTGATCATCAACAGTTCAGGAGGCTGGTAGACAAGCTTATTTATTTGACTGTCACACGGGCTGATCTTACTGCTGCTGTCAGATTCATCAGCCGATATCTTGACAAACCCCGGCTATGTCATTGGGATGCTGTATGCCATATTCTGAGATATCTTAAAAGCTCTCTAGATAAAGGCTTGATGTATAAAAAGCATGGCCACTGCAACCTATCCGGGTTCTCAGATTCAGACTATGCAGGACGTCGTTCTGATCGGAAGTCAACTTCAGGCTATTGTACTTTTGTGGGTGGAAACCTTGTCACCTGGCGAAGCAAAAAGCAGACTGTTGTCGCCAGATCTAGTGCAGAGGCGGAATACCGAGCAATGACTCATACTGCTTGCAAACTGTTATGGGTTCACGGTCTCCTTCAGGAGTTTGACTTATCTTATTCTAGCCCCATTCCTATGTTTTGTGACAATAAGGCCTCCATTTTTATTGCGAGCAACTCCACATTTCACGAGAGGACGAAACATATCGAGGTCGACTGTCACTTTATTCGAGAAGCAGTTCTTACTGGTAGAATTTGCACGCCATATCTCAGTACCGACAAGCAAGTTGCAGACATCTTCACAAAGATACTTCCCAAAGCTCGCTTTCTAACTCTGGTTGACAAGTTGGGCATGTTCGACATCTACACTCCAGCTTGAGGGGGAGTATAGAGATATGTTGTTTTCTGTTATGTTTTGTTGAGTGTCATGTGCATAGCATGCGCCTCACTTATGCTGTTTACTTCTGTAGTTTAGTCCCATATTGCTCACCTCTGCTTTAGTCTCTATTCTCTTCTGTTATATAAGAGACTGCATTGTACACTATTTTACTCACTCAATAAACAAGCCTTGGTTTATCTATATACATTTATATGTGTGTGTGTTTGTGTTTGTGTGTGTGTATGTTATATATATATATATAGAGTCAGACTAGTGTACACTCGAGTGTACCAGAGGCACCGTACACCTCAGTCGTTTTCAAAGATGTGGTAACTTTTTGGAAAATCTAAACCGTTAATCTTCTTAAATATCTTAAGAACATACTATGTAATAAATTTCAGCTCATTTGGACACTTATAGGTCGTGCATCTAAAGGAGTAAAAAATGATGCATTCAAATTAGTTTTGTGCGTCAATTTTGTTGTCCTTGGATGAGTGACTTACACTCATCCAAATGAGCTCAAATTTTGTATGTGACCTATTATTATTGTAAACATGTAGATCAATGGATTAAATTTTGGAAAAACACGGTCTAGGTAGGCAAACACTAGTGGGGTGTACATCATGATCTGTACACTCGAGTGTGTGTGTGTATATATATATATATATAGTCTGAATTCTAATCTTACAAGAAATTAGTTGGTGGAGCATGATTGGTAAGGAAAGTTGAGAGAAGAGAAACTAATCAAACATCTGATTAGCTCAATGCTGCTAACTACTTGGGTTTGAGTTAGTTCAATTTAGGGTTGGCCTTAGGTAGTGTACTTTTCAAATTTATGTGTAATTTAGTCAATTAAGTTATTATTTTGACTAGATTAGGGCAAGTTAATTCTAATATAGGTTGTTTTAGGTGTAAAGATTCGAATACATAGAAAAAAACACATACATTTGTAAACTGACTAAGTTAGAAATGAAAAACATAAAAATAATAAACTTCCTTGGGTTTGTAGGTAGTTAGGCACACAAGACTAGGAGGTCATTGCCTCACCGCCTAAACATTCTTCATTAAAATTCATCTTTGGATCTTGAATGCCTTGTCTACCATAATGTCAATACTATTTGGTGATGCATTCCATCAATGCCAAAGGTAGTTCACATTTTTTTCCCTTTTAATTGTTCAGATTCTCCAGCTAATTGTTTCTCGCTCTCAAGATGGAAGCTCTTCATGCCGAACTCTTAGTACAAAGGAGGTAATTTTTTCTACAGTAAGAGACTAGAATAGTGACTTGATTCTAAGAAATGTTTAAAACTTGTAAACCCACTATATACTTGAATTTTGAGAATTGCTTTGCTTGAATGAAAAGTGTATAACTATTGATATTTCTACTTCAATTCTTTTGCTTTTTCTAGCTATGCACTCACGGATATGGGTTTCATTCAGTAGAAAAAAAGTTTGGCACCCTAGAATAAGCGAGTAACTAGGATGAACTCCAACAAAGATTTGGTGAAAGCACGTCAACCATATGGGAAAAACTGTGAAAAAATTTATAACTTTGTGTGAATCATCACTGTGCATAGTTAGGCACATTTGGGAAATTATATATATATATATATATATATATATATATATATATATATATATATATATATATATATATATATATTTCCTTCATGTGTCGTGAAACCTATTCAAACAGTTAATCCTTGCGATTTGTGCAGATCAACTTGCTAAACATAACACCTCTACGATTTGCCACCATTAGGATGATACGGGAGTGACCTCTTCTATCCATCCATATAGTAGCATAACTAAAATTAATTTGGATCATGCTAATTTATATATCTGTATCAACACTCTACTTAAGCTGGATTGTAAATTTCAATCATTCCCAGCTTGTTGCAATGCTCATGTATACACTCGATATTGAGCAACTTTAGCGAAGATGTCACCTTGTTATAAATCATGTCATTCAGTACTCTGAAATGGGGACAGTCACCTTGTAAGTCTGGATTAGTAACGATAATTGTGAAGGTTTCTTATATCTGTAGACATGAATAACTTGATGGGAAATCCAAACTCAACGAGTAGAGTTAGAAGCTCGCAGAATGGGCCATAGCACTATACTTAGCTGCCATGCTATATCTAGCTAGAATATCATGTTTCTTATTCCTTTATGTACCAAGTTTTCTTCCGACGTGAGTGCTGTATCCAAGAGTATATCTTGTGTAAGAAATTGCTTGCATAATCTACATTTAAATAACTTGCCATTCTTGTTATGGTATATAAGGATGTGAGAGATTGCATTTCCAAATGGTTCAATCTAGGAGGATCCATTGGCTACCTCAACACACTAAAAACACATTTGATATCAAGTCTAGTGATGGTAAGATAAAGAAGTGTGCCAACTAGACACTTGTACATTAGCTTGCCCTCTAATACAATAGAAGTGTTATCCAAAGATGATGTGGCTGGCCCATAGGAGAGCTAGTTGGCTTGCACCCTAGAATACCAATGCTTTCAAGTATCTATAATGTACATTCTCTGTGTTGTATATACCTCCTATGTGATGTGGGCGACAAATTTAAGATTCAACAAATTTTTGATTGGCCAGAAAAAATGGAATTCGGAAAATATTGGGAACAGTCGAGAAAAAATTGATACTTTTTGATCGAAGTTCAGTCAACCATGCAAAATTAACCGGGAACAAGTCTACTATATATATTTATATATACGTTGTGTGTGTATATTATACATATGTGATATGTGTGTGTGTATGTATGTGTAACTATAAAGGTCACTACATGTAATCTTTTTTTGAACCTGAGTCCTTTCATTGAAGACCATCAACATTCGCCAACTGCGCTATCCCTTATTGACTTGCTTGTCTATGTGTTTTGAAAAGGTTGGGCGAAATTCTTAATACAAACAAACATCCATAACGAGCCAAACTACCTATTCAGAGCCTTATGGTCACTACATATAATCTTATTGAGTGAGAATAGGAAAAGATTCAAAGAAAATTCAAACAATAACAATACATATAAAAATTTGCAAGAAACGTGTGAAACAACAATATTGATTAATGAAACATTGACCATATGTGGTTATAGTACAGATTAGAGGCAATAAGATAAATATATGAAAATTAAGAGGATTGCCAATTTGCTAATTGAAGAGAAGAATATTAAGTTGAGGATGTAGACACAATGACACACACACCATCAAAGAAGAAGGGGATAAAGGGGGAAACATATGATGCAACAACATGAAGTGTTGCAAGTGGGGGTTAGGGGTTTAGTGCATATTTGGAGTTCTTTGCATGTGCGTTTGAAGGAAAAAAGAGCAATCGACTTAAAAGAGTGGTTTAAAGTAAAAGACGACTATGCAATATATTTGATAAGCGGCAATAAGATAAATATATGAAAATAAAGAGGATTGCCAATTTGCTAATTAAAGAGAAGAATATTGAGTCATGGATGCAGACACAATGACACACACACACACCATCAAAGAAGAAGGGGACATTGGGGAAACAAATGATGCAACATGGCGTGTCATGAGTTGGGGTTAGGGGTTTAGTGAATATCTGGAGTTGGAGTTCTTCGCATGTTTTTTTGAAGGAAAAAAAGAGCAAGCTACTTGAAAGAGTGGTTTAAAGTAAACGACAACTATGCGATATATTTGATAAGGGGACCCTCCCTCCTTTAATAGGAGATGGGGGAAGCGTACTGACTTTAGACTAAACCATAATCGGCCAAGATAGACTTAGCTCATATACAAATAGACTCTCTAATACTCCCCCTCAAGCTGAAGCTTGGGACCCAAGTCAGCATGCAAAGAGACAAATAGACTAAAAAGAAAATAGAATAAAAAGATAAACCAAGCCCATACAAGAATTTCTCCCCCTCAAGATTACAATAAAGCACTCATCACTGAAATATTCCCCCTCAAGTAGATAATCCAAAGCAGACATGTCGGAATTTGAAGCATGTCGCAAGTTGCAAGTGTAGGTCGCAAATAGGTAGCAGAAGCTTCTTTATCAAAAGGATGTGGCATCTGGAATAGTAGTAAACAACAAGAAGGCGTCAAAGTCGCTATCGTCACATTCCAAAGAGTGATGATTCACAATAGAAAAGTCCAGAGAGTGCTGGTTCACTATAGAAAAGTCCAGAGAGTGCTGATTCACAATAGAAAAGTCAACATGCGCAAGGCACAGTCAAAAAGTAGTGTTGAGTAGATATAGCCCGATAGAAGACCATCAACTTAAGCAAGTAGTAGACATGTCACATGAAGCTCTAGATAGTAAGTTCTCCAAGAAGCATATAATCAACAAAAGACCTTTCAGATGCAAATATCAATAGTAGAAGTCGGCAACCTCTTCCAGAAGTGCATAAAGATCCACAAATATATATAGAGCAACAAGAAGGTCCTCATAAATATAAGTAGAATAGATTTCTTCTCTTCATTTCATCTCTCTGCTCTATATCCCTACCTCACACCAACCATAGGAACGAACCAAGAGTGGTTGGGGTGGACATTGATAAAGAAACACTCCAAAATAAATAAGTTGTAGTACTGCTTGGGGGTTTGGGGGGCGCAACCCCCTATTAGGGTGTCCTCCTACCCCTCAGCGGGCATGAGTCGAGGGGAGGCCACCCCTTGCGGGGGCTCGGGGGAAGAGGCCCCGAAAAAAGGTGTACTATGATTTTTCAGAGGAAAACCGAGCATAAATTTTCATAAATGCCATTGAATAGAAGAAATAGATTGGTGAAAAATCTACCAAAATCTCCGCTGGGGTTTGAGGAAGTGCATCGATGCGTAGTATATGTGCTAGTTGTGGTTACATATAGTAGGATCACCAATGACATACACGTTTCCTTAACGATGGCCTCTTATGTAAAGCTACGATGAGGTTCAAGATGCTCGTCATGGAATATGAAACTTCCACGAGAGCACTCGACAGAGGCTACAGAGAGTGACAACAGAGATGCAAGTTCCAGGACCCTCGACATGGAAAGAAGTAGCTTGGTGGCGCCACACGTCTTCAAGATTATGTTGTGAGTTTAGATGAAAAGGCTGGACCTCGAGAGAACATAGGAGTTGAAAGCTTCATTGGATAGAGATGATATATGGTCCATCCCACATGTTTTAAAATGGAATCGATCTATAATCCCTAGAAGGTCTCAAGTCATGACCTTGATAAAAGATGAAAGGGGTACATACAAGAAAGTGTCGTACGCTGGAGACCAGGAGACATTTGGGTCTGGAAGTGGGGGAGGCCATGTCGACTGCTGTAGGTAGGGAGAGGAGGTGCGAAAAGGCAATGGAATGATACTTGCGTGACGACAACAATGACAATAATAGGGAGTGGAAAAAAAATCTACGGTTATGGGGCTACGACATGATGCGTGTTGTGGCAACAAGCAGTTGTAGGTGGAGGAAGGTTGGGACTTGCGGTCAAAGACAGAGACAATAGGTGGGCTTGGACTTGTGGATTCACGTGGAAGGAAGGGATGGGTAGTTTGCGGCTGGGTTTTGTGCGGCAAAGAAGAAAGGAAGAGGGAAGAAGGTGGCTGGATAGATGCCCGACGGGCGGCCAAGTGAAAAAAAGACTGCTGCTGCCTGTGGGCAAAAGAAAACGTTCTTGTCTCGTTTAGTTTAGGGTTGGATCACTGTTCTGATACCATGTTGTAAAGTAAAAGATGGCTATGTGATATATTTGATAAGAGGAACTCCCCTTCTTTATAAAGGAGAAGGGGGCAGCGTACAAACTTTAGATTAAACCCCTAATGGGCCAAGACATATTTCGGTCCGTATACACGTAGACTTTCTAACGAAGAGAAAATCGTGAAAAAAGAAAACATTCTTGTCTCGTTTAGTTTAGGGTTGGATCACTGTTCTGATACCATGTTGTAAAGTAAAAGATGGCTATGTGATATATTTGATAAGAGGAACCCCCCTTCTTTATAAAGGAGAAGGGGGCAGCGTACAAACTTTAGATTAAACCCCTAATGGGCCAAGACATATTTCGGTCCATATACACGTAGACTTTCTAACGAAGAGAAAATCGTGAAAATTTGTGAGAAGTCCTAAATTTCATTTAAATCACAAAAAAGGGAAAAATCATAAAAAATAGGCGTTCGGCATATTAATCGTGCTCATAGTAACAAATTCGAGATTCGACAACTTTTCAGTTGGCCGGAAAAAAAATCTGAATTTTAAAAAAATCAAAAAAATTCGTGAAAAAATCAATATATTTCGGTCAAAGTTCGGTCAACTATTCGGAAATAATCGAGAATAAGTCGGCTATATATATGCATATATATACCTATATATAGTTATATACACACATATATTAATGCATTTATATATACACACATATATATACATATACATATATATGTGTGTGTGTGTGTATGTATATATATACATATCATATACCAATGTAATAAATTAGGTCACTAGGCATACAATCTTATTAAGTGAATAAAGTAGGAAAAGATTAAAGAATAGTTAGATATTACAATGGAATGTCGGGAGCGTGGGGGTTGGAGGTGTAGTATATATATCAGGAGTTAAATGACTTAAAAGAGAAAAATTGTGAAAAAATGTGAAAACTCATGAAGAATCGTGAAAAATCGTATAAATCACGTAAAAGCGAGAAAAATCGTGAAAAATCAGCTACTGACATATTAAACGTGGTGATTATTCAGGTGCCTATAAAGTCGCAAAAAATCGCCGATGGAGGCTTGTTACTATGATCGTGCTAAACATTCAGGAGCATATAAAATCGCTTAAAATAACCAACAATTCATAAAAGTCAGATCCTTTACTTTACAAAGATGTGGGCTACCTCTGTTCTCAAGAAATATCATACTTTTCCCAAATCTTTAGGTTAAGTATTCATCAAGTTTTGTTTGTATAAAAATTACGAGAGGGGGTACTGCTTGATGGAATACGACCATCAAGATACATAGTAAGAATGACAACTGCAACATCGACAGTTTCTACAAAAGTAAATGATTACAATGAGATCTTTGAAACCCAAAACAATAGAGCCCTCTAGAGAACTTGTCAAATTGAGCCTAAAGGCTTTGTCCAAGGGCATGAATCACTCCCTATCAACACATTGTGCTCTGTGAGGCACAAATATGGATACAAATCCGGATATGTGCATCGGTAAGGGATACAATGATTTTTGAGAATATAGTCTACGTACGACATGGATACAACTTTTTTTTTTAGTGTTTAATTATGAACTTAACTTAGAAAACGAGTATATAAAACTGAAAAGTAAAACAATCCAATTTTATTCACAATAAACATAAATAAAATTGATCAAAGGGCTTATGAAAGTCAAACTGAGTTGATCGGTATCTTGCAACAATTTATTAGCTCTCAAATTAATCAATAATTTCAGATACAGTTTGAAATTATATTTAAGAGCCATAGTCTAGTGTAGATTTAGAACTAAAGTGGACTATATCAAGAAGAATTCATTAGAATTATTTCAGAATCTATATACAATTTACCCCCAAAAAAGAATCTATATGCAAGTGTATACAAACAAGAGAGTAATAAGTATTGATAGAATTTTAAAAATGGATAGTAAAAAAGATGTGGCCGAGGAGACAAGATGTTGAGCAATGCTTATCTTTAAAGCAGATGAAACAAATCTAATCAAGATAGAGATCCAGAATAAACATGAATGGATCTAGTCAGTAGATTAAGATGTATGTTAATCAACAATACCAAACTGAAGTTTTTCAGAGAATGTGGAGGACATCAATGTGCATAAGACGTGCATCTCAGCAAGAGAAAGCATCCTCTAGTACCATGCAATGGTGAATGAATTGCTTTGCAAAAGAACAGTAAAAATCCATGATTAGGCAGTGAAATTCGTTTGAAAAGAGGAATCCCAGAAAAAGGAGGTAGAAACAATAAAGAGAAGAAGAAAGATGTCATTTAGCAAGGGTACTGGTGGCTAACCCCATACTGACTACAAGGGAGCAGCTGCAACAGCCTTGTTGCTAGCTGCCACTTAGTAGGGAGGGCTGAGAGGAGCTGGTGTCGTAGGTGCTAATCATTTTCTGTTAGTTGGATGCCCCGATATGGCTTGGAAATGAATTAGAAGTATCCGACACGTTTCTTTGAGTATCTACAAAGTATTGGTATCCAATATGTTTATAATACGGGTACACCACCTACTTCGGAGTATGCGTACTTCATAGATTGTGCTTAAGAACTCCCATACAACATATGTAGGATGTTATTTAACATAATTGTCTCTTGTGAGTTTGTGCAGAGTAATTTTCACATCTAATTGATAGATTGTTTAATCGTTATTCACAAGAACAAAAATCAAATGCACATATGATTGAAAATGGCAATTGGAGAAAAATTCTGGGGACCCTTTAGCAACATTCTTAAAAAGGCATGCATGTCCTCCATATTAGTAAGTCTTGCATGAGAACGAGGTAAACATCAAGGACCAAACCTCAATAAATTGACTCAATTGACTAATATGAGAACTAAAGGCACACTGAGTAATAAAGTGTTGTGTTGAAGAATGAGGTTGTCTGTGCAAGAGACTATGAAGATGCAAGTCAAAGAATGGAATGAGTATAATTTTATTACTAGTAACTTGGTTTGATCTTTGGGGGAGCAGGATCCATAATGTGAGATAAGTGTAATTTGAGGAGTAAAAGACAACACTAGGTAGTAGTAGGAGAGAAAATATGAACAAGAAGAGGCAAAATATGTCGGTGGAAAGGGGCTAGACTTCACAAGGTGTAATGCCTATCACAGAAGCAACCATGACAACGCCAGCCTGTGTTGTACAGGCGCTCGCCTAGGCGTAAGGCAGCCTGCCTTAAACTGGGCGCCCAACCCCCTAATTGACCTAAGTTGTTGCCTAAGACCTTTTGAGGCCCAAATTAAGCCAATTCAAGGCTAATTTAGCATAAATTAGATTTGAATTTGATCAAATTGAGTCATTTTATGGTTAAATTGGGTCTGGTTTATCCCAAACGGGGTCAATTTAGGGTAAATTAGGTCTGATTTGGGGGGAAAACAGGTCTGATTTTGGGGGAAAACAGGCCTGATTTTGGGGAATTAGGTCTAATTTGGGGGAATTAGGTCTGACTTGGTCATGCAAGGCCTCGTTTAGATCAACATAGGGAAATTTAGGGTTAGTTAGGTTTGATTTGGTCATGTTATGCAAATTATGTTTGATTTTAGGCCAAATTATGTCAAATTTGAGCAAATTAGGTCTGATTTGGGGGAAAACAAGTCTTATCTTGGGGAAATGGTATGATATGGTGAGATTAGGTCTAATTTGGCCAAATTAGATATTTTTTAGGTCAATATAGGGAAATTTTGGGGAAATTAGGTCTGATTGGATCATAATTTACAAAATTAGGTTTTATTTAGGCCAAATCAACTCAAAATTGGGCACATTAGGTCTAATTCAGGAGAAACAAGTATGATTTGGGGGAAATTGTTCTAATTTGGATGACTAGGTCTTATTTGGCCAAATTTTGTCTTATTTAGGTAAATATATGAAAAATTTATGGAAATTGGGATTGATTAGGTCAATATATACAAAATTAGGTCTGGTTTAGGCAAAAATTAGTGTAAAATAGGTCAAATTTGATCAAATTTGGATCAAATGAGTTCAAATTAGGACCACTCAGTTCCAGTTTAGGTCTTGTTAGTTTTGATTTAGCCTATATTCTACATCATAGTAATATACATGTTTTGGCTACAAACATTATACATGTTTAGCTTTCTGATTTCTATATGAATTTGTTTAGGTAAACTTCCACAATTCAACCCATATCTAATGATTTTGTTACTTTCTTCATACAATGCTAGCACATTGATTGCATATTTATCTTGTACATTTATGTGTAAGGATTGCATTTTTTAGAAATTTTACATAATAGTAATATACATGTTTTGGCTACAAACATTATACATGTTTAGCTTTCTGATTTCTATATGAATTTTGTTTCGGTAAACTTCCACAATTCAACCCATATCTAATGATTTTGTTGCTTTCTTCATACGATGCTAGCACATTAATTGCATATTTATCATGTATATTTATGTGTAAGGATTGCATTTTCCCGAAATTTTACATATATCTGTTAAAATAAAAAATATATAAAAACGCCTGGGCCTCTGCCTGGGCGCCTAGGCTGTCTGGGCGTCCCCCTGGAACGCCTGGCCGGCTAGTGTCGACTTTAGAGTGGAAATGGATTAGGGTTAGGCTATCACTATGATACCGTGTAGAGTATAGAGTATCAAATTTGGATTACTTGCTAATGATTTGATTAGGCATCTTATAATAGATGGAGGCTAAAGAGAAAACCTAATGCCGTGTACTACATGCACACCATAAGAGTAAGGACGCATAAGAGAGGAGGATAGAGGGCCCAAAGCCCATTAGGCCCACAACTTCGATACTAGGCATATAGGCATTGAAAAACACACTCAAGTCTCATTTTCATATTAAAGACGCATGACAACCATGGTTGTTAGAATCGAACCGGACCGGCTGGGTGAATCATTTGAAGTTGGAACTGGTGGCCTTGACGATTCAATTCTCTCACAAACCCAAAATGACATGGACTCAGCCAAAACTGATCAAAGGACTGGTTGAATCGATGAATCAATTTTGGTTTCCTCCAACCAATTGATTCTTGGCCATGTGTATGCCTTGACCTTGGACCCAAATTTATGTTTATTCCCACTTGTTGCTTCCAAGTTCTCATTCCTCTTTGTTCTTCGACCACAATTTGGTATAGAAAATGTGGCATCTGATTGGATTATTATAATTTATATGTTATATTTTATAATTTCAGCCAATCCACATTGTGAATGGTGGAGTCAAGTTGGACGGAGTAGATATACCAAAATGTGATAAATTTGTTACTTGGGTTCTATTATTCAAATAGCATGGGGATGTTCAAGATGAAGTTTGTCACAAGATCACTGCAGGATGGTTGAAATGGAGGAATTCAACTGGAGTATTATGTGATCGGAAGATCCCTCTCAGATAAAAAGCAAGTTATAGAACAACTATACGACCAACCATGCTCTATGGTAGTGAATGTTGGGTGGTGAAGAAACAAAGTCTCAACAAGATGAATGTGCCTGGAATGTCTATGCTGAGATGGATGTGTGGGAAAACATGAAAAGGTCACTTGAGAAGTGATTATATTAGGAATGAAGTGGGGGTGGTGAGCATTGAGGATAAGTTGCGCGAGGGTTGACTTAGATGGTATGGACATGTACAACACAGACCGACTAACACACCTATACGAAGCAATGCTATTGAGCCAAGCACAATTAATAGAAGAAGAGGAAGGCCTAAATTAACATGGGAAGAGCTTATAAAGAAAGATTTGAATCTTTACATCTTGAGCATAATATGGTCCATGATAGAGCTGAATGGAAACAAAGGATCCATGTAGCCGAACCCAACATGGTTGGGACTGAGGCTTAGATGATGATGGTGATGATGATGATGATTATGATATTTTCTTTGATATGTATGACTTTCGTCAAATTTTTAATATATTAGAAGATTTAAAAAAAGAATTTATGCTTATTTCAGTACTTGAACCGATCCTACCACTGGTTAAACCAGTGAACCAAGAACCAGAAGCCATACTGGTTCGCTCACTGATTCGATTTTGACAACCTCGGGGACAACTTTGCTTTCTTAGGTATTGAAGTCATTTGATCGAACATTGGGATCAATTCCTCATAACATTGATCATAGAACTAAATGTCCAATTTTGACATCGTATCTGATGGTTCAGAAATAGAAATTTATAAAAACTTTGACCAAAATTTTGATATTTGTGGCCCCGGCAATTTTGATGCCATGATGCGAATTAAATAATGAAAATTTACTAGGGCAATCTAAACACTAAGATACATTTAAATATGCAATAATATTTCATATCAGATATGTGGGCGGGGTCTGCGACATTTGAAAGTGAAGCTGGACTATTTCAATAATCATTTTGATGGTTAACTGGGAATTAAACAATGAAGTTTTGCAAACACAATGTTTATACATAAATAACACTAGATTATATAATAAATATATCTGTTGAGAGGTCGGTGTGGGATCCATGTCTTGATGAGAGAGTACAAAAATGAACAGAACTTTCAAGTTTGTTAGACTGTTACAAACTTACAAACCCACAAGTTGTTGTTTAGAACTTTAAACTTACATACGCAAGTCACAAACTTACTGTGTTAGGCAACTCGTATAACATATGTTACTAACTAGTAGCCACTAATTCAGTTAAATAGTAATTAGTAAGTACTAAGTAGTATTAGCTAGTAATTAACAAGTAATAACTAACAAGTATGAAGTATTAACTTCCGTTTGTAGATCATATGATTGTCAGAAGATCGAGCACTTAGAACTTTGTTCTTTTCTGGAGTACTTAGTCAGATCTCTATAGAAGAGTGTAGGAATAAAAATAGGTGTAGATGGGCTAGGGGGGAAACATACCTTAGAATCAAGAAAAATAGCCTTTGGAAGCAAGGTATTCAGAGAAAATTTTCAAAATACCCAAGATCTAGTAGCTACATCCCTAGGATCAACATTTCTCGAATGCAAGGTGTGTTTCTGTGCCATTTCGTGAAATTATGGCTGAATTTATCCCTATTTTTAGAAATTTCGTACCCAGGTGCAAGTTTTTTGCGAAATTAAGTCCCATTCCCTGCGTTTGTGCGTTTTGATGTCTGATTCTATGTTTCGATGTCTGATTGAAAAAACAATAACAAATTTTGACCGAAATTTTGTTCCATGTTCTTGATTTACTCAAAGACACATGGTTGAGTGACTCCAAGCCTACATCATCTCCCATGGACTACCAGAAGAAAGCCATTTTATGAGGGAGGGTCTTTCTAAAATTTTGCCTAGTTGTTGGCAAACTCATATATGTAACTCTCACTCAGTCGACATTTCCTTTATAGTTGGGGGTCATCAGTCACTTTATGAACTAGCCATTTCAATACAGTGGGTTAGTGTCACGAGAATTCTGTTCTATCTGGGGGGGGGTCTTTTGGGAAAGGACTGCTATACAAATGACCACATGAACTATCGGTTACAAGCTATGCAGTTGTACACTGGATTGGAGATGTAAATGGTAGCAAGTCGACTTCAGGCTTTTGCGTATTTTGGGAAATCGTTTTGTCAGTTAGAGGAGCAAGAAGCCAAGAAGCAATATATAGTGGCTCATTCGAGCACTGAAGCTGAGGGCATGGTTATGGCTCATGCATGTTGTGACATTCAGTGGTTACTCTTTTTTCTTCATGAGACTCTGATTTTGGTCAGGATGTTTGCAATGTCAAATTGCAAAAAATTAAGTTACAATTCTTAAAACAAAAAGTACAGTTTTCCACAAACGTACAAAGCATAAAGGTGGACTTTCACTTCGTTAGATTTCTGGTCAAAGCAAAGAACCTTCACACCTCATATGAATACAGGAGAACAAGCTGCCAGTATCTTCACAAAGCCTCTTCCACCTTCACTTTTCTTTAATATGTGTAATCAGTTGGGACCACACGAATACTCTCCAGCTTGAGGGGGAGTGCTCGAGAAGGCGGCTAGAGTTATTGGCCCACAGATACTCTCCAGCTTGAGTGGGAGAGCTAGAGAAGGCGGCTAGAGTTATTGGCCCTATATGGTCCACAGGGTACAATATAACTTAGAAACCTTTCCGAATTGGGTGAAAGTGTATGATAAATTTGTAGAATAGTAGTATATCTATGAAGCTTATAAATCATTATCGCTGTGAATTCTCACTCCAAGTTCATTTTAGGAGGTATATGCAGAGAGCTGACGACGATATTGTGCGTAGATCTTTAACTTCTAATCGCTTTTTTTGTTTCCATTAGGTGAATTTTTAACCAAGTGTGTAAAAGCGGAAGGTGGGCATATAACTAGTACTAAATTGGTGTAAACATACCTTAGGTCCATCCTAAGTGGTATCTGGCAGAACCAACAACATCTAGCTGCAGTAGGCACAAGGCTAAAACAGTAATATTTTATGAGAGACACCGATGCACTCCTAGATAATTCATGATTTATGTAGATATCAATGTTTTAAAAAACGTTAAGCGGTAACCGTGCGGACAGCACCTTGTAACTGGTTAAGCGGTAAGCGGCCGATTTTTGAAAAAACGGATTTTAATTTCCTATATAATTTTATACAAAATTACATATATATGTATATAAATACTAATACTCTTTGGAACTTTTATATATATCTAAAGATTCTAGACACTCTACCCAACAATACAAAGCACCCAAATAGTTTATAAGATAGCTATAAGACAATAATTATAGCCATAGTATAACAAACAATAGATTTGACATGGATAAAACACCCTACATACATGATACAGATCAAAAGTTGCATCACATGTTTACATAGCTAAGCAGTAAACAATAGACTAATTATTGGATACCTTTCTAACTTATTGTTATATATGCATATGCAGCATATCATCAATTAGTCATACATTACAGCAGTACATTTAACTAAAGTATGCATTCTAAAATTAGATAATAGTTACATATATTTTACTTGTATAAATTACACTTTACAGCAGTACCCTATTATCATAACTTGCATACAAAGTGTGCATTCTATATTAGAACTAGTCTTTTTTGGTCGCGCAAAAAAATCTGTTACTAATAAAACCAAAACTTTGGGTACATTTTGTGCCCCTATGGAAAACTACTAGGTCCCAAACCCCACGCAGGGGGATATAAGGGACCCGAAACTAAGAAAAAACTCCAAACTAAGAAAAGGCAGAAGAAGGGGCAGGATACAAACTAATCAGAAAGAACTAACATGTGATAAAGAAGTACATATAGAGCCAATCAATACACTCACAAAAAACATCTATATGAACATCAACTCAGCTGCCAACACAACCAGAAAAGTCATCCCCTGTCCCGGCTCCAAGACGATATTCTCAGATGGATCACAAAGGAAACGAATCAAGGAGACAAGTCTGTCACTCTATGCCTCCTTCTTGAAGAACTGAACCAGTTGTACCTAGTACAATCCTTCACCAAGAAGGTACCAAACAAGCACCTGATCTAGCTTAATAGACACCATCAACATATTTTCTTAGGCTAATGCTGCGGAAATCTGACAGTCATGGAGCCTCTGGCTTTCAGCTCACCTACACAGAGAGGACATGAAAGACAAAAACACCTACAAATAGCCAAAGATAGCCTGCATCTGCCAACCACCATTTCGCTAGAAACGAGAGTCACAATTCAAAACCTCGACTGTAGGCCCGTGGAGGGCATCACTGCCAGGTGGAGGACCACTGGTGCCTTCTTCCTTCATATGGCCGAGATCAAAGCTAGACAGAAGTATAACGCCGAACACCCTGTGGGCGTTCCCTCACACAGCAGTAGGGACGACAGGGGGAAATCCTATCACCCTTTCAAAGACGAGTACCTCGTGGGGGGACCAACGCATTAGGCAAGCGGAAACCCGCCACCAACAGACCTGAGCTCCAGGGTATGAAAAACCAACTCAGCTCCACCTTGAGCCTTTGCCCATAGGGCAATCCATCAATCACGTTGTGGTCGGCCTGCGAATAGGCAACCACTGTGATGGCGAAGAGAAACTAGAGAAGACAAAGCCGCATCAGGACAAGGTTACTGCTTGCACGACGACACCTTAGCGAATCCTTGAGGATGGCACTTCCTATGAGGGTGACCCATCCGCGCCTGCAGTGAAGCATGAGAGCATCACCACCTCCAACCGTGAAACCCCTCAAACTCGACGCCAATCCAGAACTCGGGGCTGGGAGGCTTCGTCGAAGCAGGTCAGGTCAGACGAAGGGGCGGCGTAGCCCTAGGAATCCTGATCTCAGCAATGGAGGAGCAGGTGCACATGTGAAGGGCGAGAACTCCTTGTCAATGCAATGATGGAGCATCTACGCATGAGCTTCAGGACCGGGAGGGCATCACTCCTCTCCATCTTCCACTCCTGGGCGGGATGGAGTCGACTAGGTCGACTATGCCGAACCGCAAACCCGACCATTGCTCCAACGGCGCATCGCGTCTCTGCTCAACCGCTGCCGTGGAGAATCCCAAACGCTGCGCCATCCTTTCGCCTTAAGACCACAGCTAATCGCTCCAAGAAGACGCCGCCGAGACTTTTGAGGCCAGGGGGAGGAAGACGCTGAAGCAGTGCTCCCTCCCCCCAGTGGTAGCCGCCGGGGATACTAGAGAGAGGCGAGAGCTAACCCTAGAGAGAGGGAGTCCTCCCCCTTATATGTCTTCAATCTATTAGAACTAGTCTTATCATAGGATATTTAATGTATATAAGTTTAATATATTATAGTCAATAATAGTTGGGACCATATAGTTTATATAAAGTCACATGTGAACAGCAAAATAAAAAAAAGGACAAAAAAGGCCAAAAAGCGGGAAAAAGGGGGCAAAAAACGGAAAAAGGGCAAAAAGCGGGAAAAACGGCCGATTAATTAAAAAATTGTTAACCGGCGATTTTGGAAAAATTTGACGGCCTGGGTGCTGGGCCGATTAATCGGCCGCTCAGGCCGTTTTTCAATTCACTGGTAGATATCAACATGCATAAGAAACCTGGCAGCAGTCTTGCCATGCTGTTAGTAAAATGTTTGGTAGCTATAAGGATTCATCAGAATTGCCTGAGAAATGTTGGTGGTTCTAATATACTGTAATACTAGAATATACCGGATGCATATCTAGCAGTATAATATGTAGCTTACTTTCTCTATAAGGCACTGCTGAATATCTGTCTAAAGATATTTTTGAAGTATTAGGAGTGTGATAATCTTGCGAGTTCTAGTGTGGAGGCAATTAACTGTCATTTTAATTGATATATCTGGTTGATTATGGATCAGACAATTTTCCATGTTGAATACTGAATAGTATGGGTGCTGTGAGGTCTGCCAAAAATGGTTGTATGTTCTCTTTAGGAATTTGTTAATCTTAGCAGACGCTGTCATCTCTATTTCCTAGGCAATTTATCGTGCTATGCACATGATTAAAGTCTTGAACATCCTTTTTGATCACATTTTGCTATGCTACTTGATGTTTTCTCTATTTGTTTGCAGTTTAGGCAACTTGCCAATAAGGTCGGCAACCTGGAAAGACCTTTCCTAAAGGAATTCTTTCTCCGCTGGGTGGAATCGTGCGGGTGCCCTGTTTTAAGGTTTGTTGTTCAATTTAGGTTTTCTGCAGTACTGCTTCATTGCTATGTGTCAATCATTTTCAAACTTTTCCTCCCCAGGTTGGGACTCTCCTATATTAAGCGTAAAAATGTGATTGAGCTGGGTGTCATGCGGAATTCAACTTCTCTTTCTACCCCTAGTGTCAATGAGAATGAAAATAGAGAAAGTGATACTGGCTGGCCTGGAATGATGAGCATCAGGGTTCACGAAGTTGATGGCGTATATGATCATCCAATTCTTCCGATGTCTGGTGAATCATTGCAACTTTTGGAAATACAGTTGCATTCTAGACTTGCTTCAAAGAGATTCCAGAAACCGAAAAAAGGCACAAAGCATGACGGAAGTGATGATAACAGTGATATTTTGTCAGTGCACGATACACAAGCTTGGTATATGATTTTCAATAACAATTAATTAGTTTATAATGTTCTGCTGTTGGCATATGTTAACTGCTGTTCTCTGCAGTATGGACTCACCCTTGCTTTGGATTAGAATTGACCCAGAAATGGAGTATCTTTCAGAGATCGATTTTCATCAACCTATTCAGATGTGGGTGAGTATCTTCATTTTTGATGCCTCTGTGTCTACATCGAGTTGGCTATGTGTTTTATCTAAGAAATTAGTGTGTATAGTTAGGGACCAGATATTGAGACGATGAGTGGTAACTCATTGTCTCCTTATATTTGGATGGTTATCATTGTCTTGTCATTTTTAGTAATCTCACGTAATATATGACAATATGGTAATTCATAAAATATATAATCAAAACCTTCATTTTTAACTGCATTATATTTGCTAAAGGTGAGACTGAGATATAGGAGGTAGTTGAGTTCCATACTTCATAGTGCTACGCATTTTGAGACCATGGGAGGAAACCATCAAGTGGGGAAAGATGATGATTTTCCGTTCATAGAGGAGGCTTTCAGATAGGACAACTGTGGGACCTCACTTCAACAACCTTTGTCTTTAACCCTTATAGATTAGGGCACCAGAGTGGTTCTTTCCAGGAAGAATTGTGGAGAAGAGGGGTTTCTAACCAAAGAGAATAATAGCCTTGCTCTTATATATAGATGTTAGTACGGCTACCTCGGTGGCTATGATGGGCCAAAGGGACTCAATCAAGCAAGGGATATTGTATCTGCAGAAAGCTGTAGAAATCTCTTCTGATGGAGATTAAAGGAAAATTGAAACTGTCATCACTTGAAACAAAGACACTTTAGCATGGAGGATGGGCTGTATAACCTAGAAAACTTAACAACCGAGTCAAAACCAGGATTTGGGATTTTACAGCCTTTGGTTGGGTGTTATCACTATGTAAGGATGGAGGCTCAATTTTTTTTCCTGGAAGGGCTCTATTTGTGCATGTTCTAGTCTTTCTTTGTTTATTTGTACATTCATTCTTTTCTGAATATGATTGAACCTTTTCGGCTGTTACAAAAATGTCAAATAAATTCAGGAATCATTATCATCTGTCCATGAAAATGTTATTTTTTCAGACGTTTACTTATATTATACTCTTATAAATGTTTCAGATTAATCAACTGGAGAAAGATAAAGATGTGGTTGCTCAATCCGAAGCAATTCAGACCCTCCAAACATTTCCTCAGCTTTCGTTTTCTGTTGTTAATGCCCTTAATAACATTCTGAATGATTCAAAGGTGATTTGATCATGTCTTCTGATTTTCATGTTTATCTTAAAATCCAAGCTATCTTTCCTTATTTAATGTCAGGCCTTCTGGCGAGTGAGGATTGAGGCAGCATATGCTTTGGCTTGCATGACATCTGAGGTTATCTTCGTGGACCCTTGTCTTATTTTAAAGCTTGTGGCTGTCCAAGATTTTAGTGTAATATTATTTTTTATTAGCAAATATCTTTTGTGTTGTCTCTTTTTTTAGTCACAAGAACGATCCTATGGTGTAAATATGAGCAACGTCTGACACCCTCTTTGGGTATAACAGTACTTTTCTGTAAGCTGTTATGCTTCAATCAAGGTGGTTCGTTGCAGTGCCGCCTTCGGTGTTTATCTTTCTCAGTTGGTCAGGCATCTTGGTTGCTAAGGTGCCAACCAATATATGCTTCAAATTTGATTTTAAAACAGTAAAACATTTTTATTAGTTAAACAGTAGTTAAAAACCTGTGTTATCGAAAGATAAACAATTTGAAATACTCAATAATAAAGAATATATATACCACATAGAACTATAGGAACGAGGCAACAACAAAGTAGGCACTTTCGCGTTTCGGGTTTCTATGCTTGTTATAAGTAGATTATTTATGGACATTGTTTTAAAGACGTTTGTCGTTGGTAATGAGAAGTGAAAAGCTTTAGTGTTTGTGAAATTTGCATTCAACCCTTTAAGGTATAATAACTCCTAGGTTATGGCATTGGTAATATAGTTGTTAAAGAGTTTCCATAATGAATAAAAGATATATTCACAATGTTGTAATTGTAAAAGACAGACCTCTTTCGTTTATATAGGAGGAGGTGGACTTGATTTTAGAGATTTCCAAATCTGACTAGACTAGACTATATGGGCCTATTAACTCAGACCTATATATGATATGACTTATACTTCTAACCAATGTTTAAAAATTTCGTCGAAATTTTCCACAATTTTTTTTTTGTTTCCGTGGCAATTGGCATCGAAATGGGCTGTTGAAATTCTCGAAACACGTAGGTCATTGATTTTTTTTACTTTTCATATTGTGAAACACAAAGCAATTTTGGGAAGCGTAGGGTTGCACAATGTGTTCACCCTTATATATATAACACTGAAACATTTACAGAGAGGTCCACATATAATATGGAAATAACAAAACAACTAACAGAATATATAAAACAGGAATATATATTAACACTCCCCCTCAAGTTGGAGCATAGATATCAATCATGCCCAACTTGTCCGTCAGTGTGCAGAATTGCTTCTTCGCCAGCAGCTTGGTGAAGATGTCAGCAACTTGGTCTTCAGAACGAGTGAAGGGAGTGCATATCTTGCCAGTCAGAATGGATTCCCGAATAAAATGACAATCTACTTCAATGTGTTTAGTGCGCTCATGATAAACTGGATTATTCGCAATGAAGATAGCAGCTTTATTATCACAGTGCATAGGTATAGCAGAAGAAGAATCAACCCCGAACTCCTTTAACAAAGAGCGCACCCACAACAATTCACAGGCAGTATGGGCCATGGCCCTATATTCAGCTTCAGCACTGGACCTGGCCACAACATTTTGTTTTTTACTCCTCCAGGTAACAAGATTACCTCCAACATACGTACAATACCCAGAAGTAGATTTTCTGTCAACTCTGCTGCCTGCATAATCAGAATCAGAGTACCCTTCAAGAGAACAGTGTCCATTCTTCCTGTAGTGAAGTCCCTTGCCAGGAGACTTCTTCAAATATCGTAGAATCTGACAAAGAGCATCCCAGTGACACTGTCTGGGTTTATCAAGGTACCTGCTAAGAAGACCCACTGCAGTAGAAATGTCAGCTCTGGTGACAGTCAAATAAATGAGTTTACCAATCAGCCTCCTGTACTTTTTATGATCAACAAAGAGAGAAGAGTCATCATCCCAATTTACATTAGGATCTAGAGGAATATCAACAGGTCTCGCCCCCAGCATACCAGTCTCCTGCAGTATGTCTAGGACATATTTTCGCTGAGACAACACAAGAGCATTAGAATTTCTAGAAACTTCTATGCCCAGAAAATATCTAAGCTTGCCCAAATCTTTGGTAGCAAAGTGTTTGCCTAGATGAGATTTAGTAGCCTGAATACCAAGAGAATCACTGCCAGATATGATAATATCATCAACATAGACAATCAGAATAATAATACCAGCTGAAGTCTTCTTGGTGAAAACAGAATGATCCACCTGAGAACGCAGAAACCCAAAATCAATCATAATTTTGCTCAATTTATCAAACCAGGCACGGGGACTCTGCTTCAGCCCATAAATAAACTTCTTTAACCTGCAAACTTTGTGAGACTCCCCCTGAGCAACAAACCCAGGAGGTTGCTCCATATAGACTTCTTCTTGTAAATCACCATACAAGAAGGCATTTTTCACATCTAGTTGTAACAGTGGCCAGTCAAGGTTAACAGCAACAGACAGAGGAATTCTGACAGAATTAAGACGAGCAACAGGAGAGAAAGTCTCAAAATAGTCAATACCATACGTTTGGGTGTAGCCTTTAGCAACTAACCGTGCCTTCAGCCTTTCAACAGTGCCGTCAGGTTGATATTTCACAGCATACACCCATCTGCAACCTACATGTTTACACTGAGGAGGTGGATCCACCAGCTCCCAAGTATCTCGTTCAGCAAGGGCCAACATCTCCTCCTTCATAGCAGACAACCATCCAGTACTCTGTAGAGCATCCTGGATATTCTTTGGAACAACAACAGCAGATAAGGCATATACAAAATTGCTAGAATGAACATTCAGATGATCAGTAGAAACAAACTGAGCAATACTGTGTGATGTGCAGGAACGAGTGCCCTTTCTAAGAGCAATGGGTAAATCAAGATCAGAATGTACCTCAGGTGTAGTAGAACCTTCTGGAGGTGAAGATTGGTTTTCATGGGGGGTTTCTTGAGTAGAAGGTGCTCTGTTCCTGCGTTGATAAACTATAAGAGGAGGCTTATCAGCCTCAGTAGTGACTTTGTCAGTAGTATCAGGCACACAATCAGAAGTAACAGGTAGAGGTGAGGCAATAAGATCAGACTGTAAAATGTCACCACGAGTCGAATAATAAGGAGTATCCTCAAAGAAAACTACATCACTGCTAGTATACCATTTTCTTGCAGTAGGACTGTAACACCTGTATCCCTTCTGGGTACGAGAATATCCCAAAAAAATGC
The DNA here is from genome assembly GCA_963693085.1 of Alisma plantago-aquatica. NCBI lineage: Eukaryota > Viridiplantae > Streptophyta > Magnoliopsida > Alismatales > Alismataceae > Alisma > Alisma plantago-aquatica. The sequence continues at coordinate 293,420,619 of OY856410.1, forward strand.
ACTTCTCAGCACGAGGAGACAGTTTATCAGAAGTAGGTCCAACTAACCGTACAAAACAGGTACATCCAAAGATCCGAGGAGGCACAGTAAATAGCTGAATATCGGGTTGAAGAACTTGAATAGGTATTTTGTTTCCAATCACAGATGATGGCATTCGATTTATCAGAAAACAAGCAGTCAATATAGCCTCAGGCCAAAACGAGCGAGGAACATGTGCATGCATCATAATAGTTCTAGCAACCTCTAACACATGTCTATTTTTACGCTCAGCCACTCCATTTTGCTGAGGTGTATAAGCACAGGAGGTCTGATGTATTGTACCCACAAATTTACAAAAAACATCCACATCTTTTTTAACAAATTCCAGTGCATTATCAGTACGAAATTTTTTGACAGGCATGCCATATTGTGTTTTTATTTCAGCAAAAAAGAACTTGATAACAGACAAAACTTCGGACCTACTTTTCATCATAAACAACCAATTAGTCCTTGAAAAATCATCAATAAAAAGAATAAAATACTTATGACCAGATAGACTTGGCACATGACAAGGTCCCCATACATCAGAATGCACTATATCAAACATATTTTTACTGCTAATCTGACTGCGTCTAGGATAAACAGCTCTAGTCTGCTTTCCAAGTTGACATGACTCGCACTGAAAACTACATATGCCAAGATCAGACACTAAATGTCGAAGCTTTTCAGATGATGGATGGCCCAGCCGGTAGTGCCACTGTAATGCAGAAACTGAGGTAGATAATGCAGGAGTCACAGATGCTTTAGCTGCTTTTGGCAAATGATCCAGATAGAAGAGCCCATCAGCACCTTCATACCCCCCACCAATCTTCATCCTCGTGCGAAGGTCCTGAAAAACACATGAACCAGGAATAAAAGTCAGACTGCACTGTAGGCTTCGCAATATCTTGCTGACAGACAACAGATTCAAAGGAAATCTAGGCACATATAAGGCAGATTTCAGCAGAAAGTCAGAAACAATATCCCCTACTCCAGACACCGCAGACTTGGAACCATCAGCCAACATAACAGATGAGGGTCTAGCAGGTTTAAATAATTTGTGAAACAGAGATCGATTTCCAGAAATATGTGAAGAGGCACCGGAGTCGATGACCCACTTAGTATTACCAGGAGTAGAAGAGGAGCTCAGGAAGGCAGTGTCATAACCAGAATAAGTGGCGGCATGAGCTCCACTAGTCGAAGCTTGAGACGACGCACCAGCTCGCTCAAGAAGAAGACGCTCCACCTCAGCACGGATGTAGTCAGCAGTCGCACCCGAGGAGGCAGAGTCAGTAGGCTGAGTCGTTCCTTCTGATGCAGTAGTAGTGGAGTCAGCAGCTGCATTGGCCCACGCCGGCTTACCATATTTCTCCCAGCATTTTTCTTCAATATGGTTGGACCAGCCACAAAAGGTACAAAGGCGCTGTCCTGACTGAGGACGCGCACCAGCAGTAGGGGAAGTAGAAGAGGCTCCACGACCAGGAGCAGCCCGTCCTCGTCCTCCACCCAGGGGAGGACGACTATCAGTAAAGCGACCACGGCCACAACCAGAAGCTGCAACAAGAGCCGAAGAGTCCCCAACATCAGTAGTTAGAGACGCGGAAGACGAAGGCAAACACTGAAGGCGTTTGTAGGCACTCTGTAGTGACGGCAGAGGGTCACTGGCTAAGATCTGGTCCACAACTCCAGCGTAGGACTCGGGCAATCCACATAGAAACTGGACCAACTGAAGCTCCTGGCGCTGACGCTGCATGGTAGCCAGGTCCGTGGAGAGAGGGTGATAGGATTCCAGTTCACCCCATAATCCAGTGAAGTCAGAGAAGTAATCCGCAATGTCCGTCCCCGTGAACTGTAGACGTCCCAACTGCTTGGTGATGTCAAACACCTTCTTGGGGTTCTGACTATGCGAGTAAGTACCGGCGAGCTGATCCCACATCTGCTTCGCCGTAGGTAGGTGAAGAAGTTTGACGCTAATCTTCTCAATGCTGCTGTTGAGAATCCAGGTCATCACAGTGGAGTCGTTACGAACCCAGTCGTCATACGCCTTCACATCTTTAGCATCAGCGTCCTCTGCGGGTGCTGGCGGACCAGCACAGGTAAGATGTGAGTACTTGCCCTGGGATCTGGCATAGATCGTCATGGAGCAGACCCAATGCGGATAGTTGCGCCCATCAAGCTTCACAGTGGTAACCTGACGGCGGAAGTCATCATGCGAGGATGCCATGGGAGCAGTAGGCACAACAGGAACAGGCACGATCAGGCAGGAGACGGTCTACACCGTCAGACAGGCACAACAGGCACAAAAAACACGGAGAAGACCTCTCACATACGGTCTACGCCGAAGCGCAGTACAGAACCTGGTGGCACAACGACCTACACGAGCAGGCAGTCAAGAGACCGAAAAAAAACGGTTTACGTCACACCAACTTCAAGCCACCGGATCGCTGTAGGACTTCACAGAGCCAACGTACCGGCGGCTAGGACCGCGGAGGCGCACCGGCCCCCTGCGGCGGAGAGGACGCCCGGCCTCGGCGGCGAGCCCGACGGCTGCTGTCGGCCGGCTGCTACTGCCCGGCGCGGCGCGGCGCCCCGGCGGCGGCTGCCCGGCGGCTGGGTGGCTGTTGGGCGGCGCGGGCGGGAGAGGGGGGGGGGCGGCCGGAGAAGAGAGAGAAGGGTGGGAGGGTGGCGGCTGGATCTACTGCTCTGGTACCATGTGAAACACAAAGCATTTTTGGGAAGCGTAGGGTTGCACAATGTGTGCACCCTCATATATATAACACTGAAACATTTACAGAGAGGTCCACATATAATATGGAAATAACAAAACAACTAACAGAATATATAAAACAGGAATATATATTAACACATATACTATGTACTACCTAGAGCATTACATTTTGCACAATTTTGTGTCTTTAAGTCTATATATTGTGCTTGCAAACTATAATGACTTGATTTATTAATTTCACCATTGAAAATTGACATCAAAATTCCCCATTGAAATGCCCAATGAAACAACTCAGGGTCCTCTCACAAATGACGAGACCCCATCCCTAACATATCCAATATGAAATATTATTACATATTCGAGTAGATCTAGACTAGTAGACCATTCTGATAAAATTTCATAAATTATTTCGTTAAATTTGCTGTCGAAACGCCAAGAACGCGTTTATCGAAATTTCTGTCGAAATTTGTTGAAATTTCTGTTTCTGTAGCCACCGAAACGACATCAAAATCGGACATTTTCTTCTATGCTTCTAACACTCCCCCACAAGCTGGACCATGAGAGAATCACATGTCTAGATTGGATAATAGACGAAAATAAGACAGTTAGAAAAAAAATGACTAAAACATGATACCTCCTTGAATTAGCAGGACATGTGTACGCCCCCACACTTTAATATCTTTGGCATCTTTGATTTTGAAGCTTCCTGAGATTGATAAACACTGAATCTTTGAGAGAGATTGATAAACACTGTATCTTTGAAGCATCTAGAGATTTAACTAGGTTGGAGCTTGTATCTTGGAGTATACTGAAGACTAGGCTGTGGCAGATGATCAACGTGCTTTATGGGACACGGACAACCATCAACATGTTTGACATGGCTTGGATGAACATCAACATGCTTGACATGGTATGGACGAATATCAACGTGTTTGACAAGACACAAACGACATCAATGTGTTTGACAAGGCACATATGAACATCAACGTGCTTGATAGGGCACAAACGGACATCAATGTGCTTGAGAGGGCACAAACAAACATCAAAGTGCTTGAGAGGGCATGGACGAACACTGATTCAAACTTCATTTGTGTGGATTCTTATTTATATTTGTATATCATTATTCATTGTTGAATTCCATAGTCAAATTCTCGAAGTAATAAATAATCTAAATCCAACCTAAACAAACCTTTGTTTGGGGTGCTGAAACTTTTTGAAATTGACACAAGTGAGATCAGGCAGCAGCAGACTTGCTACACAAGGCAACAACATTGGCTCTTAGGTTGAATGCAAAACAATAACAATCGAGGAAATAGAACAACAAAATATGAGGGAGGTCAGATTACCTTGGGATAGCCCATGCGTGATTTCACCTACTTATGACTCTAATCCAACTCGATTTACAGATTTATTTCTGTTGCTATAATTATCCCCATTAGTGTTACTGGTATTATACATGTTGCCATATCCTTGTATGCTTGATCATATAAACCGTTGTAACCTTTCACCTTTATTGGAACTTCTTGTCGTTGTTCATGCCCTTATTGTTTGTGATACGGAACAATGAATGACTTGCATGCCTCCAGATTTGTGGATAACTGTCCAGTATCAAGAAGCTATATATTTGAGGATGCTTAAAGAAGAATGCAACCTTTATGACCGAAGTTTTTCTGAACATATTTCTTACATTCTTTGTTTGATTACATGATGTATACATTTTTCATTTTTGTTCCCAGTTTTCAATGATTTTGGTTGTGACCTGCATGTAATCTATTTGCACAGGAAACTGACTGGGCTGGCTTACATCATCTGATCAAGTTTTACAAAAGTAGAAGATTTGATGCCGATATTGGGCTCCCCAAGTAATCCTGCTTCTACCTGTCTTTGATAATAATTGTTGGATCCCAGTACATATAGCACTAATGGGAACAAAAAAATGCTGTATTTCTCAGACCAAACAACTTCCAGGACGTCCCTGAATATTTTGTTCTTGAGGTAATGTAATGAGGTAGGCAAAATATGTATATGATTTTCAGTCAATTTGATATAAACTGTACAAAAGAAAAGCTTGATAAACATTAGTGATGTTTAGTCCATAAGGAAAATTCAACGCTTGATGGACTCTAGCAGCAGGTCATAGTATGTCAAATCTGATGTTAACACCCTTCCCAGGAAGCATGGACACAGATACAGACACATGACATGAAACGTCAATTTCCAAATATATAGGACACAAACACGGGATAATACGTAAATAAAAAATAGACATATTTGTTATGATACATAATATGATATAAGTATACACATAAAAATGATCTGAAAAGACATCCTCAGGGGCAGTCACTATGAAATCCAACCAACAATTAACATATAACAGTATATCCACAAGTCAATGGTTTAAATTGCACTATATATGATTAACATGCTTGATTCTAAAATAGCTGCAGAAAAATTATATGGAATAAAGATTGACAGCTGTAAATTTTTTGGGATAGACAATGTTTTAAAAAATGTTAAGCGGTAAGCGTGCGGACAACACCTTGTAATCGGTTAAGCGGTAAGCGGGCAATTTTTGAAAAAATGGATTTTAGTTTCTTATATAATTTTATACAAAATTACACATATATGTATATAAATACTATACTCTTTGGAACTTTTATATATATTTAAACACTCTACCCAACAGTACAAACACACAAATAGTTTATAAGATAGCTATAAGACAATAATTATAGCCATAATATAGTAAACAACAGACTTGACATGGATAGAACACCCTACATACACGATACTGAAAAAAAATTGCATCACATGTTTACATAACTAAGCAGTAAACAATAGACTAGTTATTGGATACCTTTCTAACTTTTGTTATATGTGCATATCATCAATTAGTCACACATTACAGAAGTACATATTAATTAAAGTATGCATTCTAAATTAGATAATAGTTACATGTAATTTACTTGTATAAATAACACTTTACAGTAATACCCTATTATCCCGACTTACATACAAAGTATACATTCTATATTAGAACTACGGCTTATCATAGGATGTTTAATGTATACAAGTTTAATATATTATAGTCAATAATATTTGGGACTATATAGTTTACTTAATGTTAAAATATAAGATTGATTGAATAGGAATTGATGATTACAAAGACTGACAGCCTCTCCTTTATATAGGAGGAGAGACACCCTATTACTTAGGACCCAAGTAATCTAAACTAGACAGGGCCGGAATATAAAGACCCACTAAACTAATTAGCCTATTTAACTAATAGACTAATATAGACACTTTAACACTTAATATTACAGGTGTACGACAATATTTACAAAAAAGGACAAAAAGCGGGAAAAACGGGCAAAAAGACGGAAACCGGCAAAAAGCGGGAAAAAACAGGCGATTAATTGCAAAACAATTAACCGATGATTTTGGCCAATTTTAAACAGTCTGGGTGTTGGGCCGATTAATCGGCCGCTCAGGCCGTTTTTCAATCACCGGGGATATAGTATTTTATCGGCGACTGAAGTAGTGGTGAACAACATGTACTATTAAGAGGAAGAAGGGGAGGGTGTGAGGAAACATGTTGCTGGTGGTGATGGAGTAGCAGATGGAGAATGAAGGTATGTACATGAGTTTGAGAGGTAAGAAAAGGAGGAAGACATGCAAGCTACTCAATATAGAAGGGCAAGAGAAGAAGACGGGAGATGGAGATGTAGAGAAGAAGCAAAAAGAAGAGGAAGCGTAGGGAGTACAATACACACTACTTTTGCTTGGAGGAGCAACAAGAAGAATAATAGAGGGAGGAGTGGCAAGAGAAGGTAGAAGGAGATACTTGGAGGAGTAATAGAAAAAGAGGAGGGGGACGAGGAGCAGTGTTGTGGTTCAAACTGGAAAAAGAGGGCAAGGATGGGAAGAGGAATAGAAGGGGGGAGAATGAGAAGTAGATGAGGGAGAAGGCGATATAGCGGAGTAGGAAAAAGAGGAGGTGAAGGACCGGTTTTGCAGCAATTGCTTTGTAGAAGAATAAAAGAGGGGGGTGGAAATAAGCAGGAAGAGGAGGAAGAGAAGGGGGAGAATCAAACAAGGAAGATTTAACCTGAAACTTGGAAGAGAAGGCAATGAATCCAACTGTTTTCTTCTGGTGGTTGATGCGACAACCTTTGTATGCCGCAACACTTGGCAAAGATGATGCCACTGACAATGGCAGCTATTTTTACTAAAGAAGGGTGTCAATAACTTGGTTGCAGCTGCTGGAGCTTGACCACCTGATGTTAGTAGGGCATGGAGGAGTGGAGTTTAGGTGGCAAGCTTTTTGAGGAGGGGCTTATGGTTTTTGTCATATGCTTAGGCCAAGGTTGCTTAGGCGGCCATGTGTTCCACTGGGGTGCCTAGACAGGCTGGACGGTTCTAGGTTTTTAAATTATTTATATATTTATATATAATATTTTAGATATACACACATATATAATATATAATACATTTGTATGTGTACATATTATATATAATGCATTTATATGTGTGTATATGTATGTATATATATGTGTGTGCGCGTGTATGTGTATATATCTATATGTGTGTGTGTATGCATATTGTTAAGAATTGTATTTTTGTGTATTGATATGTACACCCCTCTCCTATATATATATATATATATATATATATATATATATATATATATATATATATATATATATATATATATATAGGAGAGGAGGCTATTACAAGGAAGCGGACTGAAACCCTAACGGGCCATGGGCAACGACCAACAAGCCCATGTACACAATAGACTAATCAACCTATTAACTAATTAGGCTAATATTCTAACACTGCCCCTCAAGCTGGAGCATGGGTGAACGAATGTCTAAGCTTGGAGTTACATGAAATATATATATATATATATATATATATAGGAGAGGAGGCTATTACAAGGAAGCGGACTGAAACCCTAACGGGCCATGGGCAACGACCAACAAGCCCATGTACACAATATATATATATATATATATATATATATATATATATATATATATATATATATATATATATATATATATATATAGGAGAGGAGGCTATTACAAGGAAGCGGACTGAAACCCTAACAGGCCATGGGCAACGACCAACAAGCCCATGTACACAATAGACTAATCAACCTATTAACTAATTAGGCTAATATTCTAACACTCCCCCTCAAGCTGGAGCATGGGTGAACGAATGTCTAAGCTTGGACTTACATGACTCGATTGAACGATAAGAAATAAACGATATATTAAAGATAGAAGTGTCACTCCCCATACAAAAGTTGTTACTCCCTCTTAAACAATACTTCCTAACTAAAAAGATACGATGACACCTCTTTGAGATCTGTTCTGCAGGTTGGAGAAGCTCGAGCTTTGAAGGTCTTTCTTTTGGAGTGCATCAATGGAAAACATTTGAAGCGGACAATCATAAGTACCATGACTATGCCATCTTTATTGGAGAGGAATACATAGTGGAATAAGCATACTCAACACATCCTACATACATAATGCGATACGAACGCGGAGCGATGTCGATGTAGTAGTAGAGGTGTCTTTCAATTGTTTGAGAAGTGTAGCCAACTGGAATAAGAGAAGATGACCACTGGCGTTCAAAACGTGGCACAAACACGCTGGATGAGATGCTGAAGTGTCGTCTCAACACGTAGAAGTAGCAGATGCAAAGAAGACGTGATGAAGTAGCTCGATGAAGGTCACTTGGGATGAACTCTTGCAGATACAAAATTTGTACAAGCTTGAAGATGATGAGCTTCAGAGATAAAGAAGCAACCATCTAGAACACCATCAACGCAACATGGATAATCAACTGGATAGTCATCAACACTGTTAAAGTGTCTATATTAGTCTATTAGTTAAATAGGCTAATTAGTTTAGTGGGCCTTTATATTCCGGCCCGTCTAGTTTAGATTACTTGGGTCCTAAGTAATAGGGCGTCTCTCCTCTCCTATATAAAGGAGAGGTCGTCAGTCTTTGTATACAATCAATTCTATTCAATCAATCTTATATTCTAACAAACACCAAAGGCAAGAGGTCGAAATTAGCCTCAACAACTCTTGTCCTAATGTACATAATGCGGTATGAACGTGAAAGTCTTGGTGTCAACGCTGCAACCTTGAGATCCTTTAATGCTTTTTGAAATGCGAAGTGATGCTAAGTGAGAATGACACGCCATAGAGACATCAATAACATAGATGTGCTGAAGAATGTGAAGCTCCATGAAGATAACATGGAATATGTCATCTCATATCTCTCTCCTCATATCCTCTCTCTAATGTTCTCTTCATACCCTCCCCTCTCTCTCCTCTATTCCCTCTTGCATCCAAATAGGACGAGAGTGAGTAGATGGTGTGGAAAAAGGGAAATATCCCCTTTCATATTCATTCATTCTTTTTCAACGATCACTGCTCCTATCTCTTTCCCAGCGCCATCAGTCTTGCTGCCCCATCACCCAGCCGCTACCGCTGGCAACTAGCAGCAGCACCAACCTTCGCCTCCATCAGCAGCAGCCGACGCCGTAGCCGCAGCCGCTCTTGCTGCCATCCTCCAGCGCCGCCGGCGCAGCCTCCAGTAACGTCTCTGTTGTGCTTCCAGCAGTCGTCGACTTCAAGCTGTAGCGCCATCTCCGCCGCCCAGCAGCTTCCACCAGACTAATCAGTTGTGCCGCAAACAACAGCAACTTCGGCCGCAATCAGCAGCACCAAACAACAGCAAACGTCCATCATCCGCGCCATCATCCCGAAGGAACAGCAGCCGCCAGCCAGCAATTAGCAGCACCATCGTCATCCTCCATCATCGCTGTTGTATCTGTGCTCGTAGGCTGCAGTGTTGCTTTATCCAAGCAACCGTATCCCCAACCTTGATCGCACTTTTTCAACCGGCGCTCCATCTCATGACGTCTTCAGATCAGCCTTCATCGCCGCTTTGGAGAGGCTCCGCCTTGGCTCCGCATGCATCCTCTTGGCATGCAATATCTCCGGAGTCACGCAGGAGACCCTTTGTCATCTCCTATGTTGCGACAAAGTGCTTCATCAGCCGAGCGTGATCTCCAGCCATCATCCGCAAGCTGCTGTTCCTCCACTTCGTCATCATCCCGACGGTCTTCATCCGCAAGTTGCTGTTGCGTTGTGCGTCATCATGCTACTGCTGCCTTGCGATCACCCATCACTCTCCACCGCTACCAAACAACCATGTTTACTGCCCCCATATGCATTATCCCTGTCTCTATTCGGATCCTTAATCGGTTCTATCTTTTGCTAATCGGATCCTATTTTGACCCTAACGGGCCAACAAACCCCCTTTTCGGGTCAGGACTAGATCCATTTATTTTTCTACCCGGATCTCATGTTGACCCATTTAGTATACTCTCTTTGGCTATCGGTTTCATTCTCCACATATTACCCATCTCCATTTCACATATTTCTCTCTTTTCCCACCATTTTCTTTCCCACCCACCCATATTTTGTGAGCATCCCTTTTTCACATTGCGGGGGGGGGTCATATGTCCAGTTCTCCACACCAAACACTCACTCTTGTCGTATTTGGTGTGCGGGGGGGATAGAGAGGAGAGAAAGAGATGAGAAGAGAGAGCAAGCATGAGAACATATGAGAGAATGTATGAGAGAGTATGAGATGAGATGATGATATATGTATTCAGATTATATATATTCCAGGTTATCTTCATGGAGCTTCACATCATTCAGCACACCAGTTCTTTTCTTGAGCCAGCAGTGAAGATCCAGCGTCGACACCGTATCCGCGTTCGTACCGCGTTATGTACGTCAGGTGTTGATGGTGTATTCCTTCAGTTGCATTCACATGAGACAGATGGGTGCTTCTTCAGAAGCTCAGAGTTTTATCTTCACCGAGCTGCTTCATCACGTCTTCTCCGAGCCGCATCTGCTGTATCGACATCGCCTGCAGCTGATCCTCTTGGGACCTTCCTTGATGGATGATCTCCTTTCCCGTCAAGCCCCCAAGTTTCATGCGTCAGAGTTTTATGGTTCCTGCATCGTATCAAGCAGCAGATCGTCCGTCCGCGTTCGTGCCGCGTTAAGCACGTATTCCAGTGGCGAATTGCTGTAGTATCAGGTCCATTCTTCAGATGTCCTCATTCCAGATGCACTTCAAGGAAGACCTTCAAAGCTCGAGTATCTTCAGCCTGCAGAGTCATCATCACCATATGATTCAGGGGGAATATTATTTCAGGGGGAGTAACATATTTTGTATGGGAGTGATATTTATCTTTCATTTATCATTTCTTTTTATCGAGTCCTGTAACTCTCCAAGCTTGGACATGTGTTTCACCCATGCTCCAGCTTGAGGGGGAGTGTTAAAGTGTCTATATTAGTCTATTAGTTAAATAGGCTAATTAGTTTAGTGGGCCTTTATATTCCGGCCCGTCTAGTTTAGATTACTTGGGTCCTAAGTAATAGGGCGTCTCTCCTCTCCTATATAAAGGAGAGGTCGTCAGTCTTTGTATACAATCAATTCTATTCAATCAATCTTATATTCTAACAAACACCAAAGGCAAGAGGTCGAAATTAGCCTCAACAACTCTTGTCCTAATGTACATAATGCGATATGAACGTGAAAGTCTTGGTGTCAACGCTGCAACCTTGAGATTCTTTAATGCTTTTTGAAATGCGAAGTGATGCTAAGTGAGAATGACACGCCATAGAGACATCAATAACACAGATGTGCTGAAGAATGTGAAGCTCCATGAAGATAACATGGAATATGTCATCTCATATCTCTCTCCTCATATCCTCTCTCTAATGTTCTCTTCATACCCTCCCCTCTCTCTCCTCTATTCCCTCTTGCATCCAAATAGGACGAGAGTGAGTAGATGGTGTGGAAAAAGGGAAATATGACCCACCCACACGTGAAAAGACGCACACATGATAGATGGGAGGGTGGGAAAGGAAAAAGGTAAAACTAGAGGTTTAGAATGTAGAGAACATAAAAAAATACTAGCAAAATGGAAACTCGACAGAAAGAGGAGATACACTATTGGAATGTTACTTGGTAGGAGAAGAAGTGGCAGTGTCGGAAATGGCTCTCGACAAAAAAATCGATAATCGGAATCAATATGCAAAACAACTCAAAAATAAGATCCGAGTAGAGAGTAAATGGATCTTTTCTTGATTTGTTTTGGACTAGGTCAAAAAATAACAGGATCTGGTTATCATCAAGTATTGGAGGAGAGATAAACCTTTGGAGGACATCAAAACTGGAACTGGAAGTGCACTGACTGCTTCTGACACGCCGTGTCTGTGACTTGACACACATTGTAGATTATTAGGGGTGAGAGGCAGGCTCCTGATGACACACTGTGTGTGACTACTGACACGCCGTGTAGCTCTGATGGTTGATGAAGACAGGCTCCCAGCAACACGTCGTGTGGAGATGTGACATGGCGTGTCGAATGTCGGAGGCGTAAAATAAATCTCTATTAACACGCCGTGTTTGAAGTTGACATGCCGTGTTTGATGTCGGAGACGTAACTCTGATCTCTGCCGACACGCTGTGTTCGAGGATGACACGCAGTGTGTGTTGTGAATTTGCGCCGTCATGAAGAGTTCTGGAAGCCAACACGCCGTGTTATTTGATCAACACGCCTTGTTGGTTACGATTTGAGCAAAACTTCGTGCCGTCAGGATGATTTTTGGAGTGCAACACGCCATGTTGGTTGGACAAGTCGTCTCAGTGGCGGCTGATGCACAATCTCGACATGAATTTGCGTCATCAGGAGACAAGGTACCCCGGGAATTAGCACCATGGGTCGACGGGAATTAGAGTTGTCTTTTGTACTCCTTGCTTGACCATGGCCGAATTTGGACATGAATTAGCGTCGTCCAGGATCCTAAGAGATGGTGTAGCGGTGGAGTGATGGATGGACGCTTTGATGGCTAGTGCGGCGACTCGATGCGGGGACGACAGGGCAACAAGCGGTAAAGACAGTTGCTAGAGCCGAAGATGGATCTGCTTTGGCGTGGCTGCTTCAATGGCATCGACTGGAGCTGCGTGATAGACCGATCTTCTCTGAGGATTCATGGAGGTGATGACAAACTGATAGATCTGGACGGGAATTAGCGCCTTCCAGAGACTCAACTTGGATAAAGATTGCCGGGAAAGATGGCACCGACTCATAGATAAAAATCTATGTGAAAGGGAGATGGTGCGACCAGGGAATGAGATACCGACAATATTGACGGTATATCGCTCGAAATACCGATACCGACGCCATTGGGTATGGAAACGTGCACGTGTACCGATAAGCTCGCAAATATTGGTATAACGACGGGCATACCGCCAATACTGACATATTTCGATCGTTTCGGTGCAAAATACACTATTGACTTCACAGAACAAACCGAACCGGCAGTATATATTCCGACATTTCGATCGAAATTTTGAACCATGCTACGTGGTGAAGTACAAGGATATAAATTATGGGGCATGTAGTAAATTAGTAATAGAGGAGCAGTAGTAAATATGTGTGGTCAAATACCATCATTGGTACTTAACATAACCATTCCATCACCTCAATTTATGAACTTTCTCTTTGTTTGTGTTCTCTGCATCAACCCATTCCTGTTATCCCTGAAATTTTTGTTGGTCTCTTTCTTAGGCTAACTTTTGGGTTATAAGCCCTACAGAGGCAATTTTAATAATTTCTCCCAACAATAAGATTTATTACTATTATTTATGACCTATATGTGCAATCTTTACACGTCCATCAATTGTCTCAACAACTGTGTTCCTTTACCATCTTTATGTTATAGATACATGATATTAGATTTTGTGCCTAGTGTATGTAATCTCTCTGTCTTCTACTTGTCTCCATAGTTGTTGTAAGCATACTATCAATTTTGTTCCACTCATAGTATCAATTTTCTCAAAGACTCTCTAGTCTGAGAGCTAGTAGTTCATGATCGCACACATTGATTTCAATCATGGACTCCTTTTTAACCTCTCCCCAAAATGTTGAGGGAGCCCTTGTTCATTTTTCATGACAATTGAGAATTGATGCACACACATTGAAATTTCCATGGATTGTCCAAAATTTTGTGATATTTCCCATTTCTATTAGGGGTGAAGCACAAAATCGACTAGTTTCTTCATAGACAAAAATAGCGACAATACAATTGTTTTTGGAATGGTCAAGTTTCAAAGAAATGAGTGAAAGTTCACATTTTGAAAATCATCAATAGGGGATATATTATTCTTAAGTTAAAAATGTAGTGTGTTTTACTTAATTTAGTTTTCAATAGTCAATACACACTGGCAAACTACCCACCGTTTCAAGCATCATGCATGCATTATGGTGGTTATTCCAAGAGTTGAAATGCTGCATCTTCTTTGCAAATTATGTGATCAAGCTGAGGAGGTCCATGCTGTACCCATTACTTCCTAGGATGCATACGAGAATAATACTCCCAATGTATGATAACTGCCTTTTCTTTTTGAAATAGTACAACCATTGTTGTCTAGGCGGCTAGCTTAGGGGTGAGCAAATAATGGTCCAAACCGCAAAACCGGACCGGACTGCTCAATTCGGTCCGGTCCGCGGTCTGGGAATTTCGATGAGTTCGGTCTTCGGTCCGGTCCGGACCGCATATTGACATTTATATAAAATTCATGTATATTTGAAGGTGTATTCTATAATAATTACAAATAAAGTACATATATAATCACTACTAGTATAAATATTCGATACTAAAGTTATATAATTGTTAGAAGTGATTAAGATTATCAACTTTGTACAATTAAATAAGTTGTAAAATATGTAAAAAAGGCTGATTACGGTCCAAACGGTCCGGTCCGGTCCTAGCACAAAACGGTCTGGTCCCGGTCCGGTCCTACCTCGAAACGGTCCGGTCTGCAGTCCATATATTTGTTCAAATTCGGTCCGCGGTCCGGTCCGGTTCGGTCCGGTCCGGTTCTGGACCGATGCTCAACCCTAGGCTAGCTGGTTTCAGCCCTGGGGTGCTTAGCCGCGAGTTATGTCATTTTTTAAAAATATTTTTTGTTCATAAATTTATCGCCATCACACGCACACCTCCTAACCTAAGTTTGACCCAATCCACCCTAATATGACTTATTCAAATCAAAAGTACATCTAAAATGATTAAATCTGACCTATATTGGCCTAATCAAATGTAAATCAACATATTCAGAACCAAATGACCTAAACTAATGTAATTTGGCACTAAAACAACCCAAAATGGGTCTGAAATGCCCTCGGCGCCGTCCCAGGTCATAGTCTATGTTGGGATTTGGGAAGATACCTTTAGCGCCTAAGTGTGCATAGGCACCACCTAGATTGGTTCCTTTTGATAACTATAGCCCTTTTTTTTTGTAACTTCAGTTCTGGCTTCTTCATGGTGTCTGAATTAAAAGTTGACTGATTTTGGATAATGTCATCATTCTTTTGAAATATCCAGATCCCTGGCATCTGTATGATCGACTTTGTCCCATAAATGAGTAGCTCTTTGGCCTTTATGGTGTTGATATAAATAGATGGTATAATGCTGATTATGCTGCTATACACATATTTAACAGATGATTTATGCCCAAATTGTGCTAATTTTATGTGCTTACTGTATGAGTACTATGTTTTTAAGTTCTCAACTGTTTTTTTCTCCATTAATCATCTCAAATGAGGATAGAATGATATATGCTTAGTTGTTTAATATTTCTGTTCCAGGATATACCTCATGCATTGTCAATGATTAGAACAACAGATAAAAAGAGTCCAAGAGAAGCAGTTGAATTTATTTCACATTTGCTTAAGGTATCATCTATGTCTATATGACTTAATTGGAATATGTTAAGGCTTCTATGTCTTATTTAGAAAACATTGTTTGCTAATATCTTCTTTGGGTTTAGTCTGGATACAGTCTCAATGAAGTGTTTTAACTGTTTTGTGGATGTATGTTTAGTGAGCATGAACTTAATTCGTCAGTGAATATGACTATCATAGTGAGCATGGACACAGTCTCAATGAACGTTTTCGCTTAACGACACTCCTTTGTGTGGAATATATCCGATTCAGGATGTTTCTTTTTGGATGTGTTCATATTGAAGCTGTTTGATGTGGGCTCTACTCGATTAAGTGTTAAATTGCTGTCTCCAAGGTTTTTTTTTGGGTTTCTCATTCGAATCAGTGTCATAGTTTTTTAATATTTAATTCTGTTTAATAGAATTACAATTCAAAGATGTCAATTTGGTCCCGTTACAGGTTTTTGATCGATGCGACTGATGACCTGGAGTGTGGTTTTTTTGGAGATAACCGGTGATGGACACTGTGGTGGCAGTAGTATAGGATTTGACATCAGGTGAAGAAATGTCAGATTTTGAGGGCATGGTGAGATGTGACATTTTAGCTAAGTTGTTAAGGTTGGATATAGGTTGACAATAGACATCATTAGATATATATACAAGGAGGGAGAATGCTGCAACAATGAAACCATATATCACTAACAGTGGAACCACATATCACCGCGTCAATGCTGTACTATTCTGAATTAGATGATCGGAGTTTGAACATTTCACCTTTTCTCATCTCAAAGATGGTTAGCGTAAAAGGCTAAAAGCACACCTCACATTGATGCTTGAGGTGCGGGTGTGATGAGATGGTTGTACATTGGACGTGTAATAGAACTATAGAAGTGGACGGGATATTGGATGAATGATGAACTTGATCAAGCTTTATCACCTAAACACAAAAACACACTTTCATCTTACAGGCATAGTATCTAGATTATTGCTGTGATCACTTTAGCTTTCTGTAAGAATACGAGGAATAATGAAAATGAAAAACTGCTGTAAGTAAATTAAAGAAAGTTGAGTGACGAGTAAAATTGTACTAAGAAAAATACTAATCCTAGTATACCTCTAGTCTAGATATGGGTTCACTGAATAAATGGTCATATACATACACTTGTGCAACATTTGCTATTGGTGAATATTTGGCATTGCTACTATTGCCACTTGAAAAAAACCTCCATAAGAAACTCCCAAAAATTATCTTGGTGATACATTTGGCACAGTAGGTGCATAGCATTTAGGAAGTCTATGTATGCACCCACTGTGAGTTTGTAACGTTTTCGCTTAATGACACTCTCATGCCTATCACTATTTGTTTTATTTCTTAGTTTGATCTATCAATGCCTATTTACTTGGCTATGGCGTCCCTTTAGATGGCTAGGTTGAAATGGCAAAAGGAAAACATAATGGCCCATGCATCATATTTATAAAGTAGATTATCGGACCATCCTGATCTGAGGAGTATCACTGCCACATTGTTCATTAGACAAGACAGAATTAGGTGTGTTAAAAAGTTATTATGTATTTAGTCCCACATGGGGGATTTGGGAGCAGTGTTCTGTCCACAATCCTATATAACTATGCCATGTATTCATTGTACAAACTATCTAATCCAAGACCTCTTCTCTCTGGACATGGTATCAGAGTGTGAACAATCCCTTTTCTTACCCTTCTTTTTCTCCATAACCCCTCCTTTCCTTATCCGCCGCCTTCTCCCCTCTCCAGCCCACTGTCTCTTCGCTTCCTTTCCCCTATCCACCGCGACCCCTCCCTCCCCTCCCTAGCCTACATCTGCCCCCTCCTCTTCCCCATCTCCTCCTACGTCTCCTGCATATGTCGGGAAATTGAATTTAGATTGTGCATGAGGAAAAAACTCACAATCAAGGTTAGTGTTGATCTGTGCGGTCAATCATCATTCCTGAAACTCTATTAGAGCCTTGGGCTGTGGACCATGTGTTACAATTAAACATTTGCTTAACTTGGGCTTTGAGAGAACGAGTTAGACCATATTAAAGGCTTTGCTACCTATTCCGTTGGTGGTGGGAACTGCAGATTTTTTGGTCCATCATATTCATGCATTTACTGTTCATGTGACGGAGACTCTCCCCTCCAAAGGTGAGGAAATTAGGGAACAAGTGGAGGTGATAGCAAGGTTAATTTAGGAAGAGGTTTGACCAACGCCTTGTATACCCATTGTAGATCTTTCGACTACGGTCACATGGGGTAGAGGTGATTTATTAGTGGACACATTTGATATGCGATTGAATGAACCTGTAATGTGGTCAGTTGCATTAGACTTGTGAACCCGATAAAATGAACCTATATAAAAAGACTGAGAGATGCATGTAGTTGAATCACCAACGGTTGAGTGAAGGAGGTGACCATAGTGATAAATGAAGATGCTTGCTAAGATGCTTTAAAGTGGAGGAATCAGTTATATTATTCATCTTTTACTTGGGTATCGCTTGTGGCGTCTTTTAGAGCTTCATCAAGAATTACAATACTGGCGGTTGAAGATCTAGCTGGATATCCATGGATTTAATAAAATTTCCTTCGAGTGCCCTCTCCTCACGATGAATGCATTCAGGACGATCTCATCCTCTAGTGGTTTCGGTTCTAGGACCTTGCCTTCCATACCCCCTTCCATGTGTAGAGAGACTAATGCGACCATTCAAGATAGAGGCCATGGAAGGCGTCTTTTAGAGCTTCACCAAGAGAGATAAAACAGGCGGTTGAAGATCTAGGTGGATATCCGTGGATCTTATAACAAGTTTCCTTCCAGTGCCCTCTTCCCACAATGAATGCATTTGGGACGACCTCATCCTCCAATGGTTTTGGCTCTAGGACTTCGTCCTCCATACCCCCTTCCGTGTGTAGAGAGACCGGTGCGACTATTTCAAGAGTAGAGGTCATGGCTGATTTACGAGTAGTAGTATGAATTTATGTGAGTCACGTTTGTAAGTTTCAACAGAGAAGGAAGGCCAGTCTTAGAAAGAATTTGACTGCCCACCCGTTCGTATTCATGTCAGAGTCCAATGATGAGCTTATAAACATACATTTGATCCCTTTGTTTTTGGAGCTCCTTAAGGTCAACAAATAGAGGAATTAAGGCATGAAGGTCACTGGCATGTGAGTCACGTTTGTAAGTTTCAACAGTGAAGGAAGGCCAGTCTTAGAAAGAATTTGACTGCCCACCCATTCGTATTCATGTCAGAGTCCAATGATGAGCTTATAAACATACATTTGATCCCTTTGTTTTTGGAGCTCCTTAAGGTCAACAAATAAAGGAATTAAGGCATGAAGGTCACTGGTGATGCGAGCGACTTCACTAAAATATTGAGTCAAGGATTTCACATCTTGCTGCAGACAATGCATTTCCATTATCATGTCGTACATGCGTGAAATGTTCAATTAGTACATCAAATGTTTAATTAGTACATCAACTGAAGATGATCCCACATTTCTTTTCATCTTTCAAGGTGGCTGGTGATGTCAGCCACGTGAACATCCATAGAATAGACAAGTTTTGCATCACTCTGTTCCCACTGTTCTAGAGTGGAATGCATAATGAGTACATCAAGTGAGGTCAGCCATGCATTTCCAAGATTTGATATCTTCTTGTGGATTATACATTTCCACCGTCATGTCATAAATGCGTGGAATGCATAATGAGTACATCAAGTGAAGATGAGTCATACATACGTAAAATGCATGATGAGTACTTTGAGTGAAGATGATCCTAGATTTAATTGCACCTTTCAATGTGTCTAGTGAGGCCAGCCACGTGGAGCCGCCACATAATTCTATAAAATAGACAGAACATTTGCATCACTTTGTTCCCATTATTTAGAATATCTCTTGTAAGATGATCTTTTGTGAGATGTTGAAACTTCCCTTGTCCTAGAAATCAGATATTGACGTTGCGACATCATTGAGTGAAGCTATTCTTCTAGAGTTTTCAGTTTGTGATGACTTGATCGCAGACACGGAGGGATGGTTATAGAGGGGGAATCACTATTTATTTATCCTGTCATGATGGAGAGTAACCAACTCATGTCATTATCAATCCCACATGTAGAAGATAGACAACACATGGATTTTTGATGACGAGATGAAAAGCAACGTGTACTGTCGTGTACTTAGCGTATGCGACGAGTGAGAATTTGCTTATGATGGACAAACTCTTGATTACACGACGTGGTGTTGGATGTAGGGCGTGTGTAAGTCAACTGATGATGGACGGACTTTTAGAGACCTGCTGTGTGCCGAAGTACATGATGTCCTGCTGGTCACATGCGTGAATGACCTACATGGCGTATATGTTGTCAAGGACGATGTATCTACTCCGAATGAAAGTACATGGTGTGTTCAAAAAAGTACACGGCGTGTATTTTCTAACTGGATGAAAAATACCACACTAAGCACTAGTACATGGTGTGTGAAACATACACATCATGTAACATGTTGCTGGACCCGACCCACACCATGGGGTAGACGAAGGAAAATTCAGAGATAAGGGTAGCCTGGGAGACAACAACCAAAGGGATAGAGATTAGAATGAACGAGCGATCGGATTCGGACAACATTTCCTTGATAGTGATGAAGATCTCCATCGGTGCTCACTGAAGATGATTGTTGCCTTAAAGAAGATGGTCGTGGAGGCTGTGGATGACTTCCACTGCGAAGATAATAGAGACGGTCGTTGGAGCTGGTGGAGATGGCTTCCACCATGAGGATGATGACTATCACATAAAACTTCCCTGGAGGATGGTTGGCACCAATGAAAGTTATGGCTGCAATACTCGGGAGTGGACTATTGCTTGACGTTGAGAATCAGGGTTACGAGCCACTCTGCTCTGATGCCATGTTAACTAAGAGATTATGGAGGCATAGAAACTTGACTTGTATAATGAACATGCATCCCTATTTATATACACTTGGGTGGCTGCCAATAACCCAATTCACAGTATGGCAACCCCAAATTTACAGAGAAATAGGGAATATGGAATAAAGAACAGTACTGCCATCACTATTTACCTCTCTTTTGACCTCCTCTTCATCCTTGCTCATTTCCTCCTGCCACCACCCATGACAGCTTTTTTCTTCCACTAGGAGCTTCAAAGCGACAAGCCTGAAGGGCATCTGCTGTGATGTCTAGACATTATTCTGATGCTCCACTTGTTATTCCCTGAATCCACAATTACTTCTCCACCGTGCCACCCCCTTTTCCTTTGTCTGCCACCATCACTTCCCCATGAAAAGGTTGGTGAAATGGATAAGTAAAAAATGGTGAAGTGGGGAGTTGAGAACTACCATTTGGATGAGGTGTGGCTAAATTGGAGGTAGTGCAAGTGGTTGTGGAGTAATGTGGAGCAGTTACAGAAGAACCAACATGGCTTCATTGATGTTTATGCGTCTCGTAAAAACGATGTGCTTCATTGAGATAATCTTAAAGGCTGTCAGGTTAATGTGATTCGTTGAAGATCTTTATGCTAGGGTTGGATTAGAATTAGTTTCGGTTTATAATGTAGGAAAAATGTGGAATAGCATACATGTTCAGGAATATTAGAATACTGTTATTTGAAACTGCAATTAATGTGATAAACCTATCGGGTGTCACATTGTAGTACTATGTTATCATTTCAGTATCGTCGTCTAATTATCATGTTTATTTCAATGATTCATTTATAATGCCTGTTTCTAGGATGAAAATTTTCGTTTTGGAATATGGTAATGCGTCAATAAATTAAACGAGTAAAAGCTAACACTTTTTGATTGCTGATCAATTACGGCCTGTCCAAGTTGAAAAGTCGGATACTTTTAACACTATGCTGAAACAATTTGATTTTGGCTGTAGTTCAAATTCAACTGCAAGTGAACCCATCCCTACTTTCCTAGCTTTATTCTTTGTCCTTTTCTGCTCAGATCTATAGTTATATACATGCTTTTTTCAGTATTCACAGTTAGCAGAGTATATCAGCTTACATTCTCTGTGGCCTTGATCTTCAGTTTAATTTTGTTCTCTATATTAATAAATGCTATCATTGATTCTTTTCTACATTCTATACATTAATTTTCAGCATAATGACAACAATGGGAATCAATATTCAGATGTCTATTGGGTCTCCGTTCTTGTTCAATCAATTGGTGGGCTTCAATTTGGAAAGGAGGTCCGTCAAATTGATTATTATTTTCGTGATTTCTGTTTGTTAAAAAAACGGCTGTTCTGATGTCTCATATATATTTTGTTTTTCTCGCCTTCTGGGGTTGTATAGTTCTCTAAGCTTCTCACACATACAGTAAACATTTGGTCTGGATCTCACACATCACAATAACCAATCACATTAAATAGTAAAACGCAGTCTTTGACCTAAGAAATGTCCTAAGGATTTTTTTTTCTTAATCTGCTTGTGAAATAGAATCCATTATTAGAGAATATAAAAAAGGGGACATAAATCATTCTTTTGTCCTCCCACTTCTTCTTATCACGCTACTACATGCTCCCGTCATTTTGTTGTTCCTTTGTTTTCTTCCTTTGCTCATTAGACATGAAGGGTGTGGTGTGCTGTAGATTTTGTTACATGTATGCATATTAATGTATTGTTTTTCTCATTCAGAATATTAGTTTCCTGCCATCGCTTCTCAAACGTATTGACTTGCTGCTACAGTTTGACAGGTGCATTCTTGTTAAAATTATATATTTTTTTAATTATTTTCTTTCTTCTAGTCACTTATACTACTGGTTCTTTTTGGTGCTGGGCTGTGTATCTTTTTATACAGATTGATGCCAAGCCATAATGGAATTTTGACAATCAGCTGCGTTCGTTCTCTAACACAGGTTGCTTTGAAGATGCCTGTGTCCGTGCCATTTGTAAGTGACCATTATTTCTTTGTTTCCAAGTTGTCAAGTTCTATCATCGTATGTAATTTTACTCTTATCTGCATAGGATCAGGTATCCGACTTTATTAGATCATTCCAAAATTTTGAGAGAAGGCCATCTAAGGTTCGGGTCGAAGCAAATAAGTCATTACTTGACCTTGAGTTTAATAAGAAGAATCTTGATGCTGCGCTATCACTATTTTTGAATTTCCTCAAGGAAGAACAATCATTTCGAGGTACAGAGCTCCATAGACATCATAGCTGTTTACTTTTTGAATGTAAAATGAGGAAGTATTAATGAACTAGTAAAATCAAGTGTAGCTTTATTTCTTCAATAATTATTCGGCTTGTATGATGTTCTTGTCTTTTTTTACACAATCCATTATACTTCTAGGACATGTAAACATGCAATTACTATACTATATTGGCCCATGCAAACATATGTGGAAACCTTGGGGGAGGGGGGTGAACACCTAAGGACCTAGGGCTGGGCATAAAAGTAAACTAAACTGTGAAATACGATATGAGTGGGGAAATCCCCTCCTAGGTTTTTCTTATTGATAGGAGGCAGCCCCCCTTTCCTATAAATAGGATAAGAGGGAAGCATACTGACACTAGACAAACCCTAATGGGCCAAGACACAACTAGCCCCATTACAAATAGACTAAAACAACTTAAGTAAATAGACACAACTTAAGTAAATAGACTCTCTAACATAAACCATAGAACAAACTAAACCATAGAACCTAACCAAACAGTACCAAAACAATTAGTTCGGTTTAGTTTTAGGGTGGAGAATGGTTTGATTTGGTTTCATAAATTTTAAATTATTGTGTAATCAATTGGTTTGGTTTGAGTGTGCAATTCAACCTCACAAAAACACTGTTAACACACATATTAATGATATATGTAGCTATATGATATTAGATGAATCATATGAACTGAACTATATAGTAGTCAATAAGTTTATATAGTAGTCATCTCTGAAGCACGGATACTCCAAAACAGATGTCGTACCCGTATCCGATACGTATCAGATACCAATACTCCATGGATACTCCTGGATATGTATCATATACCCCTAATCCGTATCCATCCATATCCAAGCTGTATCCAGTCGGTAAAAATTAGAAAAAAAATTGGGTATGACGTTGCTTGATTAGCATTTGACACCAA
Organism: Alisma plantago-aquatica; assembly: GCA_963693085.1. Lineage (NCBI taxonomy): Eukaryota > Viridiplantae > Streptophyta > Magnoliopsida > Alismatales > Alismataceae > Alisma > Alisma plantago-aquatica. Next base: position 293,444,299 of record OY856410.1, read on the forward strand.
CTCATGTCTCAACCCTCTCTGCTAAGTAATAGCTTGCAACAAGGTTGTCACAGTTACTTCCTTGAAGTAGTTCAAGGCTAGTCACCATTCCTCTTGCTAAATACAATCTTCCTTCTTCTCTTTATTATTTGTACCTCTGTTTTTTGGGATTTCACTTTTTAAAGAACTTCCAAGCACCGATACTCCAAAATAGGTGTCCTACCAGTACTGAATGCATATCTGATACTAATACTCCCTAGATACTCTCCAACACATACCAAATACTTCTTCAGTCGTATTCCTTTTTTTATTAGCAAGATATGACCTCAATGCAGCGAGGATACAACCAACCCAATTAGCAGCCAAGAGAACACCCCACTTGTGTGATCCCTCAAAATCCCAAAACCATGTGACTTCCAACTCTAGACTCCCCCTATTGTATTGTGATTTGAGAATGAAATTGGTATTTTCTATTAAAATTTTAAAATAAACATTAGAAAAATTGTTGTATCCATGTACCTGTATCTTATATTTTCGAAAATTGTCGTATCCCCGTTTCGTACCTGTATTCATTTCTGTATCTATATCCGTGCTTCATAGTAGCTAGCCATACATGACAGAAGATAGTTTGGTATCACAGATGACACAACTCACTTTACAACACAACATTACATGATACATGAAATGTGAAAGGTTTAGAATATGATATTATCATGTCTTTTTGTAACTTCTGTCTCACATTCATATGAATGAAAGACCCCATTTTAAATCTGTGAAGCAATCTGCATCCTGGTCGATACTATCGACACTCTGTCGATAGTATCGAGATCAGGTCAGGGATAAGTTGAAGCAATCTGCATCCTGGTCGATACTATCGACACTCATGTCGATGGTATCGACACCGGCTCATGGTCGAGATGATTATCTGTCGATACCATCGACATTCTTTTCGATGGTATCGACACCGACGCAGCGGCGACTCGTTAATCCAGCGGCGGTTCTGTTTTCTTCATATATTTATTTTTTTTATTTCTTTTCTCTCTTTGTACCCCATGTACTTACCCTAATATATAAATACAAGTGAGTAGGCTCAAGCCCTCACGTTTGATGCGTCTTGCAGCCGACATTTGATCGGTGTTCTTGTCGTCTTCTCCTCTTCATTTCTTCTCACATGGTATCAGAACGGAGATCGATCTAGGGCTTCTCCTTCCTCTCACCGGCGGATCTCTCCCTCTCCAGCGGCCGACTGCTTCCCACCAGTCGACTTGGTGTAATCCACCGGCTGTGTAGAACCACCGTCGGCTACTCTGGGTCTGCGATAGATATCCAACTCTACCGTAGCCTCCATCACAAAGCGTTTGGGGATCTCTGGGTGATCCAACGATCATCTAAAAACACAACCGGAAGACTAGTTTCGTCTCAGCCATCATCCTAGTCACACCTCCTCCATATGTGATTAGGAAGATCATTTGAAGGCTGTGAATGCGTCAGTAACACATTTCTCCTTGTTTTTCTTCTGTGTGACGTGTATCTCTCCGTCACCACAATCTATTTGACGTGTATCAATCCGTCACATATTCCGTTCTACAATGGAGGATATCAAGACACCTACAATCTACAACGAAGTGTCACCTATCGCCTCCATTAAGCTCAACGGGAAAAATTATCTTCTATGGATGAATGCCATCCACACCGTCTTGGAGGCTCGTGACAGAGCAAGGCATGTTGACTCGGGTCCCAAGGCATCTACTGACGAAGGGTATGCTGAATGGAAGTGTCATGACAGTCTTGTGAAGACTTGGCTGTGGAATAGTATGGAACCTGCAATCGCCGCAAGGTTCATGTTCTACTCTAAGGCCAAGGAAATATGGGACGTAGTGAAGCAACATTATTCTCAAGAGAAGAATGCTCTCTGTCAGTTTATGATCTATGATCATCTGTTTGCTGAGAAACAGGGTGACCGATCTCTTGAGGATTATTTTGGGGCGGTTTAGGCTCTTGCTCAAGAGCTGAGTTATTACCATCCTGTTGTTGTTGCTGAACAGATAAAGGATAGAGATGATCTTGTTACAGCCAAATTCTTATCTGGGCTCAACTCGGCTTGTAGCTCCGCTCGGAGCGTTATTCTGACAACTGATAAACTACCTAGTCTTGTGGAGGCTTATTCAAAGATCCATCAATCTTTATTTGAGTATGCTTCCTTTGTTTCTGATATATCTTCTGGAGAATCTCATCTTCTGTTGCTGCTACGGTACGAGGAGGACGACCCGATATGGGCAGAGGGCGTGGGACACGTCCTAAGTGTACCTTTTGTGACAAACCGGGACATACAGTGGAGAAGTGTTGGAAGAAACATGGGAGACCTGCTGCACCGCATGTGGGAGCAGCACGTGCCACCACAGGATCCTCATTCTCTACAACTGTGGGTACTACCTCTGGCACCAACATCACTCTTACCCAAGAGGAATATGATCGATTCATTCAGGCGACACAACACATGAGTATGGCATCATCGTCATCATCTTCATCGGCAAATCTGGCATCTGCTGCTGATAATCAGGCTACATCTCTCATAGCATCTGGCTCATCCTCATCTTGGGTGGTTGACTCTGGCGCCTCACAACATATGACTGGAATGAGGAGATTGCTCCACACTATTGACTCATCTATTCCTCACCAATCTGTTACATTGGCAGATGGTTCAGTGACGAGAGTGTTAGCTAGTGGATCTGTCTCCCTAACACCCAAGATTGATCTTAAATCTGTTCACTTTGTGCCTGAATTTCCTTTTAATCTTCTTTCTGTTGCCAAATTGATTGACACTCTAAAATGTTGGGTAATATTAGGACCTTCTTGTTTCATATTACAGGATCTCTAGAGTATGAAGACGATTGGTGGGGGGCCTAGTAAAGGTGATCTCTACCTTTTCAACGGTGACAATCTGCCTCGCCAAATTCCTTCTCCTGCTCCATCCATCCTGTTGAGTGGTTCCCCCTTACTATGGCATTGCAGATATGGACATCCTTCTTTGGAGAACCTGCGGAAGTTGGAACCAGAGCTGTCCCAATTATCTTCTTTAGAGTGTCAGTCATGTCAAATGGGCAAGCATCATAGGTTATCATATCCCAGTCGAGTCAATAAGCGTGCTTCGTGTCCCTTTGAGTTAGTGCATAGTGATGTGTGGGGTCCTGTAAATGACCAGAGTTATAATGGTTTTCGTTATTTTATCTCCTTTGTCGATGATTTCTCACACATGACATGGATCTACCTTCTTAAAAGTAGAGAGTCTGTGTTGTCTATTGTGAAACATTTTCATACTGAAATTAAAGTTCAGTTCGATTGCAATATAAAAATTCTCCAGTCTGATAATGCTTTAGAGTATGTTCAAAAGGCCATGTATGATTTTTGCTGCTCGGTTGGTATGATTCATCGCACATCTTGCCCTCACACCCCTCAGCAAAATGGGGTGGCAGAGAGGAAGAATCGCCATCTTCTTGATATTGCTCGATCCATTATGTTTCAATCCAATGTGCCCAAGAAGTTTTGGTCTGATGCTCTTTTGACTACTTGTTTCTTGATTAATAGACAACCTTCTTCTGTTCTTCAAGGACAGACTCCGTTTTCTGTGTTGCGTCCCATGGACTCCCCCTTTCCTGTTCCTGTTAGAGTGTTTGGTTGCACTTCCTTCATCCATAACTTTGACCCTAAGGCCGACAAGCTGTCTCCTAGGTCCATTAAAACACTGTTCCTGGGTTACTCTAATACTAGCAAAGGATACAAGTGTTACTGTCCTAGTCTTCGCCGCATGTTTGTGTCTAGGGACGTCACCTTCCATGAGACCACTCCATATTTCTCCAATGCTATGAGCAAGGGGGAGCAGTTGAGAGAGGGAGAGCCACCAAAAATACAAAATGAGAGAATTGCACCATCGGTGCAGAGTGAGGGAGTGCCACTTATCATTCCGGATTTTACTTCTATTCTGGATAAACAAGCGAGAGATAGACCTATCATTGAGCATTACACACATGTTTACCATAGGCGAGGCAGGCAAGATCCAGAAGAAGTAGCGACACCAGTCTCTGAGCCCTCATCATCGCCTTCTACGCAAGAGACTCCTACAGAGACATCAGACCTCGATATTCCTATTGCTGTTCGGAAAGGTACTCGGTCCTGTACTATTAAACATCCTATTACAAATGTATGTTGCCTGTCTCATCTATCTAAGCAGGCCCGTTCATTCGCTATTGGGATTGATTCTGTGACTATACCAAGAAATCATTATGATGCTATGAAGAACAGTGGCTGGAAATAGGCTATGCAACTTGAGATGTCAACTCTCTTAAATAATGGCACTTGGGATCTTGTTGATCTTCCTGCAGGAAAGAAAGTAGTGGGCTGTAGGTGGATTTTCACTATCAAACACAATCCGGATGGATCAGTTGAACGGTTGAAAGCCCGATTGGTCGCAAAGGGCTACACCCAAACCTATGGTGTTGACTTCTTTGAAACCTTTTCTCCTGTTGCTCGCCTGAATTCTGTGCGGATCATTATTTCTATTGCTACTACCTTTGATTGGCCCCTGTTTCAGCTGGATGTAAAAATGCTTTTCTCCATGGTGATCTACATGAAGAGGTATATATGGAGCAACCTCCTGGGTTTGTTGCTCAGGGGGAGTGTCAGAAAGTATGCAAATTAAAGAAAGCTATATATGGCTGAAACAGTCACCTAGAGCTTGGTTTGACAAGTTCAGTGAAGTTATTCTTCAGATGGGTTTTTCTCGCTCCATGACTGATCATTCCTTATTTTACTTCAGCTCTTCTTGTGGATCCATTATTCTTATTGTATATGTTGATGACATAGTAATTACTAGCAGTGACACCATGGGAATATCTCGTGTCAAAGAAAGTTTGCAAAAACACTTCCATAATGTGTGGGGTCTTGCAACTGACATTTGATCGGTGTTCTTGTCGTCTTCTCCTCTTCATTTCTTCTCACATGGTATCAGAGCGGAAATCGATCTAGGGCTTCTCCTTCCTCTCACCGGCGGATCTCTCCCTCTCCGGTGGCCGACTGCTTCCCACCCGTCAACTTGGCGTAATCCACCGGCTGTGTAAAACCACCGTCGGCTACTCTGGGTCTGCGGTAGATATCCAACTCTACCGTAGCCTCCATCACAAAGTGTTTGGGGATCTCCGGGTGATCCAACGATCATCTAAAAACACAACCGGAGGACTAGTTTTGTCTCAGCCATCATCCTAGTCACACCTCCTCCATGTGTGATTAGGAAGATCATTTGGAGGCTGTGAATGCGTCAGTAACACATTTCTCCTTGTTTTTCTTCTGTGTGTGACGTGTATCTCTCCCTCACCACAATCTGTTTGACGTGTATCAATCCGTCACATATTCCGTTCTATAATGGAGGATATCAAGACACCTACGATCTACAACGAAGTGTCACCTATCGCCTCCATTAAGCTCAACGGGAAAAATTATCTTCTATGGATGAATGCCATCCACACCGTCTTGGAGGTTCGTGACAGAGCAAGGCATGTTGACTCGGGTCCCAAGGCATCTACTGACGAAGGGTATGATAATGGAATCGTCATGACAGTCTTATGAAGACTTGGCTGTGGAATAGTATGGAACCTGCAATCGCCGCAAGGTTCATGTTCTACTCTACGACCAAGGAAATATGGGACGCAGTGAAGCAACATTATTCTCAAGAGAAGAATGCTCTCCGTCAGTTTATGATCTATGATCATCTGTTTGCTGAGAAACAGGGTGACCGATCTCTTGAGGAGTATTTTGGGGCGGTTCAGGCTCTTGCTCAAGAGCTAAGTTATTACCATCCTGTTGTTGTTGTTGAACAGATAAAGGATAGAGATGATCTTGTTACAGCCAAATTCTTATCTGGGCTCAACTCGGCTTGTAGCTCCGCTCGGAACGTTATTCTGGCTACTGATAAACTACCTAGTCTTATGAAGGCTTATTCAAGGATCCAACAATCTTTATTTGAGTCTGCTTCCTTTGTTTCTGATATATCTTCTGAAGAATCTCATGCTTCTATTGCTGCTACGGTACGAGGAGGACGACCCGGTATGGGCAGAGGGCGTGGGACACGTCCTAAGTGTACCTTTTGTGACAAACCAGGACATACAGTGGAGAAGTGTTGGAAAAACCATGGGAAACCTGCTGCACCACCTGTGGGAGCAACACATTGTGCCACCACCACATGATCCTCATCCTCTACAACTGTGGGTACTACCTCTGGCACGAGCATCACTCTTACCCAAGAGGAATATGATCGGTTCATTCAGGCGACACAACACATGAGTATGGCATCATCATCATCATCATCTTCATCGGCAAATATGGCATCTACTGCTGGTAATCAGGCTACATCTCTCATAGCATCTGGCTCATCCTCATCTTGGGTGGTTGACTCTGGCGCCTCATAACATATGACTGGTATGAGGAGATTGCTCCACACTATTGACTCATCTATTCCTCACCAATCTGTTACACTGGCAGATGGTTCAGTGAAGAGAGTGTTAGCTAGTGGATCTGTCTCCCTAACACCCAAGATTGATCTTAAATCTGTTCACTTTGTGCCTGAATTTCCTTTTAATCTTCTTTCTGTTGCCAAATTGATTGACACTCTAAAATGTTGGGTAATATTTGGACCTTCTTGTTTCATATTACAGGATCTCTAGAGTATGAAGATGATTGGTGGGGGGCCTAGGAAAGGTGATCTCTACCTTTTCAACGGTGACAATCTGCCTCGCCAAATTCCTTCTCCTGCTCCATCCATCCTGTTGAGTGGTTCCCCCTTACTATGGCATTGCAGATATGGACATCCTTCTTTGGAGAACCTGCGGAAGTTGGAACCAGAGCTGTCCCAATTATCTTCTTTAGAGTGTCAGTCATGTCAACTGGGCAAGCATCATAGGTTATCCTATCCCAATCGAGTCAATAAGCGTGCTTCGTGTCCCTTTGAGTTAGTGCATAGTGATGTGTGGGGTCCTGGAAAAGACCAGAGTTATAACACTTCCATACAAAGGATCTGGGCAAACTAAGATACTTTCTAGGCATTGAAGTGCTTAGATCTCATACAGACAATTTATCTCAGAGGAAATATGTGCTTGATTTACTACAGGAGACATGCATGGCTGAATCTAAACCGGTATCTACATCGATGGCTTATCACATCAAAGAGGTGGTTGATGATGCTGATTATCAAGATCCAGGATATTACATGAGAATAGTGGGCAAATTAATATATCTAACAATCACTCGACCTGATATTTCTTTTGCTGTGGGCGTGGTCAACCAACATATGCACTCTTCGTGACAGTCACACTGGACAACAGTCTGCAGAATTCTGAGATATCTGAAAAGTGCTCCTGGTAAGGGTATCACATATTCTAGACCAAAGGTACCTCCATCCACTCTGCCTCTCACAGGATATTCAAATGCTGACTGGGCTGGTGATCATACTGATAGGAGATCTACATCAGGCTATTGTATCTTTCTAGGTGATCATCTTATCATATGGAAAAGTAAGAAGCAACATGTGGTTGCTAGATCTAGCACTGAGGCTGAATACCGTGCTATGGCCCATGCATGTTGTGAACTAAAATGGGTCAAATCTGTTCTATCTGAATTAAAAAATTCTCTTCTACCTTCTATGGAGCTCAAGTGTGACAATCAATCTGCTATGCACATTGCCAGGAATCCTATCTTTCATGAGCGTACAAAACACATAGAGGTTGATTGCCATTTTATTCGTGATCAAATCAAAGATGGCACTATTGTGACACCATATGTAAGATCTGAGGACCAACTAGCAAATATCCTGACAAAGCCTTTGGGTTCAACAATCTTTCAGAGACTCTGTGGCAAGCTGGGCATACACGATGTGTACTCTCCAACTTGAGGGGGAGTGTGAAGCAATCTGCATCCTGGTCGATACTATCGACACTCTGTCGATAGTATCGAGATTAGGTCAGGGATAAGTTGAAGCAATCTGCATCCTGGTCGATACTATCAACACTCATGTCGATGGTATTGACACCGGCTCAGGGTCGAGATGATGTTTTGTCGATACCATCGACATTCATGTCGATGGTATTGACACCGGCGCAGCGACGGCTCGTCAATCCAGTGGCGGTTCTGTTTTCTTCATATATTTATTTTTTTTATTTCTTTTCTCTCTTTGTACCTCATGTACTTACCCTAATATATAAATACAAGTGAGTAGGCTCAAGCCCTCCTCACGTTTGCTGCGTCTTGCAACCGACATTTGATCGGTGTTCTTGTCGTCTTCTCCTCTTCATTTCTTCTCACAAAATCATTGTTTGATATTATTGTATTGGTTTCCATTTTCTTTAGAAGTATTATGATTTTTGAATGAAATTTGATTGTCTTCATCTATTTTTAAAATAAATTTATTGGTTATTTTAAAAATTTTAAAATAAATATTAGAAAATTGTCGTATCCATGACATATCCGTATCCTATATTTTCAAAAATTGCCGTATCCCCGTACCCGTATCGGATACGTATCCGTATCCGTGCTTCCTAGGTAGTCATTAGTTCTATGCATTGCAATTTTAGCTAATCTAGAATTGTGAATGGTGGAGTCAAGTTGGATGGAATGAGTGTACTAATATGTGATAAGTTTCGTTACTTGGTTTCTATTATTAAAAAGAGGGTGATGTCCAAGATGATGTTTGTCACAAAATCACAACATGATGATTGAAGTGGAGTAAAACTGGAGTAGTATCTGTCCAAAAGATCCCTCTCAGATTAAAAAAACAAGTTTTATAGAACAACTATATGGCCAACCATGCTATATGAGAGTGAATGTTGGGCAATGAAGAAACAAGGTCTCAACAAAATGAATGTGGTCAAAAATGCGTATGTTGAGATGGATGTGTGGGAAGATAAGAAAAGATCGTTTGAGGAATGACTATATCTGGAACAAAGTGGGCAAGGAAGAAAATGTCCAATTTCGATGCCGTTTCGGTGGCCACAGAAATAGAAATTTTGACAAATTTCGACAGAAATTTCGATAAATGCGTTCCTGGCATTTCGACGGCAAAATAAATGAATTAATTAATGAAATTTTACCAGAATGATCTACTAGTGTAGATCTACTCAAATATGTAATAATATTTCATATTGGATATGTGGGGGTGGGGTCTCGTCATTTTTTAGTGAATGACCTTGAACTGTTTCGATGGGCATTTCGATGGGGATTTTTGATGTCAATTTTCAATAGCAAAATCAATGAACTAAGTCATTATAGTTTGCAAACACAATATATAGACTTAAAGACACAAAACTGTGCAAAAAAATATGCTCTAGCTAGTACATAGTATATAAAAAAGTAATAAAAAAATCAATGATCTGCCTATTTCGAGAGTTTCGTCAGTCAATTTCGATGTCCGATTGCCACAGAAACAGAAATTTCGCCAAAAATTTCGACAATTTCGTCGAAATTTTGAACATTGAAAGTGGGAGTTGTGAGCATCGAGGACAAGTTGCATGAAGACCGTCTAAGATGGTATGGACATTTGCAGCAAAGAACGACAAATGCACCTATCCAAAGCAAGGTTATTGAGTAAAGCACAATCAAAAGAAGCAGATGCAAACCTAAATTAACTTGGGAAGAGCTTATACAGAGAGATTTTGAATCTTTACATCTCGATCAGAGTATGACCCATAACGGAGTTGATTGGAAAAGAAGGATCCATGTAGCCAAACCCAACAAGGTTGGGATTGAGGCTTAGATGATGATGATCATGTTGATGTGAAAATGGAAAATCAATGATAAAATAAATATAGAAATGATATACAATTATATTATATATTAAATTATTCACCTAAACTTAACTATACAGTAGTTAATAAGACATTGTATGTGAAAATGAAAAATCAACATAAATTAAAATATTATGATTTCAATCAATAAAATATGAGTTAGCAGTATACTATTTATTTTAAGTTAGTTGGAATAATATTCATGCAATATTAATGGATGGTTTTACTATTCCATGTTGCTAAATTATATTTGTTGAGCTTATTGTGATTTTATCATATGCATTGACAAAAATGGTGATAAATGGTTGGACTGTCATGAAATGTGTAACTAACAACTTCTCTTAGATATCAGGATGAAACTAACACAAACTGAATAGAATCTAACTACAAAATAACAGTTCAGTTGGTTTGGTTTTGGACAAGTTAACATTTTTGGTTGAGCTTGAAAAGTTGAAAATCAAATATCCAGTTCGGTTTGTGGTGTAATGATGAACCTAACCAAACCAAACAATGTCCACCCCTACAGGGGCCTCATTACCAGACCTGACACAAGGGGGTGAGTATATGAAGTGCTAAAGCAATGCAACAGTGGCACAAACCTCAATATTAACCAAAAGATCTCCGCTAATAATTCTGCAGCAGGAGTTGAGCTTGAGGTTTAAAATCCTTGCTGACTTCATAGAAGCACATATTTGATAGGGATGCATGTGCATAAAAGGAAACATTCCAAGGAAACATGAATCTTGCAGTACCACATTAGCTCCCGCCTAATGCTGATTGATTGATGTATTTGAGAAAGTGATACAACCTTCCATACTATAGAGTCTATGTTTTAAACAAAAAATTATAAGCCCACCTTTAAAAACCAAGGGAAGTAGTGGTCATCCCACTCTCAATGACCAATAGGTAAACCACAAAAGGGTCACAAACTAAAAAAGACCTATACTCAAAAAGCTAGTCAGCCAACACCTCTTCCAAAATAGTGGTCAACTTCTATTCTCAATGTTTGTCTCTCCTATAATGCAGCTATTCTGATTAACCCATCCTATACACAACCCACACATGTGGAGCACATTCACTAGACATGTGAAGAAGTAACTACCAGACAAATTCATGCCATGTCCTCCAGTCCAATAGCTAGCATATTGGTCCTATTCTTCTCCCTATATACATACTTATACATCCACTCTTGCCTTCTCAACATCCTACTTACCCACCTTACCGATGTGCACCTCTCAGGCCATTCTTCCCTTCAACTCTCGACATATCTACCCCCAATTCTTGTCCACATCAATTGTTAAGATATCATGACCTATAGAAATGCAAACAAAGTTACTAATAAGCAAGCTTTAGAAAACATAACTACATAAAACTCACAATGCTAGGGCAAGCTCACATATCACCTCTCGTTTCTTAGTCCTCAAGATGCCTCAAATTGCCTTCTCCCTAGTTTGTTTCGTGAAGGACCTCTAGGCAACACCTTCTATGCTCAACTTTACCGTGCTTTGCATTTAATCCAATTTTGTTGTCCCTGAAGTCCTAATTCTAGCCTCCAAGATGAATCCTCACATTTTCAAAACCTCCGTCAACCATCATGCCCCCTTTTGTATCAAACATAATATTGATGAAACACATTCTAATCATCCCACATGCCATGTCCCATGCGCCATCCATCTTCATGTCATCATAGGAAGCCTGCGAGTTTCCTCCCACCCCCGTATCTTAAGAGTTCTTGTCATGTCAAAAGGCTAAAGTTGCAACCACCGTGAAGCTCTTCAACCTTATTCACACTGCTTCTCCACATCTCTTAGAAAAAGATGATCCTGCTTACCCTATAATTAATGATTTATGAATGAGGCACGGTCTATAGACTAAAATACACAGATGTAAGCAAATATATGTAGGTTGGATATGTTAGGGTTAGAGGGGCTTGATGTTACCGAAGGAATAAGCGACTCAATTAAGGAATCAAGATATATGATTGAGGCTATAAAACAATCCTTACATCATCCTAAATTGTTAAATTTTGTAAATGGGTAGGCCACCGCTTAATGTTTTCATTAGTCAACCACTGGTTCAACCGGTTAGTTCACAATGGAAAAGGTAGTAGGACTATAACAGGAAGACGAGGCAAAAGAAAAGCTTGAAGAAGGAAAAAGGAGAAGGATCAGGTAGTTGAGATGGAAGGTCAAGAGGAAGAGGGAGAAGTAAGGTTGGGAGTTAAACGTCCCTTGTTCCTCACCTGACCCGTTAATAAACCCTAATAGTTAATGTGGCTAATCAGATTGGTTGGCTCAAACCCGGAACAATTCAATGGCCCACTGCTTGAGCATATGTTATTTCATTGGCATTTCTAGGTTTGAGGTTGTTACAAGTTTTGAGTTTACCGTCTACTTGGTTCCATATAAGGTAGTCAAGAGAATTGTTTGACTTTGTACCAATTTAGCAACATTGTTCTTACCTCTGCCACTAGTTTCAACAAATGGGTGCAACTTGGGAGGAAATAGAGTAGGGGAGGCGTGACAATCATGTACTTGAGGATTATGATACTAGAAGTAATAATACCACACTTTGCCCCTTTTTCCTACCTACCATGCCTGTATGCCTTAACCAAAAGCTATATATGCAATCAACATACCATCAATGATATTCATGGACACATTTGTGATAAATAACCAAGCTTAATTTGTTACAAATAATAATGAACCACATTTGGTCCTAGGTTTGTAACACATCTATACTTTGTTCAAGTATGTACTATACCTTTCTCAATACCTTTTGGTTTAGGGTTTTCTACTAAGATACAATTGCTATCTCTTCCCTAAGTATATCTGTATAGAGAAGAAAATGGCCGTTGAAGCCACTCTGGGGACCATGAGGTAGAAATGGTCCAACCACAATTATGCTATATTCTAGGATTTTAGTGTAAATATAATAGCTCAGGTGCACACTACTGTCACTCAATTAGGTTCTTATGTGTTTAATTAGCACGTGTTTCTAGTATCTAATCAACTTGAATTAAGAATTCTATATGTTCCTAGTTTGTTATAAGTAATATCAAAATAGGGTTCGATGATGGAATTTAAATCACAACGATGGGCCGAATGTTTGAACGCAACTCTAATATGAAGTGTATCTTAACCATGTCACCTTATACACAACCTGGTCAAGTTTTTCCGTGCTACTCCACATTTGATTTGTTGTGGTTTTTTGGAGCATGCAAATATATTAAAGGACGTCAAGATTCTGAGTAGGTTTAAATGTTAAAACTGTTGTGATTGATAAATGGCATAAATACAAAATATCTCGATAGTCATACTAATTTTGTGCACTATCAACATAATTCATGTGGCCTCAAAAATGAAAGTTAGCGGGTCATCATAGCCATAGATATCACTCCACACCCATTTTTAAATATTTCCTTTGTAGATCTTTGTAGAAGTGAGAGAAATAGGAGAGAGGTAGAATTAAGCTAGGAAGAGAAGAAACATAACTTAGATTGTCCCTAACAAGCCCAAGGAATCATATAGTAAAATCTGCAGACATCATACCCCATTTCTCAAAATAACATGTGTTTCTCAAAATTTCGTCGAAATGCAGACAAAAAAAGCCTTTTTTTCATTGAAATTTACCTAATTTCGTTGAAGTTCGAAATAATTGTCGAAATTTAATTTTTTTCTGGCGAAACTCCCTACATACTAACATGTAAGGCCATTTCTATGTCCAATGGCTGGCGACATCGAAATAATTAGCAAAATTTCACCGATTTTGACGAAATTTTGGACATTGCCACTAGCATTAACTGTGTGCTCTGTCCTCACTCGCGTGCAAGTTAGGATAAACTTCATGACTAGTCACCCATCCTAGTACTACTCCAGACTGAACACGTTTAACCAAAATGTTCTTTAGTGATGGGCTCCCTGAAAAAGAGGTGTACCTTGGTGATATGGGCAGTCCAACCATCCTTTTAAGATCATTTTTATCCGAGGCCTCAAATCCTGAGATGTTACACCTTGAAATGTGGCTGAGACGTTCATGAATATATGATTCGATGTATATATTACATATCTATGTGTGTTGATGTATTTGTTTATCTACCTTAAAAAAATGTATTTGTTTATCTATGTCTTTCTTGCTATGTATAATTCTATGGATAATATATGAGTACTATACATCATAGTTGACCTATACGGCTAGGCAGTGATAATATATGAGTACTATACATCATAGTTGACCTATACGGCTAGGCAGTGACCTCTAAAACTTAGGAGCCTAGTTGGCTAGGTGTTCTATACTTTCTAATTTATAATTTTTTAGATTTTGAATTAATATGCTTGTATGCATGTCTTACTAAGTGTATCGTGTTGGTTTCCTAATCTTAATGAATCCTAATTTTTGTTACCTAGACTAACACTTACGATTACCTAAATGAGATCCAAGTTACTCCAATTTGACCTGAACATGATCAATTTTAGCCGAACCAAACCCAAAATGACCCGAGTTAAACATAGACTAACCTAACTTAGCCCTAAAATGACCTAGTATGGCAAAATTTTAGACCTGATTTGACCTCGTGTATTGCCAATGACCCAAATTGGGTGTAAAAGGCCCTAGTAAAGTTTGACACCTCTTTTAGAGCCTAGCCCGCCCAGGTGTGGCCTTGGTAATTATGCTATACATAAGCAAAATTTGAAATAATTAATTTTTATTGTGACTAAAAAAAAAGGATGAATAGGGATTAAGAGCAAAGTGAATAATATAGATAACCACAACGATAAAACAAAATATGTACCAAATAATGAGATATCAATGGATTTGAAATTGGATCCAGATATGTAATTTACCAGAGGATATTTGGGGAAACATTATTTGGAAATATTATCAACAAGGAAACAACACTAGTTAACATAAAGAAATTATCATCTAGAATAATGTCTTTATAAGAGTGTAGCAATCTCAAAAGTAGAAAGATTGGTAGTTAACATAAAGACATTATCATCTAGAATTGAGGCTTGCACCTCAGTTTAGTCTAAAAGCCTGCCTCGGTGATTTGAGGCAAGACTCAAACATTTTGAGGCATAAGTTTGAGTTCAAACATCAAGGCGTAAGCCTTGAGGCACACACATGATAGCCTCACATTGAGGTGTAAGTCTCAAGGCATGGTTTTTGAAACCATTCAGTAGTGGCGATGTTGTTGACAAATGGTGGTGACGATGTGGGCATGCTTGTTTATGTGGCAAATTTTTGGAGGATTAAGGCTAGGAGTGAGTAGGGGGGAAAACATGCCATTTTAAGTGGCTGTTATGGTATAATAAATCTTTTTATGGAATTATGTTGCAGATTTTTGACTATAAGGTCAACCATCTCGTCAAACAAGTAGGTGATTTCTGATTTACTCTTGTGATATTTGGTTGTTTTGCTCTCTTTCAAACGGCAAAACTTTCTCATGCTATTATATATGCAAACCTCAAAATTGTGTAGAAAACTAGCTCAAGTGTTTTTGACTTAATTACATGTGAAGATATAGTTTATAAATGATTGATGTCCCACTTATTGAATAATGACAATACGTAAACTCTGAAAGATAATCATGTTCATTGATTTTCTCTGTCGATTATGACTTTTCACGATAAGAAAAGGTAAATAATATGGCTATTATGCTATATAGTTGTGTGTGTGTGTAAGAGTTGGCCTGTATTCCATCAAACACATGCTATTAAAATTCTAATAATACTAGAGATCCTACACAAGGACGGCCATGATAATAATGCAGTGGAGTTAAGTAGTGTGTTAGATGCAAAAATGTGACCAATACTGAATTTGAAATATTATTAGCGAAAATTGTGAAAAAAAAGTTAACATCTGCAACATATAGCTGGACAATATTTATTCAGATAGGACACTCAGCTGACAAACGTTGTACAACTTTTTCCAAAGTCACCATTTTGTTACTATGATACAGTTTTCATGGACTTCTATGTTATACAATGGTTCCGACATATCACCCAGAAATCTTGCTTCCCTGTATGGTGTAAGATTCCCTTTTCTTTAACTGTAGCAGTTCCAAGCCTGGATGGTGGGTTGGTATTTGATAACTAGCAGTAGCTAGCATACACCTTTTGTCACTCTTATTATGATCATAGTAACAAAAAACGCCGTTTTAAAAAAAAAACGCGTTTAAAACGTGATTTTTTCGTCCAGCGTATGTTACGGCCGATTTATACTTCAAACCGTATTAAACGTTTTAAATGGGTTTTATACGCGTTTTATACGTACATTTCGTTTTAAACGTGTTTTTTTCGCGTTTTGAACGGTACTGTGCGACCCACTCATTTTCCCCCCAGTCATATTCAGCCCATCGCTACAGGGTTTTCCCAAAACCCTCAGACACTTCCGCTAGAACCCCTCGACTCCCTGAAGCTTGACCCCTCTTGCGCCCGATGTTGGAGCAGCATTGCCGGCGAGGAGCAGTTGCTGGAGCACTGCCTGCAGGCTGTAGGACCCAACGCCGGCGAGAAGGAGAGCACCGCCTAAGGCTGCATGACCCAAATCAGGCGTACGGTCTGCTGCGACTACGACGCTTGCATCGGCTTTCAACAGCTTCCTCGGTTCCTACGGATGCTTCTCCAGGTATGTCCCCTATGTATTTTTTTTATTCAACTTCTTCTCCTCCTTCGTCCCCTCTTCTCCTAATATTCTGTGATCTTCCCCCACTCATCCTCCGTCCACCCTCATCCCCTCATCTATCTTCCCGCTCCAGCAGCTACACAACCGCAACAACAAGGTCGGCTGCACAATCACCCTCCCATGAACCTTCCTCACTCATCTTTCCGCCCCGCCATCCCCTCACTCTCACCTAGTTGCTGCGACCTCCAGAAGTTTGTTGTGGCATGAAAGCCATACCCGACCATCCCCCTTCATCCTCCCCAACAGGCACCCTCCCCTGAACCTTCCTCCTTAAATTTTCCATCACGCCATCACATTTCCCCCTTCCTCCATCGGCCCCTGTCCTAATTTCCATCAATTTCAGATTACTGTTTCACCTTCTCTGTCTTCCTCCCCCCCATAGTCACCCTCCCCTTTTCTCCTCTAGTAATCCAACAACAGTAGAGTCTCTTCTATGTTCTAACTAAGTATTGTGGCTGTAATCTCCATGATTATATCAATTTGTTTTGAAATCTCGTCCAGCGATTTCTCTTGTATTTCCCCTATTCATTGGTCTTCTTCCTGTTTTTTCTCCTTATTGATTTGTTACAGCTCAAAGAGGCTTCTTCCATTGGATTTGGGGGTGTGATACGAGTTAGTCACGAATCACGACTGAGGTTGTAGACAATCTGCTTTCTACATACTACAGAAATTTACTGTAAGTCTATGAATTGATTAATTAACCCTTCTAATTTTTATCTATTCATGAGTAATTAATATTTGTTGGATGATCATGACATTTTTGTATATTAGGTTTATGTAATGACTAAGTAGATGCATCATGCATGTATCAAACTAGCAATCTTCTATACAATTTAAGTCTAATTAATATTTGTTTGGCTATTTTATTAGGATCAACATGCCAAGAGGCAAAGATCCTATTTGGGAGCATGTAGAGCAAACAACTGATGGCAAAAATAAGTGCAATTTTTTCCATGAAATATTTAGTGCAGGGATCACTCGTCTGCGCTATCACTTTGGAAAGTATCCTGGAAAGGATATCAGACCTTGTCCTTCGGTGCCAGACGATGTGAGAGCGTTGGCTCTTCAATCAATTGGGGACTTGAATGCCGAGTCAAAGAAACAGAAGGTGTCAGACTTCTGGAGAACGACTAGTTCTCAAAGTTCTAGCCCAGTAGGTGGGTCTACAGTTGTGGATGTTGTTGATGCTGACAAGTACAACAAAGAAATGCTTGGTCAACAAACTTTGTATAGAGTGGTGAAGAAAGGGGAGAAGAATGATGCAAATAAAGCAATGTTGAAGTTTTTAGTTTCTAATAACATTGCATTTCATGTTCTTAGGACTTTTGAATTCAAGGAGGCACGTGCTGCTATTGCAAATGCAGGTCCTGGTTATGAACCACCTAGCAGTGAAACAGCTAGGACACGCCTTCTAGATGAGGTGAAGGCTGAGGTGGATGCATATGTCAAATCTGTGAAAGAGAGTTGGCAAATTTCTGGTTGCACAGTCATGTCTGATGGGTGGAAAGATATGAGGAGTAGATCTCATTTGAACTTGTTGGTTCAAAGTCCAAAAGGGGTGGTGATCTATAAATCTTTGTGCACAGACGGTCATGCTAAAGATGGGCCCTATATATCTGATTTCATCTCATCATGCATTGAGGAGATTGGTGTCTAGAATGTTGTGCAATTTGTGTCTGATAATGCAAGTAACTATAGTAGTGCAGGAGCATTATTAGAAGTAAAATATCCTCAGATTTTCAAAACAAATTGTGCAGCACATGGCATGAATTAGATTTTAAACGATCTTGGTAGTCTTGCTACAATTTCTCCTGTACTTGATAATGCCAAGAAGATTGTCAAATTTATGTATAAGTATCAACATGTCTTGGATTTGATGAGAAAACACACAGAGGGTAGGGAATTGAAGAAACCCGGTGCTACTCGCTTTGCTACTTATTTTTTGTGCTTACAATCTATACTTGCACAGGAGCAGGGTTTGAGGTTCATGGTTGCATCCTCCAGTTGGAGAGATTTGCCACAATCCAAGAGTGAGGATGGACTTGAAATATGTGATACTATTCAAGATAATAATTTTTGGGAGTCTAGCAGGAAGGTCATTCGTGTTGTCGAGCCATTGATTCGAATTCTGAGAATGGTGGATAGTGAACGTTCTACTATTGGATACAATTATGAAGGATTGGATAGAGCGAAAGAGGCAATAAAGGATATTTTTGAAGTTGCAGATAAATACATGCCCTTCTGGAAGATAATTGATTATAGATGGGATAGAAACTTGCATAATCCCCTTCAAGCTTCTGCTGCTTACTTGAATCCTATGTTGCACTATCAAAAGAGAGTCACAATGGATGCTGAGGTAAAACAAGGTGTTGAAAAAGTTGTGAAAAAGATGGTTGCCGATGCGAGTACTAGGAGTTTGATATCTAAGGAGCTTCGTGACTATCATTCCAAGTCTTCTCAGATTTTCTCTCCTTTGGCGATTGATTGTCTTAC
The DNA here is from genome assembly GCA_963693085.1 of Alisma plantago-aquatica. Lineage (NCBI taxonomy): Eukaryota > Viridiplantae > Streptophyta > Magnoliopsida > Alismatales > Alismataceae > Alisma > Alisma plantago-aquatica. The sequence goes on from OY856410.1 coordinate 293,463,282, forward strand.
TACTACTCATCCAAGTAAGACTCAAACATTCATTTATTTTAATTCTTAATGTTTTAACATGAGTGGTTGACCAATTTTGTTCCATTTTGGTAGGAGTTTGGTGGGATATGTGGGGTGGAAATGTCAGCTTATTGCTAAAGTTGGCCATTAGAATCTTGAGCCAACCTTGTAGTGCTTCTCCTTGTGAGCGCAATTGGAGTGCTTTTGATGCTGCACATACCAAAAAGCGTAATCGCCTTGATCCAGAAAAGTTGGAAACATTGGTCTACATTAGGATGAATTCTCATTTGATGAAGACTACTGTTGCAAAGGAGGAGGAAGACAGCTTGCCGATTGAGTTGGAGAAGATAGATGCCTTTGCAGGTGATATCAATGATGGTTCTTCAAATACAGACGATGATGAACCAACTGAGGAAGGGGGAGATAACCATCAAGCTGAGAATGTGACTACTACAACAAATGTTGAATTTGATTCTGAGCAATGTTTTAAAAAACGTTAAGCGGTAACCGTGCGGACAGCACCTTGTAACTGGTTAAGCGGTAAGCGGCCGATTTAAAAAAAAACGGGTTTTAATTTCCTATATAATTTTATACAAAATTACATATATATGTATATAAATACTAATACTCTTTGAAACTTTTATATATATCTAAAAATTCTAAACACTCTACCCAACAGTAAAAACACCCAATTAGTTTATAAGATAGCTATAAGACAATAATTATAGCCATAATATAATAAATAATAGATTTGACATAGATAAAATACCCCACATACATGATTCAGAAATATTTTTGCATCACATGTTTACATAGTTAAGCAGTAAACAATAGACTCATTATTGGATACCTTTCTAACCTATTGTTATATGTGCATATCATCAATTAGTCATACATTACAGCAGTACAATTAACTAAAGTATGCATTCTAAAATTAGATAATAGTTACATATATTTTACTTGTATAAATTACACTTTACAACAGTACCCTATTATCCCAACTTGCATACAAGTATGCATTCTATTAGAACTAGGCTTATCATAGGATATTTAATGTATATAAGTTTAATATATTATAGTCAGTAATACTTGGGACCATATAGTTTATATAAAGTTACAGGTGTACAGAAAATTTTAAAAAAACGGACAAAAAACGGCCAAAAAGTGGGAAAAAAACGGAAAAAACGGGTGAAAAACGGGAAAAAACGGCCGATTAATTACAAAAATGTTAAACGGCGATTTTGCCAAAAATCGAACGGCTGGGCCATTGGGCCGATTAAACGGCCGTTTAATCGGGCGCTCAGCCCGTTTTTCATTTCACTGATTCTGAGCCTTTCAATCTTGATTTTATGTCTCCAGAGGTGTAATAGACTTAAACTTGATTGTTGTGTGATGTTAATGTAATGGTCTACTACTCTTTCGTCCTAAGATGCCTTCTTTTTTGTAAGCCAAGATGTGGCAAACTTTAATTTTCATTTGTAGCACCTTAATTTGCACTCCATATCTCAAGTTTGTTGCCCAATTAATATATTTTTGCAAACATGTATATATATCCGTTTTTTTCCCGACTTTTTCCCGAATAGTTGACCGTACTTTTACCATACGTTGACCGTTTTTTAAGCCAAATTTTCCGCATAATTCCCGAATAATGAATTTTTCAGCTCGACCGTACGTATCCCGAATACCGAATTTGTTACTATGATTATGATATGGGTCCTTGTAGCTAATTCATTGGAGTGTCACACCCCATAACAGAGTTGAATGAACAAGAATGATCCATGCAGCCAAACCCAACATGGTTGCAAACTAGGAAGCAGCGTCACTTGCTGCTGTGGCTGTCATGCACGTGTCCAACTTACCCACCATGGGCATGCTTGGGCACACGGAGAATGGGTCCATTGCCTGCCCGTGCCCAGCACGTCCATGAAGGCCGCAATAAGAAGTGTAATTGTTCTACCTCCTTTTCCTCCTTCCCATTGGCCCATCCTCTTTTTCCTTCTCTTTACATGTCTCCCCCTCTACTTCATCAATCCTCATGCTGTCTTGCCCTTCCTCGCCACCATGGAAAAATATGTCCCACAGTAGCACACAACCTCTGTTATGTTTACTGCTACCTTCCTCTTCTCTTCCATACTATACTTGAACACGCATCCTCCTACACCACCACGAGCATAATGAAACTCCAAATCCAACACATCCCTATATCCTGTCATTCTTGTCTCCTCTCCATCCTCTCCACTTTAAGAATTTATACACATCCTCTTCCTCTTTTTTCACCTCTGATAGTAAACTATCATTGTTCAATACACAGTCCTTCGATTTTATAGGTTATAAATTGTAGCTGCAACTGTTTTATAGGTTATAAATTGTGGGTTCCATTCATATTTTAATTTTACAAATGTATTTTTGATCTGATTTCATAGTGATCTGCGCTATGGGCTTGATTTATATGCGAATATATTGTGGTATTCATTGTATTCTTAATTTGTGTTTGTTGCTTGAATTAGGAAAAATAGTTTAGGTGTCTTTGGAGTTGAGGCGATGAATAACTCCCAACACCCATGTATCCTTTTTTGAATTAGAAAATGTGATTGGCTTTCTTTAAAAGCTTGTAGATCTTTTTGTGATTATTAGTTATACATAGACACTCATATATATGTGCCTATAATTTTTTTTCCGTGCGCATATTTTTTGAAATCACCGTGTCCCGTGTCCACGTCCATATCTGTGTCCATGTATGTGTCCGTAATTCCTAGGTTGGGAACAACATTTAGATGATGATGTTGTTGATGGCCACTACTGCTGCTGTTTAACCATTTTCTTTTATTTTGAGATGCATGAAATCTGACTTGACCTATCATGATCATGTAAATCCATGTTGCAGCTTCTATATATTGATATGAAGTGCTTAATTCTATGAATCTATCTTTAGGTTCAATGTGTATAATGCTTTTATATTATTTTCATAAAACTTATTTTATTCCATACATGTAATTATTATCTAACTTTTGCTACCTACATTTTTTTTTACAGGGCAGGTAAAGCTTGCTCGGCATGTAATGTTGTTATGCCACTCAAATATTGCCTCTTCTGATTGCATAAAGATCCCAACACTCGTTGCTCTTCTTCGTTTTCTCACCTGTCGGAAAGCATTTAACAACGTCTTCCTTCGGCATTACTTGTTTTGCATTTTGCAAATTATAGCTGGGAGGTAAGTATACATTTTTGATTTTTTTTTTTGGTTGCAATATTTTTGTTGTAATTAATCTGGAGGTAACAGTTCTTTGTTTCCGGAAACTGGCTTATCACTATGGGAAAAAAATTACAAAGTAGTTAGCATCATACCATGCTTTGTTAGTAGTAAGTGGCTAATTACAAGGCTGCTTAAAGGTAAAAACATCATGGCAGAAACTAATATTATCTTGCTCATAATCATGCCATACAAGCTCATCTATTGAAAGAGGATTGCTTGCAATGTAACCAGAAGTTTTCCCTTCAGAATACATACCTATTTCAATATGAAACCATCAATTTAACACTGCCATTAGAACCTCAATGGAAAATCGGGCTTGAAGCCTCATGGTCGTTGAGCACTTGGCTTTAATACTGGATCTTTGTTTCCACACTTAATTTTCATATAATTCCAAGTCATTGGTGTTTCATAATGATCTAGACATTCTAAGACCAAAAACAATATGCCTGACTGTTAAGCTACTAGCGACTTATTTATCCGAGCTTGGGACTGGCTACATTTGCACATTATTAGGTCAATTTAGTGGTATAAGTAAAAAATTGAATAAGTTTATAGAAAACCTCTTTGAGCTTATGGTTTATTGGATGACATTTCGTTATGCACTTAAGGTGATCAAGGTATATGTCTCTCTGAAGGCTGCGAACTACTACATAAGTGTATTTGTAGTTATGCTATTTTTTGAACTAGTCATTATCAAATTTGTATTGGTTTTATTATATTTTCTGTCACGTCTCTGAATTGACCTAACTATCTTTTTCCTTGCTGTGGCCTGGGAATGCCATTTTGTTTTTCACAGACCACCAACTCTTTCTGGTGTTCGTAGAGTTCATCCACATCCTGTTGTTGATACATTACCGCTAGATGAACTGAAAATCAGAACATCCATAATTCGAGCAAGAATATTTGGACAGCAGGAATCTCAGCTTGATGATACCGTTCAAAATGATGTCTCCTTGCCCGTACTTGAACCTCAGGGGTCTAATGTTAACAACACTGAAAAATCTTATGCTTTGCAAGACGTTGAACCTGCTAAAGAGACTGATAATGTGTCTTGTAGTAACGAGAGAAGGGTACTCAAGATTAAGGTTAAACAGCACTCTGTTTCTGGAAAAGCAGACGGGACCGACAATTTGACACAAACTTCTCGGGGGCGAGGTCATGAAGAAAATGATATGGGACCTTGCAGTTCTGTATCAGTGGATGCACCACCAAAACCCCCAACAAATAATACGCAGAATGCTGGTCAGAGAGCTGTGGAAGAGGTGAATTCTTTCCGTGAGCCTGAGTCTCGAATAACTGCAAGCGTAGGAAGTGCTAAGCTAATGAACAGCGATGACGAACTAGTAAAGGAGCTACAGTGTACTGCTGACTCCAGGAATGCGTCTTTTCCAGAAGTTGGATTATCTCCTGCTGCCAGTAGAGACGGTAGAGAGGCTAACGAGAATACTAGTGCCTTCCCAGGACAATCTTTTCAGAGGATTGAAGAAAATAAAACTCCTGCTAGCGATGGAGGTGAATCTAGGCGGAAGGAAAAGAAAGAGAAACACAAAGACAAGAAGAGGAAAAGGGAGGACAAAGACAAAAGTAGGCGTGACGATCCAGAGTATTTGGAGCGAAAACGGTTAAAAAAAGAAAAGAAGAGAATTGAGAAAGAAATGGCCAAGGCTAAAAAGGATGCAGGCAAATCTATCGTGGAGCAAAAGCCCATAGAGGTTTCACAGTCAAAAGAGCCTCCTGCTGCAAATTTGAGAACATCAGAAGAAACAATCTCTGGTGCTCAAATCAGCCAGCAATCTGTCGACAGGAAACCATCTACAAAGGTCAAGATCAAAATAAAACCTCGTATACCTGGCAACATATAGTCTGCATGCATCGCTAGAATAAGCTGCATGTTGAGGTGTATAATTTTGTCTTATTGATTGTATCTTAGGGAATGTTTGAAGCATGTAGTTTGTCTTCATAACATTTAAATGCAGTGGGTTCCATTTGTAGATGAGTGTTTCCATATGCATACTGGTGTTTAATGGAAATTTCTCCGGTCCCACCGGTTCTTTACCACAACCTCAACCACTTTGAAGCAAATAAAACATGTGCAAGTTAAAATTCTGGCTTTCATTCATGTTTTTGAATTCACAGTTTATAACCGAGCCGTACCCTACAAAGCTAGTCCTTAGTGTTTACAAATGTTGCGAGAGACGCTTTAAGCCAGAAATCCTAGTCTAACTTGCCAACTTTTCTTTTCTGATTGGTGAACTACGTGTGCTTATGTTGTGACTTTCCGCATGTTGTTTATTTATTTTTATTTTTGGGTACCTTTAAAGAAACATATCCATTCGTTATGTGGCTGGCAGGGGCTTGAACACAGAAGAACGCAACCTGGTTATTACCCTACAAAATGACAACTGTTTGTTGAATAATCTGCGCAGGAACATAGTATTTCAGTAAACTCGTTTTCTTTCTTGTGGATGCAGCCTCTCCTTATGGCATGAAGTAAATATCAATTCGGAGGGCATGAAGTAAATATCAATTCAGAGGGCTGTAAGCTATGTGGTAGGACGAGAGGCAAAATAATAATAACAACAATGACGGCAACAATAACAACAAATTTGAGGCTAAGCTGCGTCGGTCTAGCGACCTTTTTGCTAGCTAAAGCTACTGACCCAATAGCTTTTATCATAGCCGTGTCGTTTTTCTGTAGCTATTGTGGTTTTCGGTAATAATTAGATAGATACTATGCTGTAAATAACTTTTGTGTGGTTTACAAGACATACTTAGCATCAGTAGGTTATTTTTGCGGTTCACAACATTGGTCGATTTTTGGTAATGGGTGTCAAAATTGTAGTTTGGTGGTGGTTCTCACGCAAGTCAATGTGAATTTGTCTTACATAAACTGACTCGGAATTTTAAATACTATAGGAAATCAGGACCAGACGCGTCAACCAGAGCGCTCACCATCTTGTTGTTTTTCCATTACAGTGTTCTCTATATTTTTACTTTTTACTAGTATTGCATATTCATTCCAATTCACGATAATGTTTGGCTAAGGCGTAATTTTTTTTTATTTTTTTTTATTTTGGTTTAATTCTGCGTCACATGCATCCAAGCTGATGTGAAACTGTTGAACCCAATGTCCACCTGGTATAATATTTTTTACAATGCCGTTAGATAAGAAACATACCTGATTTGTGACATCTAATTAAGAACTGAAACTCGACCTTTATAGTCTTTTGTGTTTATTCAAATAATATACAGAGAAGTGATATGGTGATTTATAAAGAGTTCGTTATTGTATTATATAATATAATTAGTCTCTGTGATATGCCAATTTTTTGTATTAATAGTAGAAATTGATATGCATCCTTTTAGAAGTCAGATTATCGAACTTTGTGAACTCAGAACCGAACCAGATGGACAACATACAAACTATATACGACTTGGTTACTTCCAAATATGTCCTGACACGATTCATAAATTCTGGATTGAGAACTGATTTTCTTTGGGTTGGGTTCTCAGAGGTGTGGGTATGTATCACCTACTTAAAATTTTATTACACAATATAATAATGAAAAATTTGCATATTGTTTGACAGCCATTCTCCAAAAAGACAATTTAGTCAAGTTCTAATATTCAAAAATAACCTTGATAACTCTATTCACACGATCATCTTTGTCATATTTATATCATTTGGCCTCCAACATCTCACTTATTTGATGTGAGCCTTAATATCTCTGGTTATCTTACGTGAGAGCAAAGTTCATGCTTATCTTGCAAAAAATACTCCTCTTTCTACTACTCGGTAAAGTTGCTTAATGATATGCTAAAATATGAATCTTCAGATTTGTTTGAAATGGGATCATTTTAACATAATTTTTTAATGGTTAAGTATATAGTTTAATATTTCCTTGCCTAAATGTCTGGATGGTTGGCTTACACTGTGTTAATACGTTAAAAAGTAATTATATGTGTATTTTTATAAAATTGAGCAACAAATCAAGCATTTACAAACATTAAAACTTTACTTTTATATAGTGAGATTTTATTGTGCTAATTCAACTAGTAATCATCGTGATTAGCACGTGCTTTCATCTACTAATACTAATAAAAGTGAGTTGGTTATATTTCCAAGTTAATAATAATAATAGAATTTAAGGTCAAATGTTGGTTGTTGCACATGTCGTGGATTTGAATCTTATTGGGGTAGTATGGGAGCGAAACATTAACAGACTTCCAGATTTGTAACTGATCCCACCAAAAAAGTTATTTGCAATCCGCACAATGAAAAAGATAATCTTATAATTTTGATCAATCAAGATAGAGAATCTCAACCCTCCCTTCCAAAATGGAGCTTTCACCTTAACTCCCCTGCTTCTACCATTACTGATCTTTTACTCATTTTTTAAAACTTTATTTTCTTTATTAGTGGAGATTGCACTTATGTTAAACATAATTGCCTCTTTACTTTTGTTCTCGATTTACAAAATACATTTGTTGCAAGCTCCATATCCCACCACTTCATTCTCTAATATCTTTTTTACCACTTTCCTATATCTATTATTAGATGATTATTGATAACAGACACACCTTTAATAGTGAAAACACGATGCTTATTTAATAATCACGTTTTAGCTTCAATGAAAAAGGTGTTGTTATAGGCATGGTTCATTCAAACATTATATTATTATAGAATGCGTATCTCCAATTTGAAAAATATGTTCTTTACTTCTATAAATAGAGTGAGTTTTTTGAGCAAATTACTACTATGTTTTTATTGTATGATACCTAACTTTTTTTTTTGACAACATTGTATGATACCTAACTAATCATATAGTAGTGTTCTCAAATACGAAGTCCTCTTGATTCTCTATATTCTCACATTTTTCACTCACTATTCTTGTTCTTTTCACTCATGTTTTCTCACACCTATCACTAGTTCTCTCTTACTAGTTTTATGTTCCCAATTGTATGTTCTACCCATTCATCCACACCTTCATCACCTTTAAATGACATCACCCTAGTTTAAATATGTCTAAATTTTTCCTTTATTGATACATAATTCCATTGTACAAAAAACACTACATAAAATAATTCCTCAAGTTCCCCCCAATTCATGTAAGGTATGAAGTCTCTCTCCTCGTCAGAACAACATCGTCCTACATAACAGACTTATCAAGTCTCTCTTTGCTTACATGCTTTTCCCGTTGAAACAACAATATATCAAATATAATGGTTCCTAAGGTCTCTATCTTTCCCCTACTTCAACTGTTTTTTCAATTTTCTTCTTTGCTATTATCCAACCTTTAGTTCAATTGAATTCTTTAGTTTTCTCTCTCTCTCTCTCTCTTTTAGGTCACCCACTTAAAAGCTTTTCCTTTGATTGTACAATTGAAAAGTTGTTTTTTGACTACACACAGTTCTCCAAAGTCTCTCTCCCCACTATCCCATTATTTTCTTATAATTGTGCACACTAAAACCACAACCTAAAGTGTGTGTATATATATATATTTATATATATATATATATATATATATATATATATATATAGAGAGAGAGAGAGAGAGAGAGAGAGAGACTTGATTACACTCGAGTGTACAGATTGCACAGATACACTCAAGTGTGTTTGCATATCAAGACTATTGTTTGCAAGATGTAAACCATTGATCTTCATTGTCATACTGTAATTAGGCTACATACAAATTTTGAGCCCATTTGGATGAGTGTAAGTCACTCATCCTAGGGCAACAAAATCGACACACAAAACAAATTTGAAATGCATAATTTTTGTGGTCTTTATAACATGACCTATAAATCTCCAAATGTCCTCAAATTTTTTATATGAGTTATTCACAGACGATTAAGAAGATCAACAGATTAGATTTTTGAAGAAAATATTGCATCATGAAAAACTACTTGAGTGTATTCTGCTCCGAATACACTCAAGTGTATTCTAGCCTGACTCTCTCTCTCTCTATATATATATATATGTATATATATATATATATATATATATATATATATATATATATATATATATATATATATATATATATATGAGGTTAGGAAGTATGTACCGACCGGTACATGTAACTTACGTGTACTGGCCATTAAAATAGCATATGTAGAGTATGTTGATAAAATCCAGCCATATGGATTGATTCAACTCTATATAGATTAGATGTCTTTAAAAAATTATAACCATATCTTACGTAGATCATGAGATATAGCCATACATCATTCAATGGTTTATGCAATTTTTGCAACTTACCATTGATTAGAAAATAGACATTTTCTTTTATTGTATGCTCTATGAATATCAGATTGCGATGATTTTTGGTACACATCTTATCTAAGGGATATACTATACATCCATAAGGTTGGATTATTCAATACAATTTTACAATCCCCATAAATGAAGGTGGGTACATGTAAGCTACATGTACTTGGGTACACAATTATTTTAGCCTATATATATATGTCAGGAACGTGTCAAAATATCTACAAAAACACCTTGTATAGGCATGAGATACATGTACAAACACACGCGCGTGTGCGCGCACACACACACAAATGCATGGGCATGCACACACACACACACACACACACACACACACACACACACACACACACACACACACACACACACACATATATATATATATATATATATATATATATATATATATATATATATATATATATATATATATATATATATATATATATAAAAAACAAGAAGACCCCCTTCCCCCTATTTATTGTAGTGTGTTTAAATAGACTAAGCTGTTTAGTTGAGTATAAAATTGAATAAGGGAAATGTAAACCATTGAAACTTTTTTACAATAGGCCTTACTTTTCTCATGTGGCATATGAGGATGATAAAATCAGTTCTGCCAAGGCATATATTAGACATGTTGATATTATTTTGGATTGTTTTAGTCTGTTTGGAAAATGCCTTAGGTTAATCGATATATGTGGAGAAAATTGTGGCCTAGTTTCCCACTCAGTCTCCATGGTAGTGAAACGTTCCATCTTCTCTATAGAAGGTATCAAAATTCCATCATCTCTAGAGAAGGTATCAATATGAAAAATATTTAGAGAAGTATCTTGGTGCTCTTGTGATCTATGTCTGAGTAACTAATGCTAAATATGGTGATATATTGACAAATTTGATAGGAGAGTTATTAGGTAGGAAACACATAACTTGTCATTGGATGGAAATATATACTTAGCGATGACAGTTCTTGCAACATGCATAACACAATCACACTAGTCTCTTTCTTTAATGGCCTAGGATTGAATGATTGCAAACTAAATGGAGGCTTAGTCATTCCTGCGATGTCTGACTGGAACAAGGCTATCTCAATGAAGTGCGCATGGGAACTTCATCTAGGGAGAATTGTAACTTGGTCACAATGTCTGAAACATAAATATAATCTTATAGATGATTACAGTAGGAATATCATTTTAAGTGGAGAGGATACTCCATATAGTATGACAAATGGGTGCCAAAAGAAGGTAAATTACTCCTAAACTCTACTTGATTTGTGAAGGATGATATTAATATCTAATAGTCTCTTCATTAGTCACTCTAAATGGGTGGGACATCGATTTCTTACAAATCTCCCTCTTTGACTATTGTATGAAAGATTAGTACACTCTCACAGACTATGCGTGATGCACCAAAGTATTGTTGGGCATAAATCATAGTATAACAAGTAAATTCAGTGAAAAGTCAACTCATACAATCCTAAGGACAAACGGCGGCAAGAACATTACTGGAGCATGGAAAATAATATGGCATTTAAAGGCCCCGACTAAGCTTAAAGTATTCACTGAGTTGGAAATGCATGGCGCACCGATGACATATGAATGGTAAATTGTTAGACATTTTATAGATGGCCCTATATGTCCTATATGTGAGTCTATGCATGAAGCAATTGTACATACATTACATGACTATACAGTTGCTAAGGAGGTTTGGAAAAGAATCAGGATTGAAGAGCATGTTACAAATTCCTACACATCAATTCTAATTGCTTGGATTGGAATAAACCTTAAAGCAAGATTGCAAAATGTTTTCATTATTGGCTGTTATTAGATTTTTCTAAGTAGGAGTCAATCCAATTTCAACTCAATGGAATGTAAAACAAGCCATATTTATAATTCCAAACTAGTTAATGTTATCAGAATTAATGATGATTGGAGCCCGCAGACGAATCAAAGGTTTAACTTTCCAACACCCACATGTCCAGTTTTTTCATCACCTTTAAATAACATCACCCTAGTTAAAATACATCTAAAGTTTTTCCTTCACTAATACATATTTCTTGTTAAAAAACATCATGCTACATAAAATAGTTCTTCAAGTCTCCCCCATTAATGTAAGGTATGAAGTCTCTCTCCTTGATAAAACAACATCCTTCTACATAACAAACTTATCAAGCCTCTTTTTTCCACTAATAGATGCTTTTCCTATTGAAACAACAATATACTATATAAAATGGTTCCTAAAGTCTCTCTCTCCTCTATTTCCACTATTTTGCCAATTTTCTTCTTTGCTATTATGCCACCTCTTATTCAATTGAATTCTTTACTTTCTCTTTCTCTCTATCTCTTTATCTTTCTTTCAGGGCACCAACTCAAAAGCTTTATCCTTTGATTGCACACATGAAAAGTTGTTTCTTGATTACACACAGTTAACCAAAGTCTGTCTCTTCACTATCCCATTCTTTTCTTGTAATTGTGCAGATTAAAAGTTCAACCCCACGTATTTGTACAATTTATATATATTTTATATTTATTTCAAACATGGGTCAAAATATCTTAAAAACACCTTGTATAGGCTTGAGACGCATGTACAAACACACGTGTGTCCACACACACGAATGCACGCATGTGCACGCATGTACACTCTCTCTCTCTCACACACACATACATAAATAAATAAATAAATTATATATATATATATATATATATATATATATATAATTAAAACAAGGAGACCCTTTTCATCCTATTTATGTGTAATTAGTTTAAATAGACTAAGCCATTTTATTGAGAATAAAATTGAATAAGAGAAATGTAAACCATTGAAACTCTTTTACAAAAGGCCTTCCTTTTCTCATGAGGCATTTGAGGATGATAAAATAAGTTTTTCCAAGGCAAATTTTAAACATGCTGATGTTATTTTAGAATGTTTTATTATGTTTAGGAAGGCCTCGGGTTAACCAATATCTGTGGAGAAAATTATGGCCTATTTTCTTCTCCGTCTCCATGGTAGTGAGAAATTCCATCCTCTCTAGAGCAGGTATCAAAATTCCATCTTTTTAGTGCAAGTATCAATATGATAGATAATTGAGGGAAGTATCTTGGTGCTCTTGTGATCTATGTACGAGTAACTAATGCTACATATGGAAATGTAGTTGACAATGTTGGTAGCAGAGTTATTAGGTGGGAAACACATATCTTGTCATTGGATGGACATATATACTTTGCCCATGACAGTTCATTCAACATGTGTGATGGAGTGGAATTTTGGAATCCTAAAATGTCCAATGATTTAAGTGAAAGCATAAGGTTTAGATAGATTGAGGGTTCCAAGCTCGTGACAAAGTAGGTTTGCTGATTGATGTTAATATCATGATTAAGATCCTTAACTTTATGCCTTTTTGCGAAATTTAATTGAATGGTCCAATAGCTGAGTTTTGTCACCAAATTTGAGTGGAATGTATCTCGAGAGGTAGGGAAGGTATGGTTAAAGTTTGGTGGAAATTGGATATTCCTAGAAGGAGTTATTTAGGTTTAAAATGTGTGAAATAATGTGCCTTTTTGGTGTTTGATGGACCAAGTTTAATATCTCTGCCCTAGGTTGGCTGTGTCACACGCCCCTTTTAAGTGGCAAGCTGCACGACTTCTTGCGTGCCTTAGATCTCTGATCTTTTGGTTGCAGGCAGTCACAAGGGGGTAGCCACGGATTATTGTGTAAGACTGCAGAAAACCCTTGGATCCTCTGATCGAATGACGGATAACTCTCCTTCTACCTTACATTTACAACCTTGACCACAAAGGCAATCACGCACGTCACCCTACTCACTAGACATGGTGTGAGAGGGAGGTTTAGCCCAATAGTTGGCTCCGTACTGGCTTAAGCTTTCTTTTGACCCCTCATTTACAGTTTCCTGTAGAGAGACGAGGGAGTACCATCTTCCCATCATCCTTGCATCTCCACCCATCTGTACATGAGAGACATGAGGGGAAAAGGATGGATAAGTAGCGTTCGATGGTGAGTATAGAGCATGACTAGAGCTTCTTCGACCCCATTGGAATCTCAACATCCACATATATGTCCAGGCGGAGGCCTCTCCCATGGCAGACGAAGAAGGTCCCCACAATACCAGGGACCTGGCTCGGGGGAGGATGGTGAGGCATCCTCGACGCAATCAAAGAATACCCATGGATTCATCTAGGATTTTCGATGCCTGAGAAACTTATTAGGATGTGCTTCACGCCTGGGAGGACTATGCCCTCTCCTCGCCGCCATGGTGGTGGTTGCTGCTGGCGAACTCTAGAAGAAGGTGGGGAATCTACAGCTGGAGCTTGGCGGCTCAGCCCACGGACGGCCAAGGAAGGATGCCCGACGGCTATCCAAAGAGGCCGAAGGAGGAGATTAGACCCAGGCGGAGTCCTTGGCGGCGCACAGCGGGACTAGCCGAGAGCCCGGATGAGTCGTTTTGCGGAAGGGGGGAGCCGCCGTGATGCTCTGTTTCACAGAGGAAACAGAGCCTGCTAGCCTCGTGAGAACGAAAGAGGACAGACTGGGTCTAGCCGTGTGAACTGCCAGAGAACCAGGCGGCCAAGCCAGTAAGGATGCACCCAGTCCAGGACACGTGGCCGCCTCTGATTGGCCAATAAAGGTAAACAATTTAGTAAATATCCATTTCTTAGATATTTCGTAATAAATAGCCCGATGATCTGAAAAATACAAATAAGGTATCAAAATTCTCAGAAAAATGTATAGAACAATATGAAAGCATAATATCAACATTTTATAATAAATAATAAACGAAGACCTAAAATTATGGAAAAAATGTCAGGAAGTATATAATAATGTTTAGAATGCATATGGTGTCAGAAATTATGATGTTGATGCACAAAATTATGTAATTTGCTTAATGTTTCCATTTAGGGCTTTTAACACTAAATGAAATGTAATAAATGCATGCATGCTCAATAAATGATGAGGTTTATAGAAAACCCTCATATTTGTAACTGGAAGATAATATATAAATCTGAGATCAGTTATATACATGAAATTCATGTTATATGAAGAGAGCCCTTAATACATGTGATGTAACCATATATGGTTAATGAAAGTGACATAATGTTAAATACGTTCACATAATAATGTGACACATGAGTATATCCAGTTAATGAACTATAATCTGGAATATGACATCAGTAAGATAATTCTAAGATAAGAATACAAGTGAAAGTGGGAATGTCCTACTAAGTTAAGTAAACCCTAAAATGGATATAATTAGGGTTAAGATGATGAGAACCTAATGATAGTATATGATCTTGTCTTAATCAGGTTTAACAAAGAAATAGATGACATGAGGAATATGTGATTAGGATGTATTTTTGGAAGGTACGCCATTACCTCTTACTTGGATTATTAAGCAATATGCTTGTGTTATATGAGTAGTAAAATACTTGGCATATGGTATTGGATGAAATGATTGTTCTTGTATGATATGTTACTTGATTTTCCATATTTATGGCTATGAACACATGAAACATAATATACCTGTTCCATTATATGAAAGCACTATATCTCTTTGGTAAGCATAGTGCTAGTGAGTGATCTATCTCTTTGGTAAGCATATCACATGTACAATGATCTATCTATTTGGTAAGCAGATCATGATGCCTAGATGCATCTATCCCATTGGTAGGTAGATGCACAAGCATATAATGGAAAATGAGCTTAAAATATGTGTTCTCTTTTATTAATGAATATATTTGTGCAAGTATATGCTTTTCTTATTTTTGTTTAATGTTGCCAAGTATTAGTTTTACCTTATTGCCAAGATATGATGAGAGGTTTATAAAAGATACGTAGGCGTACTCAGAACAATATTTTTGAATATTGTGCTGACGTGTACCACATGTAATCTTTTGTTTAGGTTGTGGTCTTGTGCTCTTGAAGATCTAGGATAGTTGCGAGTTGTATAGCGAGCTGATGTACAGGTGGACCTGTTGTCTTAAGATCCTATAGTTTAGATGTAGTACATGTATATGTATAAGTTGTTGTTCAATATGTAATATCAAATGTTGTAACAATTCATGTTGTAATTATATGTTGAATGGTGAACATGTGTGTATGGTTTTATTATTGTTCATGTACATGTGCTACTGATGTATGTTCCTTCTGACTCCCTCAATTTTCTTTTTCTTATCCTGGCGTGGGGTGTTTAAATTGGGATTCTCACTGAGGTGAGGGTTTCAATTTTGACGTCACACATCAGATTAAGTTTTAGAAAATCCGGGGACGTCACAGGTGGTATCAGAGCATGAACAATAGCAAAGCTTGACATTTGCTCATTATGCAACTCAAAACTAAAGAAACTTAAACTTAATAATCTTTAGGGTTATATTAGTCTTCTTTTAGAGACTAGATGACCTAGCCTCTAGGTTAGCACCTAGATGTCTGAGAACAAGGTCTAGACTGGTGCTTGTTGAGTAGAAGGTCCTTAGATGTTGTTTTTTCCTTGTAGTGCAGCGATATGGGACGTTGCACTATTTGGAAATGACGTGCATTAAGGGAAGAGAAACCCTAGACATATTGCGCACGTTGTCTAGAGTAGCTACACTAGTCTACCCCTTGTTCTCACCCTTTTCACTAGTTTTCATGACACTGTACTCTCTACTATGTGTGGGACACTCATTTTCAGGATTTGGTTTTTGATTCCATATGGATCGAACCTCGATAGTTTTCTCTGACGCTTGTTTTATCGGAGAAAAACAATATAATATTTTACTATGTATATGTATTACAAAAATGTGTCCCAACACATGTACGAGTAGGAGGTGATCATGCAACCTAAGTGAAAGCATATGACATCAGTCTAGAAGAGAGAGTAGTTCTAGATTAGATGTCTAGAGCCTTTTTGATATATATGATAGATGGAATATATGAAATAAGCTTTGATGTAAGTCTTATATAGATGACATAAGATGGTTATGATTATTTATGTTGTTTTGAGGACTTAAGTTCAATTTTGAGGATTGAGATAAGTTTTGATGAGAAAAGTAACTAGACTTTTATGAGATAAGATATGTTAAGACATGGTTGTGAGTCAGCATGAGCCTCAAGCTCTTTTACAAAGGAGGACCTCTAGTGTTAGGACCAGTTTCAGGGTTAACTCCAGAGAGAGTGAGACCCTTTGGGAGGAGGTTAGAGAACCTAAACTCCAAGATATGAGAATTACGAGATATGTGATATGATATGTCTGAAACTAGACTACTCCTGAGTGAACGAGTTGAGTTGCTTAATGCATGATTCCTATAGTCTTGTTGAACCCTAGATTTCCTTGGGAGGACCAAACCCTAGAGTCAGCGAGAGGCTGGTTATATATGTGCATATGTGGATAAGAATATGAGAACCTACCATCTGGGTGAGGGAGAGAGCCCAAGACCCTGGAGGAGGTAGCTATGTTAGTTTCTGTGAAGCCTCATACTCGGGTTGGTGGTTTCTCAAGTAGGAATCTAGTGGTGTATATGAGAGAGTTTTAGGTAAGCATATGTCATGGATAAAGACCTATGAAGAGTATGCCATATCATGTTTTAGTTTGTGCTTATGTGGCTAGAGCTAGTAAAGCAACCAACTAGTACCAATGAGGTAATCTGAGAACCCTAGACAATGAGAGGAAAGATAAAGTATATGTGTATGAGATACTCATAGAGTTGAGTGAGCTCAGAGAGACTGAGCATGACACTACCCTCATGATATGGGTTAGGAGAACCTTAGTTGGATTAGATAAAGTTTTGATATACATTTGATAAGCCACTCACATAACTTTGTTTAGTATGACCATGATATAATAGATGTAAGGATGTGATCTAATCTTGAGATGTATATCTATAATGACATGATGAACAACCTAGAGATGGTTTAATAGATGTTAACGCATATATGGTTAACATACACATGAATAATGTTGATAATGCGATATTGTTGGTTAATCTTACGATGACGTCATTAATAAATGTTTCAATTTAGTATGAAAAAGAAATAAGATCATATGAATGAAACATGTTACATGAGGTGTTAATCTTAGTGCCTAATAAAGATGAATATATATATATATATACATATAGTTTGACAGCTAGCACAACATAATAGTTTTGACACCTTGATGTATGAGTTAATCTTAGTTAACTCCTTTAGAACATGATAATATGATGTGGGAACCCTAATGCCTGACTAAAGATGAAGATGCAACCCTAATATACGAGATATGTAATGACATAACTGAAGTTTCTAAACATTGAACGGAGTGTTTGTGCACCAAGATGGTTGTAACCCCCCCCCCCCCCCCCCGAATAGTGCTTTGGATACATGGTTCTAGGTAATTCTTGCGGATATGTTACACATAGAATAGTGCCTACATGAGGATGAATACGAGATAAGGTTTTCCCTGAAAGTATGAGTATGGTTTACTTTCGAGGATGAAAGTTCTTTTAAGATGTATATGATGTGACCAAGGGGGTTTTCTGGCTTAATTTCGAGGAAAAAATATCTTTTAAGGTGTGTAGGATGTGATGGAGTGGACTTTTGGAATCCTAAAATGTCCAATGATTTAAGTGAAAGCATAAGGTTTAGATAGATTGAGGGTTTCAAGCCTGTGACAAAGTAGGTTTGCTGATTGATGTTAATATCATGATTAAGATCCTTAACTTTATGCCTTTTTGAGGAATTTAATTGAATGGCCAATAGTTGAGTTTTGTCACCAAATTTGAGTGGAATGTATCTAGAGAGGTAGGGAAGGTATGGTTAAAGTTTGGTGGCAATTGGATATTCCTAGAAGGAGTTATTTAGGTTTGAAATGTGTGAAATAATGTGCCTTTTTGGTGTTTAATGGACCAAGTTTAATATCTCTGCCCTAGGTTGGCTGTGTCACGCGCCCCTTTTAAGTGGCAAGATGCATGAATTCTTGCGTGCCTTAGATATCTGATCTTGTGCTTGCAGGCAGTCACAAGGGGGTAGCCACAGATTGCTGTGTAAGACTGTTGAAAACCCTTGGATCCTCTAATCGAACGACGGATAACTCTCCTTCTACCTTACAGTTACAAGCTTGACCACAACGGAAATCACACACGTCACCCTACTCACTGGTCATGGTGTGAGAGGGAGGTTTATCCCAATAGTTGGCTCTGTACTGGCTTAAGCTTTCTTTTGACCCCTCATTTACAGTTTCCTATGGAGAGACGAGGGAGTACCATCTTCCCATCATCCTTGCATCTCCACCCATCTGTACAGGAGAGACATGAGGGGAAAAGCATGGAGAAGTAGCGTTCGATGGTGAGTATAGAGCATGCCTAGAGCTTCTTCAACCCCATTGAAATCTCAACATCCACATATCTGTCCAGGCAGAGGCCTCTCCCATGGAAGACGAAGAAGGTCCCCACAATACCAGGGACCTGGCTCGGAGGAGGATGGCGAGGCATCCTCGACGCAATCAAAGAATACCCATGGATTCATCTAGGATTTTCGATGCCCAAGAAACTTATTAGGACGTGCTTCACGCCCGGGAGGACTATCCCCTCTCCTCGCCGCCATGGCGGCGGTTGCTGCTGGCAAACTCTAGAAGAAGGTGGGGAATCTACAGCTGGAGCTTGGCGGCTCAGCCCACGGACGGCCAAGGAAGGATGCCCGACGGCTATACAAAGAGGCCGAAGGAGGAGATTAGACCCGGGAGGAGTCCTTGGCGGCACATAGCAGGACTAGCCGCGAGCCCAGAGGAGTCGTTTTGCGGAAGGGGGGAGCCGCCGTGATGCTCTGTTTCATAGAGGAAACAGAGCCTGCTAGCCTCGCGAGAATGAAAGAGGACAGACCGGGTCTAGCCGTGTGAACCGCCAGAGAACCAGGCGGCCAAGCCAGTAAGGATGCACCCAGTCCAGGACACGTGGCCGCCTCTGATTGGCCAATAAAGGTAAACAATTCAGTAAATATCCAGTTCTTAGATATTTCGTAATAAATAGCCCGATGATATGAAAAATACAAATAAGGTATCAAAATTCTCAGAAAAATGTGTAGAACAATATGAAAGCATAATATCAACATTTTAATGCAATAATCTCAGTGATATCATGTAAGATGTAAAATGGTCTTTTTAAGTATAATAAATAATAAACGAAGACTTAAAATTATGGAATAATGTTAGGAAGTATATAATAATGTTTAGAATGCATATGATGTCAGAAATTATGATGTTGATGCACAAAATTATGTAATTTGCTTAATGTTTCCATTTAGGGCTTTTAACACTAAATGAAATGTAATAAATGCATGCATGCTCAATAAATGATGAGGTTTATAGAAAACCCTCATATCTGTAACTGGAGGATAATATATAAATCTGAGATCAGTTATATACATGAAATTCATGTTATATGAAGAGAGCCCTTAATACATGTGATGTAACCATATATGGTTAATGAAAGTGACATAATGTTAAATACGTTCACATAATAATGTGACACATGAGTATATCCAGTTAATGAACTATAATATGGAATATGACATCAGTAAGATAATTCTAAGATAAGAATACAAGTAAAAGTGGGAATGTCCTACTAAGTTAAGTAAACCCTAAAATGGATATAATTAGGGTTAAGATGATGAGAACCTGATGATAGTATATGATCTTGTCTTAATCAGGTTTAACAAAGAAATAGATGACATGAGGAATATGTGATTAGGATGTCTTTTTGGAAGGTACGCCATTACCTCTTACTTGGCTTATTATGCAATGTGCTTGTGTTATATGAGTAGTAAAATACTTGGCATATGGTATTGGATGAAATGATTATTCTTGTATGATATGTTACTTGATTTTCCATATTTATGGCTATGAACACATGAAACATAATATACCTGTTCCATTATATGTAAGCACTATATCTCTTTGGTAAGCATAGTGCTAGTGAGTGATCTATCTCTTTGGTAAGCAGATCACATGTACAATGATCTATCTCTTTGGTAAGCAGATCATGAGGCCTAGATGCATCTATCCCATTGGTAGGCAGATGCACAAGCATATAATGGAAAATGAGCTTAAAATATGTGTTCTCTTTTGTTAATGAATATCTTTGTGCAAGTATATGATTTTCTTATTTTTATTTAATGTTGCCAAGTATTAGTTTTACCTTATTGCCAAGATATGATGAGAGGTATATAAAAGACACGTAGGCGTACTCTGTACAATATTCTTGAATATTGTGCTGACATGTACCACATGTAATCTTTTGTTTAGGTTGTGGTCTTGTGCTCTTGAAGATCCAGGATAGGTGCGAGTTGTATAGCGAGCTGATGTACAGGTGGACCTGTTGTCTTAAGATCCTGTAGTTTAGATGTAGTACATGTATATGTATAAGTTGTTGTTCAATATGTAATATCAAATGTTGTAACAATTCATGTTGTAATTATATGTTGAATGCTGAACATGTGTGTATGGTTTTATTATTGTTCATGTACATGTGCTACTGATGTATGTTCCTTCTGACTCCCTCGATTTTCTTCTTCTTATCCTGGCGTGGGGTGTTTAAATTGGGATTCTCGCTGAGGTGAGGGTTTCAATTTTGACGTCACACATTAGATTAAGTTTTAGAAAATCCGGGGACGTCACATGTGGTATCAGAGCATGAACAATAGCAAAACCTGACATTTACTCATTATGCAACTCAAAACTAAACAAACTTAAACTTAATAATCTTTAGGGTTATATTAGTCTTATTTTAGAGGCTAGATGACCTAGCCTCTAGGTTAGAACCTATATGTTTGAGAACAAGGTCTAGACTGGTGCTTATTGAGCAGCAAGTCCTTAGATGTCGTTCTTTCCTTGTAGTGCAGCGGTATGGGACGTTGCACTATTTGGAAATGACGTGCATTAAGGGAAGAGAAACCCTAGACATATTGCGTGCGTTGTCTAGAGTAGCTACACTAGTCTACCCCTTGTTCTCACCCTTTTCACTAGTTTTCATGACACTGTACTCTCTACTATGTGTGGGACACTCGTTTTCAGGATTTGATTTTTGATTCCAAATGGATCGAACCTCGATAGTTTTCTCTGACGCTTGTTTTATCAGAGAAAAACTATATAATATTTTACTATGTATATGTATTACAAAAATGTGTCCCAACACATGTACGAGTAGGAGGTGATCATGTAACCTAAGTGAAAGCATATGACATCAGTCTAGAAGAGAGAGTAGTTCTAGATTAGATGTCTAGAGCCTTTTTGATATATATGATAGATGGAATATATGAAATAAGATTTGATGTAAGTCTTATATAGATGACATAAGATGGTTATGATTATTTATGTTGTTTTGAGGACTTAAGTTCAATTTTGAGGATTGAGATAAGTTTTGATGAGAAAAGTAACTAGACTTTTATGAGATAAGATATGTTAAGACAAGGTTGTGAGTCAGCATGAGCCTCAAGCTCTTTTACAAAGGAGGACCTCTAGTGTTAGGACTAGTTTCGGGGTTAACTCCAGAGAGAGTGAGACCCTTTGGGAGGAGGTTAGAGAACCTAAACTCCAAGATATGAGAATTCTGAGATATGTGATATGATATGTCCTAAACTAGACTACTCCTGAGTGAACGAGTTGAGTTTCTTAATGCATGATTCCTATAGTATTGTTGAACCCTAGATGTCCTTGGGAGGACCAAACCCTAGATTCAGCGAGAGGCTGGTTATATATGTGCATATGTGGATAAGAATATGAGAACCTACCATCTGGGTGAGGGAGAAAGCCCAAGACCCTGGAGGAGGTAGCTATGTTAGTTTCTGTGAAGCCTCATACTCGGGTTGGTGGTTTCCCACATAGGAATCTAGTGGTGTATATGAGAGAGTTTTAGGTAAGCATATGTCATGGATAAAGACCTATGAAGAGTATGCCATATTATGTTTTAGTTTGTTCTTATGTGGCTAGAGCTAGTAAAGCAACCAATTAGTACCAATGAGGTAATCCGAGAACCCTAGACTATGAGAGGAAAGATAAAGTATATGTGTATGAGATACTCATAGAGTTGAGTGAGCTTAGAGAGACTGAGCATGGCACTAACCTCATGATATGGGTCAGGAGAACCTTAGTTGGATTAGATAAAGTTTTGATATACATTTGATAAGCCACTCACATAACTTTGTTTAGTATGACCATGAGATAATAGATGTAAGGATGTGATCTAATCTTGAGATGTATATCTATAATGACATGATGAACAACCTAGAGATGGTTTAATAGATGTTAACACATATATGGTTAAAATACACATGAATAATGTTGATAATGCAATATTGTTGGTTAATCTTACGACGACGTCATTAATAAATGTTTCAATTTAGTATGAATAAGAAATAAGATCATATGAATGAAACATGTTACATGAGGTGTTAATCTTAGTGCCTAATAAAGATGAAATATATATATATATATATATATATATATATATATATATATATATATATATATACAGATATAGTTTGATAGCTAGCACAACATAATAGTTTTGACACCTTTATGTATGAGTTAATGTTAGTTAACTCCTTTAGAACATGATAATATGATGTGGGAACCCTAATGCCTGGCTAAAGATGAAGATGCAACCCTAATATACGAGATATGTAATGACATAACCAACATTTCTAAACATTGAACTGAGTGTTTGTGCACCAAGATGGTTGTAACACCCCCCGGTACTAGTGCTTTGGATACATAGTTCTAGGTAATTCTTGAGGATATGTTACACATAGAATAGTGCCTACATGAGGATGAATGCGAGATAAGGTTTTCCCTGAAAGTATGAGTATGGTTTACTTTCGAGGACGAAAGTTCTTTTAAGATGTATATGATGTGACCAAGTGGGTTTTCTGGCTTAATTTTGAGGATGAAATATCTTTTAAGGTGTGTAGGATGTGATGGAGTGGACTTTTGGAATCCTAAAATGTCCAATGATTTAAGTGAAAGCATAAGGTTTAGATAGATTGAGGGTTCCAAGCTCGTGACAAAGTAGGTTTGCTGATTGATGTTAATATCATGATTAAGATCCTTAACTTTATGCCTTTTTGAGGAATTTAATTGAATGGTCCAATTGCTGAGTTTTGTCACCAAATTTGAGTGGAATGTATCTCGAGAGGTAGGGAAGGTATGGTTAAAGTTTGGTGGCAATTGGATATTCCTAGAAGGAGTTATTTAGGTTTGAAATGTGTGAAATAATGTGCCTTTTTGGTGTTTGATGGACCAAGTTTAATATCTCTGCCCTAGGTTGGCTGTGTCACGCGCCCCTTTTAAGTGGCAAGATGCATGGCTTCTTGTGCGCCTTAGATCTCTGATCTTGTGGTTGCATACAGTCACAAGGGGGTAGCCACGGATTGCTGTGTAAGACTGCTGAAAACCCTTGGATCCTCTGATCGAACGACGGATAGCTCTCCTTCTACCTTACAGTTACAAGCTTGACCACAAAGGCAATCTTTTGAGAGGGAGGTTTAGCCCAATAGTTGGCTCTGTACTGTCTTAAGCTTTCTTTTGACCCCTCATTTATAGTTTCCTGTGGAGAGACGAGGGAGTACCATCTTCCCATCATCCTTGCATCTCCACCCATCTATACAGGAGAGACATGAGGGGAAAAGGATGGAAAAGTAGCATTTGATGGTGAGTATAGAGCATGCCTAGAGCTTCTTCGACCCCATTGGAATCTTGGCATCCACATATCTATCCAGGCAGAGGCCTCTCCCATGGAAGATGAAGATGGTCCCCACAATACCAGGGACCTGGCTCGGGGGAGGATGACGAGGCATCCTCAACGCAATCAAAGAATACCCATGGATTCATCTAGGATTTTCGATGCCCGAGAAACTTATTAGGACGTGCTTCGCGCCTGGGAGGACTATCCCCTCTCCTCGCCACCATGGCAGTGGTTGCTACTGGCGAACTCTAGAAGAAGGTGGGGAATCTACAGCTAGAGCTTGGCGGCTCAGCCCATGGATGACCAAGGAAGGATGCCCGACGGCTATCCAAAGATGTCGAAGGAGGAGATTAGACCTGGGCGGAGTCCTTGGCGGTGCACAACAGGACTAGCCCCGAGCCCGGAGGAGTCGTTTTGCGGAAGGGGGGAGCCGCCGCGATGCTCTATTTCACAGAGGAAATAGAGCCTGCTAGCCTCGTGAGAACGAAAGAGGACAGACCGGGTCTAGCCGTGTGAACCACTAGAGAACCAGGCGGCCAAGCCAGTAAGGATGCGCCCAGCCCAGGACCCGTGGCCGCCTCTGATTGGCCAATAAAGGTAAACAATTCAGTAAATATCCAGTTCTTAGATATTTCGTAATAAGTAGCCCGATGATCCAAACAATACAAATAAGGTATTAAAATTCTCAGAAAAATGTGTAGAACAATATGAAAGCATAATATCAACATTTTAATGCAATAATCCCAGTGATACCATGTAATATGTAAAATGGTCTTTTTAGGTATAATAAATAATAAACAAAGACTTAAAATTATGGAAAAATGTCAGGAAGTATATAATAATGTTTAGAATGAATATGATGTTAGAAATTATGATGTTGATGCACAAAATTATGTAATTTGCTTAATGTTTCCATTTAGGGATTTTAACACTAAATGAAATGTAATAAATGCATGCATGCTCAATAAATGATGAGGTTTATAGAAAACCCTCATATATGTAACTGGAATATAATATATAAATCTGAGATCAGTTATATACATGAAATTCATGTTATATGAAGAGAGCCCTTAATACATGTGATGTAACCATATATGGTTAATGTAAGTGACATAATGTTAAATACATTCACATAATAATGTGACACATGAGTATATCCAGTTAATGAACTATAATATGGAATATGACATCAGTAAGATAATTCTAAGATAAGAATACAAGTAAAAGTGGGAATGTCCTACTAAGTTAAGTAAACCCTAAATTGGATATAATTAGGGTTAAGATGATGAGAACCTGATGATAGTATATGATCTTGTCTTAATCAGGTTTAACAAAGAAATAGATGACATGAGGAATATGTGATTAGGATGTCTTTTTGGAAGGTACGCCATTACCTCTTACTTGGCTTATTATGCAATATGCTTGTGTTATATGAGTAGTAAAATACTTGGCATATGGTATTGGATGAAATGATTGTTCTTGTATGATATGTTACTTGATTTTCCATATTTATGGCTATGAACACATGAAACATAATATATCTGTTCCATTATATGAAAGCACTATATCTCTTTGGTAAGCATAGTGCTAGTGAGTGATCTATCTCTTTGGTAAGCAGATCACATATACAATGATCTATCTCTTTGGTAAGCAGATCATGAGGCCTAGATGCATATATCCCATTGGTAGGCAGATGCACAAGCATATAATGGAAAATGAGCTTAAAATATGTGTTCTCTTTTGTTAATGAATATCTTTGTGCAAGTATATGCTTTTCTTATTTTTGTTTAATACTACCAATCATTAGTTTTACCTTATTGCCAAGATATGATGAGAGGTATATAAAAGACACGTAGGCGTACTCAGTACAATATTCTTGAATATTGTGCTGACGTGTACCACATGTAATCTTTTGTTTAGGTTGTGGTCTTGTGCTTTTGAAGATCCATGATAGTTGCAAGTTGTATAGCGAGCTGATGTACAGGTGGACCTGTTGTTTTAAGATCCTGTAGTTTAGATGTAGTACTTGTATATGTATAAGTTGTTGTTCAATATGTAATATCAAATGCTGTAATAATTCATGTTGTAATTATATGTTGAATGGTGAACATGTGTGTATGGTTTTATTATTGTTCATGTACATGTGCTACTGATGTATGTTCCTTCTGACTCCCGCGATTTTCTTCTTCTTATCCTGATGTGGGGTGTTTAAATTGGGATTCTCGCTGAGGTGAGGGTTTCAATTTTGACATCACACATCAGATTACGTTTTAGAAAATCCAAAGACGTCACAACATGCATTCTACTAAAGAGCCTATGCAGCTGACTTGAAAAAGTCACAAGATCAGTCATCTGGAGAAGATCACAATCACACCGGTCTCTTTCTTTAGTGGCATGAGATCACGTGATTGCTAACCCAATGGAGGCTTAGTCATTGTTGTAATGGCTAACTAGAACAAGGCTACACTAATGAATTGCGCATGAGAACTTTATTTATGGACAATTTCAACTTGCTCACAAGGTCTAAAACATAAATATAATCTTATTGAAACCAAACAGGTTACACATGAACATCTTTTTGAAGAATCGTTACACAGTTCAGTGGAGGATCTAAAATTTGTATTGGGAGGGGGTGCTAAAATCAATATATATATATATATATATATATATAGAGAGAGAGAGAGAGAGAGAGAGAGAGAGAGTCAGGCTAGAATACACTTAAGTGTACGGATCGCACGAATACACTCAAGTGTGTTTGTATATCAAGAGTATTTTTTGCAAAATATAAACCATTGATCTTCACCGTCATACTATAACTAGGCTACATACAAATTTTTAGCCTATTTGGATGAGTGTAAGTCACTCATCCAAGGGCAACAAAATCGACGCGCAAAACTAATTTGAAATGCATAATTTTTGTGGTCTTCATAACATGAGCTATACATATCCAACTGTGCTCAAATTTTGCGTATGCGTTGTTCACGAGATGTTTAATAAGATCAATGGATTAGATTTTCAAAAAATTATTGCATCATGAAAAACTACTTGAGTGTATTCCGCTCCGGATACACTCGAGTGTATTCTAGCCTGACTCTCTCTCTCTCTATATATATATATATGTATATATATATATTCTAATTTTACATTATGGGGGGATTGAATAATTTTTTTTATTGTCATTGAGAATGGAACCCACACAGCTCACTCTTGCAAATAACACATCGGCTACTCCATCCAAATACTTTCTTTATCAAAAAGTAAACTATCATTGTATTTATATATATTATTAGATATTTTTTAATATAAAAAGATATATATTTGACATTATTTTTTGGGTGGGGGTTCTTCAGCCCCGACAACCCCCACACCCCCAGCTACGCCCTGAAACAGTTACAACCGATGTAGGAATATCATTTGAAGTGGAGAGGATACTCCATATAGTATGACAAATGGGCGCCAAAAGAAGGTAAATTACTCCTAAACTCTACTTGGTTTGTGAAGGGTGATATTAATATCTAAAAGTCTCTTTGTCAGTCACTCTAATGGATGGGACACTGATTTCTTACAAATCTCTCTGTGTGACTATTGTACGAAAGATCACTAAAAGTCCCACAAACTATGCGTGATGAACTAAAGAATTGTTGGGCATGAAATCATAGTATAACAAGTAAATTTAGTGCAAAGTCAGCTCATACTATTCCAAGGAAAGACGACGGCTAGAAGATAACTGGAGCATGGAAAATAATATGACATCTAAAGGCCCCGACTAAGCTTAAAATATTCATTGGGTTGGAAACGCATGGAACATTGATAACATATGAACGACAAATTGTTAGACATTTTATAGATGGCCCTAAATGTCCTCTATGCAAGACTAAGCATGAAACATTTGTACATACATTACATGACTATACATATCTTAAGGGGGTTCTGAAAAATGAGGATTGAAGAGCATGTTACAAATTTCTACACGTCAAATCTATATGCTTGGATTAGAACAAACATTAAAGCAAGCATTGTAAAATGATTTTCATTATTGGCTGTTATTAGATTTGGCAAAGTAGGAGTCAATCCATGTTCAAGTCTTTGGAATGCATCACAAGCTATATTTATCATCCCACACTAGTTAATGTTACCAAAATTAGTGATGTTTGTGTTAGAGACATACCTGCTACAACTATGTATCTAGTATGGGTTAAGTCCAATGTAATGCATCTAGTATGTGAGAGAGGTAGTTTTGTCTCTAGTGCAAATGAGAAAGAAGTTTTATCCCATATTGCTCACTCTTAGAACTTTTGTGGTCCTTATATGTAGGATCACATGGGACACTAGTGTCCAAGGGTCCTAGGAGGAGGGTATGCTCACCTCCTTGGTGGGTATGGTGGCCACAACACACACACACGCACGTGCGTGCTCCACGCCACGCCTGGCCTGGCCTGGCCGGGCACAGGCTTAGACTTAGGCTTGTGGATTAGGATACAACTACGTAATTAATTATTAATTTAATTAATTGTTTCTTTCATATTCAGATTTATTAATCCTAACTGGAAAATGTCTCTTTTATAAAATTTTCTACAATGCGTACAAGAACAACTGAGTGGTCACGTCTAAATAAGAATAATATTACTGGGGCATGTAACGCTATAAATATGCCTCCGGTCATTAGGGTCAAACACATCTTTTGAACACACAACCGTTCAAGTACGTATTTGGGAACCCTAAAGTTGGAGTCTGCCACATGTCATTCCATGGTGTTGTGTGGAGATCTTTCTCCTGGACGTAACACATTCATTCATCCTCTTCCTTCCAAGACGCAACCTGTTAGGCGGTGGTTCCTGTGGTTGCTAAGCTGCACTGGTAGTGCAACGGGTTCGTCTGCATCATTCATCGTCAATACGAGTGAGACATTTCTTCTTTAGATTTGTGACCGGGTCAACTAGGAGAACGACGCCTATCCAGAAGGGTTGCAAACACTAATTTCTATAAGTATATCACGTTCATTTTTCAACGAAAAACCTAATTTGGTTCATGATCTTATTTACTTTTATTCTCATGTATTGGTTTATTCTACATTTTCTTATATGGATGGTCCTGAACTGTTAATCTAAATTGCACCTATCACTATTGCATGTAACGAAGTAATTCCAAATTAACAATAGTCTTAAAGAAATCACTATCTGTCATTAGTTAAATATGGATGGTTCTGGCATGAAAATTGATACGTCTAATATGCCTGAAAAATTTACTAGAACTTATTTTGCTCGTTGGCAAAGTAGGATACAAATCTGGCTTAACATGGTAGGGTACGATCAGTATTTAGAAGAAGACAAACCCAAGGTATATGAAACTGTTCATGATAATGCTAATATAATTACAACCTGAAAGAAGGGTGACAAGATGTGCCTAGGGTTAATTCTATTTGCGTTAAATAATAAACTGTATTACTCATACTCTAATCTGCCTATTACTACATCTAAATATATGTGGAAAGCATTAGAAAAGAAATAAAATACTAAGAATTAGGAAACTAAAAAATATTGTGTCTCTAAATTTCTTAAGTTTCATATGTCTGAGGGAAAGTCAGTTTCTGATCAAACACACAATTTTCAACTCTTGGTGCAAGAGCTCACTGATACGGGCATGACACTTCCTAAAAAGTTTGTTGATATGTCAATCATTAAAAAATTCCCAAAATCTTGGAAGTCATTTGGCATGACTCTTAAGCACCTCAAAGGAGACATGTCAATGAATGATCTCATGACGAACATCAATATTCAGGAAGGGCATATGAAAGAGAAGACTATAAAGTAGCAACTGATGTTAATGCGACTATTAATTTTACTATTACTAAGACAAGGATAAGAATACTAAGAATTCACTAAACCTAAGTCCAATATCTAGAAGAAGCCAAAGTACAAGCCTTGTTGGACTTGTTGACATGTTGGTCATTGGAACAAGGATTGTCCTTCAAAGAAGGCCAATAAAGCTGCCGCATATGCAACTGAGGAGGATGTGGTCAACATGATGACTGCATCCTTGAACCTCAATGATGGGTACATATCTATAAAACTTAAAGTTCTTTCTTTTTTTCAACCACTATATTGGATTATAGACTCTGGGGTTAATGCACATGTGTGTACTGATAAGTCCCTATTTGTGTCTTATCAGGCCTCTAAAGGTCGATTTGTGACTTTGGGTGATTCCAATGTTGTAGAAGTCAAAGGCAAAGGATGAGTGGATTTGAAGTTTCCTTTGAGAAAGGTTCGGATGCTTCATAGAGTTAGACATGTTCCATCAATACGACACAATATGATTAGTGGCACAATATAAAGCTATTATTACTCGCCTTCGAGATTCTATATTTTTTTTGCAAGGGGTATCTTTGTGATATGGAGAACCTATTTAAGATTCTTATAGAACCTATTTCAAATTCTATTTTAAATTTGAATGATAATAGTTCTTTATGCTTGAATCTTGTATCATCTAATGTTTGGCATGCACGTTTGGGACATGTGAATGTTGGCTCTCAGAAACGTATGATGAATCTGAATTTGATCCCTAAATCTAAAATTAGCAATAATAAATGTGAAATCTGTGTGCAAGCTAAATTACCTAGGAAGCCTTTTCATTATGTGAATAATAATTCAGAAATATTGGATTTAGCGCATACAAATATCTATGAATTTAATAGTATTGCTACAAGGGATCAAAAGCATTATTTTATAACTTTTATTAACGATGCTAGTAGATACTTTTATGTATTTTTGCTTAGAAGTAAATATGAGGCATTGGATACATTTAAAATTTATAAGAAAGAAGCTAAAACTCAAACTGACAAAGTACTTAATCATTAAGGTCTGAAAAGGGAGGAGAATATGTTGGGTTTTGTGGAGGAAAAATGCACGATGAAAGTAACAAAAAAATATTTCAACACAACCCACAACATGATCTCGTCAATAATAATATATTCAGAAAGAGTATTTGTGGGATATACCTTGTCGCAGAGCAAGTCCGACGACGTCCCACTGCACGATGGTGTGCAATGCTGCTGGCTTACACTGACATGTACTTATCTCCCGTCTTCCGAATGCGTCACAGGAAAATCCAGTGGCACTCCTTTTGTGTGATGATGTACGCCACTAGTGGTGCGTATAGATGATCATTGACGTCCTCTGAATGAAGGTGTCTCAGCATCTACGTCTCTACTTCGTCTATGCGGATGGACTGGAACTCCATGTCACACTTCCTAAGTCGGAAGGAAGAAGTAGTCTTTGTGTGATGATGTGCTAGCATTGCGGTGCTCTCCTTTCTCTCCTGAGGACGGTGACGGCTAGGGTTTACGTACATCAATATAAACTGAAAAGTCTCTCTCAATATCTTTTTAAAGATATCGGCCACCAAGCCCCTTTAAATAGGAGACAAAATGAAACATGGTTTCCTAAACCCATCGGTAAATAGAAAGACTACGTTAATTAAAATGCTCGTAGATTAATTAGAATATTATGGAATTAATTAATTAACCAAATAATCATATTAATTGATTAATTAATATCCGACTCCATGTAATTGCTCGAGATGGCTTTATGGGCATATATACCAATAGACTCCCACTTGCACTTAGAGCCAGTCACTCCAATTAATTGGCTTAAACATTTTAATATATTCCAATATTATTCTAATGGATTACATAAACATTTTAGTAATCATTGTGATTCAGAACAATTCCAATCAAATCCAAAATTATACTCCTATTCCAACACATCCTATGCGTGTGACCTGATAGGCTCCAAATTATGTTGGCAGTGATATCCATAATCATATTATAATTTCACAGGAAATGATTGGTATCTAGCAAGACTTCATTTCCACCCAAGTAATTGAAGAAGTTGGAGAACAACTTAATCTATCATTCATGACTGGTGTTATAGTGATTGTATAGTTCCTTTGTCGCTGATATCCAAATTGAACTAGAGTCATGGAACCATTATCCTCTTCAACGTTCAATCCATGTTCCTTGAACTAGAGAAGACTATCTGATATATATGTAAGCTCAATATCATATATTAAATCATATAATCATGGCCATGCATTTCTCAATCTCTCTTATCAAGTGGTTGAAATATCAAACTCCTGTAGGAAGGACAAATTCCATCTACATCACTCATAGTCATCCCCATGTGTCACAGTGCACCCAAGCACCATCTTTATGACAATCCTTATTCAGGACCACGGTGGATGATGTCAAAGTACACCGAATGACATTTGATAACTGTAGTGACTTCAGGTCTAAGAACCACACACTACTACAAAAAATGGTTTTTACAACAGTTCATTTTTCCATTTTACAACAGGTGTCAACTGTTGTATTAGATCGCGTGGTCTTATGGGGGGGTTCTTTACGCAACATGTGTTGCGCATGTTGTAATATATGTATTTTATACAACAGTTAATACATGTTGTAGTTCATTGAACACACATGTTGTAATAGAGGTGTTGTATATAACATGTTGATACAAAAGGAAAATACATCTAGACACAAGGTTTTGAACTTGAGACCACTTGAAAGTAAGGCACATCTCAAACCGCTGAACCGGTTTCATTTTATGCAACACATATATTCATTGTTGTACATATACAACAAATGACGTGCAAACCTATTGTGTGATTGTGGTCTATTACAACGGGTAACTATTACGATAGGTGAAAGCCTGTTGTGTAATTATAGTATACTACAATGGGTTATAGTATGTTGTGTAATGATGGTCTATTACAATGGGTTAACATATGTGACTATTACAACGGGTAGAGCATGTTGTGTAATTATGATCTTTTACAACGGTTTAGAGTATGTTGTGTAATGATGGTCTATTACAACAAGTTAGCATATGTGACTATTACAACGGGTTAGAGCATGTTGTGTAATTATGGTATTTTACAACGGGTTTGAGTATGTTGTGATATTACAGTCTATTATAACAATTTAACTCCTGTTATAGTATCACATATACTACAACGAGTTTGGCCCATTGTATATAACTTGTGTTGTATAAAATATATAATTCAAAACACACAAATAGACTTGTTGTAAAAGATATGCTAACTACAACACAACCAACAAAACTGTTGTGTTTTTTCCGTTGTAAAAAAACATTTTCTGTAGTAGTGACAATCACCACCATCATTATGAGATGTGACTCTAACTACCAATCATGGTATCCATGTGTCACTCTCAAGGTGGGTCTGTCTGATACACTGTTCTCTAACAAGTATCTATGTACTTGATTTGATATCTCCATATCATGGATAATGAGATTCTTCCATCAACCAACATACATTCTAATCTTATGTGTTATTGATGTCTATGAATATTTCCACAATAACAACCGATTAGGGACAAAAAAAGAATACACACTCTTATCATACATATGATCTCATTGTTTAGATCATCAACCCGAAGACATATGACATTGAGTATATTATTATGTAGACATTTATAAGTTTTGTGGTCATCTCACAATATAAAACATAAACATATAGATTGGAAACTTGCTTTTATTGATATGATCAATGTAGTATTACAAATTGTTTACATAGTATCCCATTAAAATCATCAAATGATAGTCTCTATAGGCATACATACCAACAAATTTCCACTGGCACTTATTCTCAATCACTCATGAATCTCAATCCAAGTGATCGAAAATGTCTGTCATGTTTATACTGTGAAAGTGCTTTTGTGAGCAGGTCAGCCACATTGCTTTGTGTATGTACTCTGCAAATCTTCACATCTCCTCACTGTATGATATCTCGTATGAGATGGAACCTCCATATAATATGTTTGGAATGTTTGTGTGATCTTGGTTCTTTAGCCTGTGCAATTGCTCTGTTGTTGTCACAAAACAACTCAATTGCATCACTAGCGCTTGGAACTACTCCAAGTTTAGAAATGAACTTCTTGATCCACACAACTTCCTTTGTAGCATTAAATGTGATTCAACCTCTGTTGTAGAATCCACAACCATCTCTTGCTTGGAACTCTTCCATCTCACAACTCCATTTTATAGACAAAACACAAATCGAGATTGTGATCTATAGCCATTTTTATCAATTTGGAAGCTAGCATCAGTGTAACCCTTTACCATGAGTTCTTCCGCACCACTGCATACCAATAATTGATCCTTAGTCCTTCTCAAGTACTTTAGTATGTTCTTTACGACTGTCCAATTACAGTCACCTAGATCTAATTGATACTGGCTCATCATGCTTAAAGCATACGACACATCAGGACGAGTACATAACATCGCGTACATGATAGATCCAATTGCTGATGCATATGGAATCTTACTCATGCGCACCCGTTCATCACATGAACTAGGACATTGGGATTTAGAGATTGTAACCCCATGGGACATGGGCAAGTTACCTCTCTTAGAACCCTCCATGCTAAACCTCTTTAGCACCTTGTCAATGTATGTGCTCTGGCTTAGGCCCAGAAGCCTTCTAGATCTATCTCTACAGATCTTGATTCCTAGTATATAGGACGCTTCACCTAAAGATTCATAGAGAAGGTCTTCCCCAGCCAAGATTTTATTGTATGAAGAGTAGGGATGCCATTTCCCATCAATAGTATGTCATCTGCATACAATATGAGAAATACGATTGTGCTCCCACTAACCCTTTTGTAAACATAAGGTTCATCTTCATTTTGACTAAAGTCAAACTTTTTGACTACTTTGTCAAAACATAGATTCCAATTCTGAGATACTTGCTTCAATCCATAGACTGACCTTTATAGCTTACCAACTTTATTTGCTTCCTTCAGATTGATAAAACCCTCAGCTTGTGTCATGTACACATCCTCGAGTAAATTCCTGTTAAGGAATGTTGTTTTAACATCCATCTACCAAATCTCATAGTCATCATAAGCTACAATGGCAAGCATGATCCTGATGGATTTAACCATGGCAATTGGTGAGAAGGTCTCATCATAATCAACACCTTAAATTTGACGGAATCCTTACGCAACCAATCTAACTTTATAGGTTTGAAAATTTCCATCCATGTCAATCTTCTTCTTGAAGACCCACTTGCACCCTATGGGTTTTACCCCTTAGGGCGGATCCACCAAGGTCCATACCTTGTTGGTGTACATGGATTCCATCTCAGTTCTCATGTCTTCGAGCCATTTCTCATATTCTGGTCCTTTAGTAGCTTCTAGATAGGAAGTTGTCTCATCTACTATGCCCAATTCATCACTATCTTGAGTCATGAGAAATCTAAATCTCTTAGGCTCAAGTCGTGTCCTACTAGACCTACGAGGTTCCTGTGTTACATTGGGAACTTGAAATTCCACAACAATTTGTGAGTCTTCATGTTCCTTATCTACCTCCTCAGGTTCTTTACTTTCTTGTTCATCTCAAACTTCTTTGAGCTCTACATTCCTCCCACTAATTCCTTTGGAAATAAATTTCTTTTCAAGAAATACAACATTCCTAGCAACAAACACTTTGTTTCCAGTTGGTGTGTAAAAGTAGTATCCTCAATTTTCCTTGGGGTATCCAACAAAATATCATTTTTTAGATTTGGGTCCAAGATTTTTAGGAAATTATTTCCTAACATAAGCTTCATTAGCATGGACAAATTGGGACAATTCTCATTCCATATCTCATATGGTGTCTTTTGAACCAATTTGGAAGGTACACGGTTAAGTGTAAACACTGCGGTTTCAAGAGCATATCCCCAGAATGATATTGGAAGTTTGGCTAAACTCATAATTGATCATACCATGTCTAATAATGTACGATTCCTTCTTTTTGACACACCATTATGTTGTGGTGTACCAGGTGGAGTCCATTGTGATACAATACCACGATCTCTCAGAAGGTCCTCAAACTCTTGGCTTAAGTATTTCCCACCTCAATCTGAATGGAGTGCTTTAATACTCTTACCAAGTTGCTTCTCGACTTCATTCATGAAAGTCTTGAACATTTCAAGAGTTTCTGACTTGTGTTTCATAAGATATACATAGCCATACCTACTAAGGTCATCAGTGAAGGTAATGAAGTATTGATAGCCTTCTCTAGCATTTGACCTAAAAGGTCCACATACATTAGTATGTATGAGCCCTAGTAGATCACTGGCTCTCTCAGTGTGTGCAGTGAATGGAGTCTTGGTCATCTTGCCTAATAAATAAGCCTCACATGTCTCTAATGATTCAAAATCAAAAGAGTCTAGATAACCATCCTTATGGAGTCTAGATATGCGCTTCTTGTTTATGTGCCCAAGACGACAATGCCATAAGTATGTTTTGTTTGAGTTGTCAAGTTTTATCCTTTTAGTATTTACGTTGTATATGCTAGTCTCAACTTCTAACAAGTATATACCATAAGACATAGGGGCATTTCCATAAAAGATCTCATCTTTAGAAATAGAAATAATTCCATTCCTAATGTGAAATTCAAATCCACTCTTGTCCATACAAGATATAGAAATAATATTTATATTAATGGCAGGTACATAATAGAAATTCTCTAATTTTATTACAAGGCCCGTAGGTAAAGATAAACTAATAACTCCAACTGTGGTGGCAACAACTCTTGCTCCATTAGCAACCAACAACTCGACTTAGCCCTTTCATAAAGGCTTACTTCTCATTAGATCCTGCATATTTGAACATATGTGAGATCCACATCCGGTATCCAGTACCTATGATGAAGAAGTATTTAAGTTTATCTCAATAACGTATATACCTGAAGTAGAGATCTCTATCCCCTACTTCTTCTTCCTCAATTCCTCTAGGTAGAGAAGGCAGTTTCTTTTCCAATGTCCTGCCTGGTGACAATGGTGACAAGTACCTTCTTTGGTGATCCCACATTTAGCTTTGAGCACGGATTACTTTGGATTATGCTCGACTTTAGATCCTTTATTAGCCTTGACTTTGCCTTTTGACTTTCCCTTTGTCCTGCTGATCATCATCATAGACTTAGACTTGTATTTCTTTGTCTGTGCTTCAGCTATCCTCAACATGCCCAATAATTCTAAAAATGGCTTGTCAAGATGGTTCATGTTGTAGTTCATGACAAAATGACTATATGATTTAGGAAACGATTGCAGAATCACATCAGTGGTCAACTCTTGACCTCGGGGAAATCCTAGCTTGGATAGGCTTTCCATGTACCCAATCAAAGTGAGTATGTGGGTACCAACTGAGTCTCCCTCTTTCATCTTGCTTCTAAACAAAGCCTTAGAGACATCATATCTCTCCTATCTTGTGTGATGCTGATACATGTTCTTGAGATATGTTACCATCTCCATGATATTCATGTTCTCATGCTACTCTTGCAACTCATAGTTCATTGAGAACAACATCAGACACTTGAAATCTACAACATCATCAAGGTGCTTCATGTAAGCATCCTTTTTAGCCTTGGGTGCATTTGAGACGGGTTCCACTAGATCTGGTGTTTCAAGGACATAGAGCTTATGCTCATGCGTGAGAACAATTCTCAATGTCATAAACCAATTTTAAAAGTTGATTTCAGTAAGTTTGTCCTTCTCAAGAACTTATCGCAACAAGAATGTGTGAGTGTTATTTGCCATTTGATTGCTACAAAAGAAAAAGTTTGCATTTAGTCTAAAACATTTTGACTTGTAAAGATTTGATAAACGAAATTAATTAGGCCTTTAATTAATTACACTCCCACTATTTTATTCAAATTGATAGCCCTCACTATCAAATCGGAAGATTGCAATGTAAAACCTTCTAGTGAGACAAGATCCAAAATAATTGGATCAATGCCCAGCCAACGCCGACTTCAAAGACCAAATACTAAGGTAGGTAACTTTTGCCAATTGCAACATATGCAACTCTTGGATAGATGATCATGCATAACTCATTTCCATGATGCATCTGTGTACCTCTAGGTACTTGATCCTATCAAGGTTCCCTAGTTAATTCCAACCCATAATCCAACACGATGAGTGTGCACCCTGCGGAGGCAGACCCACACACCCACCATCACACTTCTACGAAATAGATAGTGTACCACGCGGAGGCGTTCCCACACATAGTCGATCAAGATTTTCATGTGTGTTGCTTTATGGAAGACAACTAAAACTTAATATTATTATTTGAGTGGTTTAATTAATACATATACATATCCAAACACCACATACATATAGTTAGTATCATATACTACTATATCTACAACCACAAACGATAGACATGCAATCACAAAAACAAATACATCTCTTATGGCCATACTATTGTAATACTTTGGAGAAATAAAGGATTACGGTCCACCTAAGGTCTTATGCATCTTATGCAACAATACTTGTGAATCAACCTGTAAGGATCAACATTACAATGAACAAATTCATGGATGCTCTGTGAGGTTGGAACTTCAAGTTGCTTCTTGGAATTGAATCTTCATGTTGCTTCTCCATGGACGCTCCTTGAAGTTGGATCTTCAATTTGCTTCTTGGAATTGGATCTTCATGGTGCTTCTCCATGGATGCTCCTTGGAGTTGGATCTTCAAGTGGCCTCCTTACATCAAGTTTACAAAGACTAAAACTAATCCTATCTCTATTACATCATATGAGTACAAATATAAAGATAAAGAATTAATTACACTTTGAAATAAGAGATGAGGCTCGACATGCAAGCTGAATACTTTATACAAAGGATCCACGTACAACCATTATACATCCATAGAATTCACAAACAAACATATCCACAAGATTCACAACCACATTCATTCACAACATTCACAAAAGGGGATTCTAGGCCATAACCGTGCATGCATTCACCACATAAAATATATTTTAAAGCTGACATGTATGATATCATAGGTATATCTACATATATGTATATACATATTAAAATTGCAGTACTTTTAATGCTGGCCATTCTCCATTAAATAAAATTTTGACTCCCACACAGATTATGCGGGGTACACAGGGGCAGCGCCCCTGTGCGGGGATCCCGCTTCCCGGTCAGTGGGCATGGGTCAAGGGGAGGCCGCCCCTCGTGGGGTCTCAAGGGCAAAGCCCTTGAAAGGTATATGAAATTTTACTTC
Source organism: Alisma plantago-aquatica (assembly GCA_963693085.1). Classification (NCBI taxonomy): domain Eukaryota; kingdom Viridiplantae; phylum Streptophyta; class Magnoliopsida; order Alismatales; family Alismataceae; genus Alisma; species Alisma plantago-aquatica. The sequence goes on from OY856410.1 coordinate 293,502,583, forward strand.
TGTGCACTTAGGAAAATCAGTATTTTCCATAGTCGACCCCATTTGAAATGTCAAAAATAGAAGCCTACAATGTATGTGGAATTAGGTTTAGATATGCACATTAGTAGTTTTACGTTATCATCGTATACAACCATAGAAAACGGTATAGAACGATTCAACCATATTGAAATGAATCCAAATACGCCGTAGATCGATGTTGTTATGAAACCACTGTTGGGTTTTGTGGAGGAAACATGTGCGATAGAAGCAAAAAAAAAATTTCCACGCAACCCGCATCAGAATTTCATCAACAATAGTGTATTTAGAAAGAGTGTTAATGGGATATACCTTGTCACAGAACAAGTCCGGTGACGTCCTACTGCACAATGGTGTGCAACACTACTGGCTTACATGGACGGTACTTCTCTCCCGTCTTTCGAACGTGTCATGGGAAGATCTGAAAATGCTCCTTTCGTGTGGTGATGTGCTGCTCATAGCACGTATGGATAGTCGTTGACGTCCTCCGAACATAGGCATCTTAGCGTCTGCATCTCTACTTCGTCCACACGGATGGACTAGAACTCCATGTCATGCTTCCTAAGCCGGCATGAAGGAGTAGTCTTTGTGTGATGATGTGCGAGCGTCGCGATGCTCTCCTTTCTATGCTGAGGATGGTGACAACTAGGGTTTACATACATGAGCGTAAACTGAAAAGCCTTTCTCAATATCTTTTTAAAGATATTGACCGTCAAGACCCTTTAAATAGGAGATGAAAGGAAGCAGGGTTTCCTAAACCCATTGGTAAATAGAAAGACTGTGTTAATTAAAATGCTCATGGATTAATTGGAATATTGTGGAATTAATTAATTGAAATATATGACTCCATGCAATCGCTCGGGATGTCTCTATGGGCATATATACCAATAGAATATACCTCAAATTTGTTTTTTAAATTTTGCCGATTACATGGTATAGTTCATGAGGTTACTGCTCCACATTCACCACAATCTAACGGGATAGCTGAACGTAAAAACCAAACCCTTATAGATACGATAAATTCTTTACTCCAAAGCTCAGGTCTACCCAACTTCATGTGGGGGGGGAAGCTTTGAATACAACTTGCCATATTCTTAGTAGAGTTCTCCACAAATATGTAGAGAGTAGTTTGTTTGAGTTATGGAGAGGAAGAAAATCAAGTCTCAAACACATTCGAGTGTTGGGATGCCTTACTAAGGTACTTGTCCCTAAACACAAAAGGAAGAAATTGGGACCGAAAATGATTGATGCCATATTCTTAGGGTATGTAGAGACAAGTTATGCCTACAAATTCTTGATTGTAAAATTTGATATCTCAAGCATTGAGGTCAATGCAATTGTGGATTTACATGATGCTACATTCTTTAAGGATGTGTTTCCCATGAAATATGGTGTGCCTAATGAAGTATCTCAAGAGGATTCATTCACCACAGGTTCCATTCCCGAGCATGTGGAAAGGATGACAAATGTGGTGGGGCGACTCGGAACAAGATATATCTTAATCTGATGATTATGAAGAAATAGTTGAACCAAGGAGAAGCAAACGGTCTAGGACATCCAAGGAATTTGGAAGTGAGTTTCTCACTTACAATGTTGAGGATGATCTTGTAACTTTCAAACAAGCTATGAAATCTCCAGAAGCTAAGTTTTTGGAAAGAAGTCGTTAATGATGAAATCCAATCGATTCTCTCGAATGGAACTTGGGAATTGATGGATTTGCCTCCTGGTTGCTCTATAGTTGGATGCAAATGGATCTTTAAGAAGAAACTTAATGTAGACTGGACAAACAATAAGTATAAGGTTAGGTTAGTTCCTAAGGGTTACACACATAGGGAAGGAATAGATTATTTTGATACCTATTCTCCTGTTTCCCGTATGACCACCATCTGAGTTCTTATAGCATTGGATTCCATTTATAATCTTTGTATCCATCAGATGGATGTGAAGACTACATTCTTACATGGTGATCTTCAGGAAGAGATATATATTGAACAACCTGAGGGATTTATGGGTCGTGGGAATAAGTCCAAAGTGTATAAGCTTGTTAAGTCATTATATGGCTTGAAGCAAGCCCTGATTATGTGATATCATCGTTTGACTTTGTTTCTAATGAATTTGATAAGTGTCTCTACTGTAAAATCATCAATGATGGATTCATTTTATCATTCTTATATGTCGATGATATCCTACGTTTTGGTTCTAATATGGAAGTAGTAAATGAGACAAAAACATTCTTGTGTAGCAAGTTTGAGATGAAATATATGGGTGTCGGTGATGTGATTTTAGGGCTAAAAATCATAAGGTATACTGATGGTATAACTCTCTCTCAGTCTCACTATGTTGAGAAGATATTGGAGAGGTTTGAGTACACATCATGTAAACCTATTAAGAATCCATATGATTCATCCAAGGCCTTGTTCAAGAATGAGACTGGTGTACCAATGTCTCAATTATGATACTCTCAGATTATTAGAAGTTTGATGTATCTTATGAAATACACACATCTAGACATTGCATTTCCCATGAGTAAGTCAAGTAGATACACCAGTTGTCCCGAAAAGACCCATTGGGAAGCTCTTGATAATGTTTTGAGGTATATTAAGGGAGCTTGTTCCCTTGGGCTGCATTATGACAAGTATCCTTCTGTAGTCAAAGGATATAGTGATGCAAGCTGGATTGTCATCAATTTTGGGAGTAATGTTATCTCAAGATATGTATTCCTATTGGGAGGAGGAGTTGTTTCCTGGAGGTCTAAGAAACATACCATATTTTCTCAGTCTACTTTTGAGGCAAAGTTGTGTGCTTTAGATGAAACTGAATTGGAAGCTGAATGGCTACATGGACTTATGTCCAGTTTACCTATGGTAAAGAAGTTGCTTCCTGTAATTTTAGTTCATTGTGACATCACTACAACTATTGCCAAGATAAAGAGTCACAAGTACAATAAAAAATAATGTAGAGACATCCAAGTCAGACTCAAGTCTGTAAGGGAGTTAGTGTCTAATGGGGTTGTGGCTGTGGACTACGTCGGTACCAAAGAAAATACATCTGATCCTTTCACTAAAGGTCATACTCTAGCCTTAAAGGAAAAATCTGGGTTGAGGATGGAACTGAAACCCCTCATTATTCATAGGTAGTAGCAACCCAACCCAACAGAGTGGAGATCCCACAAATTGGATTCAATGTGGTAATAACAAGCTGTCGAGTGAATTGGATGACACTATGTAATTACTTTTGATGCTTCATGCATCTGTGTGTCTATCTCATGGGAAACCTGTTAGTGTCATGACTGCAAGTTAGTAAGAGATTAGTCTCTGAATGGTGTCAAGTCTTAGGACATGATGTTAGCAATACATCCTTAGAGACTCCAACTAAATGATTGATGTTGTGTAGGCCACAACAAGAGAATTGAGTTGTTCTCTGTTATCAATCATGACATAAAATTTTATATGCATGGCCTTAATGCATTGTTTTCTTTTTTACCATGTCTATATTGTGTTGTTACCAACCTATACTCTTGCACCCAAGGTTCAAGTTCAAGACTTTTGTTCACCTGGTTCATACAGGGTCAAAGTTGGATAACTCAGGTAGATTCAAACCGAAAGGTATCTACTAAAAGTACAGTATGGAGGACTGAATGGTAGAGCACACTACACATTGGACTTTGTGGGGGATTGTTAGAGATATGGCTTCTATAATTATATATCTAGCATGGGTTAAGCCCAATGTAGTGCAGCTAGTACATGTGAGAGAGGTAGTTTTATCTCTAGTACAAATAGAAAAGAAGTTTTATCCCACATTCCTCACTCCTAGAATTTTTGTGGTCCTTATATGTAGGATCATATGGGACACTAGTATCCTAGGAGGAGGGTATGCTTACCTCCTTGGTGGATATGGTGACCACAACACACACACACACGTACGGGCGCGCCATGCCACGCCTGGCTGGGCCGAGCACAGGCTTGGGCTTGTGGATTGTGGATTGTGGAGAATGTCTTTCATATTCCATCTTCTTTTTGCACTATGATACAACTACATAATTAATTATTAATTTAATTAATTATTTCTTTCCTATTCAGATTTGTTAATCCTAACTGGAAAATGTCTCTTTTGTATAATTTTTTGCAACCGAGTGGTCGCCTCTTAAGAGAAATATGATTACTGGGACGTGTAAGGCTATGAATATGCCTCCGGTCATTAGGGTTAAACACATCTTTTGAACACACAATCGTCAACCGTTCGAGTGCGTGTTTGCGAACCCTAAAGCCGAAGTCTGACGCCATCGTTCCGTGGTGTTGCATGGAGATCTTTCTCCTAGATGTAACACGTTCGTTCATCCTCTTCCTTCCAAGATGCCATCTGTCAGACGATGGTTCCTGCGGTTGCTGAGCTGCACTAGTAGTATAACTGGTTCGTCTGCATCGTTCGTCGTCAACACGAGCGAGACGTTTCTTCTTCAGGTTCATTACCGGGTCAACTAAGAGAATGATACCTGTCTAGAAAGGTTGCAAGGTGCTGGTTTCTTTAAGTATATCACGTTCATTTTTCAACGAACAATCTGGTTTGGTTCCTAATCTTATTTACTTTTGTTCTCCTGTATTTGTTTATTCTACATTTTCTTATCTGGATCGACCTGAATTGTTAACCTAAATTGTACCTGTCGCTATTGCATGTAACGACGTAATTCAAAGTTAACAACAGTTTGGAGCTCACATATTAAACAAAGGTTTAGCTTTCCAACACCCACATGTCTAGTTTGTTCACCACCTCTAAACAACATGGGTGAAATGAAACGTAGTTGCTGGTTTGAAAAGGAAATGTGCTGCTGTAGCGGTGTCATAGTAAGAGAATGTCAATGAAATTGGAAATGAGGATGGGGACATTCAATGATTACGTCATCAGTATTCACCGGTGAACTTGTTGCAATTGCATTAGCACTTGAATTAGCCTGGAAAGCAGGGTAGCGAGGAAAGTTGTTGAATCAGATTCCTAGAATGCTTTGAATGCAAAAAATGATGAATTGAGTTTTCTTCCGTGCCTAGCAGCTTGCAACATGAAAATAAGGTCCTTTGCTCGAGATTGATTTGCTCAATTGAGGAAGATCCATCATCAAGTTAATTATGATGCAGATAAACTTGCAATGCATCTAAACTACACATATAGCCAGTCTTCCCCATCATTTGATTAGCAGCGCCAAATATGAATTATTATATTTTTACTTTGTCTGATGTAACATGACCTCTAATGTTCACTGCAGGACAAAAATGAATTATAATTGTGTACATGTAGCTTATGTACAAATTTTTATTTAATATGATTTCAAAACACTGCATAATAATCCAACATTATTGCCGCATTGGATTACATGTGCATAAAATACCTCAAATTGATATTCGTGGACCATGTAGTGAGAGAAAACATAGATTTTAATGAGAAGTTACATAAATCAAAGAAATTGTTGGATTATATATAGCTACTTCTCATGATATATACAAGATATGATTGTGATTTTTTAAATATTTTTAATCTTAGATTTTTTGATTGAATCCAAATAATTTTATTTGATTAGCATATTCTACATGTTCATTTAATGGTCGATACACATTAGTAATTTATAATGATGGTACATACCTCCAAACCTCTCTCTATAAAATATAAAAAGTGACTTTTTATTAATTATTTTAGAGAAACCACACTCTCTATCACTTGTATCAAAATTGCTAGGATCAATCCTTTTTACATGATTTGAATTTGAAAAACACCTCGTTTACATGAATTCATCACTAACCAACTTTTTCCTCCCATAATTACCACTTTTTTTCTAAGTTCTCTTGATTCTTTATAATTACTTAGTGGCAATCCACATATTCTCACAAATAGTCATTGCTCCCCAAGCATAAGGGTCTCGAAGATAAGTTTTGCTAAACAAAAAGTGAATGAAAAATGTACTGATATAATATTATCCATATTTATTAATTTATTGTAATTTATTATTTTAATTTAGTAATGATGTCATGTTATAAAAATATATCACTCGGTACTTGATAATGGATATTTTGTATCAATTTCTTATTTGAGAAATTAAGACTCATTAATTGTTTTTATGTGATAAAAAATGGTTATCGATTTGCCATATATTACCAAGTTTTTTTTATCATTTACATGTCAAATGAAGATATATTTAAGTTATACTACAAGCTTTCCAAAAAAAGGTAAAAATGAGACCTACACAACTACATATCTATTTGTATGTTGACATGTAAACCTTTGAATGATTTATGCGACTACATCTAATAAATAATATATTTTTGGGCACAATTTCAAACAAATATATCTATTTTATAGACGTAGAAATAGAAAAAGTGAAAGTAATTTACTTTTTCTTCTAAAACTTCAACATTAAAAAGAAAAATATCAGAATATAGAAGCAATACTCGACTGGCATAAAGAACATCCTTAAATACTTGAGAAGAAGTAATGATCAATTCTTTATTTATGGTGATGAGGAAGAGTTGGATGTAAATGGTTACATCGATGAAAACTTTGATACTAACAAGGACAATTATCGATCACAACAAAGTTTTGTATTTTACCTCAACTATAGAGATGTGAGTGGGAAAAGTCCCATGCAGAATATAATGGATGATTCTACAATAAAGGATGAGTACATTACTGCCTCCAGTGCAACAAATGAAGCTATACAGATCAAGAAGTTCTATGGTGAAGCAAGAGTTGTTCCATCCATTGAAGATGTAGTAGAACTATAAAACAACAATAATGGAACCATTGAACATGGTAAGGAACCCAAAATACATCAACATTCCAAGCATATACTATTGTGCTACCATCTCATACAAAATATCATACTATGAAGAAATGTGAAGATTTACAGAGTACCGATAAAAAATAATGTTGTTGACCATTTGACAAAAGCACTTTCACAAATTGTGATGGTCATATTAGACCACTTGGAATTAAATTTGTAAGTGATTGGCTCCAGTGCAAGTGGGTGACTGTTGGTTGTATGCCTTGAAATCCAGTCATATGGTGATTATTATGCCACAATTCATAATTCATTTGATGAATAATAAAGATAATTTTATATTATTATGTTTGCTTCAATACGAGATAATGAATATATACAATAATGTTTGAAAAATGTATGAATCAATAAGATGCAATTTAGGTTGAGGACCTAAATATGAGATCATGTGTATGCTAAGAGTATTAATTCTTAGCTAAGTCCCTAGTCAAATATTATTATGAAAATTAGGATGACACTAATACATTATGACTAGTATATGTGTTGACTGATGACTAGGTCTCATGAGTCATGATATTAGAGATGAGGTTTATCACACAAAATTAACTTAAGTATGATACATGGAAGTCAGAAATGGTAGTCAAAATCATACCTCAATATGATAGTGGTGATTATGGTCTTTAGATCTAAATTCACTACAATGATTACATGTTGTTCAGTGTACTTTAACACAATTTCACATGACCTATGATACCCAAGTACATCTTATGATGATTAGGGGCAGCCCTGGCGGTGGCACAGGAGGCGAAGGCGATTGCCATCCCTCACGATAGGGAGAGAAGAGACCTCAACCGAGGCACAGAACATGTGTAGAGGTAGTCAAGGTCTCGATATGTACCAAGGAATGGTCGGGAGTTTGCAAGAACCCCATGGGAGATGTAGATACAAGGCTCCAAGAGACTTTCATCGACCTTGAGGATGATACCATTATCATCCCTCAGACTGAAGTGGATGAGAATGCAACACTCTGGAGGAATACTGCAATCGGTTATATCATTGGTTTCAAGCCGCATATCCCGAAACTGCAGGATCATCTTCATTGTCTCTGGAAACCTGCCGGTGCAATGGAAGTTATGGGAAGAGCCATTGGGAGTTTCATTATTAAGTTCCAAGAGGGAATTGATCTTGATAATGCCATTGAAGGCGGACCATGGCACGTGAAAGGCAAGCCCATGATATTGAAGAAGTGGGATTAGGGCGAACCCCTAGAGTAGGAGAAGCTCTCGTCAGTTCTAGTCTGGCTTAAGCTTCTAGACCTTCCTCTTGAGCTGTGGAGTGACAAGATGCTACCGCACATAGCATCGTTCCTTGGCATGCCACAATGTCTGGATAGACAGGCAAAGGCAAGAAGTAGGACCGACTATGCGAGAATTAATGTTCTAATGAACACTTCATCAACCTTTCCCAAAGAAGTGAAGATAAAGAAGGACGAAGGCAATCCCTACATGGTCAAGGTAGAATATGAATGGATCCTAGAGAAATTCCCACACCATGGTCACTTTAGTCATGACAAATCCCTATGTTCCAAATCAACAACAGAAGTTGAACCTTTTGGTGACACTGAAGCAAGTCATCCTTATGCTCGATAGAATGTTGGAGAGAAGACAACAAGTCCCCAACAACATACAGCAGACAAAGATGGCTTTGAGAAGCCACGCAGGACATCAAGTCCTAAGAAGAGGCATACTCGCAGCCAAAGAAAGAATGGGTAGGAGTCGAGCAAAAGATACCAGTCACTCGAGAACCTGGAGAAGAACTCAGAGGCCATGGTTGGCGGCAAGTCAACCCCCCAATGGTTGACAAGCCTACAATCACTACTTGGAACATCAGAGGTTTGTCCAATTGGGGCAAACAATATGTCATCCGAGTAGAACTTAGAAGGGAAAGAACTATCATTGCCATTCTAACTAAAATTAAGATCAGAAAGAACAAGATAGCTAAGTCTATGAAAAGAACCTGGCCCCAGGCGAAGTGGTTGGACAACTCTTATAGTTGTAGCAAAATTCACATCCTCATTTTCTGGGAATGTGAAGAATATAAGATCACCTTGCTCGACCAGTCTAGACAATATGTCCATTTTGGTTTGATTGCAGGGGATAACAAACTTGAATTCACTGCCATCTACGCTGAGAATGATGAAAGTAAAAGAGAAGAACTTTGGAGTGCTCTGATACGCATCAAGACCAATCTCCAGCCCCCCTGGTCGGTGACTGGTGATTTTAATGGGGTCAGACTCACATGAGAAGGGATTGGAAGATCAACCCCCTCTGTAAGGTCAATGAATGATTTTAATGAATGCATTCTAGTTACGAGACTTATGGAAATTAAAGCTAAAGACTCACTCTATACGTGGAATAATTAGTAGCTGGGAAGCAATAATACAAGAAGTAAAATATATAGATCTTTCTTCTATCTACAAGCTCAACTTGAGTTACCATACTTATGGCTTGAGATCATGCCCACTATTTATAGTGATCATTATGCTCAAGTTCTTCACCTTGATGAGGAGAAGCCTAAGGCAAAATACCCTACCCGCTTCTTTAATGCGTGGACTTCTTTGGAGGATTATGATGAGACTATTGCTAAGGTATTGGGTACTGAGATCCAGGGTACTCCCATGTACAAATTTGTTAGCAAAATTAAACTAACAAAAAGGCACCTACATACCTAGAATTGGGAGCATAATGGGGATTTGTCCAATTCTACAAAAAACAAAGAAAAGGAAGCCTCGGAAGCCCAAGCTAAATCTGATGATTCCCCTACTGATCACCTATTATGGGAGATTGCAAAATCAAAGTTGGAAGAAGCTATTTCTGCTAAGGCCACATAGCAGTCCATAGTGAGACAAACGTCGAGAATACTCTGGTTAAAAAATGGGGATTCTAATACTCATTTCTTTTGTGCCTCCTTGAAGTCTAGAAGAAGCATGAATCAAATCAAGATTCTAGGGCATGAAAATGCTATTCTTAGATATGAACATGAGATTAAGCAATCATTCGACTAGCATTACAAAAATATACTCAATGCCAGGAGCTCTAATGCAGTTTCTAACTGGACCAATTTACCAAAGCTTCAAAACCATCACCTACAACGCATGTGTACTTTTGTCACTGATGAGGAAATCTATGAAGTTGTCAAAAATGCTAATGATGACAAGTCTCCGGGCCCTGATGGGATGAATGCTAAATTCTACAAAGCTTCATGGAATACAATCAAAGAGGACCTTTGTCTTGCTATTAAAGACTTTTTTGCCAAAGGGAATTTACTGAGAGAGGTTAATAAAACCTACATTGCATTGATTCCTAAAACAAAACAACATCAAAAGATCACTGAGTGGCACCCCATCTCATTATGCAACTTTGCATATAAGGTAATTTCAAAAATTCTAGCAAATCGCCTCAGGGATGTATTTCCTGAGCTAATTGACACTAGACAGTGTGCCTTTGTCAAGGGTAGGCGCATCTCTGATGCTATCCTTTTAGAAAATGAGCTTATTCACGACTTCAAGAAATCTAATGTCAAGAAGAAACTTTGTCTTAAGGTTGATCTTAGAAAGGCATATGACTCTATTGACAAAGGTTATATCCTGGATGTGATGAAAGACATGGGCTTTCTAATGTATTGGTTGCAATGGGTGTTAGAGTGTTTAGACACTGCATCCTTTTAGATCCTAATCAATGGAGCTCCGTCAGAGATCATTCAGGCCACTAGAGGCATCCGTCAAGGGGACCCCTTAGCCCCCAACCTATTTGTAATTTCTATGCAGGGATTGTCTACAATCCTTTCTAATGCTGTTGCAGATGGTACAATTAACCCTCTAAAAGTTGAAGATACTAAGGGCTCACATTTAATCTTTGTCGATGACCTACTGCTCTTCTCAAAAGCTACTAAAGAAGATGTTGATGGAATTCTAGACTACATGAACCAATTCAAACACATCTTAGGTTTGGAGATGAATCCGTCAAAGTGTCAGTTATTTTTGAGTAGCCCTACACTAGTGGATATTAGTGCTAGACTTAATGTCGAGCTGACTGACTTTCTTGTTAGGTACCTCGACCTACCTCTATTTACAAGACATCTTACTAAAATAATGTGCTCACCTCTAATTGAAAGGATCAAGACTAAATTAGAATCATGGAAAACCTTGTTTCTCTCGATGAAAGGTAGACTTGAGTTGATTATTTCCACCCTTTCTGCTTATCACCTATTTTGGACAGGTGTATTTTGACTACCCAAAGCTACCATGGAAGAGATAGAAAGGCTGTGTTGCAATTTCTTGTGGGGAGACAAGGATGACACCAAGCATTTTCATACAATTTCTTGGGAAGCCATTTGTAGACCCAAGCAATAAGGTGACCTATCCATATGCTAGGTTGTAGATTGGAGCAAAGATGGCATGCTTAGGTTGCTATGGGACCTTGCAAATAATAAAAACACACTATGGATTAGGTGGTAGCATAGTAAATATTTGAAATATGATATCGTTTGGTCAATATCAGTCAAGCAAACCAATAGTTGGATGAGGAAATCCATAATGAAAATTAGAGATGAAATCTTGCCCATGGTGAGATTCAATATTGGTGATGGTTAGGCCATTTCTCTATGGAAGGATCCATGGCTTAAGGGTAATTTTTTGGATCAGCTTATCGCTGATGCAAACTCATTGAAGCTCCACTCAAGATTCAACTACAGAGAAAATCTTAGTGTGATCATCTCTGACAAGAAGTGGGACATTCCCCATGCTAGAGGAAAGGGATGACCTTGCTGATCTGTGTGCCTTTATCACAATTAAAGACATTGATAAATTCTACTATAAGAACCTCAAGAGATTTTCCTTGAGGGGTGTGTGGTAGATCTGCAGACAACAAGCCTCCAAAGTTGAGTGGACCTATTTGCTTTGGAAATACAAAGCTCCACCTAGGATTAAGGTGAGCTGTTGGAAAATTCTTCAAGAATCTATTGTTACAGAATCTTTTCTCCAAAGAAAATGGATCAGCTTGGCATATAGGTGCTGCTTATTTGCTTCCTAATATGAAACCACGAGTCGCATTTTCTGGTCTTGTAGGTTCGTGGATGAACTATGGGACAGATCCAGACCATGGTTAGCCATCAAACCTAGCAATAGAGATGATCTTCTATTATTCAAGGATAGTAGTAGTAGACTGATGAGCATCTTAGTGATCTATCATGTGTCGAGTGGTAGAAATAGATTTATTTTTGAAAATGTAAACCCTTCTAGTATCTTTATTTGGAAGCAGATAGTAAATGACTATGATGCCTTGAATAGACAGGTCATTTTAATTGAAGCTTATGCTTCCCCCCACATGTACATGAATAGATAGTAGCACGCTTATTGATCAATTTTTTTTCCACATGACCTTGAATTAGGGTTGCCATTGAAGTAGTGCTTGAGTGGACTGTGACACATTTGGAGTGTAAATGAAATTTGTCATTACTGTTGGAGTAATATCACAATCACATGATGAGTGAAACTATGAAATGTATGGTCATGCTCATGTGAGTCGATGATGTGGAGATTATTGCACTAAAAAATTCACTAGGAATAGAATACCTATTTTTTAGCAAAACAAACGTGCAACAATACCACCCACAAGTAGACATATCTTATCAGAGTATAGTTGAGTATCAAATCCCAAGAAACATTTTTTAAGAACCTTGCTAGTTGTATCTAGTTTGAAGTAAAACTTATATTTGGAACCAAGATTTGATTGGGTTGAGTTAAACTGAATGCAAGAAAGTAAAAGTTTAGAGTAAAATTAGGTTTATATTAATGATGAAACATATTGGGGTAGAATCAGGTTTACTCACCACTAATCAAATTTGTGCATTTATTCAAATCTAAACTCGTATCAAGATCTAATTGGAGCTATACAAATGTTCTCTTTTGGCGTTAGAAATTGGCACGAGAAAACATCACCATAAGCTTGGTGTCTTTCTACTTACATATCATATGATCATTACTCCAAATACTTCCCATTTGAAGTTGTAGTTAGGGCATCATCTAAGGATAATAGATATATAAATCTTAAACGTTGAAGTTTTTGTAGCCTAAGATTATATTAGATCACATAAAGTGGGTGATCAATCCACAAAACATGTGTTATATGATTAAAAGTGAATCAAATGAGCTTATACAAAAATTTGAACAAGAATGAAATTATAAGAAACACATAGCAGGGCTAGTCCCTGCACCCCAGTGGGATAACTACTTGTTCCCCATAGTGAGATTTAACAACTAGCAGTAGCAGAGGGGACAATCTCAGACATCACCAAAGGCAAGAAGTATCAGGTCTGGTTGATTGCATGAGGTTGATTGACGTGTTGGGATGGAGCTCAATCATTGCCAACCGATGATGGCGTATGGACAATAGATTGACCAACATGTAGATTTAGAGAGAGATTGATCATCTTGAGGTTTATAGATGTAGAGTTGGTGATGATTGATTTTCGCTAAACTATTGGAGTTCAATTTCTCTTTTGGGGGAGAGGCCAAATTCTCAAGGCAAGTGGGTAGGTCGATCACTCAAGAACCTCTGATGTTGATCACTCTATCTAGAGAGGTCAATTACTCCAAGCATCACTGATTCAATACTTTATTCTCTCATGGAGAAACAAGTATGACTTTATTGCTCATGGTCTGACGAGATCCTTTATGGTTGTAAAATGTGTCTTTATAGGCCTCTGTATGTGGGTGTCAGTAGATAGATTGGTGCCACGTGGACAGTCGAGATCATTGCTTGGTAGAAAAGGAACCTAGGTGAGGTTGATAGGTGAATGGTCGATTGATTGCTGCTTGAGATGAAGGTTGAGCGTTGGAGGTCAATTGTGTTACTCAAGCCCTAGCTGCCTTCTGGTTGGGCCATCGACCTTGAAGGTCTATAGGATGCTTGGGCATTAAGGTGTACATTCCTCTCAAGAGCTCCGTTAATGTTGATCGAAATGGTGGTGATGCACCAGAGGATTGTCATTTTCACAGGCTATTTATATTGAGTTTTGTGCATTTATGATTCATTTTCACATAAAATTGTGCAGTATTTACTATCATTAGCTCGTGATACCTAATTGCATCAAATAAGGGTAAAATTAGTAAATGTTGAGAGTTTATGTTTGATTTATGTGGATTTTAGGTAATTTAGAAGTAATACTACCCACTTTGGAGTCGGTGGTACCGATGCTTGCTCAGCTTGGAATAAGTTGAATCTAAGAGGACTCGGTAGTACCAACCTAGAAGTCAATACTACTAACAACATCACAAGAAAAAATTAGAAGTTTGTGAGGAAACTTGGTACTATCAACTTTAGGCTTGGTAGTGCCGACAGTTGCCCAGGCGACTGCAACTATTGAAGGAGTCAGTAGTACCAACACCCCGTCAGTAGTATCGACACAGCAAGATCATGCAAATCTGAAAATTAAGTCTAATCTGACGACTAGAAATTAATGACATCCTAAGTCATATATATAACTTAAAGAAAATTTGGCCAGACCTAAGAATCCCATTCTATTCCATTGGGTGGAAGCTGAGAGCAAGGAGAGGAGAAAGTAGAGAAGAAGACAATGTTCAGAATGATCTGGGCACTTCCTATGGACGGATTTGTAGCTAAAAGGTAGAAAATCTGCACGTGCATGAGAGGAGTTCATTTGAACCATCTTCTTTAGGGGTTCTTTAATTTTAATAATGTTTCCCACTTTGTTCTTCTTCTCTCCCATATTTTTGACAATGAAAACCATGCGGGGCTAAACCCCTCTTTCCTTAAGACCCCGAAGTAGACCGATTATGCATCATAATTGACTTTTTTTTTCAAACCAATGGCATTAAAATTCAAACAGTTTGGTTACATGTGCGCCTCCTATCCATATCTCCTCCATTATAACGCCATGGAAGGGGCTCCGGGAGATGTTCTATATTGTAAACATTCACGAGGGAATCGGGGCAACAAGGAAGTCTGATATTTGGGGCAGGTAGCTTCAGAAACCATTTGGCCACAACGTCAGCCATCTTATTATGCTCCCGGCTGCAATGGCAAAGTTCAGGTTCCTTGTTAAGCTTCATTTTTTCCTCGATAGTTCGTCTCAGCGTACTTAAATAAGCTGGTGTACCCATCTCCTTCTTTATGATTCTGTAGCATAGTTGTGAGTCGGTGATGATACAACTGATATGTTGCCTTAGCTCACAGATAGCGTCCAATCCTTTAGAGATAGCCTGCATTTCTCCTTCGAGCACATCTTTGCCCCTCATGCTATAAGCCTCGCCGCTTATCCATGTTCCCTGCTGATCTCGGAGGACCCAGCTTGTACATATCCTCTCCTTCTTATTGTCCACTGCCACATCCACGTTTAATCTGTTTCCTTCCGCCGGTACCATTGGTGCTCTCTGTGAGGTGTGTAGAGTGTTCAGGGAGTTCGCAAACTCACCATTGAGTGCGTTCTTGCAGGCCTGCACTTCGAGATTAATTCTAGTAGTTATTATTTCAGCTGAGGGCTTTCTGTTTTCAAATATGTATTCATTCCTACTCTTCCACAAGATCCAGCTTGCAATCAGAAAGGTAGCTCGCCACTCTTTGTTTCCTCCTAGGTTCTTGAGATTGTAGGTCATCCACTGTCGGATGTCCGTCCCCTCAAAAAATCTGGCGCCCAACTGTGTGGAGACAAGCTCCCACGTTCGTTTGCTGATTCTGCAGTCCCGAAGGGCGTGGAGGACAGACTCCTCCTCCCCGCACCTTTCGCATGTCGCCGATGTGGTCATGCCTCGCTTGCTGCGAAGGAGGTTTGTCGCCAGCCTGTCATGTCCCACGAGCCAACCGAAGGTTCGGACTCGCTGGGGAACCTTTACAGTAGCTATGATACTCCACTCCCCAGGGGAGGTTTCTGCTCTCGCCTTGATGAGCTCTTCGTAGGCGCTTTTGACGGTGAAGCAGCCATGACTGCCTTTTAGCCAGTACCACCCGTCCTCTCCGCATTCCGGTCACGGTGTTCCCATCAGCAGGATGTCCTCGACTATCTCATGTGAGAATCATTCTGTTAGAAATCCGAGGTCCCAACTTCCCTGATCCATGACCATGCTACACACGTTCATATCCTTCAAGGAATTTGGAATGCTTCTCCCTGCCTTGGTAGTAGGTTGCCGTCCACCTCTCACCCAGTTGTCAGTCCAGACGTTCGCTGTCTGTCCATTGCCCAGCGTCTTTCTCGAGTTTGCGTAGACCTCTGTCATGTGACTTCTGATCGCTCTCCAAGTTACGGACCCATGCGCAGCATACGCATCCCCTCTTCTATATTTGTCTTTCATCACGTCTACCCACAAGCATGGCCTCCGGTTGATGAATTCCCAGGCTAGCTTCATTAACGTCGAGCTATTTTGTTCTCTGGCACATTTGATTCCCATACCCCCTTCCACGATCGGGGCAATGACTCTGCTCCATGATACTAACGGAATTCCTCTCGAGCTTCTATCACCCGTCCACATGAATCTGCGAATGAGTTGATCAATCCTGTCACAGACTGATAGGGGAAGAGCGGTTGTTTGCATTAGGTATGTGGCTGAGTTGGTTAGGACCGCCTTTGCTAGAGTAATCCTGCCTGCTAGGGAGAGGCTCTTCGCAGCCCAGCCAGAAATCTTGTTTTCAATTGCGGTGGTTGTGGAAAGGTATAAAGCCTTCGTCTTCCTTTTGTGGATGATGGGAACACCCAAGTGTCTGCCTATCTCTCCTGTTTCCGTCATCCCCAGTCTCCTACTGATTTGTCGCCGCAGCGAGTGTGGTGTTCCTTTGCTATTGAAAATACTGGATTTATCTTTTGCTAATTGTTGTCCTGAAGCTCGTTCGAAGATCTTGAGACATTTGAGGATCTCCTTTGCTTGGCGCGAAGAGGCTTCCCCAAACATAACAATGTCGTCGGCGAAGCACACATGTGATACTTTAGTTCGTCCTTTATTAAACTTTGCCGATTTCCACTTTCCTTCTTGTACTGCAGAATTGATAGCTTGGCTCAGTCTTTCTAGACACAGAACAAAGATATAGGGGGATAATGGATCCCCTTGTCTGACACCCCTAGTAGGCTGGAATGCTTCCGTCTCTTCTCCCTGCCATAAAATTGTCGTTGTACCTGCTGAAATAACTTCCATGATTATCTTTATCAGGTTTTTCGGAATATCCGTTCGTCGGAGGGTGTCTGAGATAAACTCCCAACTCATTCTGTCATAGGCCTTCGCCAAGTCGATTTTGATGGCCATTGTATGATGTTTGGTACGAGCTTTCTCCATAGAATGGATTACTTCTTGGACAAGAATAGTGTTGTCGCTTATTCTCCTCCCTGGGACAAAGCTCGATTGAGCAGGTGAAATCCAGTTATTGAGGAAGGGCTTCAATCTTGCAACTATAATCTTCATAACAACTTTCATACATACATTATTCAACGATATGGGGCACAGCTGAGCACATGATTCTGGTTTGTTCTTCTTTGGAATGAGAACCATCAAGGCATTGGCTGCATCATGGTTCCACTGGCTACCTGCAAAAACGTTATGCACAAATGCAAACAGAGATGGTTTAATAGTTTCCCAATTATTTTGTATAAAATTAGCATCGATCCCATCTGGACCGGGAGATTTGAACTTGGCCATGGAGAAGAGTGCCTTCTGCACTTCAAGCTGGTCTGGGGGTCTTCCCATGTTCTGGTGTTGTGCAGCAGTAAGCTTAGGAAAATATCCAATGTAATCCTCGCACCATTGATGTCTTTCTCCTGGGCAGACTTCTGTAAAAAACTTGACGAAATGGTCTCTGACCAGTGCACGGATTTGTGCGCTGTCCACAAGCCATTCTCCATTATCCGTTCTCAGTCTCGAGATCTTATTCTTCCATCTCCTTTCTTTAACGGAGGCGTGAAAAAACTTCGAGTTTTTATCACCCAGATGCAGCCACTCGCAGTGAGCTTTCTGCTGCCAGTCTAGCTCCTCCCGTTTCAGCACTTCATTTAGTTTGTACTGGAGATCAAGCATTATATTTTCCACCTGAGGATCGTACCCATGGGATAGGTGTTCTTGGGCGAGGAGGAGGCGGGTTTGGAGAGCTCTTTTGGTTCTCTGCATTTTCCGGTTTGCTGATTTGTACCACCTCGCCGCTTTACTGAGGAAATGGCACGTCGCTTCGGGGAACTCCATCTGGTTCTGCCATTCAGATGATAGTAGGTCGTGGAAACCTTCCATCTGTTTCCAGCTTGCTCGAGTGTTGATGCGAGTATGTTTCTTTTGTTGTCGTACCTGCTCGTCGGAAGCCACCAGAAGCGGAGCATGGTCGGAGTTAAGCCGCTCCACCACCTCTACCTTGCTTCTAGGGAAGGATTCTAGCCAGCTCAGGTTCCCGAGCACTCTGTCTAACTTCTCCTGTAAAAGGCCCCTTCTAAAATTCATCAGCGGACCGCTGGCTTCCATTTCCACCAGCTGACAAGCCGCCATGGCATCACTGAAATCCTCGCAACTTCTTCGATCCAGGCCCGTCCCTCCAGATTTCTCATCAGGCATTAGGTGGGAGTTGAAGTCCCCCAGGACTATCCACGGTTCCCTCATCGTCTGGGCAATGTTGCCCAATCTGTTCCACAACAACCGCCTTCCCTGGCGTGTGGTACTGCCGTATACAAAGGTAATGAACACCTTATTCGCCCGACAATGAACAAATTGTCGATGGCTCAGGATGATCTCCAGTTCCAGCGCTCTGTCATTCCATAACACCCAGATACCCCCTGAGTATCCAATAGCTTCAACTCTATGGGACCGAGGGAAACCGAGTTTCTTGATTATGGTGTCAGCTTGCCTCCCACTCGTGCGAGGCTCAATTACTGCCATGATCATGGTTTGGTACTTCTTGACTAGTTCTCAGACGGCTGTGGGTATCTTTATGACAGATACCTTGGACGTTCCAGCTGACCACGATCATTTGAAGGGGTTTGGATGGGGTCCTCCTTCTACCTCACTACCTTCCACTAGACTTTCCTTCATTCCTTTCCTGCCTCGTTTCTTTGAACCTGGTTCGAATGGCATGGATTGGGTTAGGACTTTCCTGTTTCTGAGATGAATTCCCACGCTCCCTCTCCCCGGGAAGGAGAAGGATGTTTCTGATGTCCCAACTGAGAAAGTAGCTACAGGTACGCATCCCAAAGTATTTGAGTTACCAGGGTTTCCTTCCATGATTTCGTCTCCCATCAACACAACTGCTGAGTGAGCATTCTCTTTCCCTTTACTATCTACATTTCCTTCTTTGGCGTTCTTCTCCTTTCTAGTGTTCTGGTTGGCTAGGATCGACTCGCCAAGTGGTGAGCGTTGTTGAGTACTCTGTGTAATCTTTTCGTGTCTGGTTTTTTGCTTTCTAGCGTTCCAGTCAATTCTTGCAATTCGTTCTGTCGTAGCTTCAATGTCCCTGTGATTCTCAAAGTCTTCCGCCTCTACCTCCTCAACCTCTGAGTCCTCCAGCTGTTGGAACCTGTTTCGGTTGTGAATATTCTTCTTCGGATTCTCTTGGGGTTTTTTCCTTGGTCTCCTAACAATTGGTTGTGCATGTATAGTATCAGTAAAAGCTTCCATTCTTACCGGTGGACTTTCTGTGTTTGGTGTTCCTTCTGCGCCCCTATTCTCGTGCTGCTGGAGTGGTTCCTGAGGTAAAATGGTGCACTCCCGCTCTATGTGGCCTGGATGACCGCATCTCAGACAGATGAATGATATGTTTTCGTATTGTATCATTAATCTCCTCCCCTCCACCATTATAGCGGGTACTAGTGGCTTCCCAGTCTGCAGTTCAACTGCTATTCTCGCAAACTTCCCTCTTCTCTGTTAAGTAGTGTTAGTATACACCTTAATTGTCTGCCCTATGATGTTGCCGATAGCCTCCAGGAACGTGTCATGATAGAGATGGATGGGTAAATTAGGAATTCTGACCCAGGCTATAAAACTTTCCGGGTGTGCTTTTTCCAGCGAGAAACTCGGGTTCCACCTTTGCACCGTCAGGTATGACCCAAACAACGGCCACGGTCCTCCTGTGAGAGCCTTTAGGTAGTCATCCATCTTTTGGAGTTGCACCAAAAAGTAGTCATTGTCCAGATCGATCAGGTTATATCCTCCATCAGGAGCCCACATGATCCGGATTTTATCTCGTAGTGTCATATAGCCGATCTCCCTTCCAATGACCTTCACTACCACAGCGAACTGCCACGGTTTCAGCAGTTCCTTCCATGCTTCCGCCTTTAGGTTGAAGGCTGGAAATCCCTCAGCTTCTGAGATGATGATGTCTTCCTTCTGAATCTTGATTCCTTTTTTTTCCACATCGATATGAATATAGCCGTGGGCTTTGTCTTGGTTTCCCGTCACTGCTGTTTTGTATTGCATCTGCTGGTTCTGCTGGGTAGGCTCTCCATTTGTTGCGGTTGTCGTTTGGCTGATCGTCGCCGCTCCTACTCCGTTTCCCAGAGGTGGAAAGGAGTTTTCGTTAGTTTCAATCTCCATGGCCGAGCCGTGCTGCCCATGATGTCCATTGTCGTCTTGTACTAAGTTTTTCTGGGGAATCCTGTTCGTGTACTGGAAGTGAATTCCGGTGTTCCCTAACGGAATGGAGTTTCCGTTTACCCCCCTGGGTCTCCTTCATCTTCCTGCCTCCCTGGTATCTTCTCTAACCCTAGCGCGCCGCCAAGCCCTAGCGCGCTGCCGTCCATGTTTTCTCGAGACCTTTGTCTTAAGAAGTCTAACATCATAATTGACTTTTATGCATTAACATATCAATTTCTCTTAATTTTTGGACTTATTTATGTGAGAGTGTGAATTGTCCATGCTTGATCATCATAGATAGTTGATTAGACATTTAATTGCTTTGAAAAAGAAAATTAATGGTTGGAAAATTCATAGAAATACATGTTTTATATTTCCCTTTGAGAAAGGTGACTTACGAATGTGAAGAGATTACCTAGAGTTTTTTATAAAACACCTAAATAATAACACAATTATTATGAGTGTGGGATTGGTATTAGATTAGGTAGTGAATTACACTGTGGGAATGGGTAATTCTTACTACAGGCTCTTAGTCTAAGGTTAGGAGAGATAATTATCAATGTTATGATTGTTAATTGTAATTTCAACTGTAGTGAAACCATATTCCTAAGGAATTAACTCCAATTGAGATCAACAACTATTAATTTGAATTTATTTTCTTCTTTAGATAATTCAACCATTCAACTAAGTTTTTATCGGTCTAGCTGATTGCATTATAGTTAGTAATAATTTCTGGATTTACGTTTCTCTATGTTCGATATCCGGGCATCATTGTCCTATATTACTCTGATAGCGCACACTTGCATTTTAGGGTGTATAATAAATCCCTAATAAGTTTTGGCACTTTTTCCAGAGAAACGACAAATCCAACACTATGAGTGTTGTGATCGACCACTCTAGGACATTTTTTTATTATTTTCCATCTTTTCTTCATTTAAGAGAATAATTGAAAAATTTTCTATTGACAATTCACTAGTATTCTGTGTTCTCACATCGTTGTTAAGTTTCAGGTACTAGTGCATGGTTCACACCCAAACCACTGATTACGGAGAGTCTACTCTATCCATTGTAGAACATGAGGAAATTTTTCATAGGGCATGAGAGTTAGGAGCTTCAGCTGAGAAGCTCATCCCAAATCCACCACCTAAAACAATACAACCAGAGCAAGTAGAGATGGGTGATGCAGAAATAAAAGAACAAATCATATGAGAAAAGATCAAGGCTTCATCTGCAACTGCTCAATTGGGACCGATAAAGAGACAGGTTATAAAAGTGGTCATCTACAAGATAGATCTAGGCTTGGTGGCACTGGTTAAATCAAAAGCATTCTATGATCACAACACTGAGGATCCAATGATGCATATCAACAACTTTATTGAGAGTTGTGACATGGTATAGATTGATAGAGTGCCAATGAATGTCATATATCTGAAATTATTTCCATCCTCGCCGACAGATAATGCAAAGGCAAGGTTCCTAAATATCAAACTAGAATCAATAGAAACATGGGATCATATGATAGATTCCTTCTTTGAATGCTACTTTCCACCCTATAAGACCAACGAATTGGGGAGGAAGATCCACAACTTCAAGCATAATGTAGAGGACTCATATTCTGAAGCCTGTGAGCAATTTCAGAACATGATCATAAAAGTCCCTCATCATGATATTGATTTATATGGGCATGCAAAGATATTCTACTACGACCTACATAAAGGGGAGAGGGCTAGTCTGGATAGTGTAGGAGCAAGTTTCTTCTTAAACAATAGGCCATTAAAGTGTAATGAGATTCTAAAGAACATGACAAAGAATCAGTCATGGGGAGATGAAAGAGAAGTCACAACATAAATTAAAAGCATTGGTGAGTCTAAAATCATCATGGAATTGAATGAGAAGTTGGGCTACCTTTCCAGGAAGCTTGTGAATAAAAATGGAACCTCATATGGAGGTGAGGAGGGGGATTGCATGTACCTAGGATAGCAGTATCAACATGACATGGGCCCCAGTAAAATAGATAAAATTGAAGACATTCTAGGCAAGCTAGTGAGTCAGAATGATACATTACTAGAACATACAAAATGGGGACAACAAAATCATGAGGAATAGATTCAGAGCACACAAAATCAAACTTCTCAGCTAGCAGTAGAGGTGGCCTCCTTGAAGAAGCCCATTCAGCAAGAATTTCCTAGAAATGTATAGCTAGGTCATCAGCATCACCAGATTAAATTTATCTCTGTTGTCAAGGAAGCAAAGCACCCCATTAAGGAGTCACCCAAGCATCACACTCCATATCCAGATTGGGTTTATGTGCCAAAAGTTCCATTCACTCACAACCTATATGGAAGATCAAGAAGATGTAATACACTAGACAAGAAACTTTAAAATTCCACCATTGTTATGTCACCACCCCCAGTTCAAGAAAAGGTGCCTTCACAACAAGAATAGGTGAAAGTTCTATTCTATAGTGGAACATTCACAGTTAATTAGAAGGCACTCACAACTCATAAGGAGCATCCACATGCCATTTCATCCACAAGAGGTGTGTGAAATTATATTCCAGAAGGTGGCATTGAAGCAAGCTTAGGGGAGGAGATCTCTAATGTGCCATATATTCCACCACACAAGTGTGGAGAGAAGCCACATGTTCCATTCTCAGATAGTCTAAAGAAGAGGAAATACGAAAGGGTATTTAAGAAGTTCCTAGTCATCTTCTGAAATCTCCACATCAACATCCCACTTGTGGAGGCAATAGAGTTAATCCCTACATATGGAAGATTTTTGAAATATATCATCAACAAAAAAATATGGATCAAAGATACATATATTTTAAGTTTTGATGAAGTGGTGATTCCATAATCTAGGGAAGGCTTCCAAGGAAGAGAAAAGATCTGGGGTGTTTCTACATTTCTTGTTCCATTGGTAATCAATATTTCCAGCAAGCACAATGTGACTCTGGGGCGAGCATAAATCTCTTTCCCCTTGCTACATTTTGAAAGCTGGGTTCGAAGGAACCAACAAAGACATCTATGACAATTGAATTGGTGGATGGATTGGTTGTTAGGTCATGTGGAATATGTGAGGATGTTCTAGTCAAAGTTGACAAATACATCTTTCATGTTGACTTTGTGGTTATGGATATGCCTGAGATACAAGGATCAAAGATGTTGTTAGGAAGGCCGTTTCAAGCTATGGTCGACGTGATCACTACCATTGGTAGAGGTTACTTGCAACTTAAGATAGATGATGACAAAGTGGATTTCATACTTCCAAATGAATCTTCACAACCATCCTGTAACAACCCAGGTTGAAGAAAATGCATCTTGTCAAGCCTAGGACATTAAATAAGGGCGCTTATGGGAGGCAATCCAAATTTATTTTTGATATTTACTATTTGTTTAGGTCTTTTTGTTAATTACATTTCATATTTTTCATGTTATATTTTAGTTGATGTAAAAGAGTACGTTGATGCTCTTGGTTGGTGTGCAGGCAGAGTCAAAGTCAGTACTACCAACACGAAGTCGGTATTACTGAATCCTTATCAGGTAAAAGTTTATTGAAAGTCGATACCACTAACACCAAAGTTGGTACTACCTACTTTTCTCAAAAAAATCAATGGACTCCTGGAACAAAGTTGGTACTACTGTATCCAATGTTGGTACTACTGACTTTTCACAACAAAAGTGACAAAACTACAAGAGAAGAACTGTCACTACCACTAACACATATGTCGGTGGCACGATTGAGAAAACTCAAAGAAGGATAGAGAATTTCATATTTTGGTGCCCAAAAAACACAAATTAAGGACACCAACAAGAGGGATATATGCTTGCATAACTTGATCCATAGATCCACCAATCATCTACCACTGCTGACCCTACATAGAAACTGGTACCCTAGTTCCTCCTCTAGGTTTGGATTTTGACTCTAAGGACATAGTCAAGCTCAAACTTAGGGAGGCGTTGGAATGACTTATCTTTATTTTGTTCCTTAGTTTGTTTTTATTTTTTTAGGATCCACATCTATCTAGTCTAATAGTGGAACTTAATGCATGATTTATGTAATTTTCATGTATTTTTGTGCTCTTGCAATGGAAATTTAAAATTTTTAGTTGGGCTTAGTTGCAAATTTCTTGAGTTACATCACCTAGAGGAAGTGTATGGGTTAGTTAGTAGAAATACATTTGATATGAATGGAAATCTTAATTATTCATGTTACATTGATGATGATGGGGTTTGAGCCTAAATTGGTCAAACAATTAACGATATATTAAATTAAAATTTAAGAAAGAACCCCTAAGGTTATCTTGTTCATAGGTCATTAGAGAGAGACATATAATAGTTCATGAGAGGCATTGTCTCTTAATTATGTGATTCCACCATTTCTCACTCATTTTGACCCACCACCTTAAGATGATCAAGTAATCCTCATTATTTCCTCTTGTTTGAATTGCACAACATGCTAGGTTACATGATAGATAGTTTCTCTTTTGATTGAATTAGCTACAAAATGATTATTTTTGTTTATATGCATAAACAAATTTTTTGCATATCAATCTAGTTGCATAACAATTACTTGTAGATTGCATGCATCTTTCATCATTCATTTTCATATCATGTGGTTATATTGTTTTCCTCTGAAATAAGAGTGTAGGGATATACATGCATACCCTCAGAAGAAAAACAAGAAAAAATGAAATGAATGTGACATGTTAGTGAAGCCTGAGCATAAATTTTCTTCATTCTAAAATAGTGGGCCAATGAAAAAAGAAGAAGAAAAAGTTTTTAATGTTTTGAAGTAGGAAGAAAGGATGATCTAAACTCTCCACAAAGTGATGGAAACATTCACATGATATATTCTCATATGTACTTCATTCTCATCAATTTGATGAGATATTTGATACATGCATAATTCCACCCAATAATATTAGACATTATGATTCATGCATTTTTCATTATCTTCACCATATAGGTTCATCATGTTTATTTTTGCATAAATTATTTAGATGTTACTTGTGATTATTCATTATCCACCTATTTCGTTCCATCCATTGCTCTTTTTAGTAGGCCACTTAAATGATTATTCTCCGTATTCATTCTTATAAGGAGAACCACTTCCAAGCAGTTGGTAGTTAGGAAAAGAGCAATGTAGAATAGGGAATGAATGATGCACCAAGCGAATGCCTGATTGACTATGATATTAACTGCTCTCTTGATAGTGATCATTAATCTAAGGGGGGATAATTTTTATGGATATTTTTAGTCGCTTTAGAGAAGTTGATTGTTCAGTGGTCAATGAAGACCGGTTTGGGACCGTCAGGTGGCGATAGTTGAGAAATGGAATTCATACTTTATGTCCTTTTGATGACTAGTCTCAAATAGATCCAATGGTGTGTTTCTCAAGGACGAGCAACATTTTAAGCTTAGGGGAGTTTGATGCACTAGATAATTGTCATTTTTACAGGCTATTTATTATTTATTTTTGTGCACTTATGATTCATTTTCATATTAAAGTGTGCAATATTTACTATCATTAGCCTGTGATACCTAATTGTATCAAATACATGTAATTTTAGTATTTCCAAATGATTTAATAAATTTCTAGAGCTTATGTTCAGTTTATGTGAATTTCAAGTAATTTACAAGACTCTTCACAGCTCGATACTATCGACACTTACTCAGTTTGGAGTAGGTTGAAATTGAGAAGACTCGATAGTACCTGTTGGTTATGTATGTATAGAGAGCCAATCATGTGATGATTGTAATGGCATATCATGCAAAAATGATTTGATTATTAATGAAAAAGGCAAACTTCCAATTTATTCCATTTGTTCAGTTATGAGATCATGAAATAACATAACAAATGTCTAGAGAGTAATATTACTCAATGATGTATGTCTTCAGGTTAAGGACTTGAGAAGTGAGATCAGACAGATGTTAAGAGTACATATACATACTCTCATTATGTCCTTGATCAGATGTTATTGTGGAAGGTTGATAGACAAATTTACACATAAGATCCGAGTGTGAGTTAGTTGGTGACTGAGTCTCATTGGTCATGATATGGTGATATCAAACCAATCACATAGTTACATAATAGAGAATAGTGTATCAGAAAGACCCACAGTGAGACTGAGACATGGAAGCCATCTTCATGGAAGTCATAGTCATGTGTCACAGTGATGGTGGTGGTTGTGGTTCTTAGACTTGAAATAACTACACTCAACACATGTCACTGGGTACACTTTGACATCATCAAACGCAATCCTGAAACATGGGTTGTTATAATAGTGATTATTGGGTGGCTTTGACACATGGGGATTGAGTGTGAGTGATAGACATGGGATTTATCCTCTTACTAGATTGTGATGTCCTCGGCCACTTGATAAGAGAGACTAAGAAAAGCGGCCATGTGCATGTGAGTTAATATGTGATATTGAGCTTACATATATATCATACAGTTGGCTCTTTCTTCAAGAAATAAGATTGAATAATAATGAGGGTGACTGCTCCATGCCTCTAGTTCAATCTGGACATCAGTGACAAAGGAACTATACATACACTGCAACATCATACACAAATTGTAGGTTGAAGTTGTTCCCCAACTTTTCCATTTACTTGGGTAGCAATGATGTGTGACTAGACACCACTCTTTTCTTGTGATGTCATAAGTTGTTATGTACACTCACTACCAACATAATATAGGACCAATAGGGTCACACGAATAGGTATTGACCTAGATTAGGAGTTCAGATCTCAAATGACAATTGAATTAAGTGTTAAAGTGTTTAGGCATCTTATTTAGGCAATAAATAGGCTAAAAACACCTCCAAATTCCCATCTCAAGTGTTGAGACGGCCGTCTGGAAGTGCCAAATGGTTGTCTCAAGAGTTGAGATGGGCATCTGAGTGTCAAGCCTAGTTGTGAGTTGAAATTGGCAAATGAACGAACCGAACCAACCAAACAGGCTCGACTCAGGTCACCAAATGACCATCTGGGTGAACTGAGACCGTTGTCTCGCATGGGCAAGATCGTACAGTTTGGTTGGAGAAGGTTCTAGATGTTTCCCTATTCGTTTCTCTTGAGCAATACTTATTGTACAAGGAAATCAATGTCTAACATTCATGGGAATTGATTTGCCAAATTTGTGTACAACTGGAAACTACAAAATGACCGTCTCACATGTGAGACGACCATCTGGCTTTGCCAAATGACCATTTCAACTGTTGTAGGTTGCAAAGTTTCTAGAATTGTTGCAAAAATTCAAGTTCTTTCGGTCCTTTCCACTCGATCACATTAGTCCCATACTCGATAACAACTAGGAACCTTGACCCTGGCATCTAATATATATAGAGGGGTAATAAGGGATTCCCAGAGCACAACACAAACAACTGAGAATCAGTTCCTCTGATAACCATAGTCCTCTCTAGTTGTGGTAACTACAAGAGCCCAGGCAAGTCCTACCCGACTAAGGTGGGATAGCCATAGGAGAGAATGACTGAGAATTGTCATTATGGGAGAGAAAGTTGGTGACTAGTACACTAATGGGAGGGATGACTCCTTCCTGATCATTCTAGTAGGATGACAAGAGTTCTAGGTGGTATGTGTAGACTACCATAGAGGCGAGAGGCTATTGTCTGTCACTCAGAGGACAACATTATCCAACAGTCTGTGAGAGGAGGAGATGTTGAATAAGATGACATTTGTGGCTGCAGTCTCTGGTGCAACTAGGATTTAGAGTTGTAGAAGTCCTACTACTTGAGGTGCATATCAGAGGGTGCAGTAGTGAGATGAGTCCCAGTGCAATAAGGAGCTACAAAGACACCATCCAAGACAGTTGTGCATCAAAGACGATGAGGAGATGTCACTGGACTTGCTCCAGGGCCAATTATATCCTTGAAACCATCCTTCCTACATTATAGTTATTGTCATGATCTACTGATTATGGGAATATGGTAGATAAAATTTTAAATTCCTCTGCCTGCTCTATACCATATTTCCCTACAATATCGACCCATAAGTCGATACTATCGAAAACATCATAGGGAAAAATTACAAGTTCGTGAGGAAACTCAATACTATCAACTTTAGGCTCAGTATTACTGACAACTTCCCAGATGACTGCAATTATCGAAGGTGTCAATATTACCGATACCCCACGAGATCAGACAGATCTGGAAACTAAGTCTAATCCAACGACTGACAATTAATGACACCCTAAGTCATTTCTATGACTTAAGGGGAATTCAGGAAGACCTAAGAAGCCTATTCTATTTCATTGGGCGGCAGCCAAGAGCAAGGAGAGGAGAAAGTAGAGAAGAAGACCACTTTCAAGATGATCCAGGCACTTCATGCGGATGAATTTGCAGTGAAAAGGTAGCAAATCGACATGTGCACGAGAGGGAATCATTTGCACTGTCTTCTTTAGAGATTATTTAATTTTACTAATATTTCCTATGTTTTTATTCTTCTCTCCCATGTTTTTGACAATAAAAACCATGTGGGGATAAAGCCCTCTTTTCGTAGGACCCTGGAGTAGCCTGGTTATGCATTGTAATTGACTTTTATGCATTAATATATGAAATTCTCTTAATTTATGGACTTATTTATATGATATTGTCATGAACTATCCATGCTTGATCACCATAGGTAGTTAATTAGACCTTTAATTGCTTTGAAAAAGGAAATTAATAGTTGGAAAATTCATATAAACACATGTTTTATGTCTCCCTTTAAGAAAGGTGTCTTACGAACGTGAAGCAATTAGCCATAGTTTTTGATAAAGCACCTAACTAATAACACAGTCAATACAAGATTGGGTTGATATTAGATTAGGTAGTGAATTACGCCATGAGATCAGGTAATTCTTTCTACAGGTTCTTAGTCTAGGGTTAGGAGAGATAATTATTAATGTTATGATTGTTAATTGCAATGTTAACTATAGTGAAACCATAATCCTAAGGAATTAACTCCAATTGAGATCAATAACTAGTAATTTATATTTCCTTTCTACTTTAGATAATTCAACCATTCTACCAAGTATTCATCAGTCTAGTTGATCACATTGTAGTTAATAATAGTTTCTGGATCTACACTTCATTGTATTTGATATCCAAGCCTCATTGGCCTATATTACTCTGATAGTGTGCGCTTGAATTTTAGAGCATATAGTAAATCCCTATCTTATGGTCGATAGATGGAAGTTTTATTACCCAAACTTGATAGTGAGAGTCCCTAGGTCACATTAGTTTGGCTAGTATGAATAGATAAAACTCCAAATCTACAAGGAAAGTTGAGAGAAGTATCAAAATTCTAACAAGTTAACATGAAATCTAATTATTATGAAATGAAGATATTCCTAATGAAAATTAATAGATCTGATTCAAAACTAGTCTAAAACCACCACTAACTTAGATTAATAAGCATTCATCAAACCACCTTGAACATAAATCTTGCTCATCCTCAAGTAACAAAAAATTTGAAAGAATCACCAAATGTATACTTTTAGCCCATATGATTGCATCATCCTCCCATCATATTGTTTTAATTATCGTTGTATATGACCAAGTTTTCCAACTTCCTGAGATCACATAACACATCTTTTTTATCTTTATTCCTAATTTTGTTTCTAAAAAATACTTCAACACCACTGTCAACAATATCAAGCATGTCAAGGAGTTTCATGACAATGCAGAGAGACCTGTAGAACAACAAGTCTGCACTTGATCCAACACTGGTTTAAGTCAAGAGAATGGTAAAATTTTGAGGCATTCATAGTGACCATAGGTATAAGAGGAAGTGAACGGGGGTATGGAAGGAAGAAACATATCTCTTATCTACAACATGAGATTGCATTTTATTTGTGGAAATACATATATCAAATCATTTTTCTTGTGCATTTTGGAATCTTTTCTTTATTTCTGGTGGTACACCCCTATTACATAGCGAGGGGTATGGAAGAAGCATATAGAAAAATAGGAGTTGTGCCACCCCAAACTTAGGGTTTGGAATGTCTTTATGGATTTTTTATTTCTTTATGGTAAACTGAAGGTAAGAAGATGGAGGAAGAAGTGTAGAAGAGGGTTGTAATCATCTTGCAACTTGATTTACAATTCATTGCATCAAGTTTTACTCCTTATCCCACTGTGCTCCAATAACGACTTAAAGAGGGAACAAGCGGTTATTATTGCAATTGTTTCACTACTCAATAGGAAGAACAATGTGTTTAACCCCTCTCAATTCCTTCAAAATAACCCATCTTTTCCATAGAACATGATCTTTGGATTCATAGGCCAATTTTTCTAGACATCAATTAGTTTTAAAGATGACCTTTTAGGGATTTGCTTTGAATAATGGGGGATGAATAATGGGGCCATATTAAAAAATTAAATCTAAGCTGATTAGAACTTGGCCCTAATTATTCTAAAAATAGAAAAAAATTGAAAAATCTCAGTAATATTATAGTGATGAAATCTTAAGCAAAGAAATTGATGGGATTGGGTAGAAAGAAGAATACATACCACCCACCCTCCACTCTAAACTTCAAAATTTGTTCATCTTGAGAAAACACTACATCTGAGATGGAGGGCAAAAATCCTGGTGATTGGACCATGAGATATGGTTGCATTCCTCTCAGCAATGTGTATTCCATCTAAACTCTAAAAAGTGATCATCAAAACTTAAGATTGCATCTTGTGACACATGATCTAGTGGAAATAAGGAAATGTTTAAACTAAAATTGAAAGTAGAAACTATTGAGTTGCTGATGAATGCATATTGATCCTAGATTTAGCTGCATTTTTGGCATGGTTTTGCACCCATTTTCATCATTTTTGTTTAGAACTAACTGACATTTATATTTTATTGATTTTATGTCAATGTATAATATTATCATTCATTTTCTTTATTTTCATGGAAGGCTTGAGCTTCATTGCATAGTATTAGTGTAGGAGGAAGTGGTCCCACAACTAACTAGTGAGCACAACAATTTTTTTGTATAAATGGACCATATTATTGATAACGAATTCCTTCATTAGTTGTTAAAACCATCAATTTTCATTAGACCTACCAAACCATCAATTCTGATTGGTTTTCCCTTCCATCAGTTGTTATTCCTTCGATAGAAGATCCATCTATGCAAACCATACCTTACATTAATAGCCCCTTAGGGTGGTCTTACATTTGCTAAACCATTAGGTTACGTCACCTAGTACTTCCTTAAGTTGACAACCGAAGGAAGCCCAATGCTTTCCTTTCGATGGCCTCACTATACTAAACAATCAAAGGATCTTATGCATTCACCTTTCAATGTTGATCCAGTATCCACCTTCCAATGGAAAACCCACTCTTGCTTTTTAATGGACGGATACACTCCACCTTCTGACGTCCTTTCTACGTCATTAACCAAAGGTTTCCCTACACCTAAAAACCAAAGGAAATCCTACATGCATCTTCTGATGGCTAACCTTCATTCCCCTATAGATGGTTCTCCTACACATTCTAATAGAAGGTTAGTCTACAATCCACAACCAATGGGTCTGCCTTTTGAAAGTGTTCCTACTTTATCGACCAAAGGTTCCCCTGCACTTAACTTTCGATGGTTTTTTTTTCCTAGCCTTCTGATGGAACTGATAGACTCCCTTCCAATAGTTGAATTGACCCACATCTACTGATGGAGTTACTGCCAGTGACTCATTGTCTTCCCCACATTGTTGTTTCCACTTCATCTTCACAGGGGCGTTAAGACTTCATTCTGTAGAGGCTAGGAGGGTTCCAAACCCTACTCAATGCCTACAAATAGATGTCCCTCACCTCCACAAACATGATCCACCATTGACTCCACAAGGATTCTGTTGACTTCACTCACCTTTGACCATTTCTATCAGTTGACAAATGTTAACTGAAGGTGCTTGCACCTCCACTTCCACTAAGGTACCAAGGTATAACCTTGAAGGAGGCCTATTTCGAGGCACCTACATCCATCAGTTCATGGCCACATCCTTTTTTGACTGCTACTTTCTCTTGATAATGACCAGATCTAAACATGAAGAAGGAAGAATGACACTCCAAGTCCACCTCTTACGAACGTCCATGGGTAGATCTGCTGCTGCACCAACTACCATCATTACAGATTTTGAAGACAAACATTTGGATACCACAACTCTATTTTCATCTTCTACTATGATGGAGACATTATTCCTATCTTTTATTTTTGTTCTAGTTACTTCTACTATGAGTGAGTAGTCTTCTTTCCAGGGTGTGGGGAGTAATCCCGCTACTCGAATTTGCTCTTACATCTGCATTTATTCATTCTATGGACCATTATATGGCTAGAATCAATTGTTTCATGCGTGTATGCTTGTTTGATTAGTAGGTTAACATGTTTGTCATGGTCTTGGATATAGAGAACATTGAACCCAAGATCTAGGATATTGATTTATTCTGGATAAACCCTTGATGAGAATCTTCAAATATATGTTTTCTGAGGTGATGGATGTATAATCTATAGGTAACATGATGGAAATATTAGAGGGATATCTGTCTGTGTTTTAATCCTAACACAAAAAGTGGGATTCTCCTGGCCTCAACATATATGTGTTCATACTCAATATGATGTAGTGAGAGAGTGAATGATTGATAGCAGTGGCGAAACTCATTCCATACTAGTGTTTCCTTCCATTGACTTATCAACCTTTACAAGTTGCAATTTTAGTTTAATCAACCAATCCAAATTTTGTGTCAAATACCAGTTTTTGCTGAGTTACCTAGATCATTTAATTCTTAACAAGTTGTCCTTTGGGTTTGATCCTAACTATACTATGATAAGATTCGTCCTTTTGTGGGTGGTGATTATTGTACTTGTTTAGCTGAACTCTAGGGATTTCACCTTACTGATTTTGCTGGTGCAATATCACGCACGTCAAATTTTAGCATTGTTACTGGGGACAATGTAATTTTCTGATAATTTTAACCCACTTGGATTGGTTAGGGTTTTTATTGTTAAATTAATACCATTGAATATAATCTTGAATCAAACTCATATTCTACAATCTTAACTTAGTTGTTTGCACTCCTCAAGAACCATTTTGAGTGCATGCAAAGTTCTTGTAGTGTCAGTCCAATACTAGATTTCAATCCTGAGATCAAAAGAACCTATCACGGACTCCTTTGTAAATAAGGATACAAGATGAAAAATAAGCAATTTGTACATAGAGTGCAAGCCATGCTCGATGCACTAAGAGAGAAGCTCATGGATGAAGCCAGAGATGCATAGGAAAAGCAGTAAGAAGTCATAGAAGCAGAATGACAAAGAGAGGTATAAGAGTTCTCTATCCCCAAAGTTGTAGACATTTCAAATCAAATCATCCAACCCATCATTGCATTGCCTAACTTCAATATAAAGACGCAATGGGAGACAATGAGGCAAAACAATATTTTTGCAAGTAGATTCAACAAAGACACACATGAGTATCTAAAAAAATTCATGTTTCTTTGTGGACCGAGCAAACAAGACAACATCTCCGAAGAAGCCATCACACTATGACTCTTCTAATAATCCTTCATCAACAAGTATAGGGTGAGGAAAATTCACTCGAAAATTGTAGTATCATAACTTGGGAGGAACTTCAGAACAAGTTATTGGAGAAGTTCTTTCCATCCTCACTCACTAATCAAATCTGATGGGAGATTACTCAATACAAGAAACTCCTAGGGGAAACTCTATTTGAAGCATTTGAATGATTCAAGGAGCTTCTCTACAAATGCCCTCATCACGACATCCCCTCAATACAATTGATCAAGCACTTCTGTCGGGGAGCCGACGACAATGTTAAACAATTTCTTAATGATGCTTCCAAGGCAAACTTCATGTGGCAAATCTATGATGATGCATGTAATGTTGTGAGCAAGGGAGATGAGAACCAAGATACTTGGGGCTCATCTTACATGAGAGGCATTCTCAAAGTGTCTATGCCATAGAACACATCTAATCTCAAAACTATTGTTGAGTCCATGAAGCCCCTAGCCCTCAAGAAAGACAACCTAGAATCCACCCTCTTGAGGAATGGATAGAGAGGTCCTTCCTCCTTTCAACCTAGAGAAACCCATGAGTTCTACCAAGTTTTTTGTGCATAGGGGCACACACGTCTAGAGTGCAACCACCTTTACCAAGAAACAATGAACACACACCGACCTTTTCTCAACGATAGTCGTCTCATCGAAGAAGTCAACACTGTGAACCCTATTCTAGGATAGGGGTACTACAAACCCAATAGGATGAGAAATTATCTTGGATTCTAGTATGGAAACCCAGATGGAGCATCAAATGCACACCAACTCCAGTAGGAAACCAAAAAGAACCAAGTTTGGGGTCCTCTTGTTTTCCAATAGAACTAGAATTATCAGCAAAACAATTATAATCTTGCCAATACCATAATAATCATAACCAAGGAAGCAACTACAATCAAGGGAAGAAATCCTATAATCAACAAGAAAAAATCTTCCTTATCTAAGGCAACAAACAAACCATGCTTGCCTCCAATGACCAGAGTCACCTGGACACCATTGAAAAGATACTGGCAAGTCAACATACATACAACAAATTTATGGAAGCTATACTTGCACAAATAGATACAACCATACATCCTTTAGAAGGTTTGTTTGCTGGTCATATAAAAAGCAACCCCAAACATCAGGAGGAGAAGCTAAAGGCTCTTACCACACATTCTTGACATGTACTACTGGAACCTCCAACTTAGTCATTCTCATTCTTAAAGATGATGAGGATGAAGAATTCAGTCCAATGGCTTTACCAATAGTCATTCCAATGGTTGTACCTATTGAACAAACTGTTGAAGCATCAAAGAAGGGTGACACATCTACCTCCTGAAACAAGAAGCAATCCCAAT
Organism: Alisma plantago-aquatica; assembly: GCA_963693085.1. Taxonomy (NCBI): domain Eukaryota; kingdom Viridiplantae; phylum Streptophyta; class Magnoliopsida; order Alismatales; family Alismataceae; genus Alisma; species Alisma plantago-aquatica. The sequence goes on from OY856410.1 coordinate 293,537,869, forward strand.
ACTGAGAGGACACCTGAAGCTACACCAACTCCCCCCTTCATATATGTGGCACCTGTCTACAAACCTCGAGTTCCCTATCAAATTTGTCTAGCTCATACATGGCTAGACTCAAGGTTCATGAAGTTCAAGGAAGCGATGAAGAAGATACATGTTGATATTCCCTTCCTTGACGCTCTGGATAAAATTTCCTCATGCATCAAGTTCTTAAGATCTCCTAATTAGCAAGTACTTAACTAAGGAGGTTGAGATCGTGAAACTAACACAAATGACATCTGACATCATCTAAAGCAAGATGCTCAATAAACTCAAAGATCTTGGATATTTTGACATCTCATGATTCATTGGGGACACCACATGTCGAAAAAGCCTAGCCGATATTAGGGTCATCTATCTCTATCATGCCCTATATCTTGTATAAGAGACTAAGCTTCATACATCCTTCCTACAAGTACAATAATCTAGTCAACAAATCTTCTATGACCCTCCTATTGGTATTGTAGATGATATCCCTGTTAGAGTGAATCCTAAATCCTATTTCCCATGTGATTTGGTTATCATGGACATCATGGAGGACCTATAATACCATCTCATCTTAAGTCGCATGTTCCTTGTACCAGTTAGAGATCTAATTGATTTTAAAGCTAGGACCCTAACACTTAGACTACGAACTGACATCATTAAGTTCAAGGTATTTGAGAGCCTTAGAGGACACTCTTTCTAGGAGAAATTCTATATGATTGATTGTGTTGAAAAAATGACACGACTACAGAAGGAGGATCCTATTTCTGAAGACCCTCTTAAGATTGCTCTCATCAATGCCAATAAGAAGGTCTACCCAGTCATCGTCAGTTCAGATCCCATGACTGAGCAAGTAGACAAGATACTGAATGAGATGAGGAAGAGGCAAAAGGAATTAGACTACAAAATAAATGATCTGACTGGAGTAATCCAAACCCTCTGCAAGCACAAAATTAACATGGTTGACAACTAGAAGCCATCCATTGAGCCTCAACACAAGCTAAAATCAATTCGGAAGGAGGTTGTGCGAAAGGAGGTACTAAAGTTGTGGATCATCTATCCCATCTTTGACTCACTATGGGTGAGTCATTTACAAGTAGTACCAAAGAATGGAGGCACACCAATTGTTCTAAATGAGAGGAATGATATTATTCCCACATGCACTATTACATGGTGGCATATGTGCATAGACTATCACAAGCTCAATAATGCAACTTGGAAGGACCATTTCCCAGTACCATTTCTTGATCAAGTCCTAGTGTGACTTTCACACCAGGAGTTATTTTGTTACTTGGATGGGTAATCTAGTTTCTATTATATTCCCATTCATCCAAGAGATAAAAAAAAGGAAATATTCACATGTCCCTTTGGCATGTACGCTTTCCACCGCATGCCCTTTGGACTATGCAATGCACCTGCATGTCTGCCATATTTGCCAACTTCACTGATACCATAATGGAAATCTTGATGGTTGAATTCTTGGTCTATGGGGATTCTTTTGAATCATGTATGTACCATCTTTCCCCATCCCCAGAATGTTGTGAAGAAGCACATTTGGTTCTTAACTGGGAAATAGCCACTTCATGGTGAAGGAGGGCATTATTCAAGGACACCATTTTAGTTCTAGATGCATTGGATCTGACAAAGGAAATATAGAAGTGATTGCCAAGCTATCTCTCCAACTACTTTCAAAGAAGTCTAGACATTTCTCATACATGTCAAATTTCATAGGAGGTCTATTTGCAACTTCAACAATATCACCAAGCCTCTTATAAATATTCTCTAGAAAGATGTGGATTTCAACTTCAACTCTAACTACATGAAGAGATTTAACACTCTAAAGGAATCTCTTACCTCAAATCCAATCCTCCGTTCCCCAGATTGGTCTCTTCCTTTTGATATCATGTGTGATGCCAGTGACTATATCCTAGGTACAGTTTTGGGTCATCGTGTTGAGAAAAAAAACCATGCCATCTACTATGATAACAACATGCTAGATGGTGCACAAAGAAATGATGCTACTACTGATAAGGAACTCCTCGCCATCATCTGTTCCTTTGATGAGTTTCACTCCTATCTAATAGGCTTGCAAGTGGTTGTCTACACTAATCACATAGCTATCAAATATCTTAGGTCAAAGAAGGATGCAAATCCAAGGTTGATCAAGCAAATCTTTTTACTACAATGATTTGATTTAGAGATCAAAGACAAGAAGGGAACTAAAAATGTTGTTGCTAATCATCTTATAAGATTGCACATCTAGGATAGTGACACAGTCTCAATCAATGACTCTTTACCTGATGACCACCTACTAAGATATCCACATTCACATCATGGTATGCTGATCTTGCTAACTACTTAGCTTTATGAGTCCTTCATCCATACTACACATGGAAGAAGAAGAAGAAGTTCATGTTAGATATTTTCCGTTATCATTGGGATGAGCCTTATTTTTTCATATTTGTTTTGAAGGCCTCTATCGTTGGTGTATCTCTGAACATGAAGCTCCTCTTAATCTTGATCAATGTCATTTAGGATCAACTAGGGGTCATAAGAGCTCCAAGAAGACTACATTCTAGGTTCTTCGATGTGGTTTCTTCTATCGTACTATCTTCAAAGATGCTCATAGATATGTCGAAGTCCCATGACCAATGCCATCAATTCGATAATATTTAAAAGAGGGATGAGATGCCCCTCAATATTTGGCAAGAAGTAGAGATTTTTACATTTGGGGTGTAGACCACATGGGTCCAGTCCCCCTCCTCCTATGGTGTTACAACCTCAATTTTACATGTGTTTTCATAATTGAAATGTAATAATTTTATGAATATGGACTTGAATTGAGAAGGTTGTATGCTTTGCTTAAAAGAATGGGTTTATTTGAAAATATCCCCTTTGATATGAATTTCATGATTTCTATTGTTCTGTTAATCCAATAATGGATATAAAATAGAGGAAAAGAAGAAAAGTCCAAACAATAGAGAAAAATAAAAGATAATAGATATTGAGAAATGAATTTATGAGAAATGTATGGAAATCTCTAGAATGTGGAATTGATGGCCACAATTGATTAGATTTCATTTACATGAGATTAATAATGGAAAGAGTAATCAAAATAAAGAATATAGGAAAAGAGGAAAGAGAAAATATATGTTTTAATGCATAATATATGCCTTATAAGTCATTGACTTGCAAATGATGTAAAGGAGTTATTCCTTTTGTTTTTTGGCTCCAAACTTGGAAAATAAGTAGATTAAGTCTTTATAGACTTTCATTTAAAATTTGGGATTATTTGAATGTACAATTTAAGAGATATGAATTTTTGAAAATCCCTAAAATGAATGGATAATCTTTAAATGTCACAAAAATTATTTTGAATCAGACTCTTTGTTATTGTCACGTGAGCTTATGACCGTGGGATCGAGATTCTATGATTAGGAGATCATCACCTACCTCGGGACAGATAAGGAAAGTCAGAACAGGGAGCAAGATCTTTCCAAAGTAGATCTCTCACGATTGAGTGTGCGAGCAAACTTGGAAACTAGCCAGCTGGATTTGTGAGATCTTTGAGGCCATCCCTACCCTAGGTTTTGCCTATCCTGGGGGCATCTAGAAGAAATCCCTAATCATCAGGACTCTCTCTAGCCACCTACCCTGTCTATAGGCTATAAAAGAGGATGTAACCCCTATGTGAGACTAAGCATTATTCCGTGAGATCCTCTAGGACCTACAGACCAAGTACCAGCCCTCAATATTTCCCCCTCGAACCTCTCTTGCACCACATACCCCCTGGTTTGCCACTGGAGACCCCTCTTGCCATCTTAGCAACTTCAGTCACATATGGAGCAATTATAAGCACCAATGAGTTTGTACGGGTGCGGCAGAGGTCATGGAAGCTTAGTCGTTTGCTTCTGGGAGTTGGATCTCAAAGACAGCCCCAAAGTTGACCATGGCCTGGCACTACATTGTGAGCGAGGGTGAGCTGGAGAGGTTAAAGAAGCGACTGGCAAAAAGACCTCTCTACCCCTGAGTGGAACACAGAAAGGTAAGGGGTGCAAATGTCTTTTAGTTTTTCTTTAGTCACTGCCGCTTGCTGACGTGTCAATCAACCATTAGATGGGAATGATTAATATAGAATAATTCATAACTAATTACTCGTAGCTCAGATTAAGATGAATAATATATGAATTTTGATCAGAAAAATATGTGGAATTCAATAAAAATGTTATTAGAACCTCATTTCGCTTTTAATTTCAAAATTGTCTAAAGTGATCATATAATGCATTGAACTTTGATTAAAAGCCCTAATTGTGATTGGAGATCAAATCTAAGATGCTTAATGGGCTAATTCAAGTATTAATAACTTGTTGAGAAATAAAGTGAGGTTTGAATATAATTTAGATAATGTTTGGCTTGTTTTAGGGCTTTAATCCATGAATCCATGATAATGCATGTAGAAACCCTAATCTAGGGTAAAGAAGATGATTAACTTGAATAATTCAAATTATTTGGAAATAGGTTGATAATTGTCGATCCTAAGCCTATTAAGAGAGATAAGACAAGTTAATTAGGGTTTATGAGTAGTTTTACTATTTTAGGGTTGGTGGTAGCAAAAGTAATAATGAAACCCTAATTGCAAGTGAAACCCTAAAAGCAAGTAGGAAACCCTAGGAAGCGAGTTCAATTGAATAGATATTGATAACATGAGTAGTGAGTAGATTATTTGGTTGTTTTAGGATCCTTATTGTGTGAATTGCTTGCTTGCATGGATTTCTTTCTTGCTTGGATTATTTCTAGCTTGATACGGCTGAACATATATGTGGTTATTTATAAATAATCGATTTAGTTTCATGATGTTTTCTCGAATGTTTGATCGATTAGATGCAACCTAACCTGTTGAATTTTTATTTATGCAATCCTATAAAGTCACTATGATTATCACAATTAAGTATATATGTGTATTCTCAAACCTACATGCCACCCTGATGTACGATGCATGACCAAGCCCCGGAGGGAAGGTTTATTCGGTCAAGCCCTAGAGGGAAGACCATTGGGCACCGAGAGGTGACCCCAGACACCAAGCTCAGGATTGAGAATGTGACCTTCTGTCCCTTGCAAGGACAAAACCCTAGAGAGGGTGATCTAGGGTTAGGGGAAAAGCGGTTGAGAATGTCACATTGAAAACATAACTGTGGATTATTATTAATAACTTATTTGTGATATTTAGGTTGTTAGAAATTAATTGTGAAATTTTGTTTGTCCCCACATACCGATATAGAAATATACTGACCGACATTTTTTTTGTCAGAATTTTAGGTACAATTATTGAAAAGGACAAACATTAAATTGACATATTGTAAAGAATACAAATAAACAATGCAAGGAGAATTAGATAGATAGAATTTATCAGGTGATAGAAGTCTAAATCCGAAAATTTAAAAAGTATGCAAAGTTTTATTTTATTCCAAATTTCCAGTATAGTTTTAGTAGAATTTAATAGTTATTTTTTATTAAATGTTAAACCATGGATCTTGAGTTATTGGGACGGCGGCTCTGACCTTTTGGTCTCCCTTTATTGGGGGTTACCAGGAGGTGGGGTCGTTACATATGGATTCTCCTACATCCTAGTCACTGTTGATTATGTTTTCAAATGGGTAGAATCCATACCCACAAAATCCAGTGACTCCAAGCCAGTGATAAAACTATTTAGAGACATTATCTTTCCATGTTCTGGGGTCCCCCACACTTTCATATCTGATGGGAGATTTCATTTTCTCGAGCGTAGCTTTGGATCTCTCCTCCACATGTATGGTCTCTCTCATTGTGTGGCTACTCCATACCACCCTCAGACGAGTGGTCAGGTTGAGGTGTCCACTCATCATTTTGAGGCTATTATAGAGAAAATAGTTATCAGGACAAGGAAAGATTGTGTTAACAAGTTGAACAACACATTTTGGGCATACAAGACTGCCTACAAGACTCCCCTAGGCACTACACATTTTTTGATGATTTATGGGAAGTCTTGTCATTTACTAGTGAAGCTTAGACACAAAGCTCAATGGGACATCAAGTAGCTCAATTTTGACCTCCATGTCGTAAAGGAAAACTATCTACTTTAAATATAAGATCTTGAGGAGTTACGAATGACATCTTATGAAAATGCACACATCTACAAGGAGCACAAAAAAATGTGGTAGAATAGCCACCTGAAGAGAAAAGATCTACAAGTAGGATACAATAGTGGACAATTCTAGTCTCCATCTCTTCTTAGGAAATCTCAAGACGTGATGGTCATGCCCATTAATTATCAAGCTATCTTCCCTCATGGATCTGTTATCATTTGGATTGAGAAGACTACAAAATTCATAGTCAATGGACAATGACTCAAACATTATTTCACTAACACTGATATTTAGTCCAAACAACTTTTCTCACTTCTTTCTCCAATATATCATGATGGATCTTCAGGCGTCGAGCCATTGATGTTGAATAAAGGTGCTTCTCGGGAGGCAACTTGAGTGTTACTTTCAACTTATAGCTATTTACTTTTAATTAGTTAGTGCATCTCATGACAAGACCATATGTTCTAAAAATTTTGTTTGTAGGTCAATGACTTAAAGGAGAGAAACCACAATTCATGGACCAACCAACAAAGCTCTTCCCCACCGTATTGAATTTAGTGTTTTTTTTAGATGAGCACATATCTAAGTTTGGGGTACAAGATGAGTGATACATATTCTACTTTCTACCAACACCTATCTATTTGTAACTTATGATCTTATCATCACATTCATCATGCATTACATTTAGCTCAAACTTTTTCAAAACTTTCTTCTCTAGAATAAACAAAGCCATTATCTAGATAGCTTAGATTCAAAATTTCCTCATTTGTGTCCATGCATGTTTCATCATTGGATTCCCCTTACTCGAACAAAAACCTCATAATGACCAATTTTCAAACAACTAATGGCTCGAAATCACCCCATGTGGCCTAGGAATCCAAACATCATGTATCCCTAGAAAAGATTATAGGTATTTGAGGAACTAAGTAGAATCAAACAAATGATTCTTCTAACTGACTAGTGAAATAAATTCATGGAATCATGATTTTTTCCCTTATCATGTCACTATTTGAGAAACATGAGACTAGGATAAAGTACCCAGTGCACTGATTTGTAAATCAAATTGCATGTTGATTTGAACCCTCTTCCACACTTCTTCTTCCATCTTCTTCCCTTTCATCCATCAAAAAGAAACAAAAAGCCATAAAAAGTTCCAAACTCCAAGTTCCGGGTGACACACCCCTCCCTACTCTATTTGCTTCTTCCATTCCCCTGTCTAAGTAATAGGGGCATACCACCAAAAAGTAAACATGCCAATGTCCATAAAACAAAAAGAAAAAAATGCTACAATATATTTGTTTGCACATATAAAAGCAATCTTGATTCCAATAGAGAAGATATTTGCATCTTCCTTCTACAATCCCCCTTCTCTCCATTTACACCCACAACATAATGAATGTTTGATTCTACTACCCTTTTCATACATCCTAGTGTCAGATCATTTGTATACTTGATGTTTTGTATGATTCTATAAATGCTCATGAAAACTCTTAGAGGGAATAGCAACGAGGCAAAGTGTTCTCCAGAAGAAAAATTAGAAAAAAGACATGGATAGATATGTTCTATATCTCAGGAAGTTGGGCTGCTTAGCCATATCAGGTGGTAGGGAAATGAGCACGATGTGAAGGTGAGGCAATTGCATGCACCGAAAATATTCATTTGGCAACCTTTCTAGATTTTCTATTACTTGAGTACGAGCAACATTTAAGTTCACTATTGTTTGATGAATGCATATTCATCTTAGATTTAGGTGCATTTTCAACATAATGTTGCACCCATTTCATCAATCTAGTTTAAAACTAGCTAACATTTAGGTTTTATTGATATTCTGTTAATTTATAAGATTTTGATCCATTTTCCCCATTTCCATGACAATCTTTAGCTTCATTTCATGGTAGTAGTGTAGGAGGTGGTGGTCCCACTAACTGACTAGCATACACAAGAAATTTTTGAATAAATGGATCATATTCTTGATGACCAGTTCCTTCATCTGTTGTTGAAACCATTAGTTTGCATTACACCTACCAAACCATCAAGTCTCATTGGTCAACCCTTCCATTGGTTGTCATTCCTTCAGTAGAATCCCCATGGACGTAGTCCATCAAGCTTATGCTAATATCCCCTTGAGGGGGATTACATCTTCCAAACCATGGGTTACATCACTTAGTCCTTCCTTAGGTTGAAAATGGAAGGAAGCCTGACGCTTGCCTTTCGATGGCCTCCCTGATCTAAAAGACTGAAGGTAATTATGGATTCACCTTCCAATGGTCACACAGTGTCCTCCATCTGATGGAAAACCTGCTCTTACCTTCCAATGGTCGACTGGACTCCACCTTTCTATGGACTTTCTACATTTGGATCAAAGTTCGCCCTGCATCCAACAACCATAAGAAATCCTGCATGCATCTTCATATGGCTAACCTTCATTCACCCACCAATGATTTTCCTAAACATTCCAACCCAAAATGTTGTCTGCACTCTGCAACTAATGGGTCTCCCTTTTGAAGGTGTTCCTACTTTGTCGACTGAAGTTTCTCCTGCACTTAGCTTCTAATGGTTGTTCTTTCCAGCCTTCTGATGCAAATTTTAGACTCCCTTCTGATGGTTGACCTAGCCCTTTGCTTATTGATTGAGTTATTATAGACCAACGACCCATCATCTTCCCCAAACCTCCTATGCCTCTTCACCTTCATGGTGGTGCCAAGACTTCATTCCATAATGACTGGGAGGGTTCCAAACCCCACTCAATGCTTATAAATAGAAGGCCCTCACATCTAGGAATGTGATCCACAATTGACACTACCAGGTTCTTGCTGCCTCCACTCACAATCGATCTTCAACCATTTCCATTGATAGATGAACATCAATTGTAAGTTCTTCCACCTCCTATACTACCAAGGTACGAAGGTCTAACCTCAAAGGAGGCATCTCTTGAGGCACCTACATCCATTGATCAACGACCACAACCTTCTTTGACTATTGATTTCTCTTGACAATAACTAGATCTGACATTGAAGAAGAAAGAACGATGCTCCAAGTCCACCTCTCATGAACATCTAGGGGTAGATGTGTTTCTGTGCCAATTTCCATCATTCGAGATCTCAAAAACAAACATCCTAATACCATGACTCTATTTTCATCTTCTACTGCGATGAAGACCTTCTTCATTTCTTCTATTGTTATTGTTGTCACTTCTAGCATGAGCGGGTATTATTCTTCCTAGGTGCAGGGAGTATCCCTGCTAGCCAATTTTGCTCTTGTATCTAAGTATACTCTTTTGATGGGCCATTATATGTTTAGAATCAATCTTTTTATGCTTGTATACTTTTATAATCAACATATTTACATGTTTTCCTTGGTCTTGGATGTAGAGAACTTTGAACCCTAGATCTAGTATATTGATTGATTCTAGTTAAATCCTAGATGAGGACTTCAGATAGGTGTTTTCTTAGGTAATAAATGTATGATCTCTAGGCAACATGACAACAAGATTAGAGAGATATCTGTCTGAATTTTAATCCTAACTCTGAAAGGGGGATTTTCCTACCCTCAAGATACATGTGTATATTCTTAATATGATGTAGAAAGAGAGTGAATGATTGGTAATGGTGTTGAAGTCCATTATACCCTAGTGTTTCCATCCATTGATTTATCAACCCTTATATTTTAGCATTTACTATTTGCATCTTTTGTTTAATCAACCAATCCAACTTTTATGTTAAATACTAGTTCTTGCTCGGTTACCTTGATAGGTTAATTCTTAAATTAGTTGTCTCTTGGGTTTGATCCTAAATATACTCCCATAAGATTTGTCCACTTGTGGGTGGGGATTATTATAATTATTTAAGTAAACTTTAGGGATTTCAGCCCTAGTGAATTTGTCAGTGCCATATCACACACGTGCCTCCTGACAAGTGGCAATCTTTTATGTTTCTAACTTGATGCATGGATTTTAATAGCCAGGTGGAGAGCAGGTTCAGAGAGAATGAGAGGTAGTTTAGAATTCATGTCATCCATGGTAAAGTATTTCTTCAAGCATTGGCCATTTTCCACGAACTAGCCAGATTTATTGCTCCACAAGATAAAGGCACCATGTGGATAGATGTGTTTTATAATGTATGGCTCTTACCAGAGTGATTAGAATTTACCTAAAAAATATAATCCGTGAGTTATATAGAAAAACATGGTCTCAAGCTTGTATGCCTTTCCTCTTGAGATGACCTTCGTGCCATAACTTAGTTTTCTCTTTGTAAATTTGCGCATTTTTGTATCCAATTAATCAAAGCTCCTCAAGCTCTTGTAACTAAAACATTCTATTCTGCCCAACTTCCTTAAAATCAAAATTCAATAGCTTGAATGCCCACCAAGATTTATGTTCTTACTCAACAGGCAGGTGACATGATATTCCATATATCTGTATCAAGGGTGTGGTGTCCAGAGGTGTCTTGAAAGCTGTCCTATAAGCCCAAAGAGCATCATTGATTTTATTGAACCAATTCTTCATATTCTGACCAAGTGTTTTCTTCAGACTGGCTTTCAATTGATGGTTAGATGCCTCCACTTTCCCACTAGTTTGTGGATGCTATGGGTAAGATACTTTATGATGCACATCATGTTTCCTCAAAAGAGTTTCAAAGCTTCGTTCTAGAAAATGAGAACCTCCATAAAAAATGATAGTGTGAGGGACTCCAAAAGTGGGAAGACATCGCCTCTGAAGATCTTGAAAATAGGTTTTGAGTCACTAGTCACAGTGTCTATGACTTGTACCCATTTAGATAAATAATATACTACTACCAGGAAGTAAGTTAATCCATACAAAGAGGGGAATGGCTCGGTGTTGTGCACAACCTAGACATGAATGATTTCAACTTCTTACAAAGCCTCAAGGGCATCTCATCTCCACTAGTGATGTTCCTAGATCTTTGACATTTATCACAAGACAACACATTGTTAGCTAAAAGAATCCACATTGTAAGACTTTTAGGATACCCTTGTTAGAACTCATTTGGCCTCTGGTGGGGCTTGAGTGACATTGTTCTAGAATTAATGAGGCTTCTTCTCCAAGAATACAATGTTGGTAGAGACCATTAGCACAAAGTTTGAAAAGATACAACTCATCCCAATAATACCATCTAAAATCATGCATGAATTTATTCCTCACATTACTAGTGCCCTCTGGCTGAATAATACATGCAACAAGATAATTAACAAAATTAACATACCAAGGAAAGGTGTTTGAGTCTTTCATGAGCTGATCATCTGGTTACAATTCATTCATGGGAACAATGATTGCATCATGAATGTGATGGTGAGTCAAGTGATTGACATAGACATCCTTGGTTCCCTTATTGTCTTGTATATCTAGATCAACTCTTATATAATGAGAATCCACATGAGAAATCTTGATTTTGTGTCATTTTTTGTCAATAAACATTGGATCACATCATGATCAATATAGCTATAACCTTTGAGCCCAAAAGATAGGATTTGAATTTATCAAAAGCATATAGAACTATAAAGAATTCATTCTCGATAGTTGCATAGGTTCTTTGGGCTTGGTCTAAGGTCTTAGATGCATAATAGCTAAGATGATGTTCTTGTCTATGCATTGACCCAAAATGTCACCCACTACATAGTTACTAGCATCATACATGATCTCAAATGGTTGTGACTAGTATGGTGCTCGAATAATAGGGGTTGGGGTCAAAGCTTCCTTTAGATTGTTGAAACTCCTTATGCAGGCTTCATTAAAGCAGATTCGACATCCTTGAGCATTACATTTTTAATTATTTTATCTATATTGGAAAAGTCCTTGATAAACCTTATATATAAGCTTGTGTGGTTAAGGGAAGCTCTTACTTATTACACTATGGTGGAGAAATCTTGGAAATCAATTCTATTTTTTCCTTGTCTACTTTGTTTCCTCTATTGTTGACTCTGTGACCTAATAGAATGCCTTCTAACCATAAAATTACACTTCTCCCATTTGAGAACAAGATGTTCTTATTCAAAGTGTCAGAGCACTAGAGAGATATGCATGAAGCATGAGTCAAATGTATCTCTGTAGACAAATAAATTATCCATGAATACTTCCTAGTCATTTCAGTAAATCCATAGAAGATGGCTACAATGCAACATTAGAATGTAGCTGACACATTTGTAGAGGTCAAAGGGCATTCTTCTAAATGCATATGTATAAAAGGGGGAATGTAAACACTGTGTTCTCTTAGTCATCTATATGGATTGGAATTTGATAGTATTCATAATAACCGTCGAGGTAGAAGAAATATTCTTGATGGGATACACACTCTAGAAACTGGTCTAGGAAGGGAAAGGGAAAATGGTCCTTGCGAGTAGCTTTGTTCAGCTTCCTATAATTGATACACATCATCCACCCAATGATGGTGTGGGTGAGGATGCGTTTATTTTTTTTCATTGTGCACCATAGTGGTACATCATTCTTTAGAACAACCTGAACTACACTTACCCATGGAAAGTCAAAAATGGGATAAATGATGCCAGATGTGTGTTACTTTATGACTTCAAGATGAACCACTTCCTTCATGTTTGGTTTCAACTTGCATCAATGTTGTATATATGGTTTTAAATCTTCTGTCATAGGGATTTTGTGCATGCATAATGCTTGACTTACCCTATGGGACTAGCCATCTTATAGACTATTTTCTTTTGCCTTTTTCTCAGTTCAAAGAGTAGCTTGTCTTCCTGCTTAGTTGTGAGACCAACATTGATTATCACCAAGCAAACCTTCAAATCATCTAGGAAGACATACTTCAATCCTTTTGGTAGGTTCCTCATGGGAGCCTTTGATTTTTAAATTGATTCATCAAAAATGGAGACATACTTTAGATCTTCAAATTTAGCTTGTGGGTCTTCCTCAACTGAATCAAAGTGGAGCACACAGTACTTCACTTGTTAATCGATAGATTCAATAGCTTCTAGATCAATATGGGTGATCTAGAGCATCACCAGACTCTATATTTTCTTATGTAAGGAGTGACATCTTTTTCTATACAATCAAGAAGAAAATTTTCATCATGCATGGTTGGCCTCTTCATGCTGTCAAAAACTCTAAATTCAAGGGTTCTTTCCCTAACCTCAAAAGCAGGGTTCTTATCTCGACTTTGATTATAGCTCTGTAGTGTCTAGAAAAGGTCAGACAAAAATAAGAGGATATTGGAGGTCCACCTTTATGTCCATAACAATGAAATCAAATGAAACTTAAGAACATTTTCCTACCTTGACTAGGACAACCTCAATGATTCCCACTGGAATAGTCATTAAAGAATCAACGAGCTACGTCATCATCCCCGTTGGGAGTAATTTTGTGAATCCTAGCCTCTTACACAAGCTATTAGGGCATTATAGAACTATTGGCCCCAAGATTGGCCAATCCTTTCTCACATGTAGAGCCGCCATTGTGGCATGCCATCCCCAAAGAGCCTAGATCCTTATGCTTCTTTGGAATTTTATTTTGAATTATATCAGATGTTGTTCAGGGAAGCTTATCTGTCTCATATTCCTCATTTGTTTATTTATCCTTGTGAGGAGCATCTTTAAATACTTTAACAATGTGATTATCTTTGCTAAAGCATCAAAGATAGGGATATCTGCATGAAGCTTTTCTACGAAATCCTTAAACTTCATAAAGCAAGTGTCTAGCCACATCTTCCTCGGGCAGAATGGAGTAAGAGGCCTATAAGTTGGTATGGTTGGATCATATATTCTCTTCTTTATGATGACTAATTCTTTTGTATTGACTATATCTGTGTTGTCAATGACTATAACATCTTGTACTTCTACATTAAATGTCGCTACTTTTTTTGACACTAAATTAGGTAGTTTCGAGTCTTGAAAAATTAGAAAATCATCCTCGTATGTGCCAATTACAGGGGTCTTGGTAGATGATCCTGTAAAAACTCTTCCTAATCATGTAGCAACAACATTCGATTGTTTTTGGTGCTTGGGTTTATGTTCTGGCTGTCCTGCAAAGTAGAGGGGCAAAGATTTGCAGGAAGTTGGGCCAATGCAGATTGAATGGCTTCTTTTGATCTTGTTGATTTGAAATCATCTTTTGTTGTGACTGTGTTATCTTCTTAATGACAAAATGTTTATCACCAGATGAAGGAGCATTGACCTATTTCCCCTATAGTTGTTGTTGTTAAGGAACTTGGTTGGGATTCTGGAATTGATTGTAGTTTTTTATCAAGAAGTTACCTCCATAGTTCCCTTGGTTTTTGAAATTTTGTTGCTAGTTTCTTTGGAGACCTAGAGGATCCCAAACTTGATTTCTACCAAGTAGTATATGTTTAGAGTTTTCTTCTCCTGTAGGATTGCCATATTTAAAACTTGGATGGTTCCTATTCTAATTTGGAGTATAATACCCTTGACTTGGAATACTATGAATGTAGTTTAGAACTTCCACATGTGTAACGACCCCGCCTCCCGGTAACCCCCAATTAAGGGAGACCCGAAGGTCGGAATCGTTAATCAATTTACAGGATCAAAGGTTCAGCATATAATCAACAATAATTATAAAATTCTACTAACTAAACTGGAATTGGATAAAAAAATTAAAGCTTTTACTTACCTTTATAAAACTTGGAAATCTAACTATCCACAACTTGAAATACTCTATCTAATCCTCCTTGCACTTTATTTCTTAATTTCACGATGTGCCGCTTTACTGTTTGTGTTTTTCAGGATATCACCTAAAACGCCGACAAATAAAACATTGATCAGCAATTGCTGGTATGTGGAGGCAACCAAAATTTCACAATTAAGTCTAACAATTTAAGTATTGCAATCAAGGTAATTAACAAGTCAATTTACATTTTCCATGTGACAATCCCCACCGCTTTTGCCCTAACCCTGGATTTGACTTAAGGCCACCTTCTCAATCCCGAGCTTGGTGCCTGGGAGTCACCTCTCATGGTGCTCCTTAGTCTCGCCTCATCGACCACCTTCTAATTCTTGAGCTTGGTGTCTAGGGTCACCTCTCATGGTGTCCATTGGTCTACCCTCCTGGGCCTGACCTTTATGGCATCTTCCATCAGGGTGGCATGTAGGTGCAGGATTTACACATTTATATTAAATGGTGATACTCATATTCACTTTAGAATTTGCAAGAATTAAAACATCCAACAATTTAATTCAAGTCACGATGAAAGCTTCGTCAAAATCCAGAAAACTAATTCGGGTAGTCATAAGCGTAACCACATACCTTTCAAGCTGTCTTGAGTGCAGAATCAATCCAAACAATCAAGTAATCCAAAGTAAATCAAGCAAGCACAATTCAATCCTGAAATATTCATCCAATATTTTCTATCATGAATCATGGTATACAAATCTAATAGGCCTAATCGTCCTAGGGTTACTAGCCCCCCTTTTTAGGGTCTTGACCATAATTAGGGTTTCACTTCCTTTTTACCACTTTTACTGTATTTTTATGAAAATATCCATCAAACCCTAATTATCTCATTTTATATTCTATTAAGATCCTAAGACCAAGTTTGGACCAGAAAACCCTAATCTTCGAATCAATTATATCTTTTCTTCCTCACTTAGGGTTTCTAAGGGCATTAATTACAAGATTAGGTTGAAAACCCTAATTCTTACAACTTCTTCTTCAAAACAGATCAAGATTCATTTTTATCATTGAACAAGTTAATAATGATCTAATTTACTCTCTTGCATGTTTAAACCAATCCTTTATCAACAATTAAGTTTTCTAACCATAATTTAATACTTTTCCCAACCAATTTATATACTTTTACAAAACTATACTGATTTAGGTTCCCAAACCATTTTTAATGGACCCCTCGTATTTTTCTGATCAATTTTCATGTATACATATTTCTCATCCGAGTTTTCTAGCTCAAGATATGATTTTTATAAAGAAAACCTTTTATTTGATTTATTAGCAAATTCTGGAAAAATGCGGATCGTTAGATCGATGGCCCGTTGGTCCACACAGGATCCAACGTCCAGGGTCGCGTGTGCCTGATCTAGCAATTAAAAGGTGCAAAGGGACGAAATTTCCCTTACCTATACTGAAGAGGCGTCGGGGTGTCTTGGTAAATGACCAGGCCGGTCATCTTCTTCCTCCGTTCAGACCGCTCGCGAGACAGGTTCTCAGCCGAGTCAACTCCACCGTTGACTCCGACCTTTACACTGTCTCAGACGCCGTTGAAGGTTGCTGTGTCTTCGCCAGCCATCACCGAACCTTCTCACGCACTCGATTCTCTTCCGTGCGTGTCAGAGTCGTCCGCCGAAGAAGCTCTCCACCTGGCGAGGTTTACAGGTCGTGGAGGGGAAGGAACAGGATGATATCTCAAATTGGCCTCACGATTGCGCTCGTCGTCTCTCTCCGAATGCACAAGTTGGATTTGTGAGAGCTCTGGTACCATGAAGAACCTCCCCTATATATAGGGTGGGAAACAGGCTTGCTAGATTTGGGAACGTTCCCAATACGCGGCCAACCCTTGTCAAACTTGGGATGGCTCCCAACGGTTTCCTCCCCCGAGTTCAAAGAAAGCAACGACAGCTTTGCACATCCACTGGATTGCGAAAAAACGGGGATGGAAGGTTCTTCCTGTAACCTACAAGGTCCCAGTCCGCGTGGGACTTTGAAGATGAGCGACCAACGTTGGATTTAGATCCAACGGTCCTCAAATCCCGTGTTCATCAAAAGGAAAATATATTTTCCCAAAATTCAGGATAATTCCAAAACTTGAAGATAACTTGAAAAATTGATTTCTCCCAAACCATAACTCCTTTTTGTCTCAAATTTTAACGGATCGTTTTTCTTGGAATTATCTAGCTTTGTACAAAATTTGGGAAACAATTTCCAAGGGATGAGAAGGCTTACTTCTCTCCTAAGTTATTCATTAATTTATTCAAAATTAATTTTTATTTCTTTTCCCTTTGCTATTATCCTGTTATTTTGGGTCCCTTGGACCTCAAGATAACCTAAGGGCATGAGCTCCCTTATTGGGGAAAATCGATTTGCCTTTAACTTCTTTTAATTGTCAATTACTCATATTTCCCTAATTCTTTTCATTAAATTATTCCTTTTTGAGGACTCCTCTTTTATCTCCCTTATTATTTCTCTCATTGTCATTCCTTTTATTATTAGGAATCCTTTGGATACGAAAATCCACCAAGGATAAATCAATTGTACCTCTTTTAACTCATTTTCCACATTTTATCATATTTTCAATTTCTTTCTTAATAAAGAAATATCTAATTGATCTTTTCTTTTCTTATTGCTCTCTTTATGCAACTTTGGACTCCTTGGAACCCAAGGAACCCAAGAGGCACTAAATCCTTCCTTGGATTTGCCTTCTAGAGGTTTCTACCTCTTTCTTTTCTCAAATATTCAATTATTCATTAATTAATTGAATTTCCTTGTTATTGGGCCCAATAGCCAATAAAGCCCACAAATCAAACAACAAGGCTATTTTAAATGAAATCCATTTATTCATGACAAATTATATTATTTTTTCCAAATATCTTTAATATGAGAAATTACATTTCTCACCAAATGAACCCAAAATTTGGGGTTGTAACATCCTTCCCCTCTTATGAGAATTTTTCCCTCAAAATTCCATCAAGCAAGCAAACAAACAGGATAAGTCTTCTTATGTCCATCAGGGCTCCCATGTGGCTTCACCCTTTCCATGGTGTTTCCCAAGAACCTTCATTATCTCATTTTCTTCCATCTGAGTTCTTTCTTATCTTGGTATATCGTACCCTCATAGGTGACTCAGGACATTTCAGCCTCTCAAAAGATGATTAGGTTCAGGGATCAACACATGGCTTG
Source organism: Alisma plantago-aquatica (assembly GCA_963693085.1). Classification (NCBI taxonomy): domain Eukaryota; kingdom Viridiplantae; phylum Streptophyta; class Magnoliopsida; order Alismatales; family Alismataceae; genus Alisma; species Alisma plantago-aquatica. The sequence goes on from OY856410.1 coordinate 293,555,851, forward strand.
GGTACCTCACATAGTGTTCTAGACCGGACTTATGTAACACATTATACATCATGTTATCCTGAGGGGCAAGGATAAACACAACCATATCCACCAATCCATCTCAAATGGACCCATATATCGGGGACTCAACTTTCTCAGTTGTAGCTCAGAGGGGTCGGATTTTTACATCACATATTCTCCCACAGTGAACTGCATGTCATTCTGCTTTGTGTCAACTCGTGACTTATGTCACCACTGGGCTTTCTCTTGGCCATTGCACGATCAAAGCGACTTCATCTGCACACACTTGTGGTTCTTTTCTGACCTTCGCGAGGCCTCCTTCACCAACATCATCATAATGAAGTGGTGACCGACACAACCTCCCTATAGAACTTCTTGCATCCCGATAAAGGCTATGGTGGTTAACATCACATCTTAAGAACTGTCTCTATGTATCACCCTAAATGAGCACACATGCTCTCATCAGACCCTCTAGTCCGGATCATACTGTCCATTAGTATGGGGTGATAAACTGTACAACCACGAAGATCTTCATGTATCTACTTCCACCTCATGGAAGTGAACCTTTAGGTCACATCAAGAACCTTTGAATTCGCATCATGGTGTAGTTGAACCATCTTTTCATATGTAGTTCAACCAGATATGTCCCTTGACAGAACCCTTCCTTTCTCATGTCATCTAGGTAAGGCGATCTACCATAACCCATATTGTATCTTGACCTTCTTGGTCTAGGAGAAACTCACAACCTCCATAATGATGAACTCCCATTCCCTCTTGGGAACTCTTTACACTTTATATCCATGCACTGGGTTAATGGTGTTCGTCCTTCACCTCCTGGCTTGCATGGCCACATGCTACATGCAACTTTGTTTTAAGCATCCAGAGTGCTACCATCACTTACTATTTTTGTAGTACCAAGGTATATCATGACCTCCTGTATTGTTATGATTCCTCAAGCTTGATACCTCGGAAACCCTAAACCACTCTCAAAAGGGTTTTATTACCTTCCTATCCAAAGAAGTGTATCTGAGGTTCTATCACCATCCTTTTACTACATCAAGGACTAAACTGGCTACCCAAACAACCATTAACTTGTTCAACATATCTTATTACATCTGAGTGTTAGCCAAAACACATCTTCTTCTCAAACTAAGGGTTAGCCAAACAACCTCAACTTCTTCTAGCCTCTAACTAAATTAGGCAGCTAGATCTCAACCAGAGCATTCATTACCACCTCTCATCCTTAAGTGTTAGGTAGCATACACCTCCATGTATTATATTTATCACCTCATCTCAAACTCTAAGTCTATCTTCATCGAGAAGCTCTGAGCTCATCCTCACTGTGATCGAACTCGACCTTGGTTAACTTGCAAATTCCACATAGTTCCTGATAAAACATCCTCATAATGTGACTACACTACCTCTCTTAGTGTTTGCGAATCATCCATGTATCATTCACTTTACCAGGGTATGTTATCATCTCTATCATCATACCTTGTAGCTACGTTCCAACTTACATCATCTTTATCCTTGGTGTAAGGCATGCATACTGTCCTATCTCTCACTCCCATAACAAGAAGAAATAAGCATTTGGCTGCAGTCCAAATACAGAGTTCTTCCTTTTCCAAGAGTAGAGATGGTACATCCCACCTTGCTCGTACACTTTCAAATCCAAGTTGAAACATGCAACTTATGTCTCTATATCACAAACATCATGATATTCACACTACTTCCAGGGAAAACTGGTCTCGGACTTACTTGGTCCAAGCATAATCCTAGGTCATCTCCTCTAGGACTATAGGGAGCCGGAACTTTTGGGGTCATCCCTTTTCCCTTATGCATCAAAGAGTGCCCTACTCATCTGCCCTTTGGGTCCCATGAGTTCATGAAGGTGATCAATCTCCTAACCCATGGCCCTCAGACAATGATAGCGGTTACCTCCCGACCCCATGGTCATGTGCAACTAGGGAATTAGGCGACTCCTTCTTCCATCGGTCTTATCCCTATCTGACCCTTGGATAGACTTAGGATTCTAACATAGTACATGTCCAACTTGGAACCTTACCCAAGCCTTCATCATCTCTCTCTGCATTCTCGACTGACTTTCCTCCTTTCACAGGGATCATGGCGACCTGCCTTTCTTGGTCAGGCCCCAAACTGGTTACCTCTATGGCAACACATCCTCATGCACATAGAGATGGATACCTATGGGTCTATAGGTTCATTCTCATGCCATGTACTCTTCACCTAGATTCTCAAGATCCTATGAAACCTCCTTAGGTTTCCTCAACACCAACCAAACTGGTAAACTCCCTACCAAAGGGTCGCTCTCCCAGGATGGGAGGAAACTACTCCTTGATAACAAAGGTCACAAGCATCCTTAGGGTTTACATTCTCATGAGCATGCCTAACCTAACAGCTACTAAGGCACAAGCAGACCACCTATTAACTATGCTAGGTCATACTTGTCCTCTTTCCTCAACATTAGATCAACTTAGCTGTGAGGGGTTCATCAAACATACCCTTAACTTAAGGGATTTCCTTTACCTCTACACACAAGGAGTACCATTCTCAAAACTATAGAGACTCAAATCTCATCATGAGCATCGGATACACTGCTTCCCCTCCTAGGCCTAGGAACCCTAGGTTCTCCTTTGGGTATCCAACTACATGCTCAACCTCTTAACCACGAATCAAGCATGTCCAAGGTATGTCATGTACCTCCATGATATTTCTACTCGAGCAACGCTTCGGAGTTGAGTCCTCTTCCAGGGCAACCAACTAGGTATAAAGCCTCACAACTGGTTACTTAAACCTCCTCAGGGTCTAAAGCACTCTTTCTCTCATCAAACAGGTAACCACTTATACCATGTGTACTAGAATCATCGTCCTCTCTCTAGGGTTTGGTTCCTCTAAAGGCAACCAAGATATCATCTGCTTCCAAGAATCAAGCATAAGGCAACCACTATCATCCACTTAGGTCGCATCATTCTCAACTCCCCACTATTCCTCAAGTTTCGGGGTTTTAGGCTTTCAACCTTCTTGCTTGGGTCCTGCTTTCACTCTGTAGAGCTGACTCCACATCCACCTTTACTACTAGAGGTCCTTTCTCCATGAAGGATCAACCTCATAGGTATACTTCTTCGTGGGTGAAGCCTATGCCCAACTCATGTTTGGTTCAAGATTATACCTAGCCCTTTATGCTCATCCCATAAGCCATCCATCATGCATACTGTATAGGGTTTCAACCTACTGCAGTCCACTGACGTACTCTGGGTGCAAGCTATACCCTACCTGCAACAGCCCATAAGGTTTCTATAGGTTCTTCTCTAACCTCATCCCCGAAGGATCTATCTTTCTCTCAAACATGCACGAACCTTCCCAGGGTTGGGTTGCCATAGGTACTTGATCATTTAACCTCTCAGGGCTCATATGGCATCCAAGGCATGTATATCCAAACACCTGGTCTACCATGACATCTAACTCATCATGTCATAGCTCTCTCTAACCCTCACTTAGGGTTAGGGTTACCATCATCCTCAAAGGATGTGCTAGGTCTCTACTTTTAATGGAGGTCTCTACCTCCAGGACTAACTCTCTCTACACATCCTCCTGCCACGGAAGCCTATCCTCAGATCTCTCCTGAGGGAAATGACAACTCATGTCATACGAACTAAGCATGTATCTATTCCTTTACGCTTACTCTATTAAGCTTATGTCCATGCCATCTTATTTACATGCTTTTTATTAATTTGATGGAGGATTCCTTAATCCTTATCAACCTTACCCATACCTCAAGAGGGTGAGGAAAAGAGAGAAAACCCTAATCCTCAAGGTCCTTAATAGAATTTGAGTCGAGAAGGGATGAACAAGATGAGAGATTCCTAAAGGTATCTTATTTCGATTCATACCCTAAAACTTTGGCCAGGCAGTCACACAATCTGGGAGTCCTCGTATTCCGACTAGCGGTGCGGAGGAAAATCTTGCCAGCCCCCAGAAGTGATCCTTTTCTAGACACCTCAGTCTTTCAGGCACTCCTCTAATAACTCCCTCGGTTCTATGGAATTTGTAAAATTTAATAATTATTGATGATTAGATGGAGAACCTACGCTCTGATACCAATTGTTACGACCCCGCCTCCCGGTAACCCCCAATTAAGAGAGACCCAAAGGTCAGAATCGTTAATCAATTTACATGATCAAAGGTTCAGCATATAATCAACAATAATTATAAAATTCTACTAACTAAACTGGAATTGGGTAAAAAAAATTAAAGCTTTTACTTACCTTTATAAAACTTGGAAATCTAACTATCCACAGCTTGAAATACTCTATCTAATCCTCCTTGCACTTTATTTCTTAATTTCACGATGTGCCGCTTTACTGTTTGTGTTTTTCAAGATATCACCTAAAACGCCGACAAACAAAACATCGATCAGCAATTGGTGGTATGTGGAGGCAACCAAAATTTCACAATTAAGTCTAACAATTTAAGTATTGCAATCAAGGTAATTAACAAGTCAATTTACATTTTCCATGTGACAATCCCCACCGCTTTTGCCCTAACCCTGGATTTGACTTAAGGCCACCTTCTCAATCCCGAGCTTGGTGCCTGGGAGTCACCTCTCATGGTGCTCCTTAGTCTCACCTCATCGACCACCTTCTCATTCTTGAGCTTGGTGTCTAGGGTCACCTCTCATGGTGCCCATTGGTCTACCCTCCTGGGCCTGACCTTTATGGCATCTTCCATCAGGGTGGCATGTAGGTGCAGGATTTACACAGTTATATTAAATGGTGATAGTCATATTCACTTTAGAATTTGCAAGAATTAAAACATCCAACAATTTAATTCAAGTCACGATGAAAGCTTCGTCAAAATCCAGAAAACTAATTCGGGTAGTCATAAGCGTAACCACATACCTTTCAAGCTGTCTTGAGTGCATAATCAATCCAAACAATCAAGTAATCCAGAGTAAATCAAGCAAGCACAATTCAATCCTGAAATATTCATCCAATATTTTCTATCATGAATCATGGTATACAAATCTAATAGGCCTAATCGTCCTAGGGTTACTAGCCCCCCTTTTTAGGGTCTTGACCATAATTAGGGTTTCACTTCCTTTTTACCACTTTTACTGTATTTTTATCAAAATATCCATCAAACCCTAATTATCTCATTTTATATTCTATTAAGATCCTAAGACTAGGTTTGGACCACAAAACCCTAATCTTCGAATCAATTATATCTTTTCTTCCTCACTTAGGGTTTCTAAGGGCATTAATTACAAGATTAGGTTGAAAAACCTAATTCTTACAACTTCTTCTTCAAAACAGATCAAGATTCATTTTTATCACTGAACAAGTTAATAATGATCTAATTTACTCTCTTGCATGTTTAAACCAATCCTTTATCAACAATTAAGTTTTCTAACCATAATTTAATACTTTTCCCAACCAATTTATATAATTTTACAAAACTATACTGATTTAGGTTCCCAAACCATTTTTAATGGATCCCTCGTATTTTTCTGATCAATTTTCATGTATACATATTTCTCATCCGAGTTTTCTTGCTCAAGATATGATTTTTATAAAGAAAACCTTTTTATTTGATTTATTAGCAAATTCTGGAAAAACGCGGATCTTTAGATCGATGGCCCGTTGGTCCACTCAGGATCCAACGTCCAGGGTCACGTGCGCCTGATCTAGCAATTAAAAGATGCAAAGGGACGGAATTTCCCTTACCTATACTGAAGAGGCGTCGGGGTGTCTTGGTAAATGACCAAGCCGGTCATCTTCTTCCTCCGTTCAGGCCGCTCGCGAGACAGGTTCTCAGCCGAGTCAACTCCACCGTTGACTTCGGCCTTTACACTGTCTCAGACGCCGTTGAAGGTTGCTGTGTCTTCGCCAACCATCACCGAACCTGCTCACGCACTCGATTCTCTTCCATGCGTGTCAGAGCCGTCCGCCGAAGAAGCTCTCCACCTGGCGAGGTTTACAGGTCGTGGAGGGGAAGGAACAGGATGATCTCTCAAATTGGCCTCACGATTGCGCTCGTCGTCTCTCTCCGAACACACAAGTTGGATTTGTGAGAGCTCTGGTACCATGAAGAACCACCCCTATATATAGGGTGGGAAACAAGCTTGCTAGATTTGGGAACTTTCCCAATACGCGGCCAACCCTTGTCAAACTTGGGATGACTCCCAGCGGTTTCCTCCCCCGAGTTCAAAGAAAGCAACGACAGCTTTGCACATCCACTGGATTGCAAAAAAATGGGGATGGAAGGTTCTTCCTGTAACCTACAAGGTCCCAGTTCGTGTGGGACTTTGAAGATGAGCGACCATCGTTGGATTTAGATCCAACGGTCCTCAAATCCCGTGTTCATCAAAAGGAAAATATATTTTCCCAAAATTAAGGATAATTCCCAAACTTGAAGATAACTTGAAAAATTGATTTCTCCCAAACCATAACTCCTTTTTGTCTCAAATTTTAAGGGAACGTTTTTCTTGGAATTATCTAGCTTTGTATAAAATTTGGGAAACAAATTCTAAGGGATGAGAAGGCTTCCTTCTCTCCTAAGTTATTCATTAATTTATTCAAAATTAATTGTTATTTCTTTTCCCTTTGCTATTATCCTGTTATTTTGGGTCCCTTGGACCTCAAGATAACCTAAGGGCACGAGCTCCCTTATTGGGGAAAATCGATTTGCCTTTAACTTCTTTTAATTGTCAATTACTCATATTTCCCTAATTCTTTTCATTAAATTATTCCTTTTTGAGGATTCCTCTTTTATCTCCCTTATTATTTCTCTCATTGGCATTCCTTTTATTATTAGGAATCCTTTGGATACGAAAATCCACCAAGGATAAATCAATTGTACCTCTTTTAACTCATTTTCCACATTTTATCATATTTTCAATTTCTTTCTTAATAAAGAAATATCTAATTGATCTTTTCTTTTCTTATTGCTCTCTTTATGCAACTTTGGACTCCTTGGAACCCAAGGAACCCAAGAGGCACGAAATCCTTCCTTGGATTTGCCTTCTAGAGGTTTCTACCTCTTTCTTTTCTCAAATATTCAATTATTCATTAATTAATTGAATTTCCTTGTTATTGGGCCCAATATCCAATAAAGCCCACAAATCAAACAACAAGGCTATTTTAAACGAAATCCATTTATTCACGACAAATTATTTTATTTTTTCCAAATATCTTTAATATGAGAAATTACATTTCTCACCAAATGAACCCAAAATTTGGGGTTGTAACAACATGATTCTCCTTGATCCACGACGTTGCTCATTACCACATCATAAATAATATTACAACCCAAGGTGGAGTGTCCAGTGCATTTGCATGCTTCACGATATTGCATTATAGTCTTGACTTGTCATTGTCATGGTGGTAATTTATTCTTTCAAAGGCATTGAAAGATGTCTTATGACTATCTTGGTTGAGTGATGATAGATTTATAGACTTTGTAATAGAATTTAGCTCATAATTACTCTCTACCATAACTATCTTTAGCACTCCCTTACATATAGAGCTACTCTGGTTGGCTTTATGCTCAACTCCAAGAGTAACAACTTTCCAGAGACTATCATTACTTTGTTGCATGAATTTCCTCTAGATGAGGAGTCTATGAAAATTTTAACAATCCCATCCACACCCCTATAGAAAAATTCAATGATCTAATTTTTAGAAATATCAATGTATAGGTGAGGGAAGGAGGGTAAAGTGGACCTAGGTATGCTTCTATTGGAGTAAAGTGGACCTAGGTAAATTGAGTTATCTAGCCTCTAATGGTGTACGTGAGGGAAGGAGGGTAGAACTTCTCATGGAATTTATTCAGGTTGTTCCCATGTGATGATCATCTTACCTGACAAAACATTGGACCAAATCCTAACTCTATCGGCAAGAGAATGCTTGGAAAGACAAAGTCTAATAGCACCGTTAGAAAATCCATTTTTCTCAGTCATTGTATATAGATCTACACATTTCAGAGTGTGATCTTGACTATACTTCCCTTGTTTTCCTAAAAAGGGACTTCTTAGCAGCAAAACATCAATGTCCTTATTTTAAAGTTAGGGACATGAATAGGAGGTGGTTGTACTAGGTGTTTGAACAATGGTAGCCTTAGGGATTGATAACTTTGTAAGCTCCTTTTGTTGCCAGGACTCTTGTGTAGTAGCTTGGGCTGTATAGATATCCACTTGAGAGAAAACCAAAGCACTTGTGTAAGTCTCTCTTTCTGTGTTGTAATGTCTAGGTTCACCCTTCACGTGATCTCTTCCTTGTCCATTTTAGTTTTATTCTCTTTGTTATGATGGTGAAAGGTTTGTTTTATCTCAGGATCAAAGCTTGATGTGATGCCGACGTTGGTCGAATGTCACATGCATTAGATTACGATACTTGGGATGGAAAGATCTTCCACAAGTCAAATGGATGTAGAGATATTAAGTTTAAGTGAATATGCAATGGTATCAATGGTAAAAGTAAAAACTTAAATTAACCTTAATGGAAATGGTTAAACTAGATGATTCCCTTGTCCCAGAAAATAATACCAAAATTTGATGTGGAGATTATGTTACTAACAAATTCACTAGTATTAGAATTGTTAGCTTTCACCAAAACAAAAGTGCAACAATACCACCTACAAGAAGACAAGTCCTATTGTAATAAATTTTGGGATCGAATACCAAGGGACAACATTTTAAAGTACCCTGCTAGTTTGTATGCAATTTGAAGCAAGACTATTATTTAGAACCATGATTTGATTAGGTTGAGTTAAACTAATTATAAAATAGTAAAACTTCATAATAAAATTAGGTCTAGATTAACTATGAAAAATATTCGGGCAGAATTGATTTTCAACACCACTATCAAACTTTGTGCATTCATTCAAATAAAAACTCATATGAAAATCTAATTAGAGATATTAAAATATCTCATTTTGGTGTAGAAATTTGCATGAACGAATATCATCACAATCTTGATGTGTCATTACTTACATATCATATATCCACTATTCTAGATATTTCCCATTAGAAGTTCCCAACAGGGCATCAACCAAGCCTAATTAGTGTTAAAATATCAAACATTGAAGTTATTGTGGCCTAAGATTATAATAAATCACATAAAGTTGGTGATCGACTAAAAACATGCATTAAAAGATTAGTAATGAATTAAATGAGTTTATAAAAGAATTGAAACAAGATTGAAATTGCAAAAACATGTAGTAGGGATAGTCCCTGCACCATAGTGAGATGACAACTCACTCCTCATAGTGAGATTCTTACAACTAATAGAAATATAGGGGATAATCTTAACCATCACTAAAGACAGGTACTAGATGATCTGGTCGATTGTAGGAGGTCGATCGACCTGCTGGACTGGAAGTCGATCATTGTCTGTTGATGATGGTGTATGGGCAACAACTTGACAAAGAGGTTGATTCATAGAGAGATGAATCACCTAGTGGTCCATAGATGTGAAGTTAGTGATGATCGATCATCACTAAACTATTTGAGTTTGATTGCTCTTTTAGTGAGGAGGCGATTTATTAAGGCAAGTAGGTAGGTCAATCACTCATTAACCTCAAAGGTTAACCACTCTCATAATAGAGGTTGCTTACTCCAAGCAAAAACAACTCGAGACTTAGTCCTCTCATGGAGAAACAAGTATGATTTGATTGTGAGAGGTCTGAGAGAGATCCTTTGTGGTTTATGATGGTATTTATAGGCCTCCATACCCCATTCTCAATAGTTGGGTTCGCACCATGTGGATAGTCAAGTGCATTGCTTGGTATAATTGGGTGAGGTCAATCGGTGAATGGTCCATTGATTGCTGCTAGATTTGAAGGTCGATTGTTGAATGTCGATTGAGTTGCTTGAGTTATAACTGCCTTAAAGTTAAGCCATCAACCTTGAAGGTTGATAGGATGCTTAGGCAATGAGGCAGATAGTTCCCTCAAGATCTAGGTGAAGATTGATCAACCTAGAGGTCGATAAATGGAACTTCGACCACCGCAAGATGATGATGGATGATATTTGAAGGTCAATTGGAAGATTGATCAATAGATCGATTATGGTCTTAGCACAAAATATGTTGATTGATCTGCCCTCTATAAGTGCCCAATATCCATTTCATCCCAGGGCACTACCCCATACTTTACAAGAAGAGGCCTCCTATTCACTCCCACCCACTAAATGGCAGTGGGACCCCCTAGGTCACACTGGTTCAGTTGGTATGAATAGATACAACTCCAAATCTACAAGGAAATTCTAGAGAAGTATCAAATTTCTAACAAGTTAACATGAAATCAAATTAGAATGAAATTAAACTATTCTTAAAGAAAACTATTAGATCTACTATAAAACTAGGCAAAAACTACCACTAAAACTGGGATGAATATGCATTTACCAGCCAACATATGATGTTTATCTCATATGTATATTAAACAATCTACTCTAGATTAGGGGAAAAGATTCAACATTAAGAGGATGATGTTTCCATTCCTCAAATTCAATCTAGATACCATAAAACGGTATTATATGGTATTTTTAACATTGGTCACAATAATAGGTTGAAGTTGTTCTCCAACTTCTCCAATTACTTGGGTGGAAATGATGTTTTTATAGAAACCATTCATTGTTCGTGGAGTCACAATATGATTAAAGACATCACTACCGATGTAATTTGGAAACTATAAGGTCACACACATAGGATGCACAAAGAAGAGGGGCTTAATCATGGACATAATATTAATAGTTACTAAAAGGTTTAGGTAGTCAATTAGATCATTGATAGACTAATTATAAGCATAGTCAGATGATTGGAAAGTCTAATCCTCTATACGGGCAAATGAATCGATCAAATTGAAATTCTAGTCGGTTGACATGTCTATGATTAGTCCAATCACTCGAATGGATAATATACTCGACCAATTGGACATGATCAACCCAATCAAATGACTAGATTATTCAGTTGTCTAACTAGAATAGATCAATAAATTGGCCAATTACATATAGAATGTCCTGACATAGTCCATTCAATCGACTAGATTAGATAGTCACTTGAATCGCTAACTGTGAACAATTCGCTTAAAATGCAACCCGTTGTCTTTTGGTATCTGAGGGTTTTAGAAAGCCTGCTGTCACGAAACCATTTTTTACCCAAATTCTAACTCCAAATGACTACAAAGTCAGTGGAAATAGGACCTAGGCATCCTTCCTAGCATGGTATTAACAAAGAACGAATGCGGAAGCGTAACACTTAACATACATGAACAAATAACAAGATTAAAGCACCAATAATAATCTCAACATTCAACAAATATTATTAAGAAACATGGTTTTATTACAAGATTAGAATTATATATTCAAGAGTCAAATTGTACAAGTCTAATCACGTACACTAGGGATCTTACAACATGTACACCTGACATAGCTCACCATGCACATCAACTTTTAGCCATCTCTGAACCTATAAAATACGTGAAATAATGCGGGTCAACACATGAGGGGATAAGTACAGGGCAAAAAGATACATATACATAAGCTTTGCATAATTTGAAAAGAGTTGCAAAAGTAGACAAATAAGAATAAACAAGTTAAGTATTTTGCAAAGTGAGAGCCCATGTTTTGTTTCATTTCACTCCAATTATACCAACATTTGATGCATTCAACAACATCATGTATTTGTAAGGCCTTTTATGAACAAATTCTCATTGAAAGAGTTAATGAGGGTGATCAAGATTAGCTAACCCTTTTATCGACATGGTACACCCTATCTTGATAACTCTAGTAGGATGCCCAACCTTATGCCCTTACTCTAAAACTTCTGGCAGGTGCATGAGGTTTGAATAATGGAGTTTCTATATTATGTTTGCAAGTTATAAAACAATGACAGTGAGATAAACATCAAGTACAATACTAGAATACTACATGGAAATAATAGAGCTAGTAAACAAGCATACATATGTATCGCATTTCAAGCAAAAAATCCATAGTCATATAATTATTTAAATCATGTACTTGATTAAGGAATTCATAACCTAACTCCTTCTTGACCATCTAGATCATAAACCAAACCTGATTAAGCACAAGATTACATACATACATTAGATTCTCATCATTAACCTTGAGTAACTCATTTTAGGGTTTGGGCCAAGTTAGGTTGAAGGTTTCTTATTAGTGCACTAGATGTTCTTTTATAGATTTAGGGTAAAAAGACTCATAATAGGGCAAGAAGAGCCATAGATGATCAAGTCAATAGGTCCAAGCATAAGAAAAGATTTAGACCAGAAAGGTAATTAAAATATTATTACATCTCAAAGATGGGTGGATGGTCCCTAAGTCTAGCCTCATAAGGTTCATCATTATATTCAATAGTCCAACATACACAGCTTATAGAATTAGGGTTCAACATGTGACTTAGGTGAACTATCCACATCAAAAGGGGTTATAAAGATTAGATGTATCCCTAATTTGATGGTGGAGGATACAAGCACTATTTTCATATCATGATTGGGGCACAAGAAAGACAACAATTCATATGTGTCACACTAGGTCATTACTAGTAGACTTAGAGACACACATATCAACCTATCATAAAATAGAGTAAACTCAAAAATTAGGGTCAATGCACATCATGGTGTTACTAAATTCAAGAATAAGAATGATCTTGGAGAACAAATTAGGTTAAACACCACATTTGATTAGGGTATAAACATGCATCACCATTTAGGGTCACATTCATGCATAAGGGCCATATAGGAAAACATAGCAAAAAAGGGGACAAGGGGCTGATAATACAAGCATAGTGAGGTTCATAACTTACAAATTTCAAGGTTGGTTGAACATTAGATATCATCAAGGAGTATGATTAGAAAATTAGGGCAAGGTACTACACTAGGGACTCAACACTAATCACATATGTACATAAAGATGAAACAAGTGCAAGAATAGTGCTTTGGGTCCTCATAAAGATCAAAATTCATAAGAATTACTGATTTGATGATTAGGGTGTAAAGGTGCACTCTTCTTTGAAGATTCATCACAATATTGCACTAAATATGGTCAACATAGTCAAATATCACATTTTTAGGAAAACATGGAACTAAACATGGAGTTTTAGGGTCTAAGACTATGCCTCAGTTGTAGGTTTCATTGAGATAATCGATATGGTATATTGGACCATTAATTTTGGACCAAGGAGCTAGGAGATATATATTTTTGTTTCAATTCAGAACTATAGAGGAATGAAGATAGAGTGTTACATTTCATCATTGGACCAATCCAAGCCATTGATCTTGCATCGCACTACCCACACTTCCACTCTCTCATCCGCTTCACCAGGTCCCGCGGTGCTTAGCCACTCAGGTGCTGGTCCGATCGCCGCTCCACGGTGAGACCCAATCTTCCGCTTCTTTGAGGCTAGTCTCACCATGAGGCCATGGTTGGTTTGTTCCTGACCCAATGTGGATGGCCTATGGCTCTGAACTGCACGATTAGGGCACCTCCATGGTCCTTCCCATCAAATGACCAAGAGTCCTCATGCTTGCCCTCACTCTTGTGAGCGGGTGGGAACCTACCACGATGGGGGTTGCAAGCTACTCTAGAGCTCCTTATTCGGGATGCAAAAGGCCACTCCTTGTCTAGGAGAGTTGCCACTCATCTTTCCCTCATTCACGTGGAACCTTGCGAACATAAGGTTGGCTCAATGATGGTTGGGGAAGAAACCCCCAGCCTTGAGCTCCATGGTGGTAGACAAGGCTACAACTAGAGGTGGGAAGAGCCAAAAAGGGATTCTAGGGCACGAAAAAAGAGGAGAAAATGAGGGAAAGGAGAGGGTGGAGTGAAATATGTTGTTTGGGAGTCTCAATTGCTTAAGATGGTTAGGGATCAAAGCCTTTTGACTGTTGTAAAAGTCCCATGCTATATCAACTGCTACTTGATGCAGCCCTATTTTAGGGTTCCATCTTGTGCCTTTTGCATCTTAATCACATCTAAACAGTGTTAGAATGCAAGTTATTCCCCTAATATGCAATATCATATCAAATACACTTATGGTTGCTTTTTATGTGTTTTTTAGGGTTCATACATGCATTGGATGTAAAGGAGAGAGAAGGAGATGACCCTTAGATCCTTACACCCCATGATTGGACCCAAATCTTCCCCAATCATCCCTTGAGCTAAACAAAATTTCTCCAAAGAAATTAACAACCATTTGTAGAAGTTTAAAGCTAAGTCTAACAGTTGGACCTTCACCATGGGCCGTGGTACTTCTCCATGGTTGTGGCGAGATGATCCAAAATCAACAGGGAGACAAGCAATTTTTAATGTCAACTATTGTGGTTGTAGCCACAAAAATGAATGTGGTGCACTTAGTCCCCAATGGTCGTGGTTGATGCTCTCCATCACCCCTATGACACAACACCATGAGTGAGGTGAAAGACCCAAAAATTCAATAGGGACCCTGCATGAAATACGAAGGAATGACCATAGTTGTGGCCACCATAATGACGGTTGTAGCTAAAGACCACCATGACCATGGAAACTATGATGACCATGGCCATCAGAAGTCAACATGGGCATCAAAGAATAATGACTGAGGCATCTCCTCTCCACTAAAGTCATGCTCTGCACCACGGCCGTGGAGCCATCCACCCAGAATGACCGTGGCACCCACCACAAACATGGCCACTCCACTCTCCTAACCTCCTCCTTCAACATATATCCACCACCCTTATCACTCTCCATGGCCTTACCACCCCACATTCACCATGGTCGTGGTTCCCACCATGACCGTGGTGACCTTGCAACCCTAAACATTTTTCCACTACATTTTCAACTTTACCCCCACTTACCCTAGTGCTTCCCCACTACCTATATATACCATAGTGGTGGGCACAACACTAGGTTATCTACTTCTAGAATTCATTTCCTCCCCCCTTTGTAGTGAAGAGCTCCACCTACCTTCCTTCTTCCATTTCCACCTCATTTCCACCCAAAACCCCTAGTTTTCTAGGGTTTTCACCACCAAACCATATCCATTCATGCTATTTTTGACCTTGGAGGGAGGTGCTTCATCTTCTACAACAAGGAGGTGAAGAAGGAGGGTCTTCCATGAGCTACCATGGCCTTCTATCTCTTTCTTCTTTCCTTTTTGCTCTTTTGTTTGATTATGAGTAGCTAAACCCTCTTGGTGGGATTTTTGGGGGATAAAATGTTACTTTGATATCATGTTGGGGGAAAAATAAGTTGTAATGAACATGTTTCCATTCTATGATGATTGAATCTTGCTTGTATCTCATTTCCCATTGTATTACTTGTGATTTATGCTTCTAAACATGGATTGCTTGTTGTATCATGCTTGAAAACGCCTAGCTTCTAGGGGAAAATAGATTGTATGTGGCTCTCTAAGGAATTGCTCCTAGGTCTAATTAGTGGATCTCTAGAACCCTATATTTCGACATAAAAAATACTTTCTCCTACGACTAGGTGTGATATCTAAGTAGCTAGTGTAAGAGTGATTAGTGCAATTTCCTAGAGTTTTCTAAAGGCTAGGTGGTGAGTAACATGAGGTGAAACACCCTCATCTCTACCCCCATTCCTACCATTCTCTCTCAATTTCCCTAATACCGCTTACCCTAGAAACCTAGACATATCAATTCCTATTAAAATTACACCTAGCCCTAGTTTCCTAACTAGTAGCTTAGGGTAGATTGTAATAGCACTTGCCTTGTTGTTTGGTTTCACAATCTGGATAAGACTTGCATGCTATGTTAACCCCCAACTTGGATTCTTGTAGCATTCCCCAAAATGGCCCACTCAACCCCTTAATTGCTAAAACCTATCTTGTTCTCTTAGCTTGTAATGCTAGTTTAGTCAAATGCTTTCATTGCCTCTTAGTCAATTTCTTAGATTTTGTTAGTTAGGTCTTGCTTGAGTAGTTAGTGCTCTTTTGAGCTTGCTAGTGCTAATCTTGTTAGTTAGTGATAACCTAGGTCATTAATTGCTCTAGTTCTTAACTTTCTTCTTTAGTGTTAACTAGTTTCATTAGGGTAACTTAGTTGCAATCCTTTACTCTTGCATAGTTAGTTGTCTTGTTTTGTTAAGTAGACTTAACTTGTTTAGGGTAACTTAGGGTTTCTGATAATCTAGTTTTCCTTCTTGCTTTCAATTGCTTGAATCAATTAGTATTATCAATGATCACCATAAAACCCTAAAAAGCATACACTCTACATTAGGAACATAGCTTACCCTAACCTAGCTCTAGTGCCCCCTCTCTCCCTACAGATCGACCCTTCTCTTACCACTTGCCTATACTACAACACGACCCCATGTGCTTGCAGGTAATGTGTGATTGTCTTAAGTAAGTTTGTCAGACTAGGTCCTCTATAAATTTGAAAGATCCCCATGTGCTTTCCTTGGGTGTGAATCCAATCAAGATTCAATTGATTTGGGTGTATGTTTGAGAATCACACCAAGCTTTCTATCGCCATTGTTGGGGATAGAGGCACTCGACCTATCTAGTTAGAGTATCTAAGCTTTCTTAATACCCTCATCATTGCTATTCTTTATTATTTTATTACTTTCAAATACTTGTTTTATAAATTAGCTCTTGTTGCTTATTTGTGACTGTGCAGGTGACAACTGTGCATGCTTGGCAAACGTTTGACTTTTGTTGCCTTGGTTCCCTTCGACCCTGAGATAGGTATAAGAAGATGTCAGCACCACCACAGACAACACCAAGCATCTAATATGGCTGAGGAAGGTCCTCATGGGGATGCCCAACCACCAATGAACCACCCCTCTATGAGTACTTCACTCCAGGAAACTACACCTTACCCATTGCCACCCTTATTGACCAAATGCCAGGTCAATGATTTTCCATCCCACCAGCCCTTCTTAGAATCCTACCCACTTTGTATGGGATAGAGAATGAGAACCCATACCACCATATTGATGCTTTTCTAGAGACCTACTCCACCTTCCACACACATGCAGCCCCAAAGATTCCATAAGAAGAACCCTCTTCTCTTTTCCCCTCAAAGAAAAAGCCAAGGAATGGTACATGTCTAAGCCCGAGCTAGTGACTTGGGTGGTGGTGAAGAATGATTTCCTAAAGAAGTTCTAACCAATATCCAAGATAAATTAGATGAGGAGATGCATCACATCCTTTACACAACAAGAAAATGAGTCTTCCATGAAGCATGGGAAATATTCCAAAAGCTCATGTGAGAGTGCCCCCACCATGAAGTTCCTCTATGGCAGCTAGTGTAGTCTTTCTACACTGTACTTGTTGAACTGAACTAGACCACAATTGATTCTTCTTGCAGTGAGACATTCATGGCTAGACCTCCAGAGGTGTCTTGGCCACTCTTTGAGCACCTTGCTGAAGACTCATGCCATCGAGCTTCAAGCAAGGAAGAGCACTATGAAAAGAATTGGGTTCCTCCTCCTACTCCAACTCTGGTTAGAGATGAGGTCAATACACAAATTGTAAAGATCTTAGCTGATATGATGAACCTGATGAAGGATCAAGTTTAGGGTTCCACAAGCCAATCCACCATGGCCATTGATTCTATTGAAGAAGAAGTGAAGGCATTGCAATCTTTTGGCAACCGCAATCACCAAGGGTCAATGTCAAACTCTTACAACCCATAATGGAAGAATCATCCCAATTTATCTTGGAAAAAACAAGGTGATGATGGGAAAAGGAAACCAAGACAACATTATGGGCCAAGAAATAGTTCAAGGTTTGAAGATGAAGTCTTGGGAAGATTGAAGAACCTTGATGATGTAAAGAAAGGTGTGTCCGCTCAAGGGCAAAACATTAGCTGCCTCAAGCAAGGACTTGATCAAATCTCACTTTCACTTGTTCTCCATGAGGATGGAAAATTCCCTTCCCAACTCATGACCAATCCCAACAATGATGTTGGTTCTATGAGAATTCCTAAATATGATTACATACCACCATAAATCCAACTACCCATTCTTCAACAATACCAAGGACATCCCAATCCCTATGCCCCTCCACCTTCACAACCCACATACAACTACCGCTACACTCCACCTCCACCACAAGAGTACCAACAACCTCCTCCTCAATATCCACCCCCTCTGCAGAAACCACAACAACCACCTCCACAACAACCCCCTCAACAACCTACGTTTATTCTTCAAATCCCAAATCCCCCTCATCAAAGACCACCATCACCACCATCATCCTCATGAGTTCCCCCTTCTTCCCTTGAGAAAGTGAATATGGTGTCAGTCACATGGGGGAAAATATGTGTTGGAGAATTTGTGGGAAGGAAGGATAAGGTGACCAAGGTTGGTGATGAAGAACCTTTTCTGGAAAAGTCACAGAGACTGTAAGAGCATCAAAGATTCTGGTGTTCCATTTTTTATTGAGAATGTCGAGAGAAGCAAAGCTCTTGTTGCCCCCTTTTGTAGTGAGAAAACACCCCCAAGTGTCCTACCTTTGATGGACAAGACAATATCATGTGTTCCACCCCCATTAGAGGTCATGAGATCAACTATACCACCCTTTCTTAGAAGTTCTGAAGGCACTAGAGATTCAATTTTCTCTCCCTCTTATGATGAGATCATATCTTGTGATGACCCGATTACAGATCAAGTCATCACTAGTAAAAACGCATAATAATCGTAAACAACAGAATTAACAAAAACCACTAAAAATTAAAACCATTTTTGCACATAGGTCCATCTTCCAGAAATGCTTTTACAAAAAGAACCAAGGCCTCATATACACACAGTTCACACTATACATTCAATATTCTATCTCTTCTCAAAGATAACAAGTACTTGTTGCTTTACTTTAATACAAACAATAGCAACATAAAAACCTCGAGATAAGCAAACCAAAATCTCAAGTCATTCCTGAAAACCACTAAGACTATCTCTCAAGGACCTGAGAGTACAGAGATGACAAATAGACTTCTGTCTACAAAACCCTGACAAACAATGTACTCAACATGAAATACTATTGTTGTCCTTGCTGAAACGATCCTTCTTCTATAGTGCGGTTCCTAGTTTCTCGTATGTGTCCACCTAAAAAAATTGTGGATCCCACTGGGTGAGACTATTGTCCCAACGAGAGATATAACTCTCGCCAACAATATTATTATCACAAAATATAATATAAAACTGAACTACAAGTATTCCATTGATTAACATATATATCTTTAAGCACAAGGCATAGATATTGATAACAAATCTATAAATCATTTTTTTCCTTGAAAAGGAATATGAAGAACATGTATAACACTTATATACTCAGATGTATAAAGTAATAAGGCATCAACCACTATTTTCGTATTTGATCCTTAAATATGCTACACGGCCGATTACATGTTAGCATTCACAATTATGCCCAGAGGAGATGAGATATACTGCTCATACTCCAACCGACCACTAGTAAGTTGAAATCGGTACCATATAAGGTCAATGGAAGAGTCGAATGTCAAGACCTCACCTTTCTCAGTCAGTATGAGAACACTTAGGTAACACTTAGGTTTAGCATGACATCTTATGTCTACTGTAAGTAGCTATGTCGGGGTATAGCGGCATCTTCGCTATAGAGTTATTGATGTAGCATGTACTCTCTTCAGGATAAGACCACTTAGCTTTCCCAGATTATCAAGATGACTACTGAGCAATCCTATTTTGATTTTATCAGGAAGTACACTGCACAACTTGATGAATTTGGGGAGTCCACTGAGCACCCTTATTTAGTTTGGGAGTCCATTGAGCACCCTTATATTATCATATATTCAAAAATATGCGTTCTAAGTAAAACTCATTTCACCATTCAGCAAATGCTGACACGGAATGGATCTATGGTCTGGGAAACTACATGATAATATTCATCTTGCTTAATTAGGTATATTACTATATCTTTTAACATCAACCAAGTTACAAGCAAGAATTATATCAAATACTACAAAGAAAAGCATAGTCACATTTATTAGATACTTTCATATTCACTGAAACACATAGATCACTTAGATTCTCAACCTCTTGTCATCATCATACTTGGGTATTCAAACCCTTCATTCATCACTGAGTACTATCATCACTCAGCAATAATCATTACCTCTAGGTCATCAAACCTAGATATTTGTTCACATAGTCCACATAGCTCATTGAATCTGTATTACATAGCCACATAGCTTATTGACTTTGTATCAAATAGCCACATAGCTCTTACTTAGCTGTGCTTATTTCTTTAAAATACTTGTGTGATTGTCATATCATGTTATCAACAATTTCAACATATGTCTTTAACCATGAAGTATTAAGGAACACATCCTCATAATGAATTAGGGTTATAATCAACCAATTAGGGTTTCAAGATATACATTAGCAAAGGTTAAGCCCTAACTAATACTCCACTCATCTCAGAAGTATTAGTGTATGCTAATTAGATACTACTCTTTTCAATCATAGTTTCTCTCTCATCTCTACAAAGGTGTAAATTACACAATTATCATTTTTAAGGTATACTAGCTCATCATTAACAAATTGAATTACACTCATTGTGTCTCAATATTGCATTATTCATTTTCATCACTTAGACAAGCTTAATAATTAAGGACATGCCTACCATATCAAGTAGCATGATTGATAATGTAATTTTATTGTATTTAGAGATGCATATATCATCTTAACAAGTATTCAATTTGATCATGTGGTGAAACCACAGCCTTATATCAGGTATAGGCCATATCCCTTAACATCATATTGTGTAACCATGTAGTTAGGTATCACTTTATCTTTTCTCATCTCAAGTCAATTTCATATCATGTATGGGTTACATCATTATTCCCATATTGGGTATGAGAGTGTATCGGGTCCTTGTATCGTGTACTAGAGTACATCATATCGAGTATACCATTATGGTTATACCATATCTCATATAACAATATTATTTTTGTTCTTAACTTTGGTTGGTCACATTCATTATTAAACTTCCATATAGGTCTCTCATCATATCGGGTAGCATCTTGGATTTCCATATCGGGATCCATCTTGGGTTATCATATTGTGCATCCTCATTGGATGTCATCTACGGTTTCCATATTGTATCTCTTCATAAAGTAGTACCATGTTACCCTATCGTGTGCCTATGTTAGCCATCATATTGGATTCACCTATCCTAGATACCATATCGGGTTTCACCCCTAGGTATCATATTGTTTTCCCTCATGGGTTTACCATATCAGGTAGGTGTATTGGGCACCATATCGGGTATAGGTATTGGGCACCATATCAGGTATAGGTATTGTGCACCATATCGGGTTCCCATGTTAAGTGATATCTCATGACCATCTCGTGTGTCCATTATTGATAAGAACCCTTAACTCAAAACATGACAAAGTGGATACCAAGTTGTTCATCAACACAAGGAGGTATATTGAGTTTCAAAGGACAAAAGCATATGGGGTTCCCATTCCTTGTTCTAGGGTTTTGCTCATATCGGGCAAGGGTATTACTTTTACCTTTGTATTGTATACAAGGTTATAAACTGGAGTCTTCCATATCATTCATATGGCTTGTGTTAAAGGATATGACCTACCTTCATATCAGATACACACTCATATCAGTTTGCAAAGACCTTCAACCCATATCGAGTTGCAAGCATTCTAAACCCTTATCAGGTTGTCTAATGATGATGTCATCATCATCAACATCAAGATCATTAATTGATTCAAAACTATGGATAACAATCTTAATTACATATTAGAACTCATGATTATATCAATTGATCATAGGAAATCTAAATTTGAAAATAATCAATAATTTGAACAATATTGAAGAAAGGATAATAATATTGGAGGTTTTAAGTTATATAACCCCCCTCTCAAAGATCTTCCAAGCTTCAATATTCAACTCCATATGTTCCAAGGTTAAAGATGAGCCTTCTCCAAGCTCTAAGACTTGAGCTCCAAGCTCTTGCACAGTATCTCCAATCACCTTTGGGCGATATCACCTCACTTGGTTGCTTCAAACTACTTTGGTCGATATCTCTCCTTCTTGGCCGATACCAAGCCTCACCTTTCCACTCTCTTCGCTATGGGTGACAAAAGAAAAGGTGTTGCACGATACAAGAGGAAAGGCACTTGCTAGATCCAAAAATCTTGCCAATAAATGAAGGTCAAGGTATTTATACTTGAGGTTTATAGAAAAGAGTGTCATAGGCGTCATCAGCTTAAGGTACTTCATGCCACCTAGCCATGCAAGGTCGACACATACTCTTGCATGCATGCCACTACTGCCTTACCATGCAAAAATAAAATTCCATGGATAATGTAGGGAATAAGGGGCGGCTCTTTGTCTTCTAGAGTAATTCTCCTTCCACTAACTTATTATTAAATTCAACTCCATCATTTCCAAGACAAAAGCAAATTGATGCTTTATCATATCCTTGAAGTGCCTTTCCCATCGTGGACAAACAAAAGCTTCCACAAACTGATAGGATGATCTCCCTATGGCTCTATGGCCAATAGGGACTTCCTTCTAAGTCTACAACTCAACATAGCTCATGTACATAGCTTCAACTTATATATTTTCTTGGTTTCTTCATTTATGAAGAGTACTAACACTTCAAGATGTTTCAAACATATTGTCTCCTCCTTTATCTTTCCTCTAGATAATACTAGGTAAGAGTGAAAACAATCTTGAGGTGGTAATTTGCACATTAACCCTACATTTTGCATATATCACAATTGATTCATCAAGCACTTAGCATTGTTTACACAAGTTCCTACTTAGAATTAGGTTTTGCACAAGCCAACACTTAGTATCATATTCTCCTTCATGACATTCAAAACACTTAGAATACATTCATCATGTAACATTTGCAACATAACCCCTCATCTTGGGTAAATTGCACTTTTCACTTGGATTATCATATAATGCACACATAGTTTTCATATAAGTTCAAAATTTGAAAATAATACATCACATAGGCCTTAATTACTTTTTAAAAGATAAAAACAAGTTGTAAGCAACTTACTTAAGCAAAAAATCTAGGGTTAGGTCATAACCCAGGTCAGGGGCATTACAATTATCAACCCCTAAAAGAAGGATTTCATCCCTGAAATCTCAAGAGAAAAGAGAAGGGTATTTCTTCCTCATCTCTCCCTCTAACTCCCATGTGGCTTCTTCAACACCACTGTGATGCCAGAGAACTTTCACAAGAACTATATATTTCTTCTTCAACTTCATGACTCTTCTGTCAATAATCATCATACAGCCTTCCACATAGGATATATCTTCATTCAATTCAACCTCTACAAGTTGCAACACCATGGGATGACATTTCCTCATCATAGACACATGACACACTGGATGTAGTCTATGTAGCTCAGGTGGCAACTCCAACCTATTAGCTACTTTCTCGATCTGTGCTATCACTGGGTAAGCTCCCATAAATCTAGGGGCTAACTTACCTTTCTTCCCAAATCTGAGAACACCTTTCCAAGGAGAGACCTTGAGATACACTCTGTCTCCAACTTGGAATTCTAAAGGTCTATGACGTTTATCAGCATAAGACTTCTGTCTATCCTGTGTAGCCTTCAACTGTCGTTGTATAACTTTAATCTTTTTAGTTGTTTGTTGTACTAGCTCAGGACCCAAAAGTTGGTATTCTATGGTTTCAAACTAGCATGACAGAGATCTACACCATCTACCGTATAACACTTCATATGGTGCCATATCAATACTGGCCTGATAACTATTATTATAAGCAAACTCAATCAAGCTCAAGTGTAGATCCCAACTTCCTACAAACTAAAGAACACATGCTCTAAGCAAGTCTTCCAAGATCTATATAGTCCTTTCAGATTGTCCATCTGTAGGAGGATGAAAAGCTATACTAAAATTCAACTGAGTACCCAAGGCTTTATGTAATCATTCCCAAAAACGACTTGTAAATTGGGGACCTCTATCCGATACAATCGTAACTAGAATTCTGTGTTACCACAATATCTTATCTATATAAATCTGTGCAAGCTTCTCAATAGTGTAGGTCATCTTAACAGGAAGAACATGTGTTGTCTTAGTCAACCTATCAACTATCACCCAGATGGAATCATGACTTTTGGTTGTCCTAGGCAGACCAACCACAAAGTCCATTGTCACGTGATCCCATTTCCACTGAGGTATAGGTAGGGGTTGTAACATTCCTGTAGGCTTCTGGTGTTATGCTTTAACTTGCTAATATACCAGACACCGCATAATGAACTCAGCTACATCTTTCTTTAAACTGGGCCACCAATACATATCTTTTAAGTTATGATACATTTTAGTGCTCCCTGGATGCATTGCATACATGGATGAGTGAGCTTCCTCCATGACTAACTTCCTCAAGTTATTACTATCAGGAACTATCATCCTACCATGGTAATAAACTAAGTCATCCTCCAACTCATGGAAACCAACTTGTTTCTCACTGCCCAACTCTGACCTAATCTGTTGAATCACAGTATCAGCCTGTTGTGCCTCTTTGATTTGTTCCTTCAGAGTGGGTTTCACATGCATCTCAGATAACAACTAATGCGATGATTTTGAGTCACATTTATAGACATATTTTACTTGTGTTTTATGCTTTTATTGGTCATTTTGGTGGTTAATATTGCATAATTCATCTACTTTGGTCTATGATCCTTCTCTATGTCAAATCTCCCTTATTTCAGTATTTTGAGCATAAATTATTACAATAATATGTTTTATTCCGACTTATGTGGTTTTGTGCTGCAATTTTAGGAAAAACGAATATTTGTTGTTGTCGATACCATCGACAGTGATCGATACCATCGACACGACCACAGGTTGCCAGCCGCAAGGAGCAGAGTAAAGTCGATACTAGCGACAAGAGAGTCGATGGTATCGATGTACCATCAGGTTGCTGGCGAGAAGAGAGTCGATACTATCGACGCATATGTCGATACTATCGACAGGTGGAGCTCCAGTGACATAAAAGGACAAAACCTTCGCCTCAGGGTGTCGATACCATCGAACCACGTCGATGGTATCGAGCTAGCATCAGGCACAGTAACGAAGAGAAAGAAGAATTGTCGATACCGCACAAGGTCGATACCATTGACCCGTGTCGATGGTATCGACACTGTCAGATACAAGTTTTCTTCATATCGATCTAAATCTGACGGCTGTGATATTTTGGCGACCTAACTCGGTAATTATACCTAATGACGGTGGCCAAGAGCAATCTATCACGTCATTAGCCGATGCACACATCCCGAGAAGGTGTGGAGAGAAGAACGGAGCCCAGAAGCATGCCCCAGTCATTTTGGACGCCGAAGAAGACGTTTTCCACCATCGAAAGGCGGGAGATCACGTATTCTACGCCAAGGAACACTTGGATCTTCTCCGTTCAGGAGTTTCACCACTCAATCACATTTTCCCCCATGTTTCCCCTTTTCTCTACCATGTTTTGCTTTGAGATGAACATGTGGGGCTAATCCCCTTTATCTTTAGGATCGGGAGTAGCCCGGGGAAGCATTGTATGACAATTTTATCATAGTAATTCATCATTAATCTCTTAAATCCGTGGTATGAATTCATTTTCTCAATTATATTGTTATGCTTGATCACCATAATAATAACCTAATGCCCTTAATTATTTTGAAAGAAGAATTAATGGTTGAAAAGAGATGAATTTCACATTAATTAACAAATCCCTTGAATAAGGTGGTGTAAGGTTAATGGTGGATACCCAGAGGTCGATATTAATGCACCTAGTTTAGGGTATAGGTTACTACGACGGTGGAACCGACCTAGACATAGGTAGTTAATTGTACCACGACAGTGGGCAATTCTGACTACATGCTACTACCCGGATAGAGAGATGAATCTGAGTGACTATATAGAAATTCATACAATGATAACCTGCGGTGAAATCGCAATCCTAATGATCTCCACCTGAATTGATTAAACTAAACCTTTAATCGATTATTTTTCTTTGTTTCATTTTATTTTCTTTTAATTTTACAACAATTTCCAACTCTTTAGCCGGTCTAGCTGATTGCGAGTAGTTAGTAGTAGTCTCTGATAATTCAGTGTCCCTGAGTTCGACTCGGGCCTCACAAGGGCCTATATTACATTGACGCGTACACTTGCATTCTACGCACGGAAAATTCATGTCAAGTTTTTGGCGCCGTTGTCGGGGTCACGACAATTGTCGACACTACGAGTGTTGCAAGTGGCCACTCTAGGCCATTTTTTATTTTTATTATTGTGAAATCATTTCTAAAATTTATAGTCTGTCTTTCCCATTTTTGTAATCATCTAGCACGGTACTGAACTTAAATTTTCATTTTGTAGGTACTGTGCATGGTGCAGACGTGTAGCACCGACTACACGCAACATGCACCAGAGGTTCCATTGCCGGGACCGGAAGACGAGGAGGATTAAAATCAAGACTACCTGGAAGAAATAGATTCCGAATTCGAACAAGAAGAAATGGCAGAGCCACAGACAATATGGGAGAAGATCAAGGCTTCTTCTTCATTTGCTTCAAAGGGGCCAATCAAGAAGTAGGCGATCAATATTCTGACTTACAAGATTGATCCTGCATTAATCAACTTGGTCAAGTCAAATGCATTCCATGGGCTCAAGAACGAAGACCCAGTCACTCACATCAGCCAATTCATGGATAACTGTGATATGGTCAAAATTGACAGGTTCCCGCAGGATGCCCTCTACCTAAAGTTGTTCTCGAGTTCTCTAGCAGGGAATGCACGAGAGTGGTTGCACAATATTGACGACAAATATGTGGAATCATGGAACCACATGGTGGATGTATTCTTTGAAAGGTTCTTCCCGCCCGAGAAGACAAACCACATGATAAGGAAAATTCACAATTTTACCCAGAAGGCTGGAGAGACCTACTCTGAGACTTGGGAAAGGTTTCAGATCATGCTTCGGAGGTGCCCGCATCACGGGCTTGACAAGGAGACACAGGTCAAAATCTTCTATTTTTCTCTCTCCGAGCATGATAGAAGTAACCTATATTCCATAGGCTCAGGATTCTTTTTGAACAACACAGACATGAGGTGTTGGGAAATCCTAAAGAACATGGCCAATAAGCAATCTTGGGGCGACAGGGACGTCGTTGAGGACGTACGAGTTGCAGGAGAGTCAAAGGCCATCAAGGAGCTGAATGAGAAGATGGACCTTCTCGCGAAGAAACTACTTGCAAAGGAAGATACGGAATCCGAGGATGAATCTCAAGTCAAATTCATGCGGCAGCAGTAAGGTTATAGAAATAACGATTACTCATGGAGGAAGGACAAGAAGTTCTCCTGGAAGGATCCAAACAACTTCTTACAGGACCCTGATGCAAAACCCCAGCCGGTGGCAGAGGACAAGAGCACGGAGTTGCTCAACCAAGTGATAAAGCAAAACCAAGAATTAATGACTACTTTTGGCCAACAGATAAAGCAACATGGGGAATTTATGAATTAGTTTGGGCAGACATTGCAGAGCCATGGGGATCAGATGAGGACAATAGAGACGTCTATGGTGAAAATGGCAGCTAAGATAGCCAATCTGAAGAAGCCAGTGCAGCAAGGTTTTCCGGGTAACACAAACATTCCAGGAGGAAACCAATAGGCGAAGGCAATCTTGCTAAGGAGTGGCAAGAAGCTTTTAAACCCCAGGGTCGATGAACCAAGCAAACCCCAAGTAGAAACTGAAGGTGAGGCCATTGAGGAGGTGCCAATCTCAGTCATAGAGCCAGTTGAGAAAATAGCAGAGGATGCCACTGCGGATCCCATTTTTGTTGAGGAGGAGACACAGAAAAGGACACCCTATGTGCTGCCGCATCAAAGGGCGCAGGCCGTCCCGATCCCATATCCGAATAGTGTGAAAGCAAAGAAGGTGGACGAACAGTTTAAGAAGTTTCTAGATAGTTTCAGAAAGCTCTCTGTCAACATCCTATTGTTAGAGGCAATAGAGCAAATCCCCTCTTATGGCAAGTTTCTTAAAGACATCATCACTAAGAAAAGAAAAATCCCTGACTCGGAGGTTGTAGTTCTCAAGGAGCAGGTGAGTGCCTTCATTATGGGCACATTGCCACCTAAGAGGCAGGATCTAGGCTACTTCAATATTTCATGCTACATTGGTAAGGTGAAATTTGACGAAGCACTGTGTGATTCTGGGGCAAGCATAAATTTGATGCCTCTCTCTACATTCAAGAAATTGGGATTAAAAGAGTCAAGGCCGAGCAATATGACAATATAGCTGGCGGACAATTCAGTAGTGAAGCCCTATGGGATTTGTGAAGATGTATTGGTGAAAGTAGATCGGTTTGTGTTTCCAGCAGACTTTGTTGTAATGGAGATGCAAGATGAACAGGGCAATGAGTTACTACTGGGACGACCCTTCCAAGCTACAGCTGACATGATACTGGAGATGGGGAGAGGTCGTTTGACCTTGGGTATCACCGATGATCGGTTCGATATGATCATGCCTTCCAGCACCATGTCATCTAAAGCTAAAGAGCAATGCCGCATGGCGAAGCATTTTGATCATAATATCTCACTTTGTCTAGGGAAGCCATTTTTAGATCTGGCTCATGTAATGACTAAGGTGGAGAAAGGGACATTGGCTGTAGACATCATGGAGAAGACCAAGGTTGTGTCCCTTAGCAAAGCTATGGGTTTTCCTAATGATGAAGAGGAGGACATCCCACCTTCTACTGAAGATGAGGCAATCACAAGATCTGTTGTTGATGCATATCCAGAATTACCACTTGAAGCCTGCTTGGTCAACATAACACATGATTGGATGAGAAGCAAGTCACTACATGAGTGTGCCAAGATGCTTCAGGTGCTTCCATGCTTTTACGCTAGGTACTATGAAGACCTTGGTGAACTCCCACCACCACTTCGGTCGTCCTTGATCAGCCCACCAGATTTGGAGTTGAAGCCATTGCCACCGCACTTGAAGTACGCATTTCTAGCTGAGGAAGAGAACCTACCGGTGATTATTTCGGCATATCTGAGTGCCGAGGAGGAAGATCAGTTGTTGATTGTGTTGAAGAACCACCGAGGTGCATTCAGGTGGTCGGTTGCAGACATCAAGGTGATCTCCTCTACATTGTGCCAGCATAAGATTCAACTCGAGGAGGGAGCCAAGCCGGTGATTTAGCCACAACGTCAACTAAATCCTAGCATGATGGAGGTAGTACAGAAGGAGGTGATCAAGCTCCTTTTTGAAGGTATCATCTATGCTATATCAGATTCGACGTGGGTGAGTCCCACACAGGTAGTTCCTAAGAAGGGGGGAATCACAGTTACACAAAACTTATTGAATGAACCTGTCACGACCCGTTTGGTAATCGGGTGGCATGTATGTATAGACTACCGCCGATTGAATGCCACTACGCTTAAGGATCATTTCCCTCTCCCATTCATTAATCAAATTTTAGAGCGTTTAGCCGACCGATCACATTTTTGTTTTCTTGATGGTTATTCGGGGTACAATCAGATTTCGATTGATCCTAAGGACCAAGAGAAGTCCACCTTCACTTGTCCTTATGGAACCTTTGTGTACCGCCGTATGCCATTTGGGTTGTGTAATGCACCGGCGACCTTTCAGCGTTGTATGCTTGCCATCTTTTTCGATATGGTTGAACACTATTTGGAGGTTTTTATGGATGATTTCTCTGTCTATGGTGCGTCCTTTGACGAGTCCTTATACAATTTGGACAAGGTTCTGCAACGTTGTGAGGACACACATTTGGTCCTCAATTGGGAGAAATGCCACATGATGGTGAGTGAAGGGATAGTGCTAGGACATAAAGTGTCTAGCAAAGGGTTGGAGGTAGACCCGGTAAAAATTGAAGTGATTTCCAAATTGCCCCCACTGAATTCGGTTAAAGGGGTGAGGAGTTTCCTACGTCACGCCAGTTTCTATCGCCTCTTTATAAAATATTTCTCTAAAATCGCCAAGCCATTATCTGAGTTGTTAGAAAAGGATGCAGTGTTTGATTTTAATGAAAAATGTCTACATGCGTTCAACATGCTTAAGGAGAAACTGATTTCTGCACCGGTTGTGCAAACACCGGATTGGACTAAGCCATTTGAATTAATATGTGATGCATCTGATTTTGTGGTTGGGGCTGTTTTGGGACAACGGGTGGACAATAAACCCGCTATGATTTTTTATGCTTCCAAAACTTTGAATGATGTGCAACTTAATTACACCACAACCGAAAAAGAACTGCTCGCCGTTGTTTTTGCTTTTGAAAATTTTTGGCAATATCTTGTTGGATCAAAAGTCGTGGTATGGACGGACCACGGCGCCATTAAGTATTTGATGGAGAAAAAGGATGCCAAACCTAGATTGATTAGGTGGATCTTACTTTACAGGAATTTGATATTGAAATCAAAGATAAGGCGGGCATTGAGAATGTGGTCGCGGACCATTTGTCTAGGTTGGAGAGGGTAGATGAAAAGGATTTGAACATACCCATTACCGAGACATTTCCGGATGAACAACTTTTAAAAGTGAAATCGAAAGACCCGTGGTTTTCTTACATTTGTTAACTATCTTGCCTGCAAAATTATCCAGGATGATTGGACATACCAAGAGAACAAGAAATTTTTCCATTCTTTACGTTATTATTTCTGGGATGACCTTATTCTGTTGAAGCAGTGTAGGGATGGTGTCTTACATAGGTGTTACCGGAGGTGGAATACGAAAGTGTTCTTCGTCATTGTCATACACTACCGACGGGCAGACACCATGCTAGTTCTCGCACTATAGCAAAAGTACTTGAAAGTGGCCTATACTGGCCTACTTTGTTCAGGGATGCTTATGATTTTGTGCGGCAATGTGATTCCTGCCAAAGGACATGTAATATCTCAAAAAGACAAGAGATGCCCCTCAATGTATTTCAAGAGGTTGAGGTGTTCGACTTGTGGGGTATAGATTTTATGGGACCCTTTGTGTCCTGAAATTCTAACTTGTACATTCTTTTAGCTGTTGATTATGTGTCGAAGTGGGTAGAGGCAATACCCACAAGGACTAATGATTCCACTGTAGTGTGTAGGTTTGTAAAAGAATATATTTTCTACAGGTTTGGTGTACCAAGAATGATCATTAGTGATGGGGGTACACACTTCCGGAATCAAAAGTTCGCAGCACTGTTGAGAAAGTACGGGGTCAAACACAACATTGGTACCCCGTACCACTCGCAAACTCAAGGGCAAGTGGAAGTCTCCAATCGGGAGATTAAGAATATCTTGGAGCGCACTGTGGCTTCCACGAGGAAGAATTGGAGTACCCTGCTACCGGATGCTTTGTGGACATACAGGACGGAATATAAGACACCTATAGGCACTACGCCTTTTAGGTTGGCTTATGGCCGGGCCTTCCACTTACCGGTGGAATTGGAGCACAAAGCACATTGGGCGCTGAGGAAGCTAAATTTGAGTTATGATGAAGCGGGAAAGAAAAGGTTGCTTGAGCTTAATGAACTTGACGAGCTACGGATGAATGCATATGAAAGCTCGCAGATCTACAAGGAGCGCACTAAGTTGATTCACGATATCTATATTCATATGCGCATTTTCAAGAAAGGAGATCGTGTACTTTTGTTCAACTCCAGGCTGAAGATGCATCTCGAGAAATTGAAATCCCAATGGAGTGGACCATTCACCATAGAGGAAGTCAGGCCACATGGCACAATCATGGTGCGTGATGGTGAGACAACGTTCCTGGTCAACGGACAACAGTTGAAATTGTACTTTGGTGAATATTACACAAGGAAAGTGAATGAGGTCAAACTCATTGCACTTCCGAATGCATGATGAGTTTCATGTCGTCTAGCCTAAGACGTTAAATAAGGGCGCTTGTTGGGAGGCAACCCAACCATCGGTAGTTTAGTTTAGTTTATTTCACATTCGTACTTTGGTTTGTTATGACTTTGTTTTTAGTGTAAAAAAGGTACTGTGATCATTTGTGCAATGTGCAGGACTGAGGCAGAGTCGATACCATCGACCCTCGTGTCGATGGTATCGAGTTGGGTACAGGTTGGCGACCACAGAAATTTCTCTGTGTCGATACCATCGACGGCCTCGTCGATGGTATCGACACACCAACAGGTCGATCGCAAGAATGAGGTCGATAGTATCAACATGGGTGTCGATACTCGCGAGATCTCTGGAGATATTCAGAAGAAATCGTCTCAGTGAAGTCAATACCATCG
Source organism: Alisma plantago-aquatica (assembly GCA_963693085.1). Lineage (NCBI taxonomy): Eukaryota > Viridiplantae > Streptophyta > Magnoliopsida > Alismatales > Alismataceae > Alisma > Alisma plantago-aquatica. The sequence continues at coordinate 293,588,121 of OY856410.1, forward strand.
ACGGGCCTGTCGATGGTATCAACCCAGTTACAGGCAGAAAGCGGCGGCCATGCCTCACGAACATGTTTCCCTAACCAGAGGTTGATACCATCGACCCTCGTCGATGGTATCAACACGACACGTCACCGATTCACGAGAGAGAATCTACGGCGATCGTTGCACCGGGAGAGTCGATCCATGGGACGAGTCGATACCATCGACACCTGTCGATAGTATCAACATGTCATCGATCTGGGCCCCCACATCCAGTCATCGACGACCGTCGATACCAGCAGCAGTACAGATTGTGCTACGTGAGTCGATATCATCGACCCGCGTTGATGGTATCGACAGGCATACAGTAGCGCCGACAACAGTTATTTAAGGGAGGGATTGTTGTCAGATGACGTCACAACTTCAGAGCAATCCTTCTCCACTTGTGCTTAGCGTCCTTGTGAGCAATTGAAGCTCGGCTACGAGCATCCACGGAGTGCGTTCTTCACTGAGCGGAGATAATCTCCTCTGACCTTCTCTGAGCTCCATCTTCTAATCTTTCTTCTCTTCTACGACAATAGTGCATGTTGCTGACGCGTCCTCTTCCCGGGAAAATCCAATGGAGATCCTGGAGTTCGTTCCTCCACCGATCGCGTCTGTTCTGCGTCCGCAGATCATTCATCCTTCTGCGGAGGTCTGGAAGATTTATGAGGAGATCATCAAAAGGAAGATTGAGCTGACCCGTTACGTCGACCGCGACATGATCCGTAACCTGGGGTTCGAGGCTAATCTGTCCTATGTACTCAAGGGGCAAGCAAGACACACGAGCAGGATGCCCAATGAGCTGGAATACCATGCTGATGGCTAGCCGTTCTTCGGTGACTGGCCGACATACAAGGATCTGGTGGCGGAATTCATGGCGTCGCTGGACGTATGTGTCGTGCCCAATGACATCATCGCCACGGATCACGAGTGGATCAAGGGCCGTGTTTCTTTCCGTCTCTACAATAATGACTACAATCTCACCCTCTGGTAGTTCAATGAAATCTACAACTGGAACCATGGGCGAACTGACTACCGGAGGCCAGACAATCGGACAGATTATGACGCTATCTTCGCCGAGATCGTGACTGTGCCGCCGGGAAAATCTATGGGATACCACAATGCGGCAGTAGTGGATTTCGAGCACCCGTTCATGTGGATTCTTCACCGCATGCTTTTCTCCACTCTGTTTGCTAGGGGTGATATGTCTCTTAGCAAGTTTCAAGAGACAGACCTATTTTTCTTGCATAAACTACTGAAGAGGCAAGAGTGCAATTGGGGAACATTCTTCTTGCAGCGCGTGTTGGCGGTCAAGAGGAGTACACGGAAGGCTCCAATTCATTTTTGAGGGCTCATTACACCACTGGCCCACTATCTTGGGCTGAATTTCTCCCATTTGCCTCCTCTCTCCAACAGAAGCAAGGTCAATTTGCAGCATCTTCACCACTCCAACCTCATTCTGATGCGTGATGGACTGGCGTATGCGCACTGCCACGTTAATCATGCTTATCAGGAGTGTTCGCTTCCCGATCTTGTCTTCCACATCGAGGGTGCTCAGCATTTTCGATGGTCGGTTATCGTTATTGATGATTCAGATGAAGACGGAGGCAACTACGACAACAACAATGATGACGATGAGGCGGAAGAGGAAGAGGAGTCCTACACTCCTCTTCGTGTACGAGTGGCACCTAGGAAGCGTCCTCGCATGCATCCGGGTGCATCTTCATCTTCGCAGCCTCCACCACCACCGCCGCCCTTGCAGCCAAGCGAGGATGTCTACTCAATGCAAGGAATGTATGCCATGTTGCAGGATATACAGGAGATGCAGCAGCACCACACCGTAGTACACACTGGTATTCAGGAGACGACGAACCAGTTACTTGACAACCAGGGGGCTATCTTTGAAAATGAGCGCCTCATCCTCGACAACCAACAGCAGATTCATGACAAGTTGCATAGGATGGAGATGCAGCAGCAGCCCTTCTATGATCACTACTGGAGCCAGAACTACTTTGGGGGGTATCCACAACCTCCACCCATGCCCCAGTATGATCCTAGCTTTCAGGGGAAGTACCCATCCTGGGACCCCACGGCCCCACAGTACCCGCCTCCACCAGAAGAGTGATCGGTACCTCTGTTCCAACCTTTAAGATTGTTTTTTACTATGAGGCCATAGTCGAATTTAAGCTTAGGGGGGTGTTGGAACGAACTCTATCCTTTAGTTTTCTTACTTTTTAGTTTTTATTGTTTTGTTTCTTGTTTTGTTTCTTGTCATTTAGTTTTTGCAATCCTAGTTTGTTTGTAGGATCCACACTCTATCTAGTGTAATTGTGGATGTCTTAAGTCTTGTGTCATCTCAATTGCTTGTACATGGGAATTAAGGGAAAATTAAAAAAAATTGAGTGTTCACAAGCTTGTGTTGTTCAACTTTGAGCACATAACTTAAGAAAATGATTGGTTTTGTCAACTCTAAAATAGAAAAATCACAACTGTACATTCCTAATGATTCATGAAAAGTGGACAGAATTGGTTGTGTGAGCCTAAACTGACCAAATGATAATGAGACTCTAATTTGAAGTAAGAGAGAGAAACCTCTTAATTACTACACAGGTCAGTAAGGAGGGACACATAATAATTTTCAAAGGTTCAGTCAATTAGTCTTGTAATCTTTCCACCTCATTGTTTTTCACAATCCACCATAAGAATTGGAAGTACATTATGATTTTAACCTTTTTGATTGCATCTCATGTAGATAGGTCTTGCATTGCAAAGTATTCTCACATGTCTTGCATGAAAATAAAACAAGAGTAGTTATACATGCACATTATCCTTAGGTGCGTGTCATTTAGCTGCATTCGTAATTCTTTTATGCATACAGTACATCATGTATCTTATTTCTTCTTTAAGGGGGATTAATCTGTTCCCTACCTTCATAAATGCTTCAAATATTTGAGCTATGCAGAAAAAAGTGAGCCCAACAAATAATTCATTGTCCTTTATGGATATAAGGGCTTAATAAAAAATTAAAAAAAAATGGAAAAAGAAAGAGAGAAAAAAGAGAAAGTATTGAGAAGCAAATAGAATAAGAGGGAGAAAGGAACATAGTCTCACCTGCATTTTAAGATGAGTAAGTACATGATGTAGCTACTTTAGATATTCCTTTTCATCTTGACAAGGGATGTAGTGCATGCATCATTCCACCCAATTATAGGCATTAGGGCATTTTCATGTGCAAATGCATCATTTAGGGCATTTTGTTTTATGCATGTTGAAACCGTATAATGCTTCCATTTCTTCCATTAGCCACCCATTCCATCCACCCGTTGCTCGAATTGGTAGGCCACTGTGATTTTGTCCTCACTTGTGAATATCAGGAGAGCTACTTCCATGTAGATGGTAGTTAGGGCGAGCAACGTAGAATAGGATATCACAAGATGCACAGAGTCTGAACCGGCGAATTTTATTATGTTAACTACCTTATATGATAGCGTTCATCAGTTTTGAGGTAGATATCTTTTATGGATGATTACTGTCACCTTTAGGGTAATTATCATTCCGTGGTTAGTGAGGGTCGGAATGTGAATGTCCGGTGGGGATCATTTGGTAATGTTTGTTGTGATGATCTGTACTTTAGTTGACCCTAGCAATTCTATTCTAAGGTTTTGTTGCTCGAGGGCGAGCAATGTTCAAGCTTAGGGGAGTTTGATGTGATGATTTTGAGTCGCATTTATAGACATATTTTACTTGTGTTTTATGCATTTATTGGTCATTTTGGTGGTTAATATTGCATAATTCATCTACTTTGGTCTATGATCCTTCTCTATGTCAAATCTCCCTTATTTCAGTATTTTGAGAATAAATTATTACAATAATATGTTTTATTCCGGCTTATGTGGTTTTGTGTTGCAATTTTAGGAAAAATGAATATCTACTGCTGTCGATACCATCGACACGACCACAGGTTGCCAGCCGCAAGGAGAAGAGTAAAGTCGATACTAGCGACAGGAGAGTCGATGGTATTGATGTACCATCAGGTTGCTGGCGAGAAGAGAGTTGATACTATCTACGCATATGTCGATACTATCGACAGGTGGAGCTCCAGCGACACAAAAGGACAAAACTGTCGCCTCAGGGTGTCGATACCATCGACCCGCGTCGATGGTATCGAGCTAGCATCAGGTGCAACAACGAAGAGAAAGAAGAATTGCCGATACCGCACAAGGTCGATACCATCGACCCGTGTCGATGGTATCGACACCGTCAGATACAAGTTTGCTTCAGACCAATCTAAATCCGACGGCTGTGATATTTTGGCGACCTAACTCGGTGATTATACCTAATGACGGCGGCCAAGAGCAATCTATCACATCATTAGCCACTGCTTACGTCCCGAGAAGGTGTGGAGAGAAGAACGGAGCCCAGAAGCACGCCCTAGTCATTCCGGACGCTGAAGAAGACGTTTTCCACCATCAAAAGGCAGGAGATCGTGTATTCTACGCCAAGGAACACTTGGATCTTCTCTGTTCAAGGGTTTCACCACTCAATCACGTTTTTCCCCATGTTTCCCCTTTTTGCTACCATGTTTTGCTTTGAGATGAACATGAGGGGATAATCCCCTTTATCTTTAGGACCGGGAGTAGCGCGGTGAAGCATTGTATGACAATTTTATCATTGTAATTCATCATTCATCTCTTAAATTCGTGGTATGAATTCATTTTCTCAATTATATTGTTATGCTTGATCACCATAATAATAACCTAATGCCCTTAATTACTTTGAAAGAAGAATTAACGGTTGAAAAGAGACGAATTTCACATTAATTGACAAATCCCTTGAACAAGGTGGTGTAAGGTTAATGGTGGATACCCAGAGGTCGATATTAATGCACCTAGTTTAGGGTATAGGTTACTACGATGGTGGAACCGACCTAGACATAGGTAGTGAATTGTACCACGACAGTGGGCAATTCTGACTACAGGCCACTACTCGGATAGAGAGATGAATCTGAGTGACTATATAGAAATTCATACAATGATAACCCGCGGTGAAACCGCAATCCTAAAGATATCCACCTGAATTGATTAAACTAAACCTTTAATCGATTATTTTGTTTTGTTTCATTTTATTTTCTTTTAATTTTACAACAACTTCCAACTCTTTAGACGGTCTAGCTGATTGCGAGTAGTTAGTAGTAGTCTCCGATAATTCAGTGTCCCTGAGTTCGACTCAGGCCTCACAAGGGCCTATATTACATTGACGCGTACACTTGCGTTCTACGCACAGAAAATTCGTGTCAACAACCCTACTAACAAAGATACTTCTAACTGCACTTTCATCTGTCTCAAAGAGACAAGCATGTCCCATTTACAGCATGCTAAGGAATTCAACTATGCATTATTTGAGGATGAAGATGAGGATTTCCTACTGAGTGCATCAACCATTACATTGGCTTTTCCTATATGATAATCAATAGTACAATCATAGTCCTTGATTAACTCCATCCAGTGACGTTGTCTCATATTCATCTCATGCTGAGAAAAGATTTATTTTAAGTTTTTATGATCTGTAAAGATCTGGCACGTCTCTCCATAGAGATAATGCCTCCATATCTTTAACGCATGAACCATGACAGCTAGTTCTAGATCATGTGTTGGATACTTTTCCTCATGTTTCTTGAGCTGTCAAGAAGCAAAAGAAACTATATGATCATTCTGCATGAACACACAACCTAGACCATTCTTAGAAGCATCACAGAAAACAACATATCCCTTTCCTTGCTCAGGTAGAACTAATACAAGTGCTCTAGTCAACTTTTCTTTCAATAATTGAAAAGAATGTTGACACTTGTCATTCCAGACAAAAGGAACTTCTTTCCTGGTCAACCTGGTTAAGGGTAATGCTATAGAACTGAAATCTTTGATAAACCTTCTGTAGTATCCTATGAAACCCAAGAAATTGCAAACCTTAATCGGTGTCTTAGGTTGTTCCCACTCCACAAAAGATTCTACTTTCTTAGGATCAACACGAATACCTGAAGCAGATATAATGTGTCCAAGAAAAGATACTTCTGATCACCAAAATTCACACTTGCTAAACTTAGCATATAACTTATGCTATATCAACAAGGTCAAAGCTTGACGAAGATGTTGTTCATGTTGTTGGCTATCTCTACTGTATATCAAGATGTCATCTATAAACATTACTACAAACTGATCAAGGAAATACCGAAAGATTCTATTCATCAACTCCATGAATGTATCCGGGGCATTAGTTAGTCCAAATGACATAACTACGAACTCATAATGACCATACCTCATTCTAAAGGCTGATTTAGGTATGCCACTCTCCTTAATACATAACTGATGATACCCCGATCTCAGATCAATCTTAGAGAACATTGTTGCACCACACAACTAGTCAAACAAATCATCAATCCTTGGTAAAGGGTTTTTGTTCTTAATAGTTACCTTATTAAGCTATCTATAATCTATGCATAATCTCATAGATCCATCTTTCTTCTTAACAAAAATAACTGGAGCACCCCACGGTGAAGTACTCAGTTGTATGAAACCTTTCTCAAGCAACTCCTGCAACTGTTTCTTAAGTTCTTCCATCTCAGTTGGTGCCATCCTATATAGGGTTTGGGCTATAGGTTGTGTATCTGGAACAAGATTAATCTTGAAATCAATCTCTCGAGGTGGAGGAACACATGGAAGTTCCTCAAGAAACACATCCTCCAATTCCTTGACAATCAAAACATCATAGAGGCTAAGGTTCTTTAAACTGGTATCTACCACATGTGCCAAGAATGCAATGCATCCTTATCTCATCAACTTCTCTACTACCACAGCTGACACTAGACAGGTTGGAAGAATCTTTCTTTCCCCCTGAAAAACACATGTCTTATCACCATATTTAAACATAGCTTGCTTGGAACCACAATCCAAGACAACTTTGTACTTCTCTAAGGTATCCATCCCAAGAATTACATCAAACCCATGCATCTCAAGTGGTATAAGATCCACTTGAATGTTGTGTTCTGAAAAAGAAAGAACATAGGGAGAACATACCTCCCACAACATTGCAGATCTGACTAACGGAGTTTCTAGTAATAGAGTATCCTTTCTAGGATTAACAATGATATTATAGTCATGAATCACTTCTCAAGTGATGAAAGAATGTGTAGAACCTGTATCAATCAAAATAGATATGAAATAGGATGAAGACATATTAGAATGAAATAATTCCATCTGACATGTCACGACTCGTGGGTTAACCACTACCTCTGGCTGATTCATAACATAGAATCTTGTCGTCACCTGCTACTGACCTCATCCTCTATTGGTAGGTACAAATGATCCTGCCTAAGATGCTTTTCCACATCCTCAAGAACCACTATTGCACTGCTATAATGACCGCCACCAAACTGACAACCAAATTGTTACTAATTATGTGGAATAATCATAAGAAACAGATTAACAAAAATCACTAAAAATTAAAACCATTTTTGCAAAGAGATCCATTTCCAGGAAAACTCTTTAAGGAAGAACCAAAACCTGAAATTCACATTGATCATATATTGTACATTCACTATACCATTTCTTCTCGAGGATAACATATAACAATTGCTTTCTCAAAACATATACTTAAAGCAACAACAAACCTCGAGGCATACAAGCCAAAATCTCATATTGTTCATAAAACCAACACGTACTAAATCTAAGGACCTGAGAGTACAGAGACAATACATAGGACTTCTATCTACAAGACACAACATATAGTACACTCAACCTGAGTTGTCCCTGCTGTCCCTGCTACTGTTGTTCTCCTTCTACAATACGGTCTCAACCCACCTCATGCACATCCTCCTAAAAAAATGTGGATCCCACTGGGTGAGACAATTGTCCCATCGAGAGATATAACTCTCTGCCAATAATATTATTATCTTAATTAAATAGTATTGAACTGAGCAGAGGATAAGTAGTTTGGAACATTCTCATCTTTTAAAGCATTGCAACTGTCTATGGTAGAGTAGTAAATCATCTATTCACTTTATAAGAAATATGAAGAACATGTATATCATTTACCCATCTACTATATCAACATCTCAAGCTTATGCTGTAATGCTCATTATCATGGTATGTCATCCATGAATCATTCTCATATCTATCTGTTGGCCTCAGCCAATCTGCTAGCCAGGTGTTGGATTGTACTAGTCATGTGAATATACATCATCATATTATGTCCAGGTATTGGACTATGCCAATCATGTGCAACTATTCCAGGTATTGGACTATGCCAATCATGTGCAACTATTCTAGGTATTGGACTATGCCAATCTTGTGCAACTATTCTAGGTATTGGACTATGTCTATCGTGTGTAATTATTCCAGGTATTGAACTATGCCAATCCTATGCAATTATTCCAGGTATTGGGTTATGACCAATCCTATAACATTATTCCAAGTATTGGATTATGCCAATCATGTGAGTGTTGCATCCATGCATCATGTTATCCCAATCCTATAGTTTTATTCTAGGTATTGGACTATACCAATCCCGTGAGTGTTGAATCCAGGCATCGGGTTATCCAAATCCTATAGTTTTATTCCAGGTATTGGAGTATGCCAATCCTGTGAGTGTTTCATCCAGGCATCGGGTTATCCCAATCCTGTAGTTTTATTCCAGGTATTGGACTATACCAATCCTGTGATATTATTTTAGGTATTGGATTATGCCAATCCTGTGAGTGTTGCATCCAGGCACCGGGTTATCCCAATCCTATAGTTTTATTCCAGGTATTGGACTATGCCAATCATGTGATATTATTCCAGGTATTGGATTATGCCAATCATGTGAGTGTTGCATCTGGGCATCGGGTTATCCCAATCCAGTACAACTCATCACTAAATTCCACATCACCTTTACTAGGCATTATACCTTGGCCAAGCCATCATACTTATTCACATCCTTTCTATAGTACAAGTATTCCTCTTATCTCCTTTAATCATATTCAAAACACTATATCCCTTATTTGGCTATAAGCTTAAAGCATGTATGATCAAGATTTCATTATTATTATTGTATCCATTTATTATTATTGTTATGTTACTAAGTTTCTATTTCCTAGTTTATTTTGAACATTATCATTTCTTACATGAGACTTTTGTAAACATATTGTTACCTCTCACTAGGCAACCATTATTCTCATGGCTCACAAGGTCCATTAAACATTTTGTTACCTATCACTAGGCAACAACTAATCACATGTCTCACAAGGCCCATTAAACATCTTGTTATCTCTCACTAGGAAACAACTAATCACATGGCTCACAAGGCCCATTATACATCTTGTTACCTCTCACTAGGAAACAACTAATCACACGGCTCACAATGCCCATATAATTGGTATTATATGAAACTTCATAGCTCATACTTAGCTATGTTCATTATCTTATGCTATCAGCATGGTTTCAATATGGTTAAGGTTTCCCCTTTATTAACCAATTGTAGTTTCAAATCACATCATTACCCTTCATTAGGTTTAAAGTTTCCCTTTTTAAGCTAACTAGGGTTTTCAAGTACATTCATCAAGATTCACAACCCTAAATTAGATTCCACACATATTAGGAGTATCAATGCATGCTCATTTCATGATTATCACATTAGTATGAGTTTCTCTCTCATCCTCACTAGGATGTTGATTACTTAATACTTTATTAAGTTGGCTCAACCTTTACTTCAAGTTACATTATCCTACTTAATCAATATTCATTAAACTTCATACCTCTTAATGTATGACTTGATATAAGACACTTCATGTGTTACTTCATCAAGTGCATTGCATCTAAGGTGCTTTCCTTCATATGTATTTTGATGTGCTTCCACCATATAGGGTATGAGGTGTGTGCTTGCTACCCATATCACTTTAGAGGTGTATGTGTGCTTACCATATCGGGTATGAGGTGTATGTGTGCTTACCATATCACCCTTGAGGTGTATGCGTGCTTACCATCTCAGGTTTGAGGTGTATGCTTGCTTCCATATCACTTTAGAGGTGTATGTGTACTTACCATATCCCCCTTGAGGTGTATGTGTTCTTACCATCTCGGGTTTGAGGTGTATGCTTGCTTCCATATCACTTTAGAGGTGTATGTGTGCTTACCATATCACCTTAGAGGTGTATGTGTGCTTCACACCATATCGGGTAAAGAGGTGTGTGTGTGCTTCACACCATATCAGGAAAAGAGGTTTGTGCTTGACCTCATATCATCCAAGAGGTGTATACTACCTTACCATATCATGAAAGGAAGTATAAACTCATATCCATATTGTTTTAGTGGTGTAAGTGCATCACCATATCGGGTTAGAGGTGCTTGCTTATGTGCTAGAACCCGATATCACTTTATAAGGTGATACCATCATCTTCAATCTCTAGACCTTCGTTCTACTTGTTCTAGTTCATGGACAACAGTCTTAAGTTACTAGAGCTCATAGATTCATAAATTATGTAAGAAAATTCTATTTGAAAGTAAATCATTTAACTAAGGCAAGATTGATGATAAATAATAACATAATTGAGTTCAAGTTATATAACCCGCCTCAAGAGAAACTTCAAAGCTCCAAGCTCTAAAGCTTCACATTCCCAAGGTTGAAGGTGAGCTTCTCAAAGGTCCAAGACTTGAGCTCCTCAGCCCTATGCATGATATCACACCACTTCTAGCCTATATCCCTCACTTATGGTCGATATCCCTCACTTGGCTGATATTACATTGCAATGGGCAGTATCACTTTACTATGGGTGATACCAAAGCTCTATGCACGATACTCCTTCACCCTTACACGATATATAGACTCTATGCAGGATATCTAAGAGTAAGGGGGTGATAGATTTTGAAAATTTCCGCTTATGGGTGAAAGGAAGGGTATATATACTTGAGGTTCATGAAAGAGTGTGTATATGAGGTGTCACCATTTTAAGATACTAGGTGCCACGTGTCCATGCATGGTTGACACCTGTCCTTGCATGAACTCATATTTATCTTGACATGAAAAACACTAGAGGATAATCTAGAGATGATATTTTGGCAATTAGTTATGTTGTTTGATAAGATATCTTATCTTTATCTTCATAAATTATGCAAACTGATACAACTTTTGCAAGGAGCATCTAACTCGACATGGATCACCTCCTTGAGGTGCTTTGCCCGTCATGGACAAGGCCAAGAGTCAACAAACCGATATGGGATTCCTCTTTGGCTCCTTGGCTGATAGGCACTCCCATATGGACTCTACAACTCGATACAAGTTCAAATTAGGTGGCTGATAGGCACTCCCATATGGACTCTACAACCTGATACAAGTTCAAATTAGGGTATCACATTCAACCCTTTCTTGGTCTTTTCACCACAAAGAGTATAATACTTAAATATGATTCAAACATGGTTCCCCCTTCTTTCTATCTCCTCTAAATGATACTAGGAGGGAGTAGGGACACACTAGAGGTGGTAATTTGCATATCAACCCTATACTTTGGGTAAATTACAACTTGCACCAAAAATTGGTACACAAGTCACTAACATTATTCAAACAAATTCAAACTTGGAATATAGGCTTTCCCCAAGACACCACCTTGCATCATTTTCTCTATAATGATGCTAACACACATGAGGCATGTTCAACATATGACATATTTCACTATAACCCTTTATCTTGGGTAAATTGCATTTTGGTCCAAAACATGAGAACATTGCTCAAACATTATTCAAACAGGACCAAATTTGAAACATAAGTTTCTTACATGATAGCAAAAAACTTTAGAGGATTATATTAAAGTTCTAAGAAACTTACTTAGCCAAAACAAATAGGGTTACCTCATAACCCAGGTTAGGGTCATTACAAGTTATAAACCCCTAATGAGGATTTTGTCCCCAAAATCACAGATGATGGAAGACAATTTGTCATTCGTGTATCATATCGTAAAATCTCATAACATCTTGATGTCATAGAGATGCCATAGAACTTTGACCAGCACAAAGTTCTTTCACACATGGTTATCATAGAATCTGTCATACTCAACTGTCCTTCCCAGATTAGAGTTACATTCTGTCATTCATTTAAGACTACAAGTCTTATCATACTTCTATTTTAATACTTTAATTATGATTAGAATCAACCATCCCATTGTCATAAGGAGAGGCTACTTATTAAAGAATAACTATCTAAGAGGTAACTCTAGATGTTATGTATAAGCTTCCTCAATAGTTCTAGATAGGGATATTCTAAGGAATTATTTTTAGCTTGATAAGCTTCTCACCACAATTGTTCCTTCAACCCATACATCCTTGTTGATGTCATGTTTATGCGGGGCATAAACCCCTAACATGTGGTGTCCATACTACAATATATAACTAGACTATTCTCAAAGTTGGCTCTTCTTAGTAACCAAACATTACTCCTTGTCAGGAATCATGTTCTCATTTTCTCATATCAATGAAAGTTCTTGGATACTAGGATTCTTTACCTTGGTATCCATTATTTGTGCCAAAAACACATTACATCATCATCATTTCCATTTTCTATTGTTATTTACCAAGACCAAACGTATTACTTATCACATATACTTGTCTTGGAACTAAAATCCAAGACTAGCTGATACTTTTCTAAGTATCCATCCATAGAACACTTCTAACTCATGCACATCAAGTGTCATAAGACTTACTTGATTTTCATGTTCCAGAAGGGAAAGAGCACAAGGAAACATAGTCCTTTTTATCACCCCATCATTATTCAAGGTTGTTTATTAAAGAAAAGAGATTATCACCTTCTTCAAGTATTACATGAACTTTCAATTGTTCATGTGTCATTCAATCTTATTTCCTCTTAAGTTCTTTGCCTTCAACATAGGAATTATAGAGATGATTACATGTCACCACCTCTCAGTATTATCATCATCATGATTACTAGATCTGGGTATTCCAACCCTTAGTTCATCACTGAACATTATTACCTCTCATTAGGTAACTGTTACCTCGAGGTCCTCAGACCAAGGTATACATTATACTAAACATCTTCTTTTGTTTATAAGTTGATCTATGATGAAATTAGATTTCTCCATATATTAATTAGGATGTGGTAGAAATATCCATGTCACGTCTCTGACTTCATTATTCTCTTTAGATTGTCTCAAAATGAATACTCGACCAGAGTAATCAGAAAGATAGCAATCTAAGAGTGTCATACTTACCTTATCTTCAATAGATGAATACCTGGCCAGGGTATTCAAGAACTAAAATTAGGTAGTATGCATTGGTTTTATATTATGTTTCATCTCTTTAAGTTTTACTACTTAGTATCTCAAATTTTCTATAGGTGTTTCTTCTATATCTCTTCCCTTTTCTATATGAAGAGAGAAATTTCAAAACATACAAGAGAATATTGGACTGAATATAAGTTCTCATCCTTCTTATCTCTTCCTCATGTCCTCATAGGATTAATTAAAGGAAGCTCAACGACAACTACCTTTCTTATAATTAGTAGGTAGAGAGTAGAAAAGGAAAGATGATTCAGAATCAAAATTTCTATCTTAACATGTTACCTCTTACAAGTTATCTAGTGTCTTATCTGACCCAATACATGGAGTCAGTTGTCATATGCTATTGCCTTTGTCCTCTACTACCAGAGGTAGATGGACCAAACTGTAATACTTGCCTTCATCCTTGGCCTTCTGCTCCACTAAATTGGGGTCCTTGTGGGTTTTGCAGATTATGCCTTGACTGTTGGGTCACCTCGTTATTTCTTCTTGGACACTACTGCCTAAGATGTCCAATCTGTCTACATTTATGGCAAGCTCGGCCCTCACTTGGTGACCACTACATTGGTATATTATATTGTGGTTGAACTGGTGTTACCAAAAAATTTGGTTGTTTAGTACCACCAATCCACTGTTCATGTGACTGTGTAGACCTCCTTTTGCAGTTTGCCTCATGTTTCTTTGTTACAGACCTTTCTATCCTCTGAATTGACTCCACAAATGTGGCAAATCTCTCTCTACCTTCAAACACAGTTGCCGAGATAGACACCTCAACATTCAGTCCTTTCTCAAAATTTTGAATCTTCTCCTGCTCAGTAGCATCCATTTGAGGATAAAATCACAAAAGTTCCATAAACCTAGCCTCAAATTCATTCATTGACATGGTTCCCTGCCGAACCTTCTCAAACTGTGAGATCTTTTCATTTAAATATGTCCTTGGAAAATACTTATTGATGAATTCTTGACAAAATTCCTCCCAACCAACCTCTTCATCATTCCTTTTTACTTCTTCTATGGCCCACCAGTGTCCAACACTACCCTTCAAAAGGTATACAACATGTTTGACTTTGTCAACATCTGGGATACTAAGGATCTTAAAAGCCTTTTCTAACTCAGTGAGCCATAGATCAACATCTGATGGGTCAGATGTCCTGGCATATTCTACAACTCCTACACGACGTAGTCATTCAAAAGTCTTACCAGACCCATGTCCCTCATTGGGAGTTGGTGCCCTAGGAGTTGGTTCTGGCATTTGGTCTTCCGTATGCATCATTGTGGTCATGAATTGCCCAAAAAGAGCATGAAAGGTTGGGTTTTCTATCATAGCTTCATCAAAATGGGAATTCTCAGACATTGAATCATGTCTTGCCTGATCCCTTGCACCTCCTACTAGTGCAGCAACCTTTCTCTCATCGACGTGATCCTCATGTTCTATAGACATTTTTAAGATATATCCCTCCTTCTACATAAGAAGAAGTCACTATAAGATATACTGGAGAACACTAGAATAGAGTATGTCTCTGTAGACTCAGTGAACCTTAAGCTCAGATACCAAACTTGTAACGAATTCCACTAAACTGACAGCCAAATCATTACTAATTGTGCAGAATAATTATAAGAAACAAACTAACAAAAATCACTAAAAATTAAAACCAATTTTGCAAAAAGATCCATTTCCAGGAAAACTCTTTAAGGAAGAACCAAAACCTAATATTCACATTGATCATATATTGTACATTCACTATACCATTTCTTCTCGAGGATAACATATAACAGTTGCTTTCTCAAAACATATACTTAAAGCAACATCAAAACTCGAGGCATACAAGCCAAGATCTCAGATTGTTCATAAAACCAACATGTACTAAATCCAAGGACCTGAGAGTGCAGAGAAGACACATTGGACTTCTATCTACAAGACACGAAAGACAATACACTCAACCTGAGCAGTCCCTGCTATTGTTGTTCTCCTTCTGCAGTATGGTCTCAACCCCCCTCGTGCACATCCACCTAAAAAAATGTGGATCCCACGGGGTGAGACAATTGTCCCAGCGTGAGATATAACTCTCCACCAACAATGTTATTATCACAGTTAAATAGTATTGAACTAAGCAGAGGATAAGTAGTTTAGAACATTCTCATCTTTTAAAGCATTGCAACTATCTATGATAGAGCAGTAAATCATCTATTCACTTTATAAGGAATATAAAGAACATGTATATCATGTACCCATCATACTATATCAACATCTCAAGCTTATCCTATGATGATCATTATCATGGTATGCCATCCATGAATCATTCTCATTTCTACCTGTTGGCCTCAACCAATCTGCTAGCCAGGTGTTGGATTGTACCAGTCATGTGAATATACATCATCATATTCTGTCCAGGTATTGGACTATGCCAATCTTGTGCAACTATTCTCGGTATTGGACTATGCCAATACTATTCAACTATTCCAAGTATTGGACTATGCCAATCGTGTGCAATTATTCTAGGTATTGGACTATGCCAATCCTGTGCAATTATTCTAGGTATTGGGTTATGACCAATCCAGTGACATTATTCTAGGTATTGGATTATGCCAATCCTGTGAGTGTTGCATCTAGGCATCGAGTTATCCCAATCCTATAGTTTTATTCTAGGTATTGGACTATACCAATCATGTGTGTGTTACATCCAGGCATCGAGTTATCCCAATCATGTAGTTTTATTCCAGGTATTGGACTATGCCAATCCTATGAGTGTTGCATCCAGGCATCGAGTTATCCCAATCATGTAGTTGTATTCTAGGTATTGGACCATTCCAATCCTGTGATATTATTCTAGGTATTGGATTATTCCAGTCCCGTGAGTGTTGCATCCAGGCATTGGGTTATCCCAATCCTGTAGTTTTATTCCAGGTATTGTACTATGCCAATCCTATGATATTATTCCAGGTATTGGATTATGCCAATCATGTGAGTGTTGCATCCAGGCATCGGGTTATCCCAATCCTGTACAACTCATCACTGAATACCACATCACCTTTACTAGGCATTATACCTTGGCCAAGACATCATACTTATTCACATCCTTTATATAGTAGTAGTATTCCTCTTATCTCCTTTAAGCATATTCAAAACACTATAGCCCTTATTTGGCTATAAGCTTAAAGCATGTATGATTAAGATTTCATTATTATTATTATTATATCCATTTATTATTATTGTTATGTTACTAAGTTTCCATTTCCTAGTTTATTTTGAACATTATCATTTCTTACATGAGACGTTTATAAACATCTTGTTACCTCTCACTAGGCAACCATTATTCTCATGGCTCACAAGGTCCATTAAACATCTTGTTACCTCTCACTAGGTAACAACTAATCAAATGGCTCACAAGGCCCATTAAACATCTTGTTACCTCTCACTAGGCAACAACTAATCACATGGCTCACAAGGCCCATTAAACATCTTGTTACCTCTCACTAGGCAACAACTAATCACATGGCTTACAAGGCACATATAATTGGTATTATATGAAACATCATAGCTCATACTTAGCTATGCTCATTATCTTATGCTATCATCATGGTTTCAATATGGTTAAGGTTTCCCCTTTATTAACCAATTGTAGTTTCAAATCACATCATTACCCTTCATTAGGGTTAAAGTTTCCCTTTTTAAGCTAACTAGGGTTTTCAAGTACATTCATCAAGATTCACAACCCTCATTCAGATTCCACACATATTAGGAGTATCAATGTATGCTCATTTCATGATTAACACAGAAGTATGAGTTTCTCTCTCATCCTCACTAGGATGTTGATTACTTCATACTTTATTAAGTTGGCTCAACCTTTCCTTCAAGGTACATTATCCTACTTAATCAATATTCATTAAACTCCAATGTATGACTTGATATAAGACACTTCATGTGTTACTCCATCAAGTACATTGCATCTAAGGTGCTTTCCTTCATATGGGTTTTGAGGTGCTTCCACCATATCGGGTATGAGGTGTGTTCTTGCTACCCATATCACTTTAGAGGTGTATCTGTGCTTACCATATTGGGTATGAGGTGTATGTGTGCTTACCTATGTGTGCACACCATCTCGGGTTTGAGGTGTATGCTTGCTTCCATATCACTTTAGAGGTGTATGTGTGCTTACCATATCACCCTTGAGGTGTATGTGTGCTTACCATCTTGGGTTTGAGGTGTATGCTTGCTTCCATATCACTTTAGAGGTGTATGTGTGCTTACCATATCACCTTAGTTGTTTATGTGTGCTTCACACCATATCGGGCAAAGAGGTGTGTATGTGTGCTTCACACCATATCGGGCAAAGAGGTGTGTTCTTTACCTCATATAGTCCAATAGGTGTATACAACCTTACCATATCGTGCAAGGAAGTATAAACTCATATCCATATTGTTTTAGTGGTGTAGCTGCATCACCATATCAGGTTAGAGGTGCTTGCTTATGTGCTTGAAACCAATATCGCTTTATAAGGTGATACCATCGCCTTCAAGCTCTAGACATTCGTTCTACTTGTTCTAGTTCATGTACAACAGTCCTAAGTTACTAATAGAGCTCATGGATTCATCAATTATGCAAGAAAATTCTATTTGAAAGTAAATCATTTAACTAAGGCAAGGTTGATGATAAATAATAACATAATTGAGTTCAAGTTATATAACTTGCCTCAAGAGAAACTTAAAAGATCCAAGATCCAAAGATTCACGTTCCCAAGGTTTAAGGTGAGCTTCTCAAAGGTCCAATACTTGAGCTCCTCAACCCTATGTACGATATCTCATCACTTGTGGATGATATCCCTCACTTATGGCCGATATCCCTCACTTGGACGATATTACTTTGCATTGGGTGATATCACTTTACTATGGGTGATACCAAATCTCTATTCATGATACAACTTCACCCTTGCACGATATGTAGACTCTATGCACGATATCTAAGAGCAAGGGGTGATAGATTTCGAAAAATTCCACTTATGGGTGAAAGGAAGGGTATATATACTTGAGGTTCATGAAAGAGTGTGTATATGAGGTGTCACCATTTTAACCTACTAGGTGCCACGTGTCCATGCATGGTTGACACCTTTAATTTCATGCACTCATATTTATATTGACATGAAAAACACTATATGATAATCTAGAGATGATATTTTGGCAATTAGTTATCTTGTTTGATAAGATATCTTATCTTTATCTTCATAAATTATGCAAACTAATACAACTTTTGCAAGGAGCATCTAACTCGACATGGATCACCTACTTGAGGTGATTTTCCCATCATGGACAAGGCCAAGAGTCAAAAAACCTATATGGGATCCCCTCTTTGGCTCCTTGGCCAATAGGAACTCCCATATGGACTCTACAACCCGATACAAGTTCAAATTAGGGTTTCACATTCAACCCTTTCTTGGTCTTTTCACCACCAAGAGTATCATACTTAAATATGATTCAAACATGGTTCTCCCTTCTTTTTATATCCTATAAATGATACTAGGAGGGAGTAGGGACACTCTAGAGGTGGAAATTTGCATATCAACCCTATACTTTGGGTAAATTACAACTTGCACCAAAAATTGGTACACAAGTCACTAACATTATTCAAACAAGTTCAAACATTGAATTTAGGCATTCCAAAAGCCACCAACTTGCATCATTCTCTCTATAATGATGCTAAAACACATGAGGCATGTTCAACATATTACATACTTCACTATAACCCCTTATCTTGGGTAAATTACATTTTGGTCCAAAACATGAGAACATTGCTCAAACATTATTTAAACAGTACCAAATTTGACACATAAGTTTGTTACCTGATAGCAAAACATTTTAGCAGATTATATTAAAGTTCTAAGAAACTTACTTAGCCAAAACAAATAGGGTTACCTCATAACCCTGGTCAGGGTCATTGCAACTGTGGACTCTGCCTCGATGGTTGGGTTACTACCACATCCCTGACTGGATAGTCCTTTATCACATGCCCTATCTTCCTACACCTGTAGAAAACTCTTTTATCCCATTATGACCTAGGTGGTCCTATCACTGACATCGATGCTGAGCTCTGGGCTCCACTTGGTGGAAAACTATGGCCTCTACCTCGGCTAGATGTCCACTGTGTCTGAGTATTGAACCTCTGTGGCTCCACAGTTGCAGAAAGCCTCAATTTCTTAAAACTACCAAACCTCTGATTTCGTGACTGTGTAGGTGCCTTCCTACTGTTCGCCTCTCATTTCTCTATTACAGACCTTTCTATCTGTCTAACTGACTCCACAAAGGTAGCAAACCTCTCTCTATTCTCTAAAGCAGATACATGTGTGATCAATTCAGCGTTCAAACCCTTCTCAAAATGCCAAATTCTCTCCTCATCTGTGGTGGCCATGTGTGGACAAAACCACAGAAGCTCCATAATCTTGTCTTCATACTCACTATCCTTCATCGTTCCTTGTCTAATCCACTCAAGCTGTGAAATCTTGTCATCAAGATAAGTCTTAGGGAAGTATTTATTGACAAACTCTTGTCGGAATTCCTTCCATATGACCTCAACATCCGGTCATTTCTCTTCTTTGATGGCCCACCAATGGCCATCACTTCCCTTCAGAAGGTATACAACATGTTTAACCTTATCAACTTCTGGGATATCAAGGATCCTAAAGGCTTTCTCTATCTCAGTAAGCCATAAATTTGCATCGTTGGGTCAGCTGTGCCAACATATTCAATGGCTCCTACCCTACACAATCGTTCAAAAGTCCTGCCAGCTCCATGTCTCTCACTAGACCCTGATATCCTAGGGGCTGGTGCTGGTATCCAGTCAGCCATACGCGTCACCATATTCATGATATGCCTAAAAAGAGTGTGAAAAGTTGGGTTTTCTAACAGAGATTGGTCAGGCTGGGGATTCTCAGGCACTGGTTCATTTCTAGCCTGATCCCTTGTACCACCTCCTAGTATAGTAACACTGCTCTCAGCAGCGTGTTCGTCGTTCACTCCAAACATCTTTGATTTCTACTTCTTCTCCTATATGAGGAGAATTTACTATAAGATATATTGGATGACACTAGAAAAAACTTTACAAACTTAATCCTATGTCTCTGAAGACTCGGAAAACCTTAGGCTCTGATACCAAAACTTTGTGATACCCAATTACAGATCAAGTCATCACCAATAAAAATGCGGAATTATTGTAAACAACAGAATTAACAAGAACCACTAAAAATTAAAACCATTTTTTGCACACAGGCCCATCTTCTAGAAATGCTTTTACACAAAGAACCAAGGCCTCATATACACATGGTTCACATTCTACATTCAGTATTCTGTCTCTTCTCGAAGATAACAATTACTTGTTGCTTTACTTTAATACACACAACAACAACATAAAAACCTCGAGATAAGAAAACCAAAATCTCAAGTCATTTGTGAAAACCACTAAGAGTATCTCCCAAGGACCTGAGAGTACAGAGATGACATATAGACTTCTATCTACAAAACCCTGACAGACAGTGTACTCAACCTGAAATACTATTGTTGTCCTTGTTAAAATGATCCTTCTTCTGTAGTCTGGTTCCTAGTTCCTCGTCCGCGTCCACCTAAAAAAATTGTGGATCCCACGGGGTGAGACTATTGTCCCAACGAGAGATATAAATCTAACCAACAATATTATTATCACAAAATATAATATAAAATTGAACTACAAGTATTCCATTATAACAAATATATCTTTAAGCACAAGGCATATATATTGATAACAAATCTATAAATCATTTTTTTCTTGAAAAGGAATATGAAGAGCATGTATAACATTTATCTACTCATTTGTATAAAGTAATAAGGCATCAACCAATGCTTCCATATTTGATCCTTAAACAAATATGCTACATGGTTGATTACATGCTCGTATTCACAATTATGCCCAGAGGAGATGAGATATATCGCTCATACTCCAACCGACCACTAGTAAGTTGAAATCGATACCATACAAGGGCAATGGCAGAGCCAGCTGTCAAGACCTCACCTTTCTCAGTCAGTATGAGAACACTTAGGTAACACTTAGGTTTAGCATGGCATCTTGTGTCTATTGTAAGTAGCTATGTCGGGGTATAGTGACATCTTCGCTATAGAGTTACTGCCGTAGCATGTACTCTCTTCGAGATAAGACAACTTAGCTTTCCCGGATTATCAGGATGACCACAGAGCGATCCTATTTTGATTTTATTAGGAAGTACACTGAGCAGCCTGATGTATTTGGGGAGTCCACTAAGCACCCTTATTTAGTTTGGGAGTCCACTGAGCACCCTTATATTATCACATATTCAAAAATATGCATTCCGAGTAAAACTCGTTTCACCATTCAGCAAGTGCTGACACTGAATGGATCTATGGTCTAGGCAACTACATGATAATATTCATCTTGCTTAATTAGGTATATTACTGTATCTTTTGACATCAACCAAGTTACAAGCAAAAATTATATCAAATGCTACAAAGAAAAGCATAATCACATTTATCATATACTTTCATATTCACTGAAACACATAGATCACTTAGATTCTCAATCGCTTGTCATCATCAAACGTGGGTATTCAAATCCTTCATTTCATCATTGTGTGATATCATCACTTAGCAATAATCATTACCTCTAGGTCATCAAACCCAAATATTTGTTCACATAATCCACATAGCTCATTGAATATGTATTACATAGCCACATAGCTTATTGGCTTTGTATCAAATAGCCACATAGCTCTTACATAGACATGCTTATTTATTTAAAATACTTGCATGATTGTCGTATCATGTTATCAACAATTTCAACATATGTCTTTAACCATGAAGTATTAAGGAACACATCCTCCTAATGAATTAGGGTTATAATCAACTGATTAGGATTTCAAGATTACATTAGAAAAGGTTAAGCCCTAACTCATACTCCACTCATCTCAAAAGTATTAGTGTATGCTAATTACATACTACTCTTTTCAATCATAGTTTCTCTCTCATCCCTACAAAGGTGTAATTTACTTGATTCTCATTTTTAAGATCTACTAGCTCATCATTAACAAATTGAATTACACTCATTGTGTCTCAATATTGCATTATTCATTTTCATCACTTAGACAAGCTTAATAATTAAGGACATGCCTACCATATCAAGTAGAATGATTGATAATGTCAGTTTATTGTATTTAGATATGCATATATCATCTTAACAAGTATTCAATTTGATCATGTGGTGTAACCACAACCTTATATTGGGTATAGGGCATATCCCTTAACATCATATCGTGTAACCATGTAGTTAGGTATCACTTTATATTTTCTCATTTCAAGTCAATCCCATATCATGTATGGGTTACATCATTATTCCCATATTGGGTAACAGAGTGTATTGGGTCCTTGTATCATGTACTAGAGTACATCATATCAAGTGTACCATTATGGTTATTCCATATCTCATATAACAATATTATTTTTGTTCTTCACTTTGGTTGTTCGCATTCATTCTTAAACTTCCATATAGGTCTCTCATCATATCGGGTAGCCTCTTGGATTTCCATATCGGGCTCCATCTTGGGTTATCATATCATGTATCCTCATTGGATGTCATCTAGGGTTTTCATATCGTGTCTCTTCATAAAGTATTACCATGTTTCCCTATCATGTGTCTATGTTAGCCATCATATCTATTTTACCTATCCTAGATGCCATATCGGGTTTCACCCCTAGGTATCATATCATTTTCCCTCATGGGTTTACCATATTGGGTAGGTGTATTGGGCACCATATCAGGTATATGTATTGGGCACCATATCGGGTTCCCATGTTAAGTGATATCTCACGAACATCTCGTGTGTCCATTATTGATAAGAACCTTTAACTCAAAACATGACAAAGTGGATACCAAGTTGTTCATCAACACAAGGAGATATATTGAGTTTCAAAGGATAAAAGCATATCGGGTTCCCATTCCTTGTTCTAGGGTTTTTCTCATATCAGGCAAGGGTATTACTTTTACCTTTGTATCGTATACAAGGTTATAAATAGGAGTCTTCCATATCGCTCATAGGGCTTGTGTTATAGGATATGACCTACCTTCATATCAGATAGACACTCATATCGGTTTTTCATATCGATTTGCAAAGACCTTCAGCCCATATCGGGTTGCAAGATTTCTCAACCCCTATCAGGTTGTCCAATGATGATGTCATCATCATCAACCTCAAGATCATTAATTGATTCAAAACTATGGATAAAAATCTTAATTACATATTGGAACTCATGATTATATCAATTGATCATAGCAAATCTAAATTTGCAAATAATCAATAATTTGAACAATATTGAAGAAAGGATAATAATATTGGATGTTTTAAGTTATATAACCTGCCTCTCAAAGAGATTCCAAGCTTCAAGCTTCAACTCCACACGTTCCAAGGTTGAATATGAGCCTTCTCCAAGCTCCAAGACTTGAGCTCCAAGCTCTTGCATGATATCTCCAATCACCTTTGGGCGATATCACCTCACTTGGTTGCTTCAACCTACTTTGGCCGATATCTCTCCTTCTTGGCCGATACCAAGCCTCACCTTTCCACTCTCTTCACTATGGGCGACACAAGAAAAGGTGTTGCATGATACAAGAGGAAAGGAACTTTCTAGATCTGAAAATCTTGCCAATAAATGAAGGTCAGGGTATTTATACTTGAGGTTTATAGAAAAGAGTGCCATAGGTGTCATCAGCTCAAGGTACTTCATGCCACCTAGCCATGCATGGTCGACACATACTCTTGCATGCATGCCACTACTATATTACCATGTAAAAATAAAAGTCCATGGATAATGTAGGGAATAAGGGGCGTCTCTTTGTCTTCTAGAGTAAGTCTCCTTCCACTAACTTATTAATATATTCAACTCTCCATCATTTCCAAGACAAAACCAAATCGATGCTTTATCATTTCCTTGAAGTGCCTTGCTCATCATGGACAAACCAAAGCTTCCAAAAACCAATAGGATGCTCTCCCTATGGCTCTATGGCCTATAGGGACTTCCTTCTAAGTCCACAACTCGACATGGCTCATGTACATAGCTTCAACTTATGTATTTTCTTGGTTTCTTCATTTATTAAGAGTACTAACACTTCAAGATGTTTCAAACATATTTTCTCCTCCTTTATCTTTCCTCTAGATAATACTAGGTAAGATTGAAAACAATCTAGAGGTGGTAATTTGCACATTTACCCTACATTTTGCATATATCACAATTGATTCATCAAGCACTTAAAATTGTTTACACAAGTTCCTACTTAGACCTAGGCTTTAAAGAAGCCACCACTTAGTATCATTTTCTCCTTCATGACATTCAAAACACTTAGAATACATTCATCATGTAACATTTGCAACATAACCCCTCATCTTGGGTAAATTGCACTTTTCACTTAGATTATCATATAATGCACACATAGTTTGCATATAAGTTCAAATTTTGAAAATAATACATCACAAAGGCCTTAATTACTTTTCAAAAGATTTAAAAAAAGTTGTAAGCAACTTACTTAAGAAAAAAATCTAGGGTTAGGTCATAACCCAAGTCATGGGCATTACATATTTGTTGTCCCACATGCTATTGAGTTGGTAACACCTGATGCACCACCTTGTTGGAAACTGATGATGGCCCAAAACCTCCCTCATGAAATGAAGACAACCCACATGTTTACTAAAAGCCCACAAGCTAGTGTCGAAGAGGTTGATACAAGTATGGGATTTTACATTGATGCCGTAGAAGGTCCATCGACCAAGGTCAGCCGTGGCTATATTTGGAGCTTTCTTGAATCCTTGAAACAACGAATGATAGGCATCCAAACATTCCTTCCCTCGGTTAAGGATGTTTGCACATGGAAGAGGAAAGTAATACTGATGCCACCTAAAGAAATCATTGTTAAAAAATGTGAATTTCATCATGGGGTATCGATTTCCAGAGAAAAGGGAAGACCCAGGAACCCCTCTTATCACTTGTTGCATCAACCACCAACCTATGGAGCATGCTCTCCTAGATTTGGACTCAGGCCCAAGCATTATGCCATTTTATATATATCTATCGCTTGGCTTGAACAAAATGAAACCAATATATTGATACATTGCACTAGGTGATGGATCTAGGAGAATGCCTATAGGAATGTTGAACAATGAGATAGTGGCATTATATAGAAGGGTGAACATTGTTTTTCCAATTGATTTTCTGATCATGGACTTTGATCCCATTGATGGAAAGGAGTACATCATATTCAGAAGGCCATTCTTTTCCATAGTGGGTGCGGAGATCAATGTGCGTGCAGGAACTTTGAAAGTCACTTATGGAAGGATGAAGAGAGACTTCTTTATGTTCATAGAAGAAGAAAGACAAAGGTTGAGTGATCATGATATCATTACCAACTTAGACTACCCCAATTTCCAAGAAT
The DNA here is from genome assembly GCA_963693085.1 of Alisma plantago-aquatica. NCBI lineage: Eukaryota > Viridiplantae > Streptophyta > Magnoliopsida > Alismatales > Alismataceae > Alisma > Alisma plantago-aquatica. The sequence continues at coordinate 293,613,917 of OY856410.1, forward strand.
AGTGGTTAGAAAGCCCTTACTTCCGATCCATGTATGTTCTATGGGATGAAGACCATGCCGTTAGAGCTTTAGAAAGGGTTATTGTGGAAGAGGAAAGAGACGCATGGGGTGTGAACACTTGATGAAGTAAGAGAAACAAGCCCATATGAAGGCTCTAAATTTGACTCTAGTGGGAGGAAACCCATGTGGTTTGAGATTCTCAAAACCCTCTTGTTTTGTTAGACTTTTATTCTTCCAAAAATGCACACACACACCACACCATGATGGTTGCTCTATTTGTCAATCATGATTAGAAAAAGAGCAATAGATGAGTAATGACGCATGAAGGAGCTCGCCTAAGGGAAGCTCAAAAATTGAAAAGAAGATTTCAAGAAATTGAGAAAGCTACAGGAAGTAGTACGGCCGTGCCACTTGATGGAGCCTCCACTCGCATGGAGTTACATGCACCACTAAAATCCTAGAGATAGTAAGTCTCTAAGTTTAGCCTTTCATGTGCTATAATAAGATCTCCACCCATGTATGCTAAGATACGTGGAAGTCTTATTGTAGTACAGTTGAGGGTCGAATCCACGAGACAACGGTCATGTTAAGAGTTTAACAAGATGGAAAACGTTATAATTCTACTTATCTACTTAAGAGTTGATATTTAGATCAAAGAGTTGATTTGATGATTAAAATAGAGGGCAAAGAAAGTTAATGGTAGGGAAGTAAACTTAAGGTTGTAAACAATATTTGAAAACCACTAGGATGTGATCGAGTTTCACCACCACTACACATGGATCAAAACATACATCATAATAACATGGCTTGCAAAGAAAAGAGTCTAATCAGTTAGTATCTTTGTAGAGTTAGCTTCCTTTTGAATAGCTAACTACGAGAAATGTGGGAGTATTGTAATGCCAGCCATCCCCAAATGAATGGTCACTTACTTTGCATCACTCCCTTCACAAAGTGTGTTCCTTGACCTGTCAAGGTTGTACTTTCATACGCCAACTGATTCCATTTCATAGTATGAAAGTACAACGATGGAAGTGAGTTTACTTCAATCCTTGAAAAACGTTCCTAGATACCAAAATAGATATATGGTGTCTACATACATCAAGAACCAACATGCAATTGATATTTGAATCTAAAAGCACAAATGTAGATAATTTGCACTAGTAGATAATAGATAACACAAGTTGGTGATCAAGCAACTAGCATTCATTAAACAATTGATGTTGAACTGAAAAGATAGTATTTCTCTATTGCAAACTCATGAATTACAATGCATGGAATGAAAACATGGAGAGCAGGGCTACTCCCCGCACCTTAGTGTATGGAACTACTCGCTCATGGCAAGGACAAAGAAGGAGGTAGGAAGAGAGAAAGAAAACATCATCTCCACATAGGAGGGAGGAAGGTTGACCCCTTGGAGTAGAGAGCAACTATCTTCACTCTGCATGGTTGCCTTAGTGATGAATCCTTCACTTCTCACCTTCTTTGTCGATGAGAGAGAAAGTAGCTTGAGGATGGAGTGTGGATCTTAGACTGGCAGCCTCAGGGCGATGGATGATGGTTGAAATAGATCTAAAACAATTGGTACAGTCTTTGGGCATCTAAGAATCTCCTCGTAATGAGGACCCCTTGGGTCCTATTTATAGGATCCACTACTATAGAAATGGCTTATAACGTCACATTTATAGGCGTCGGTTGTTAACAAAAACCGACGCCTAAAACCTACAATGTCGGTTGAATACAAAAACTGACATAAATCTGTGGGGAGTGACCAGACACGGGTATCACTTTTTATTTAGCGTCAGTTCCTCAATAAGAAACCGACGCCCAAAATCGACCGCCAAATCCAAATTTTCCAATGAAAAAAATTTCCTCCAAAATTTAACATACGACGTTGGTTGTTAACAAACCAACCGACGACTAAAGGTTTTTCACGAGATAGAAATTGGGCCCATTTTTAGTGTCATTTTTCTTGCAATAACTGATGCCTATGTGTTTTCGCGTGTTGTCCCTGTGAAAATTTTCACCCCCTTTGGCGTCATTTTTCTACGACAACCGACGACTATGGTTAGAATTTGAGAACATTTTTTTGTTGGCATATGTATATAGACATCGGTTTTTCATTTTGAAACCGACGACTATCATTGAGAAAAGGTGTCGGTTTTTTTGGTAACTGACACCTATTGTTATAAGTGTCAGTGTTTTTAATAACAGACGTTGATGGTTAACTTAATAGAACCCACGCGAAGCCGACTCTTCCCCTTTCTCCATTTCATCCCCACGAGAATAGGTCTGGCGATTCCTTGTGCGCCGCCGCCTGCCGCTCCCTGCTGCTGCGTGCTCACCACCGTCGTGCCGCTCTTTCTCCTTGCTTGCCGCCGCCGCCGCCCTTCTCCCTGCTCGCCGCCACCGACGATGTGCTTGCTACCTCCCTACTCACCATCACCCTTCTCCTTGCTCGCTTGTCCTTGATCGTCGTCGCCCTTCTCCTTGTTTGCTGCCACCGGCACTGTTCTCACCGGCTCCCAACTGTTACCTGCTCGTCCTCCTCCACCTGCTCCCTGCCCTCCACCGCCCAAGGTCAGCCCCCTGCTCCCTGCCCTTCACCTATTCCTAATGATTTGAGTTTACTTATTTAGATGTTGCTATTGTAAATCAACCTAGGATATGAACAAATCTTGTGCTTGCATATATTTGTGCTTCTAATCCTCATGTTTGACCTAATTCAGTAAATTTTGATGCATGTTGAAATAAGATTCAAACTTGTCCATTCTAGCATCATAATTTTATTTGATTATGTGCTTTGAACCTTGAAACATGTGTATTAAAGATACATTGATGTCTCAAACTTAACTCACATCTGGGTCTTCTATTTCTAAAATGATTATATCTGCAATATGCTTTTTTTCACCTTTATACTATATGTATTGCCTCTAAAATAGAAGATCTATTTGGTAGAACTGTCAACCTTTGTCCAGACCCTAAAGTGGTCTCTATGAACACATCCAATTAAAGTATCATATTAATATATAATAGTTTATTTATGGAAGTTACATAGAGACATGCAATTTTTAGTAACAAAATGATCAAAATAATCCCTATTATATTTTGCTACTATAAAAAATTAAACCCTAGGAATTGATAATATAAATGCATCTAAACATTCATAAGCTATTAATGTGTCACTTGGAGAGAAATGGGCATATTCCTATTTAAGTAAAAATTACATAGGACATAATATGAAGTAATGATTAGTAACATAATGTGGTGGTTATCTATATGAAATTGATTATATATGCAATTCAAGTAGAAATACTAGAAAGAAAGATAACAAAACAAGCATGAAATTGCAAATAACCTTAGATGTGAAAGAAAACTTACAATCAATGCATGGTTTTTCATGGTCTCTCTTCCTAATGAGTTATGTTACAAATATATGTATATTAGGTTAATGACATGTTTCTGTTGTGACATGTTGAGTTTTTTGCTATGTTATACCCACCAGATTTGTGTTATATATAAAATAATACATTGATTAATTTAGGAAGCATTGATATGTTGTTATGGCTGTCCACAAGTGTTTTTATAAGAAAATTGTGTGTTAAATGGGTTTGTGAACAAGGGACTGGTGTTATATTTTGTTGGCCTAGAAACCCGTCTAAGATTTACTCATTAGGAGTAAATCTTGGATAGTCCCCAGTTTGGGACTAATCTTGAACATCGAATCTCACTTAGGATGTAGTGTATAATGTGTATTGGGTTTTCAAGAAAATTTTGGCAGCATTTCCCCGTTTGTTCTCTAAGTACATATGTACTTGGAGAACAACGGGGAAATGCTGCCAAAATTTTCTTGAAAACCCAATACACATTATACACTTACTAGTGAGATTAGGTGTTCAAGAATGGGATAGGTGGTACACATTTATTATATATAAAAATGACAGCACATGAATTTGTTGGCCTAGAAACCCGTCCAAGATTTACTCATTAGGAGTAAATCTTGGATAGTCCCTGGTTTGGGACTGATCTTGAACACCTAATCTCACTTAGGATATTTTCACCATTAATTATATATAAGACCTTAAACCCTAAAGTTTTAACCATAAACTCTAACCTGTTAACCCTAGACCCTAATATTGTTCTAATATATACTTGTTTTCTCTTTGATCATAGAATGGATAGATCATGGATGTCCATTCCAAATTGCTGCACCCCAGAGTTTATTTATGGTCTTGATCAATTTATTAGATTTTCCGAGGAACATAGGAAACAACCTGGAGATAGGTTCTATTATCCATGTAGGCACTGCGGTAACAACTTGAAAGTCAGCACTGGTAATGAAATCAAAAGTCATGTCATGTGCAACGAGATTATAAAAGTCTATACAGAATGTCACTAGCATGGAGAGATTTCAAACCTAAAATCAGTGGATGTCGATAGTAGTGCTTGTGTGGAAGAAGAAATTGCCTCCAATGACGTAGATGTGAACATACCAGTTCCAGTAGACATCGTTGATGCGATGATGCATAGTTGTGGGGTAGAGCACACTGATCCACCTCCCATGTTTAGAACCATTGTGCATGATGACGAGATACCATTATACATAGGTTGTAAGTTGACGAAGCTTAGTGTTGTGTTGAGATTGTATAAGATGAAAGCTAACAATAGATGGAGCCATAAAAGCTTCACATCATTGTTGTCTTTGTTAAAAGAAATTCTTCCTGAAGGAAATGAGCTATCAATCTCAACATACTAGTTAAAGAAATTGTTGTGCCCAATGGGAATGGAGGCCAAGAAGATACACGCATTCCTGAATGATTGTGTATTATTTCGAAAGGACTATGTGGATTTGAAAGATTGTCCCAAATGTGGTGCGTCAAGGTACAAATTGATGACTTCGGGGGAGTCCAAAACTAGTTCTCCTACCAAGGTGATGTGGTATCTACCTATAATACCACAATTTCAACACTTGTTTGCCAATACGATAGATGCAAAAAATTTGAGGTGGCATGCAGATGTTAAGAAAAATAATGATGGGATCCTACAACATGTGTCTGATTCCCCATAGTGGAAGAAGATTGATTTATTGTACCCTAAATTTGGTGAAGAAGTTAGGAATCTAAGACTTGGGATTTGTATAGATGGGATGAATCTGTACGAGACATTGAGAAACCAACATAGCACTTAACCAGTTATGCTTATTATATACAATCTTCCTCCCTGGTTGTGTATGAAAAATAAGTATGTTACGACGTCATTGTTGATATCGGACCCTAAACAACCTGGAAATGATATCGAAGTTTATCTTGAAAATCTGATTGATGACTTGAAGAAACTCTGGGGTTAAGGTGTGATGACCTATGATGCTTCACGAAGAGAGACATTTCGTTTGCACGCTATGTTGTTTTGCACTGTGAATGACTTTCCAACATATGGGAATTTGTTTGGATATAGTGTCAAAGGATCTAAAGAGTGTCCTATATGTGAAGAGAACACTGATTCAATATGACTAAAACACAGCGGAAAGACTGTATATCTTGGTCATTGAAGGTTTCTTCCAAAATTCCATCTGTATCATAGGTTGTGCAAAGCATTCAATGGACGGAACGAGGAACGAAGTGCACCTAAACCTATACCAGGGGAGGATGTTTATGAAAGAGTAAAAGACATTTCCAATGAATTTGGTCAGAGATCACAATGTACGATGGCCACACAGAGTGACAAAACTTTATTCAAGAAGTCAATATTTTGGGATCTTCCTTATTGGATTTCTTTGGAAGTCAGGCATTGTATCGATGTCATGCACGTTGAGAAAAATATTTGTGATAGTGTCATCGATACTCTATTGAATATAGTAGGTAAGACTAAAGATGGGATAAAATCCAGAATGAACCTACATGAAATGGGAATAAGGACAAAATTAATAAAAGTAGTTAGTAGCGATCGGAGAACATACTTACCTCCCACTTGTTACATGTTGTCTAGAAAGGAGAAGAAAGCTTTTTGTGAATGCTTGGTAAATGTTAAGGTGCCATAGGGTTACTCATCCAACATCTGTAGATTGGTATCAATGAAAGATATGAAGTTGATATGTCATAAATCTCATGATTGTTACACTCTAATGCAACAAATATTGCCCATGACATTTCAATCTATATTGCCGAAGCATGTAAGGTTTGCAATCACCAGAATTTGTTTCTTTTTCAATAGTCTGTGCAGCAAAGTTATTGACCCTGATACTCTCGATAAATTGCAAAGAGAAGTGTTTGTTACCCTATGTCAGCTTGAGATGTATTTTCCTCCTTCATTCTTTGATATCATGGTACATCTTGTTGTCCACTTGACTAGGGAAGTGAAAATGTTGGGACCAGTTTTCTTGCATTGGATGTATCCCTTTGAACGATATATGAGCATTTTTGAAGCTGATGTTCAAAACCGTTATCGGCCTAAAGGGAGTATTATTGAGGGTTATGGATTTTTGCAATGACTTTCTGAGTGCTAATGACACTCATTTAATGACAAGAATATTGAGGAGCATTTTGTAGAGGTTGGGAGTTTGTGTATATATGCATATAACATTATTTATGTAAATTTGTAGGGGTTGAATCCATGTCATATAAAAAGTCAAGAATATGTCATTGCAGAGGTGTCGGATTACCCACCCCTTCTTGGGGAAATGTTTCATGGGACTCCAGTACCAGATGGTGCGGTTCGTGTGAGACCGATAAGTGTAGTCCCCAAATGGAGGGATCTTACATTGCCATATGCCCACCCAGATTCTGAAACGCTTGGTGAGGCAGAAGGAGGAGTGATATTGTGACCCAAAGCAGATGTCGTCTATACTAATATTATATGCTAAATTTACATTACGTTAATTCAATTGAAATGAAATTATATATACAGGTCAAAAGGAAGACACCCGCTACATCTCAGCCTACACCTCCACCTCCTAAAGTACCAAGTTGGCTTCCAAGGGACCTACACGCCTCGTTAGGTCCTAATTATAGGGGTATGGCAGATTGGATAGGCGAACATGATCCAAATTGCCCTATAAATGTTACTATTCCAGAGGAAGTTGCAGGTCAATCATACGATAACAATATATTTATACAAGTTTTGCATACGTATTAATGCATATGTAATACAAGTTTTGCATACATATTAATGCATATGTATTAATGCAGGTCAATCATACGATAACAAGATATTCATACAAGATATTTTGGAGTTGTTTTGTTATGATTGGTTGAACACACCTATGATAGAGATGTGGATATGGTGAGATATTATTTATACATCCATATACCTTATTTTATATACGGTGATCTAGTTTCTTATATATTAATGCATACGTAATACATGTTTTGCATGCACTTACACACGATATGTACAGATTTTTCATTTCTCCATGTGGGATTTTTGGTTCCATCTTTGATTAGTCTTGTAGTTAAAAACCCTAGGTCAGTTACTTCATACTGCTGTGATGTTTTTAAATATTTTGGTAAAAACAAGAAGATGGTGATAATATCTCCATTCAATGTCTGGTAAGTTTACTTTGCTTATAATTTGGACTTAAGAAAATTACATTTTTATTGTGACTTTTGAGTTATTAATTTATAACTTTCTTACCTCTAGTGGTAAGCATTGAGAGTTACTAGTTATTGTCCTTGAAATATTCATTGTTTATTATCTAGATCCCACGGGGAAGGAATTAAATATATATGGACACACAATGAAAAGGCCATTATTCCCGTGAGAAATATTTCATATTTTTATATCTGTTAACATCTATTATTATATTATTATTTAATTATGCAATTTAATGTGTTACATTAACATGTAGGGATTTACAAGAGTATGCCAAAGCTGGAGGAAAGATCCCCAAGAAAAAGAACCAGCCACTAAACTTGGCAGAATGTGAAAGTAATTTCCTGACTCCAATGTATATATTATTTATATGAACTGTGCTTATTTGTATTTTTGAATATTTTCTATATTTCAATTTATAGTGTGCTACACAAGACAATGGTTGGGCATGTGGATACTATGTGATGCGATTTATGAGCATAATTATCGAACATTCCACAATGGAAATTGATACCATACATCAGGTATTATATGTAGTCTCATTAGATAATATGGAATATATCAATCTTATTATATATTATTAATTATATATACATCATTCTCTTTGTAGGTGTTTAAAACTGACTTCACTACAGGTGAAAAGTTATTAGATGTACATACTCCCTATACGATGTATGAGTTAAATGATGTAAGAGAACAATGGGAAGAAGCCCTACAAGTAGTGGGAATTTTTAAATATAATTGGGATAATGACGATGATGAATAAAGAATGATATTTCTAAACTTTGTTTTCATAATTATTTTTGTGTGAATGTGAATGACTTTTTATGAATTGCCATATGTGTGAATGTGAAGATGATCAATACATGAATGTTTCTACATGTGTCTGAATGTGAAAAGAGATGAAATGAATGGAACAACAGGTTGCTAAATGTGTGTGAAAATGGAGGAAATTTGAAATGGAACTACTGGTTTCTACATGTGTGTGATGAAAAATAATATGAATTAAATGTGCTTATACATGTGTGTGAATCACATGATAAATATATAATATCATCTATCTTGTTAATTTTGTAGGTTTGTGGCCTATTGCTGGCTGATATCAATGGATGTTGTAAACCTGCAGTTCAGAACTGAAGTGTAAGTTTTGCATCCTACTGACCAGCCATACAGAAGGCTTGCAAACTGATAAGAAAAAAAAATTAGAACATAGGCGTCGGTTATTTGTGTAAAACTGACAACAAAACACATAGGTGTCGGTTGTTAGTGTAAACCCGACGTCTTTATCCCCTTCTGGTGTCGGTTATCTGTGAAACTGACACACGACTGTGGTGGCAGGGGATATGGCGTCAGTTATTAGTATAAAAACCGACGTCGATGGTGTCAGTTATTAGTAGATTCTGGCTAGGTACCACGACCGTGTTGGGTAGCACGATCGTTGTGGCTGTGGATATGGCGTCGGTTACCTATATAAAGTCGATGCCGATGATGCCCTTGTTGGTGCCTTTTTGGTGGCGGGAAGGGGTATGGCGTCAGTTGTTACTGATGTTTTTAATAAGGTTATCGTGTCGGTTTTCTTTAAGAACTGACGCCAATAGTCCCCTTGCTGACGCATTTTTGGTGGCGGGAAGGTTTATGGCATCAGTTGGGGGACCAATGTTGAAGGTGTCGATTTTTAGCGGTACCCACTTGGGTGTCGCTTGGAAACCGATGCATTAGGCTTTAAATAACTGATGCCAAAGGTTATTTCTATAGTAGTGATCCAAGGGGGTCTTGAACGGTTTTGAGTTATATGGATCTTCATGGTTTGGAGACCGTTTGGACCCTAACAATCTGGAGACCGTTTGGATCCTAACAGACTTGAGACCGATAGCTTTCGCACATTCTTGGGATCAATAAATCTTCATTTGGCTTTGGAACCGTTGGAGTTCATACAGTCTTGGAACCGTTTGGGTTCCATACAGTCTTGGGACCATTTGGGTTCATACGGTCTTGGAACCGTCTGGCTTCATACGGTCTTGGGACCGTTTGGCTTTCATTCGGTCTTGGGACCGGTTGGCCTTCATACGGTCTTGGGACCATTTGGCTTCATACGTTCTTGGGACCATTTGGGCCCTCATACAATCTTGGGACCGTTTGGCTTCATACGGTCTTGGGACCGTTTGGGCCCTCACAGTCTTGGGATCGTTTGGGTCTTTAACGGTTTGGAGACCGTTTGAGCTCTTCATGGTTTGGAAACCATTTGGGGTTCTTCATGGTTTGGAGACTATTTGAGCTCTTTACGGTTTGGAAACCATTTGGGGTTCTTCACGGTCTTGGGACCGGTTGAGTTCTTTTGCAATTTTATTTGTATTTTTCTGTAAGAAGAAAGGGAAAAATATCAGTTTAATGGTATATTCATAGTAAAGCGGAAAGTTAAGTATTCTATCTAATTTATCTAAGAAAAAGCATGGGAAGCTAATAAAAAACTAGTAAGATAACATCACAAAATGGGAGGTTATCACCACTCACCATGGTCGTGTGGCTGGCGAGCTAGAACGGCCCTTTTGCACAGAACGGCCATGGTGGGTCTGCCCTACTCACTGAATGCTTTGATGATCCCTCCCCTCACTTGGTAGTTGTCCATCACAACTCCATACCTCCTCCCTACCATTCTAAGCTTCTATTTCATGCTGAGGACAACATGGTTTAAAAGTTTAGGGTGGTAGGGTGGTAAGCCCTTCTTTCACCACATTTTACTCTATGTACCTTGTGCTAAGTTTTTGTCGATATGATCAAACCATCTAGATAAATCTTATCCTTCTATATTCTGACTTTGTGTGCTCCTTTGTGTGCTTTTTTGCATTCATGCATATCATGTAGTTCTTTTTCACACATTTTAGAGTAATTTTTCAATTTTTTTGCTCTCTTCATCATTCCATATCATGCATTGCATTTTCATGTAGATTTTGGTAAGTCTTATGTGTTGTAGTTAGGATTTTCTTCTTTATGCTTTAATTTCCCTAAAAATAAGTTTGGATGTGATTAAATGCAAACTACCACCATTTTGGACAATTTTGCCCAAATTTGGAACTCCTTGTCCAAAAGCATGTTTCAACTTAAATCTCCAATTTTTGAACTAAAAGTTGTTGATCTTTGACAAATGCATGCTACATTCTTAGATTTTATTGATAAATGGTCTTGATTGTTGACTTTTAACATATGAATCACCTCTCTTATGTTTGTGAATGTTTTGGTTGAATTGTGATTTGAGCAAGCTACAAATGCTTAGGGCCTATAGAATCATGAATTTCTCACATAAGAATTTTATAGTTGAGAAGAAGTATCTATCTAATCATCCTTACAATTTAGCTTTAATGTCTTCAGGTAATTTAATTTTTCCATCATATCTTGATATGTTCATATTTAGCATGTACCTAAAATGTCGTGAAACAAAAACTCTACTTCGTATATTTCTATACTGTGTATGTGGGGTGAATGAAAAAGTGTGAAAGTATTATAACAACATATAATCAATCAATTACTTGCAAATAAGAATTGGTATTTTCTTCACATATTATTCCTTTATGTGATATTAATAGTGTCATTATAATTGAATAAAGTGTAGATAAACATCCAATAGTTTAATTGTTCAGTCATCAAGAATTCCTCAGAAAACACTGGAAAACTATTTTATGGGTAGTCATAAGTGTAACCACGTACTTCAATGTAGAACCATGTAGATAATAATACTTCAAGTATGTTCAAGCAATCCAATTAACAAAGATGAATCCAAGCAATCACCATTTAATCTGCATGTATAGTAATCCTAAAGTGTCACCATCACATTAATTATATTAAACCCTACTCGGGTCCTAAACTAGGATTTAGGGTTTGGATAGGGAATAAGGGTATCAACCCTATCTCCATCACATATTTAACATTAGATAAAACCCTGATGATCTTATCTATCAAATCCTTTCATTATCAACACTTAGATTAGTTCCACTTCATTAAGATTATCACAACTTATCATCTTTAACTTCAAAACTCTAATTCTTCGTATGCATGGTTTTTCACATTAGAAACCCAAATTCTAGATCATTATGATCATAATCATGTTAAACTACCAATATGTTCAACAATGTCATATTACTACTCAACAAACTATATTGAAAATTATTAACAACCTATTAATCAAGAACTAGGGTTTATGTGCATCAATCACCACTTTACCACATGTTTGCACTGCTTTTAGAAATGGGTTCAGAATTAGGCACATATTTTATTTTATTCATGTTACTTTCATTTTCTGATCAGCTTGCATATATGGTTTGCTATGATCTGATCTATGAATCATTTTCTATTTTTTCTCATGATAAATACCTTGGGACCAATAAGATGTAGCCACATCAATGTTTGATCTCTTTCCCCTTTTCCATGCAGTCAGGGCCCTACGAATGGGTTCCGACCACCTGGGCTGCTTGCTCCACAAGGGCAAGGCATCGACTCCAAGTGGAAATACCCTTTTCCCTCACATCCTTGGGCTTGGGCCTAACGTGCATTGGGGTAAGAAGGTAAACTCACCTATCCTATTCTTCAACCTCATTAGCCATCACTCACTCAATGCAGTGCCAACTCATGGTCAACTCCATTGTTGACTCTCAACTCCTGGGATTTTGAGAGATAGGCAGAGGTCCCAACTCGTTCATCTCACTCTACCAAATTCATCCATGGTTGTCAATTGGTTGGGGGAAGTGAGAGCAGAGAAAAGGAAGTGTCATCCTCATGATGGGTCAGAGAAGAACCAAAGGGAAGGAGGTGGAGAGTGGGGTTAAATTGAAGGTAGGGAAACCATCCTCCAGTCCAAGGGACCTTGCCCAACCACCTGGTGAGGTGAGGGTTCCTTATATATGCATGGACTAGCAAAGACCTTTGTATATGGGTCTTCCTCTTCACGCAAAAGGGGGAGAACATTAAAGGTTCCCAAACTGGGGTTATCCGAAGATGGCCTAATCCAAAATCACCTCTCAAATTCAATGAGTGAATTTCTAGACTCTCTCATGAACTAGAGAGAGAGATGTGAAGGGAGAAAGGAATTTACAATATACATCCTTCCTATTTTTGCATGAGGTGGAAGATAATGCATCCATCGTCGATCTGACGATCGATAGTCTGGGAGTCATGATGTGCTACAGAGTCCAATATTCCCAATATGAAAATTGTCACATTTAATTCATTTAACCTTTAAATTCTTTCACTTTAGGTAATCTTATTAAATGCATATCTCTCTCCTATGTTACCCAATTTCTCTCAAATATTAGGGGAAGGTTAATAATGATTAAATCTCAGTTTGGGCAATATTTGGTGTCAAAAAGATATTTCTATATGCCCCTTTTCTCTCTCTTCAAAAAGGAATATAATTCATTTATTTTGAGCAGATCCCTCTATCTTTACAAATTTCTCTAGGCCACTAGAAGCATCTTTTTTCTATGAAACTTGGAGGGAACTCAGTAAAGTCTTTCCTGACCTTAATAAATTTTATGGGATTTATTGGAATAACATTTGTGCATGAAACTTGCTTCTTTATTAAATTCTTAATTTATTTACCCACTCCACATGGAGAGTCATTCTTCTTTCAAATTCTAGAATATCTTCTTTTCATTATTATCTTCAAGTATGCCAAAGGTCAGACCAAGATAACCCCATTTGTTGCCTCTAACATTTTGTTGCCAAACTAGCTAGATAATTACTCTTTTAATTATCTAAACAATCACATATCATATTTTCTGTTGAAAACTTGTATATTATCCCATATTTCTATTATTTCACAATTCATAAAGTCATTGCTATTTATTTATGCAAAAAAAAACTATTATTTCTTTATCTTGTGCCCTGAGGGCCTATTTGCAATGCAAATAGTCTCATGGACCTTACTTGGGCCATGGGTTGCACCCATTCCACAAGGTGGGTAACATTATTATTCTACCAAATATAATTTGGTAATTTGCTTATTCAATAAAGTCTTATATTTATGTATTTCAAATTTTCAAGAATTTGAGGATATACCAAGATACATTGGTGAGCTTGGGATGATGGAGTTTAATTGGAAGCAGAGAAGGAGATCCTGAGGTCTAGTAGTGCTTTTGGCAACCATACAAATAGGCGTGAGGCTAGTTGGAGGGATCTGCAATCTTGTGGCAGTGAGGGGGTGGGAGCCCCAGTTGGGTGTTTAATTATTAGGTCACTAGAGAGGGTGAGATATGGATGGTTTGATTTTGGGAAAGGATACAAATTCATAGGAGAATAAATCTCTAAGGAAGACTGAGAAGTGAGGAAGGGAAAGGTTGTAGAGGTAAACATGGTGAAATCGGTTCCCCACTCACAAAAGAGTCAGAGGAGGAAGACAAAGGTTCGAATGTTAGATCGTGAGAAAACAACATTGGTCATCAGATGGAACATGAGGAAAGGGAATAAGGAGCATAATAGTGAAATAATATGGGACTATAGGTTTAATCACTGCATAAAATGAATATTTGATTATATTCTGGATAAAGCCATATAGAAATTTTCTTAATCAATTTAGAGTGTCAAATGAAGTCATAATGACTTCAAAATTTAACCACATGTTAATTAGGTAGTCTAGATCCTTTCAATCTAATAAGATATCCGTTTTGAACATATTATGTCAACTAATTCACCTAATGTTATTGTCTTGAATAAACAATTAGATAGTGTGAAATAATCTTCCTTAATTATTCAGTTGAATCCAAATCCAAGATGAATAATTATTACCCACTCAAAATTCATCTGAAGTATCGTGTTTAATGCCTTTTAGGGACAACTATATTGTAGGAGATAAAAAGAAAGATAATGATGTCATTTATCTTTTATGTTAAAGCTAAAAGAAAAAACTTCTTATTGAAGTCCATGTCTTTTACCTTTCTCTTTTATCTTCTTCAAACATTCTAAAGAATATGGTAAAATAATTAATATCATCTTATAAATTAGTTGAAACACATTATTGCATAATAAAAAAGGTGTTTCAGGTTTCTTTTATTTCCTTACTCCATTATTCCAAAAAGTAATTATTTTTATGCTATTTTTACATTAAGCCCCTCAATTTTCTTTACTAAAACCACATTTAAAGTTTCAAATTAGTTGTGAAATTTGGGATGTTACAATTCTACCCACCTTAAAACATATTTTATCCTCAAAATTTCCTTTAGTGTTAGTACCCACCTTAAGGTTTCACTTAACCCTTTACTTAGTGATAATTAGCTTATCAAAGTTCACTTAGGTTCATAATTGTTGCATGAAAAGGCATTATATGGCATCTAAGTTTCATAAAAGGTTTGTTTGAACATGGATTAACTATTAATTTGGTTTCTTTTTTATTTATACTTAGGGTTTATGAAGCCAAACTTATCAATAAACTTAGTGCATCTAACGTTCTATGTTTAAAGAACTATCTAATACTAGGTATTTTGGTATTCCTTGCATTTCTAGATATGCGGTGATAAGGCACATACCAAAGATGTTGGATCTAGTCATTCTACCTCTCACTAACCTACTCCTACGTATGTCCCATACCATATGAACTAGTTAGCATGGAGAAAATACTACGTAAGTATTATACTAATGGCATCCCTCTTGACTCCCAATTGTCTAGCCATGACCATTGAGAATACAGAGGACATGTCATCAGCTAAGATTAGGTTGATGGTTGAGATTTAACTAGGAAAACATATATCCTTATCATGTATATCACTTCTATAGGTGAAGACTCTAGTCATTCTAGGGCTTGATATTTTTGTCCTACTTACTTTCTTTGATACCATATTGTGACACCCCTCCAAGATTACACATTTCATTGGAAGCTCCCCCCATTACTTTTCATAATATGGGGTACTTGGAGTTGGAGAAACATCACAAGTACAATAAACATAGAAAATAAATAAAAAATAACTATTCTTTTATCTAAAACATATTCATACATAGTTCATGGATAGGAAAAGTACAACTCGTTCATCTTGAAATCTAAATCTACTAAGAAAAACTTGGCTAACTTAATTGAGGCATTCTGTGAAAATATCTAAAAGACAAGATCAGCTTGGTATATGGAACCCTACCAAGTTAAGTTTAAGAGTCTCCTATTCCTTGTTTGTCCTTCTATGTTCTTGTTTCAAATCCTAGTGATATTGTGTCCCTATCCAAGCAAAATAAACATCAACATAAGTAAGTGATACTTGGCACATTTTAAAACAAAAATTAAATATAAATTTGACATGAAATAAACTTAAGTTTTATTTTTGCTCAGTAAGAGCTTCCCATCTCTTATTAGAAATTAGAAAAGGCTACAGTCCTTATGTATGAGATAATTGAAGAAGATGCCTATACATAAGCTATGGATCAAAAAAAACTATCTATACAAATTGATAATATCAATAATATGTCTCCAGTAGCTCTCCACATCAACATTCCTCCCATTGAATATTTTTTTGTTCCTTTCAGCCCAGATCATATGCAAAACAACAAAACACCATACCTTTTTCTGCTTCAAGAAATGATCGATGCAATCAACAGGAGATTTAGTGATTTAGAAATAATAAGATTACTTTTAGCCTTCTTTCATAACTCTTCAACAAAGAAACAATCCAAGAAGATATGGTTAATAGATTCAGACTCCCTTTCATACAAGGAACATCTAGAAGCTAACTGGATGCCATATTTTTGCATATAATCTAGAGTAGGTAGCTTCCCAAGAAACATATTCTGGACAGTCATAAATAAAGTTCATTGGATGATTATACTTCCAGATCCATGTAACCCAGTTCAAAATAGGGTTGGAATCTCTAATAATATGTCAAGATTCTTTAAGCTTTGAAACAAAACTTCCATTAATATTAATATTGTCCTTATAATGAAACTGAATGTTAATATCACTTATAAAGCATATAATTTCTCTAAAGCTTCTCCTCTTCAAGATATTCCATCCCCCATTGCCAATGATACCACTTAGCACCCTTGTACTACCAAAACCAATCTTCATAATGTTCTTTAATCAATACAATCTCCACAGAACTTATTACCAGGTATCCACGGATATTTCTAGATCCTAAAGTCACTATCATCACCAATATTAATATTGATCTACAATAATAAGGTATATCTTTGCTCTACAACATGCTTCCAGATCTAGGAGCTGTTCGACTTGATTTTACATGATAAAAGGAGCCAACTTTCAGATATTTCACATTGACCCATTTTAAGCATGTCCTTTCTAGAAAAAATATTCCAGGCATTAACCAACAATCCAACCTTATCTATACCCTCCACTTTCTTGATTCCCAATCCCCCTTCCTTCTTTGTCCTACAAACTAAACTCCAACTAACATAATGAAACTTTTTCTTGAGCATGGGCCCTCCCACATAAAATTTTGGTAAGTTTTATTAATATCTTTCATAATAGAAGTAGGCAAAGGGAAGGTAGCAGACCAAAACATATGGAGAGAAATGATGGTAGAATTCACTAATTCATTCTCCCTCAGAACAACAGAGTCATCATCTTTCAATTTTCCAACTCTTTCCCGATTTCATGTATCAAAGGTAAGCAATAAGAACTCTTCAACTTCCCACAATATAGAGGCAAACTCAAATATCACATAATAAAGGTCTCTTTAGCAATATTGAGAATGTTGGACATACTATCCATATCTGCATTTCGGTTGCAAAATACATTGCTCTTTTCCAGGTTCATAACTAAACCAGAAGCTTTTCCAAAGAAATCCAACATACTTCTAATATTAGTAGTGTTCTCCTCATTTGCTTTAACAAAGATCATTATATATCCAAAAATAGAACATGAGAAATACTAATGCTCTCAGCTTTAAATGGGTCAATAATATTATTGTTAATGGCACTATTCATCATAGAAGTAAACCCCTTCATTGTAGTGACTTACATAGAAGGTGCAAGGGAGTCACCTTGCCTTATTTCATTAGAGGTAAAGGTCACCTCTGAGGAGAAGTTGTTCACCAGCACATGCAAGCTAGTGGTATACCAAATATTTTTTTATCCAGGCAATCCAACATCTAGGGAACTTCATTTTTTCTAGAAAATTGAAAAGAAAAGGCCACTTTATTGAATCATATCCCTGCATCAAATCATATTTAATGCACATTTTATTAACACCACTAGAGAAATTAAAATAACTAATGTGTTCATTAGAGAGCAAGAGAGCATCAAACATTCTTCTCCCTTTAATAAACAACACCTAATTTTGACAGACAATAGAGGAAGTACACTCTTAAGCCTAATAGAGAGTACCTTTGATATGATCTTACACAACAAGTTACAAAGAAAAATGGATCATTAGTCTTTAACACAGAAAGCCTCTTGAACTATAGGAATGATAATAATGTAAGCTTTATTATTTTCCTTGAGCATTATATTACTATTGAAAAAATTCTAGACAGTAATAGTAATATCTTCTCCAATTATACCCCAAGTAAATTTTAAAAAAATCCATTAAACCCAACAGGCCCCATATATTTATCTCCATCTTCTTCTTTAATAACCTGTTCAATTTCTTCTTCAGTCACATAAGCTCTCGTGATGTTGAAATCCTCATCTGAAATAGTTGAGACATTCCAATCATCATCCCAGTAAAACTCACTATTATCAGAATCTTTGTTGAACAAACCATTATAATAATCATGAACATGATTAGAAATATAAATTTCATCATAAAATTTGTTACCATTAATGGTCATGCATCTAATCTAATTCATGTAGCCCTAGATTTGATACTATTATAGAAAACCTTGTGTTTGTATCCCCAAGCTTCAACCAATTAGCCCTCAAAATTTGTCTAGCAAATGACTCTTCTCTTTCAGCAGCTTGCAAAGCTAACTTCCTCCTTTCATCAGCAATCTCTCTCAGATCAATGTCATACACATTCAAATTAGAAACTTAATCAACTTTGGTAGATTCAAACTTCAAGATTTTGGCACAATCAGCAATAATCCTGAATATCTCTTTGTTCCATTTCATAAGCTTTTCATTCACATTTTAAAGATTTATAGAGACTTTGAACATCAAACATTCCTCCACATCCTCACTCCATGTTTCTATAACTATACCTTGAAACTTAGGATGATCAGACCAGACATTTACAAACTTGAAATAAACCCTTCCTTTTTTTATGTTTTTATCAAATCTAACTATCAAGGGACCATGGTCATTATAAATAGTACTTTGCACTTCACCCTACGGTTCTTTAAAATGATGCCTAAACTCTTCATAATGTATTACTCTATCAATTTTAGAAAGAATAATCTGATCACCCTTTTGTCTTTTACCCCAGGTAAAATAGATGATTGACATCATTAATAGCTTTAAAATATTAGAAGCCCCTTCCCTTTCTCTCGTGAGTGAACCTGATAGAATTGAAATCACCTACCATAACCCACACACCATTAATACTACTATGGATAGACTTGACATGTTCCCAAGGCTCTCATCTTCTTTTTTCTTCATGTTGATCATATATTGTAGTGAGGAAGAAAATACTATCTCTAATATTCAACACAACAGTGAATGGACTGATCATATTCCTATTAATGTTTGTTGCTAAAACATATTCATTGCTTTCCCCCAAAAATCAAACATATTCATTGACACTTCATCCACTATATTCTTAGCAATAGATAAACTTTTACTAGGCTTTCTTTGCTAGATACGATTCTTCCCTATAACAGTAAGAAACCTTCATTGTCCTTCACATGCTTCTTAATGTAAAGCTTACTATCCAAAATTTCTCCCATTTCCGAAGGTATAGAATAACTACTATTCATCCCAATACTATTTAGATTCAACTTGTGAACTTGGTTGACACTTCATCATGTTTTTAGAGACTCCTATGCCAATTTATTTCTAAATTTCCATTCATTTGTAGATAGAAATCATTTGCCTAAAGAGATGTTTCCTTCATATGCATATCAACCAAAGCAACATGAATAGGAATATATTTGGAACTTCTTGATTCTTTGAAATACATGCCTTTCTTTTGACTAGATACCAGTAGGTCCCTGGTTCATGGCCATAGCAACCACATTTAGAAAAGAGCTCTAGAATCCACTCGTAAGCCACTTATATATCATCTTTGTGACCCTCATCACTCCACAAAACTATATTTTTGGGAAACAAGTAGGTGGTCGACACTAGAGCCTGTGTTTGTGCATAGTCCAGCCTTATCATTTCCTTAGTAGAAAAATCCGAGCATAAAGGTTTGTCGATGAAACTCCCTAGTATACTTAGCATTTCGTCATCCCAAAACTCCAATAGAAGATTAGGGAACCAAATCCATATAGGAATAACCGTTAGTTTTTGCTTTTCAAGTAGCTTCCCTATCTCCCATTTCTTCAGAAGTAAGGTTTACCTCCAACAAAGAATGGGCCCCCTTGTACAACCATCTTAAGATCTGACTCCTCCATAAACATTATGATGAAGAATCTCTTGTTTTTTTGAATAACTTTGCATGAGGATTTAGGCTTCCATATTGTCGCCAAGTGTCGAATCAGCGTCATCCAGTGCCACTTGAGTCCAACAATTTACTATGTCATTGTGTTACTCTGCTTCTTCACAATACTGATAGCTTTCTCATGTTTGTATCTTGATTCACCGTCAACTACCTCTGGTTGGATGAATTGAAATGTGTATTCTCTTTCTGCTTTAGGTAGGAGAAGAGATATGTCCATGTACGCCGATCTCACAACTTCGAGGTTCTCCTTCACTGAATTGGAATGAGGAGCCACAAAAATTTGGATCAGAGGTCGTCACCATCATCCTTCTAGGATCGCCTCCCCAATTGCATTCCATGCCCACTTCAAACCTCCCAATGTTGGCCTTCAAGAGCCAATCACTTCCTGTAATAGAAATCAAATAAACTTGAGTATGGATTAACTTAAACACTCTTTGAACATTTTAAAATGATGAATTAGATAAGCTAATATATGATGCCTCTCTTAATGTCCCATTGGAGCCAATAATTGTTAGGAAATCCCATAATGCTTGGAAAACCCATAACCACCTAAAAATTTCCATGATCGAGGTGCATATAATAACATAGGCAATCATTAACTTTCATCATTATCTTAGAACTCGACTTAATCGTTAACGCCTTTGATATTAATGTTGACCATAACAACATTACTCCCTCATGATGCCATAATGGGATTTATCTTATTAAGCCATAATGGAATTTCTCCCTCATTGAGAATAATTCATTAATCACAAGTCATAATCATAGTTAGGATTATACAATAGACCATAAGTAGGCAAAAGATTATCCAGTGATATCTATACATGAAGTCACTTGGAAGGAATTCATAAAGTTCATGACACATACTATTTATCATAATAATAAAAGTAGAAATCCTAACAATCAATGTTTAATTGTGGCAAGAAGCATGGACCTCTTACCTTGAGAAAACCACCTTGTGTCAAATCCTTTAACTTGATTGAGCCCTTAATCATCTGTGAAATGGATCATATGGTATGTGCATTAGTTTGGCATTATTAAACCCTAATTTTGATTATTGAATTATTAAAGAGTTGGAGTATATAAATCATGACTTAGGGAATATAAAACCCTCTCCAATGCATATTTTTCCATATTTTTCTAAGGACATATGCAATTCCCATGAATTTTGCACTATGGATTGATCAGAAATCATGAAACCATAGTGTGATATCAATTAAAACCAAAAATAAAAATGATGTAAACAATGTTTCAAAGGACTGGAGAGCATAGATGTGCATTACCCTAAAATCAAAGTCACGAGGGTAGATTTATCATTTAAACAAAATTAAAACAAACCATGGTTCATGTCTAAAACCCACAATTGACCATATACAATTAAGTTTTCAATCAAACTCCCAAAGACAGAAAGGTAAGCTTGCCTCTCTGAATATTCATGTTCCTCTCTACATGCTCAATGAGCACCATTGGATCATTAAGGATCTGATCCAGACTTGGGAGTCAAGGTCAATCTTTTGACTATGAAATGTTTTTCGTGTTTCCCATGATGGCACAGTCTCAATGGTGTTTTATAGAACACTTGGAGAAAGGACTCCATACAATCTCCATGTTGAAAGACTGGAGTGGGAACAAAAATTTGGACACTTCAATGAAACATACCGCCCCAGTGAGAAACAAAGGCAAAGTTAAGTTCTTCAGATTTCAACAAAGGCTACATCAAACATGGTTGTGGAAGGACCTTCCTTTCCCTGGAGTTTATCATAAAACAAACAATAGAGAAAAGGGGAGCCGAAAACCAAACTGAAGAGAAACATTGGAAAAAGGGTCATTGGAGTTCAAGAGACCATCAAATGAGGTGTTGTGAAGCCATATTAGTAGTTTCTTGTATCGAAGAACCACTAAAGTGATGTTTTGGCTGCCCATGTTGCCACAATTTCAGAGGATGAGTCTATTGCCAGTGTTGGCATGTGGGATTGTCGTTTTAGTTTCTCTGTTATCTCTTGAGTTAGTATTGTGGGTTTGTTTTCTTTTTTTTTCTAGGTAGATGGCTACTATGTAGCTTGTGTTTAGATTGTTTCTCTGGTTGTTTGGATGTCTTCATCTAGGGTTGTAATGGGGGCACAAACTCTTTTGTACCCAAAGTTTTGGTAATACAGTAACATGCTTTTTGGACCGACTAAAAAAAGAACCACTAAAGTGGTGTGGTGATGAAGGTCAGTGAGAGCACCCAACTCACCTATAGGGTACAATGATTGGGACCAACATACAACAAATGGACAATGGGAAAAAGAAGAGGGTGCAATAGAGTAGCTTACTGGTGCGTCAATGGCACAAAAGGTTATGTGTTTCATCGGGGCAAAGTCTGTGTTTCCGAAGATGAGGAACAAGTAGGTTGGGGAGTTTGGGGATGATGAAGTTGTAGTTGGTAGTGGAGGAGGAGATTTTGAAGTATATCGGTGCTTTTGATAGTCATATATAGGTGTGACGCTAGTTAGGGGACTTTGTGATCTCATGGAATTGAGGGGGTGGGAGCCCTAGTTAGGGTTTTATCATTAGGACATGAGAGAGGGTGAGATATGGCTGGTTCAATTTGGGGAAAAGAGACATATTCATAGGAGAAGAAATCTCTAAGGAAGATAGAGAGATGAGTGAGGAACAGATCGCGTAGGTACACAGTGAAACTGGTTCCTGACTCACGGATGACTCAGAGGAGGAAGATGAAGGTCGAACCATTAGATCACAAGAAAATAGAGTTGGCCATTAGATTGTACATAAGGAAAAGGACAGAAAATAATAAGGAGCATGACAGCGACCTAATACAAGACTATAGGATTAATCACTTCATTAAATGAATATTTGATTATATTCTTGTTCAAACTATATCAAAACTTACCTAATTGGTTTAGAGGGTCAAATGAAGTCATAATGACTTCAAACTTTAACCATAGGTTAATTTGGTAGTATACATCCTTCATATCCATTAAGATTCATGTTTCAACCATACTATGTCCATTAATTCATTTAAATTTATTATCTTAAATAAAGATGAGATAATGTGAAATAATATTCTTTAATTATTTAATTGAGTCCAAATCCAAGATGAATAAGTATTACCCATCAAGATTCATCTTATGCATCTATTTTATGCCTTTTGGAAAAAATCGTCTTAGAGGAGAGAGAAAGAAAGAGAATGATGGCATTTATCTTTTATGCTAAAAGCTAAAAGAAACAAAAACTTCTTATTCAAGTTATCTATTTATATTTTTGAATTCCATATCTTTTACCATTCGCTTTTATCTCTTTTAATCATTCTAAAGAATATGGGAAACTAATTACTATCATATTTTGAGTTAGTTGAAACACATAATTGCATAATAGAAAAGGTGTTTTGGGTTTCTTATATATATTTACCCCATTATTCCAAAAAGAAATATCATGTTCATGATATTTTGTACATTAATCCCCTCAATTATCTTTATACAAAGAAAATATATTTTATATTTCAAACTAGTTTTGAAATATCTGATGTAACAATATGTCTTGGTAGGAGCCTATCACATATCTTCCTTGTACTCCCACCTTGACACAAGGTCGAGTTCATCACATTATATATCATTTAAGCATCATGTCACATTTTGCATGTCACAATTCTCATATTCTTGTCACATATCCTAAAATTGGGTTCTTCATCCCCTAATAGTCACATCTCATCAAAGCAAAGAGAATTGGGGTCTCACTTTTTGTATCTATGGGACTTCCTCTTACCCTACATAGATTAGCCCTCATGGCCTAATCTACTCTAGGTATTCCTTGTATGGACTCCATCCATTGTAAATAGACATGTTTCCCACCCTAGTAGGGACAACATAAGAGTCTCATGGTGTTCAGATCACTTAACTATATAAATTACAATTTCTCTTCTTTATTACATAATTTCTCAAATTAAGAATTTCAAGCATAATATTACTCATGTGTTCGTGTCAAATGTCATATCATTTCTACACAAGAGCACATAGAAGAAAAAAGGTTAATAAATAGAATACAAAAGTTTAGGGTTTGACCATGATTACATATGTCATGTAATCTCTCAAATGGCTTAAACAACATCATATATCGTCACAACCTTCTTATAAAGGCTAGAAAAATCTCATTTTATCCTTTATCAAAAAGTCCAAAGGCTTAGAACCTACCACATATGACTGAAGTAACATAATTTCAGCCTTTTTACATATTACTAAAGGTTTCACATTCCATAACAAGGCTGAAATACTTCTTATTCAGCTTATTCTCACATATTCTAGGCTAAACCATCACAGACATATAGGAACTATATCATATAACAAGATTTTAAGTCTTTTATTACGTTTTCACGCCAAGAACAAGCTACATATCTGACCTCTCAATAATGAGGATGACTATTGGCATTTTATTCATTAGTGTTTGCTTTTAGCAATAAGAGCATCTACTGACCTCAAATTTTGAGAAAAGAGTAAGAACCCCATAGATTTATTAAGAAAAAGATAGAAACTCATCCAAAAGCTTAACTCAAATCCATCCTTAAAACAACCTTCTAACACATGTAAAATGATATTGGAGGCAACAACAAGGAAGAACAAGGCTTAGAACTCCATTCTAACACATGTATGAAGAGTGCTTCTGTAAGTTATGTAGTTCACTGGGTAATAAGCAACATGTCTCTCGAGACCCAAAAGAATGATCATCCACTAAAAGTTGGGCATTTATATCCCACAACTAGAAGTGTCGATATAGAACCTCATCCAGTCCCAATAGATATATTCCTATTTTAAATGAGAGAGCCACTTGCTAGCTCACAATGTCACTGAATAAGAATGTATATCTTAGTATGCTTCAAAATATAATCTTGTGTAAGTATATGATGCATATATGCCATATCCTAAAATTCAAGAGGACTGATATGTATCCCCATATAATTATACAAGACATCGAAAGGTACTCGCATCCACCCAGAAAACTTAACCTCATCTAAGTAGTGATACAGCTCACTCAAGATCAAGGTAAGAATGGTTATATTGTGCCATTTAGCTGCCACAATGCCCACTATTGATGTCGACACCTGACCAAAAGTCTCTTCAAAGAATAAATCAACAAAATGTGTTATGGTATAAGCTCATAGATGAGTGATGCACATGTGGATGAGGAAAACTTGAGCTAGCAAGACATCTATAGAGCAAGCAAGTTAGCGGTCAACCCAAATGGAGAGAAGGGGGCACTAGAGCTAGGTTTACTTCACTAGGTTCCTAATGTGGATTTTAGCATTTTTAGGGTTCTCCTTTAGAGTTTGAAGTACACTAACGTCACTAAGTGAACAAGTAATAGAAATAAGAGAAATAACCAAACATAAGTTAACCCTATACAATTAATGTTATATAACTAAGTAAAAAAGGCAATCACACTAGACTAGACTAACAATCAACACTACACTAATCTAAAGCAATCTTAATTAGAAAATTAAGAGAACAAAAAAGTAATCAACACAAGAGAAGAAACTAGTTACACTAAGCTAGCAATTACACTAAGAAGTAAACTAGTGAACTAATTAGAAATACCTAGAACAAAAGACTAAAGACAAGATCCAACTACTCTATAAAAGCCAAACTAACATGAGAAATGCATATAACTAAGTAAATATGCAAGGAAGCTAACTAGGTTAACAATAACAAAGAAAGATCAATTAGGAGTTTGAACATTTAATTAGGGGAATGGGCCTTTTGGGGGTAAATGTAATTTTCAACCTAGTTAGGGTCATATCATGCAGCACATTCAATCAAATCATGTTTTTTAACCAAACAACATAGTGGTATGTTGGTGAATTATCCTATAGTACTAGTAGACCATGGGTGGTATATGGTCTACATAGAGGAACTAATCTTCATTACCCCCATATTATGATCTTTACTAGTCTATGTCTCTAGGAGTGATTCCCCTAATGTACTTAGTGGCAAAGGGTGGCATGGAGTATAGGAAAAGGTTATTTCACCTCCTTTTACACTCCATCCAACCTACAAAAATGCTTTTTTCTAAGCACATTAAGTGAGGAACTACTAGATACGTATATCTCACACCTAGAGGTAGAAGAATGGAAGGGTATGTAGGAAGAGTGGTATCCAGATAAAGATCCACTAGTTGGACTTAGAAGATTTCCACACAAAAAACACACATACACCATTCTTCTAGAATCAAATGGTTTCAAGCATCAATCACCATATCAAGAAATGGGAAATGAGATACAATCATTAAGATAACATTTCCAAATGAATGCAATTATAAATCCCCAACATGGTAACAAAGTCACATTTATTTCCCCAAACCAAAAACCCATGGGCTTATCTACTCATGACAATGGAAAATCAAAGATGGAGAAGATAGAGATAGAAGGACCCATGCAGCTTGAAGTAATCAATGAAATCTTCTTCAACAGCAACAAACTTGAGAACTTCCCTCCTCTAGGTCCAAATTCATGGGAAATGGAAGTGGAATGTCCAAAACCCAAAAATTAGGGTTCCAAGGTAGAAGAATGATGAAACAAGGGTGGAAAGTGGTAGGTAGATGGTAGGTGGAAGAAATTAATGCCCAAACAAGCTAACCTATTACTTCTAGTTGCCATTAATGTTTATATAGTGGGGTACATAGGATTAAGTGGGGATAATATCGTAAAATATTAATAGTACAACATTAGGGTTAGGTTGGTGGCACGACCATGGTGGGTGAGTATGGGAATGGTTGTGGTAGTGCAAAATGACTGTGTTGTGAGTGTAAAACGATCACATGAAATTTTGGGTTTTGGATTTGAAGTAGCATAACAGTGATGGTCACCATCGTCATGGTGGGTCTGAGGTAGCAAGATGTGGTGGGTACCACAATCGTGGTGAAGGGGTTGAAGAAGGCTCGTGCCTTAGCAATTGTCCATCCTAGGAGTTTGCTTCTATGGTCATGTTGGGTAGCATGGTCGTCTTGGACACAAGAGGACCACACTCTTGCTACTAAGAATGGACATGGTGGTTGCACTTCTTATCTTGCTTCAAACTTAAGAATGGGCATGGTGTTTGCACTTCTTATCCTGCTTCAAAGTTGGAGTTGAGCTTGTGATTTCTACTTCCCTAGAATGATCACGAATGGACGTATATATTTTGGGGTTTTCTACAACACTTTGATTCCTGAACTTGGTCAACCATGGAGATTTTTTCTTGAATGTATCCTTTGATCAAGCGGGGTAGGTTAGGAGTGATCTTGGCTTCATTTTTATCTCCTACAATCTTGGAAAAGAATTTTATTCAACTGCCTTCATTCCTTTCCATTAACTAGTTGTCAAAGTATCTAAAAATCCTACAAATAATATCCATAAGTGCATTTCATATAAATACCTATTATTGGGGAATACTTCCATTATGGAACATTTAAATGTGAATAATGGTCAATATGACACAAGATGAAGACCCAATTAAGCACTTCATCGCCACCCCAAGCTTGAAACTTACTTTTCCTTAAGTATGATCCAACCTAATCTCTTTTCAATTTTCATGCAAGCAAGAACTAAAAAATGCATTAAATTAAATGTTTGTTTAAAAAATGGGCTCAATAATGACTAGGTACATGTAGTGCACCTCTATTCTCTCCTATTTCACAAACCAATTGTGATCATAGCATTGAGACTACAAATTCTCAATATAGGGCATCAAATATACAATCAATCCATACAAATTTTTATATAGCTTTGGGAGAACCATTTCATGATGGTTATGACCAAAAAATTATTGGGAGTGTTGTTTTACCTTCATGCATTCAATTTCATATTTTGATACACTCTAAGTGACCCACATAGCTAGGTAAAGGGGGTAGAGGGGAGAGGGTTGATTTCTCCCTGCATGTAGAAGTGTAGAAAGAATAAAGAATTCTGGAAGGATATTGGGGTGGAATTACATAGGAGCACTCATCTTTTGTTTTTTTATATGACACTACATAGGAAAATATATTGTTTTCTTTTTGCATTTTTTTCTTTTCCCTTAGTGTAGCTAGGTCCAAGTAGCGGTATGAGTGAAGCATAGGGTAGCAAGTCATTTCCACCCTAATCTTTTAGAGGGTGGCCAAGTGTTACCCTTTTTGTGCTTTTCAACATCTTTTTTTGAGGCAGACGGATATGAAACCATGAAAGAAAAGTGGATGAAGAGATGAGTTACTAGTGTAGGCCTTAAAACAAAATCTCTTACATGTAGGTTGCTGTAGTACTTTTCCCTTAGTGTAGCTAGGTCCAAGTAGTGGTATGAGTGAAGCATAGGGTAGCAAGTCTTTGCCACCCTAATCTTTTAGAGGGTGGCCAAGTCTTACCCTTTTTGTGCTTTTAAACATCTTTTTATGAGGCAGACGGATATGAAACCATGAAAGAAAAGTGGATGAAGATATTAGTCACTAGTGTGGGCCTTAAAACAAAATCTCTTACATGCAGGTTGTTGCAGTACTCTTCATTAATCAATGGCAAGACATGAATGAGCCAATACAACAACCATATTTTTATCATGTAATCTGAAAAATCCTAAGAATTTGTGGCTTGCTTACATCATAATTCAATCAAACATTTCAATAAAGCATCAAAGAGGTGATTTTCATGTACAAATCCAAAACTTAAGAATAGACCAATGTGAAATGATATGCATTTCTCAAAGGTCAAAAAAACTTCATTAAACGATGTAGAGAGTGGGATAAAACATGGTTTAGGGCAACCAATTCCATGTATGGGGAGGATTGGCCAAAG
Source organism: Alisma plantago-aquatica (assembly GCA_963693085.1). Taxonomy (NCBI): domain Eukaryota; kingdom Viridiplantae; phylum Streptophyta; class Magnoliopsida; order Alismatales; family Alismataceae; genus Alisma; species Alisma plantago-aquatica. The sequence goes on from OY856410.1 coordinate 293,642,812, forward strand.
TGGTGCCAAATTCCCCTCTCACATCAAGATCTAGTATAAAAAGAAGTAAATATAATGAAAGTAGATCCTAACTAATCACACATGAGAAATTACTAAAATATAAATGCAATGTAATGGATGGCATGGCATGAAAAATATATTTTTTTAACAAATACACAAAAATGTAATAATTTAACTATATGATATACATGTATGAAAAGTAGTAAAAACCTAATCCAAATAAAGGTAGTATGAAAAATCATCACCACAATCAAGACAAGGTAGGATGGGTGAAATAAGAATCAAGATGAGAGAGAAGGGTGTGTACCACCCTACCACCCCAAGAATTTAAATCATGATGTCCTTAACATGAAACAAAACCTCAAGAGTGATAGGTTGATGCCACTATTATGGCAGTGACAGATCTTGTGCTCCACCTAGGATGGATGATTCTGCCAATAATGGCTACAATAATCTTCCTATGGAGGTAGATATGTCTCTAAATAGCCTTTCCCCAGAAGGCATCCCCCGTTGGGTGCTCATTTATACTTACACATGCTAGTTATGGTACATGTGGTTGATCTCAGTGATCCATGTGTTGTTCATAAGGTTTTATGTCATGTTGAGAATAGTTAATAGCTTCCGACTATGTTTAAATAGGTGAAATATTGTTTGCAATCATCGGAGGATGGTGCACATCATCTGCTTCTTCAATTCTTCTTGTGCAACATGCATATTGTTGTGTGTGTTGTTGTTGCTGCTCCAACACATTTCTCTCTCCTTCCTCAATTGGTAAATAAACTAGTGGTTTTGTGTAATCATCTTTGAGGTGCACACACTCCCATTGTGCAATCAGCCCCATGAAATCAGCTATTGGCCCTATATTAGCAATAAGAAAATTGGTGTGATGGGGACTCTCTAGGGTGATGTTAGAATATAAGGGATCGACACTATATATGATATTAAAATTCACTAAGGAGATCATGTGGGAGTGAAAAAGATAGTTCAAATCCACATATTTTGTTCCTTCAGCTTTGTGAGGCCCTCAAGATTTCATCTAGGGATACTACAATAGTAGTCACTATCCCTCCCATAATGAATGTATTCTTTATCTTGTATGGGATTGACTTAAAATGATCAATGGTCATTGATCCTAGATTTAAAAACTCATTGTTTATCATCCAAGCCATCACAAAGAGGTCCTTCTGGGAGCAACATCCCTAATTGTCATTTTGATCAAATATAGAATTTCCTAGAACTTTATGAACATATTGGGTTATGTAACCCACTGGTCTTAGACTTTCCTACTGTGAAGGTATCTTGTCTGGTGAACCTCTTCCAAGAAGTTCAATAGTTGAGCCTTGAATTCTTTTCTGTGCTACCATCATCAAATTTATGTGCAATCTCAAGAGTTAGTGTTAAAAATTGTTGAGGTGGGAGGCTATCAAGAAAAGTGTAGAGTCTCCTGATTTGAATCTAATTACATATTCACCTTGGCACTTGAATTTCTCCAATAAAGTGAAGAACTCATGTAAGGTTTCAATATATGTATCTTAAACATTAGAGAGGGACTTTTGCAAATCACATAAATTCATGAAGTGCTTGAACTGGTAATAGATCCCTAGGGCTATTATGGTGGAAATACATGCATACCTAGTGGGAATCACTCTCCTAATCAAACACTTGGGGTGAATAGGTATCACTATGATCTTCCTTCTTGATCCTCTCCCAAATGTCACCCCTTCAGGTTGCTTTCCTGATAGTTTTAGTCTGTCATCCTCCAATTGAGAGATCACATCCATTGGGCCTTCATCCATCTCCTCGCTTACAACACTTTCTTTTTCTTCCTACCCCATAAGTGTGGTACACTGAATTTGTATCCAAGTTGAGTAGAACTATCTCAATTGATTGATCATCTTCTTCTTCTATCAGTAACCTTCTTCTTGTTAGTTGTTATGTAGATCAATGATCCAAAAAGGATGAAGAGTGTCATCCTGATGTAGGATTTGGTGGTGTACATGATGATGACAGAGGTGCAGTCTTTTGCCCCATCCCAATCCTAGTTGAGGCCCCCACTTCAATTGATTCATCGAGATAGTCCAACTCATTTTTGAAGATGCTCCTTACTCTTCATGTTAGCTAGGATCCTATGTGTGAAGAACAGAGGAGGATCAGGGTGGGAGTGGCTCACAAATGCAGAATGCATGTAGGATCTAGAAATGGAACGTGAGGGACATGGAGGGTTGTGGAATGGTGGAGTGACATTGGAGGCTTTCTTTGTGCAAGCTTTGGAGATGGTGATGGATTTGAGGCCATCCTTCACTCCCTCCTTTACTTTCTCGGTGAATCCTTTTATATTCACAAGGATTAAAGTAGATTTGAGTGGATGGAAGAAATATTTAGGGTTTTTGGTAGTGTGGGTGGGTTTGGACTATAGGTGGAGAAATGTAGGTGATAATGGAGTAAAATGATGAGTTGAAAGTGAGATAAGGCTCTCAGAGGTTGAGGAACCTTTCTTGAAGCATGGATGTAGAGAATCAAAGGTTGGAAGAGCTTGGGAGACCTTGTAGTTGCCTAGAGCTTGGAATAGATGTTTTCCAAGGATGGAATGAGGGGGGTCATGACGATCCCCTCCAATTTCATGACTTACGTTGGGTGGGCCTGACCCAGCACAACTATTTTGTCCAAAATATTCATGGTGGTGAAATTCCAACATGATCATTTCCTCCACCATAGCCATAGTGGACGGCCCAAAAAATCTTGAATTTCCCCTTTGATGTTAAGCTTGGAACCATGGTAATGGTCATGTACCACTATCATTTTGGCCACTTATCATGAAATTCTCTATAAATGAACAAATTCCATACACCAAAATCTATCATTGATCCATATCAAATATCGAGTCATTCTTTCCATATTTTCAGCACACTCTCTCTCTCTTAATTTACAAAGAATGTTGTTTGTCCCTTAATGTATCAAAAATCATAATTGGATGGGAGGTTTGGAAATGAAAAATCCACTATCTCGTCTAATTCCAATTCATATAATACAGGATAGCCATTCAAGATCCTATGCTTGTTGCTTGATGGAAACGACCCTAGCTCAAACAAGGAAGGGTTGATGTCAATGTAGGTCCCTACATACATCTTGTTAGGTAGGAAAAAATCCATATGGTAAAGTCATCATCTCTAAGACTTCTCAGTGCATGAATAATGAATGTGTTCTTCTTACATGCCTCAACAATAACAAAAAACTTATCAAATATAAAATGTGTGTTGGTATTTTCTTGAATGTAAAAAACTAAATGTATGATCGAAAGTGGATTTTTAGGAAAAAGGATCTCAAATCAACATTCATTGCCTCCCAATAGTGTAAATTTATTGCCTTCATTCAGACTTGATGTTACTTCAATCAATCATCCTCATGAGAATCTGGAGGTGTCACTTCCATAATAGATATCCTTTTCATGTGCATTCAAGCACAACTCCTCGTTGCAAGATATTTCCTTAATCAACATCACAATATTAAAGCTTTGATTGGCCTTGTTGGGCCCAATCTCAACAATTGGCTTGAGATATTGGTCGTTGTCAACAAATTATTTGGAACCTTCCTTCTCTTGAACTACAATTGTTCCATACGGGTTCACATATTTCACTTGATATGATCCTTTCCATCTTGATTTTAGCTTCTCTATGAAAGAATCTCATTCAAGAATTATACATCCAAACTCATTGATCGGATTCAATTGTCTTCATCCTTATCAACTTCTCATGCATGAAGATCATTCTTCCTTGTGTTTCTTACACATCTCACAAGCCTCATGCCTTAATTATTCAAATTCACCCAGTTGAAACTTTCCTCCAATGGTTGTTGTGTCTACATCCATGTCCATATATTCTAGTGCCCAAAGAGTCCTATGTTATCACTCTTTGTGCAAGTGCAAGCTCTTCTCAAATATGAGATTGAAAGGAGTTGTGCCAACTGGGGCTTTGAATGTATTCCTATATACCCATAACACTTCATTTAGGTGTAGTTACAAATTCTTGTGGTATGGTCTCACTCTCTTCTCAAGAATGAGCTTTAGCTCCCAATCGGCAACCTCAAGTTGCCCACGTTTTTTTAGGATGGGGTGGCTACACAATGGTTCAAGACATGTCCTCTCAAAAGATCTCAAAACTTCTATGTATGAAATGGCTTCCACCATCACTTATCATGGCTCCTACAACTCCAAAATGACTAAAAATATTAGATTTCACAAAATCACAAACCACCTTGTGGTCATTTGTCCTTGTAGTTATGGCCTCAACCAATTTAGATACATAATCAACAACCACCAAGATGTACATGCAACCAAAGGAGGGTGGGAATGTACCCATGAAGTCAATTCCCCACAATCAAATACCTTTACCAATAGAATAGGTGATAGAGGCATCATGTCTCTCTTAGAAATTGTGCCCACTTTTTGACACTTCAAGAAAAGTTTATAATATTCATGATAATCTTTGAACAAGGTTGGCTAAAAGAAATCACATTGGAGAACTTTTGCAATCGTTCTCTTCCCTCCAAAATGACCTCCACATATGTTGGAGTGACACACAGAGAGTATGTATTGTTGCTCAACTTCAGGAATGCACCTTACAATAAGTTGGTCGACGTAGTACTTGAAGAGGTACTGGCCATCCTACACATAGTTTTCCACCATGGAAAACAACATCGTCCTATCCTCCCTTGACCATGTTCTAGATAAGAAATTGTCTACCTTTGAGCCATGGTTTCTATAACAGCTAACTAGCATGAGTTCTTCATGAGATATTTTTTCCTTGATTGTGTTCAATTCTTCATAGGGTGTCTTGATGTGTGAAAGCTGGTTCGCTACAAAATTTTCAATTCCCTTCTTATCAACAATATCCACATCAAATTCTTAGAGAAAAAGAATCCATCGTATCAACATTGCCTTATAATCCTTTACCAACATGAGACATTTAAGGGAAACATGGTCGGTATATACGATGACTTTGTTCTATATAACATAAGAGAATAACTTTTCAAGAGGAAAATACTACAAGAAATTCTTTTTTAATGGTGGTGTAGCTTCTTTTGTACTTCATCTAAAGTCTTTCTTGCATACTAGATTGCATCGGGACTCTAACAAATTCTTTGGCCAAGCACAACCTCTGTTGCCATATCTGATGCATTAGTCATGATCTCAAATGGCCTACAAAAGTCATGGGTTGCATTATAGGATTAGAAGTCAACTTATATTCCAAGTGATTGAAGGATTTAACACATTTATCATCAAAATGGAAATCAATGTCTTCTCAAGCAAATGGCATAACAACCTTGATATCTTTCTAAAATATTTTATGAAGAGATGATAGAAATCTACATGCCCCAATAAAGAATGGACATATCTTCTAGTGGAAGGAATGGTCAAAGTAGAAATGAGACATGTTTTTTCTATCAACTCTAGTCTTGGATTTGGATACTCGATGTCCAAGCACAATACCCTTGGGAACCATGAAGTGACTTTTCTCTGAAAATAGCACAAGATGAACTTTCACACATCTTTGCACAACAACAGTGGCTGTGTCAAGCAATCATCAAAGGAGTTACCAAAAATTGAAAAATCATCCCTAAACACTTCAAGGGGATGAGTCAATCATATCAGTAAATATACGTCACACATTTCTAACATGTTGATAGAGCATTGCAAATAATGAATGGCATCCTTGTATATACAAATGCCCATATTGGACATGTCAATATGGTCTTTTCCTAATCAAATAAATGGATTGTCATTTGAAAGCAACCAGAATAACCATCAAGAAAACATTAGAAACTTTATCCTGCTAATCTCTTAAGAATCTGATCGGTAAAAGGAAATGTGAAATGGTCTTTCTTGCTCCTTGCATACAATTTTCTATAATAAAAACACACTCTTCACTAGGAATGCTCTTTTGGTGGTACTAGCTCACCATCATCATTTGGTGCAACAGTGATCTCACCCTTTTTTAAGACAACCAGAATGGGATTCGCCAAACAAGTGTCAAAGATAGGATATATGATGCTTGCATCAAGGAGCTTCACTAACTATTGAGTAACAATCTCTTTCAACTTTGGATTTAATCTTCTTTGCATTTCCCTACTAGGGAAAGAATCATCTTCCGGTAAATGTGGTACACACAAATAGATGGATCGACACCTCTAATATCATAAATGGACTATCTAATAGACTCAATCTTCTTCTTCAGAATAAAAATAAGAGATTTATATTGGTCCATAGAAGAAGAGTAGAAATTATCATTGGGAGGACTTTGGGAAGGGTTTTCTAGCTCAAGGATGGGGGCTCTTCAATGTATGTTTTAAAGGGTCTAGCTACCATAAAAGGTAGAGCTTCAATAGCAACTATTACCTTAGCTTCATTGGTATCCTCATTGGTTCTTCAGGAAATTCAACAATTATATCAAGCCCCTTTCCTTTGGTGGTAGTTTAAATCCATGTGGGTAAACAATACTCCATGATATCATCAAGGCAATCAAGAAGATAGCAATCCTCAAAAGTAGTACCAATAATCTTCATATAAGATTTATAAATATTAAATTTGATCCACATGTATGATAGTTATATTGCAAGTATGAAGAATCATGGGGGAGAGAAACCAACATTTCCTATCATAGTAGGGGTACACCAAGGATCCACACTCAGCCCATATATGTTCTTTCTTGTTATGGATGAGTTGACAAAGAATGTTCAGGATGATTTTCCTTGGTGTATGTTATTTGCTGATGATATTGTATTGATTGATGAAACAAAAGATGGATTGAATGATAAAGTTGAAATTTAGAGAAAGGCATTAGAATCAAATGAATCTATGATTAGTAGGAGCAAACCTGAGTATATGCATTGCAATTTTAGCCAATCTCAAAGTGTGAATGGTGGAGCCAAGTTGGACGGAGTAGATATACCAAAATGTGATAAATTTTGTTACTTGGCTTCTATTATTCAAATAGATGGGGATGTCCAAAATGACATTTGTCATAGGATCACTACAGGATGGTTGAAATGGAGGGGTGCAACTGGAATATTATGTGATCAGAATATCCCTCTCAGATTAAAAAAAAGTTCTATAGAACAGCTATACGGTCAGCCATGCTCTGTGGGAGTGAATGTTGGGAGTTAAAGAAACAAGGTCTCAACAAGATGAACATGGTTGAAATGTGTATGATGAGATGGATGTGTGGGAAGACAAGAAAAAATTGCTTGAGAAATGACTATATCAGGAATAAATTGGGGGTTGCGAGCATTGAGGACAAGTTGTGTGTGGGCCAACTCAGATGGTATGGACATGTGCAATGCGGACCGACTAATGGGCCTATAGAAATCAATGCTATTGAGTCAAGCACAATTAATATAAGAATATGAAGGCCTAAATTAACATTGGAAGAGCTTATAAAGAGAGATTTTGAATCTCTACATCTCAACCAGAATATGACCCATGATAGAGCTACAGAAACAAAGGATCCATGTAGCCCACTCCAACACAGTCGGGACTAAGGCTTAGATGATAATGAAGATGATGAAATATGATCCTCCTATGCATAAATGTCACAAACATTATACCATTCCTCACATGAGTAACAACATTAACAATATCTAGGAATGACCTCCCCAAGAGTTCATGGATCTTTCTACTATCTTGTTCTATGTCAAGAATGATAATATTGTTTGAAAAATGGAAGAAGTGTCATAATCAATTCTCATTAGTACAACATCTATCCTACCTCTTGGAATTTTCATGGATCAATCATCCAAATGAAGTGTGCATTTTGTTGGATATAGATGACCCAAGCTAAGTTCAATGTGCATATGTTATGCCATTAAGTTTACACTTGACCCTAAGTCTAGAAGGGCTTACTCAATGTAATGTCCCCTAGGTTGAAAGGAAAGGCATAGGCTCATGATACTTTAGTTTCTTTTGGAAGGCATGTTGCATAGTTGATCTAACATGTTTAGTGAGTTTCACCTTTTTGGGCATCCTTCATGTAGATATTTTCTTGTATGTGCACATGTCTTTGAGGAATTTAGCATGTCTAGGTATTTGTTTCACTACATCCAAGAGGGGTATACTGATTTTACTTGTTTAAATGTCTCAAGGATGTCCTCAATGTGATTTTTCTTTCTCTTAGAGGGATATCACTTCTCTGATGCATAAGAGTATGGGGTTCCTACACAATAGGGTCAACTAGAGGGATTGTATCATCTCTTTGCATACAATAGGAGTAAATAGCAATACTATGTCATTTCATATCATGGTTTCACTTCTTGGTATCATGGTATAATGAACCACTTGATTCATAATATTATCTCTATCATCCATCATAGTATCACTGCCAATAGCTTGCCTTGGCCTCTCAATGATCTTGCCACTTCGTAGTGTAGTAACAACCTCTACATGCTCTTGAGAAGAGAAAGGGGGAAAGGAGCATAAAATGTTTTTTTGGAGGTGGTGATTATTGGATATGTGGGTTGAGATACCATTGGTGAGAATATGATGCAGGTATGGTGCTTAGTAAGTTTGATATACATGGTCCCTGTGTTGACGAGGAATGACTTGTTGGGTTTAATGAGATGGATGATGGTGACATTAATAGTTGAACGATGATTGTGATGGAGGATTAGTTTCATATGGATGTGATGTTCCTTGATGTTTGTGAGGTGGTTGCACTTGCACTTGTGGGTTAATAATGATTTTGATGAGTATCCACCAATATACTAGAGTTGTTCAGATTTCCCATGGCTTGTGGATGAAGTTTCCCTTCCACATGAAGGGCAAGTGTTGAAGACAACTTCTCAATTTTTTGCTCAACTCTACAAACGTTCAAATCTTGAGTATACATTTTGTTATTAGCATCATCAAATCCTTATATCTTAGAAATAACCTCTTATACAAATACCTAATCATACTTTGGACCCTGTTGTTCCCGGTTGCTATGGGAGTGAAGGGCCTTCACTTCTTCACCAAAGGACTCAATTGAATTGGCATAATGATTAGGAGCATTTGGAACTTGATTATTCATCATGTTCATCATCTTAACAAGAATCTTCATCATTTAAGGTCTTGAATCATTAGGAGCTGAAGGTGCCACACCAATGGCATAGTCACATTCATTATGAAACTAGAAGCTAAGACTTGAAATTCTCTGACAAGTGCTCAAACAATGGCCATGACTCTTTAAGGGGTTTATCAATGAAAATATCTCCACAAGATGAGTCCATTGTAGCTTGACTCAATTGAGGGAGCTTAAATAAAAATATTGGACAAGTTTTCACAAGTGAATCTCATGGTGAGGGAACTCTCTCAATATCTTTTGAAATCTTTCCCAAGAATCATGGAATTCTATTATCCATTTGGTTGAAATTGACTATGGCAAGTAGCATTTGTGTTAACCTTGCAATAGAATAGAACTTTTTCAAGAAAGCATTGTTGATGTCCTCCTAATTAATTATCTCCATTTTTTAGGCATACCAATAGATGTATTTTTTGTTTTGAGAGAAGAGGAACATAGTCAATATAATGGCATCATCGCTTGCAGTTGGAGTCTGAAAAGTTTAGCATGTATATAGAAAAGAATCCACATGCTGGTAGGGATTTTTATGATCTAATCCATAATAGTCTACAATCATATACTCAAGAGTTGGAGGAATTAAGAAGTCTCTATCGAGCATAGCTTTAATTCTTGCAACAGTAAGAGAAGTCTAAGCTCATGAAACAAAGTAGTCTTGGAGAGGCTTTGGGCGCTCTCCATTATTAGGCGGTGGTATTCCATTTGGATTAGCCATCTCTTATCTCTTTAACATACGATGTCACTTACATGTTGCACAATTAAGAAGATTTAGTAATCTTAAACACAAGGACAAAATGAAGAATAAATAATAGCAATGGTGAGGGGTAATAGGAAAATTCAAAGTAAACTAAACTATCTAGGTAGACCACCACTCTCCATGAAAATGGCACCATAAATCTTGATGTTCCTGGGGATGAGGCACACTTGAGTTAGCAAAATATTTGTAGACCTTAATCATCACGCTCAAATATACTAAACACTTTTCTTTTAAGCTCGGTATAGTATAGGGGAGGCAAGTTTGAGGTCGATCTGTGGGGAGAGGTTGGGACACTATATCTATATTTACATTACTAGGTTCCTATTGTAGGGTGCAAGGTTTTTAGGGTTTGACTTTGGAGTTCTAATTACACTAAGTGAACAAGCAAAAAAAATGAGTGTAGAATAAACTTAAGTTAACCCTACACAAGTTGTGTCATATAACTAAGTAAGAGAGGAAATTACACTATAACAAACTAAAGATAAAAATATATACTAATCTAAAGAAATCTTAATTAGAAACTTAATAGAACAAATAATTAATCAATGCAAGAGGAAGCCACTAGTCAAACTAAGCTAGAAATTACACTAGGTAGGAAAAAAATTGAACTATACTAGTAATACCTAGCAAAAAAGACTAAAGACCAGAGATAACTACTCTAGCAAGGCAAACTAACATGAGAAATGAATTAACTAAGTAAACAAACAAGGAAGCTAACTAGGTTAACACTAACTAAGGGAAAGAGAAATTAGGGTTATAGGCAATGAATTAGGAGAATGGGCCATTTGGGGGTAAATGTAACTATCGACCTAGTTAGGGTTGTATCATGCAACACATTCCATCAAACTATGTCACCCAACCAAACAACATAGTCAGATAATGGTGAATTGTTCTATACTACTTGTGACCATGGGTGGCATAGGGTGTACATAAAGGAACTAGTCTCTATTACCTCAATTCCAACCTTAAGAGGTTTAATTGACTAGGGTATAGGTATAGTTCAATCACAACCACACTAGTATAGGTATCTAAGAGTAATTCTCCTAATGTACTTAGTGGAAAAGGGTAGCATGGAGTATAGGAGAAGGGTAATTTCACCTCCTTTTACAATCCATCTAACCTATAGACAACCCATAGACATGTTCTTTGCTAAGCACATAAAGTGAGGCACTAGTAGCAACCTAGATGTCATACCTAGAGATATAACAATAGATTGTGAAGAGGGGTAGCTGGCTAAGGATAAACTAGTTGGACTTAGGATCATCTCTCCCAAAAAGCCACATTTACATCATTCTACTAGGGTTCAGTGGTTTCAAACATCAATCACCATAGTAAGAGATGGGAAATGAGATAGAAGAATAAAGATAAATTTCCAAATGAAATTATAGTGTTTACTATAATAATTCCCCCAACATGGTATCAAAGTCACATTTATTTCTGCCAAATAGGTCACCAATGGACTTAGCTACTCAAGATAGTGGAAAATACAAAAATGGAGAAAGAGACAGATGAAGCCATGGAGATCAAAGTAGGGGACGAAATCTTCTTCTCTAGAAGTAGCAAGCTTGAGTACCTCCCTCCTCCAAGGTCCAAATGTGTGGGAAATGGAAGTGGAGTGGCCAAAATCCTAAAAATTATATTTTGGGGTGGAAGATGATGAAATGAGGATGGAAAGGGTAGGTAGATGGTAGATGAAAGAAATGAATGCCCAAGGAGCTAACCTTTTTCTACCATACACTACAAATGTTTATATATGGTGAGGGAAGCATAGGGTTAAGTGGATGTAAGATGGTAATATCATAGTACGGAAGCATCAAGGTTATGTGGGTAGCACAACCCTGGTGGGTGAGTGTAGGAATGGTTGTAGTAGTGAAAAATGATTGAGTTATCAGATGAATTTTTGGGTTTTGGAGTTTAAGTAGCATGACCATGGTGGTCACCATAGTCAATTTGGGTATGAGGTAGCATGGCAGCAGAGGATGCCACAACTTTAGTGAAAGGGTTGAAGAAGGGTCATACCTTGAAGAACAATTATTTGAGGAGCTTGCTGCCACATCCGTGCTAGGTAGCATAGTCGTGTGGAACATAGCACCACGGTCGTATTGTTGAGAATGGTTGTGGTGGCTGAAATCATGGCTTGCTTCAAAATTGGACTTGAGTCTGTGACTTTTATTTCTCTAGCGTGACTCAAAGCTAGATACCATAGATGTTTGGGGGTTCTCTATAGCACTTTGATTGTTGAACTTAGTCAATTGTGGAGTTGTTTTCTTCAATGCATCCTTTTATCACTTGGGTTAGGTTATGAGTGATCTTGAATTCGTTTTGGACTCCTCCAAGCTTGGGAAAACCCTAAATTTGACCTCCTCCTCTCTTTTCAATCAAGTAGTGGTTAAAGTACATAAAACCATACAAATAGCATCCATAAGTGCATTTCATATAGAATACCTATTACTAGGCAATACTTGCATTATGGAACATCTAAATGTGAATTATGAGCAATACGACACAAGATATAGACCCAATTAAGGGATTCATTAATAAGTCATATCCAGAGATTGTGACACCCTATGCACCTCACTCTAGAATACTACCAAAGCGAAGCCAACTTAATATATAGACCACCAACAGATAGGATCTAAGAGACTTTAGGATTCTTCACACCAAACACCTCAGTTGATTAGTGTTCTAAATTGACTTCTTCAGGACAACCAATCAACAATCATGAAGGTTCAGATGAGTTATCTTGTCCACGTCCTCCATAGTAAGTGTCAAAACAACATCTCAAAGTAGAATGTGTGACTAAGAGGACCCAAGAAGTAGATGAAGACCAACATCAACTCCATAGTGACAAGGAGATAAGCAAGATGTCTAAGGTGTCAAGTGATGAATGCATATTCATCCTAGTTTTAGTTGCATTTACGGTCTAACTTTGCATTCATTTCCATCATTTTAGCTTAGAGTTAGCTTGCATTTTAGATTTCTTAATTTTATGGTAATTTATAAGGTTTTGATCCAAATTCATGGTTTTCATGGTAGGCTTGAACTTCATTGCATGGTAGGAGTGTAGGATGTAGGGGTCATACTAACCAACTAGTGGGCCCATGAACATTTCAAATAAAGGAACTATTTTTCCATGATATGTTCCTTCAATAGTTGTTGAAGCCATGGATCTACATTACACCTACCAAGCCATCGGTTTTGAGTGGTATGTGCTTCCATCGGTTGTCATTCCTTCAGTAGAAGATCCATCAACGCAGACACTTTGACACACAATAATATCCCCCTTGGGTGGTGGGTTTGTGTCAATCATCCATTCCATCATGTAACAATCGATGGATGATATTCTATTAGTTCACATCTTTTTGATATACCTTCAGTTTGCATCACATCTGTCATGGCATTCATTTACATAACTTTGTCCTTCCTTCGGTTGACAACTGAAGGAGCCCAGTGCATGTTACAATGGTTCTTCTACTTTTGCCTTTTGATGACAATTTTGCACTTAAGTCCTTCTTTCATTATCTGATGAGACTCTACTTGCGTTCTATTAGTGCTTCTTCTTTCAACTTCTGATGGTCATTTTGACTCTGCCTTCCAAAGGATTTCCTTATTGTCCTACAATGGTGTTTCTATGTAGCATTTGCCTTCTAATGTCTCTTTGGGTCATGTCTTTTGATGGTAACTCATCTCTCCCTTTTGAAGGGATTTCAGCCGATCATTTTGAAGGAATATATATGTTCTCTGCTAATGGGACTCCCAACCTTTCACCTTGTGATGGCCATCTTGGTTTTTCATCTACTGGTGGAAGTCCTGCAGATTGATGACCTATCATCTTCCCCACACCACTAATGTCTCTTCACCTTCATGGAGACTAGGATGGTTCTTTTTCTTTCATTTGCAATGGAAAGTTTGCACCCAACAACCAAAGAAAGTCCTGATTTCATATTTTGATGAAGACATTTTTCAGCTTCTGATGGCTCTTCTTCTTTCACCTTTCACTGGTCATTCTGACTCCACCTTTCAAAGGATTTATTTTTGTTCTTCCTATGGTGTTTCTACAAAGCATTTTCCTTCTGATGGATCTTTTGGTTCCATGTTTCAATGGTAACTCAACTCTCCCTTCCAAATGGATTTTAGCCTAGACTTTTGAAGGAAGGTATACATTCTCTGTTGATGGTCCTCCCAACCCTTTGCCTTCCTATGGCCATCCTAGTTGTTTGCCCATCAATGTAAGTCCTACGGATCGATGACCTATCATGTTTCTCACATCGTTGATGTCTCTTCACCTTCATTGTGTCTGAGGACTTAACTTCATGGTAGCTGGGAGGTGTTTAAACCCTACCCTCCTCCTATAAGTAGAAGGACTTATCCTCTAGGAAAAGAACCCCACAATTGATATCGCATGATTATTACTTCCACTTCACACCTTTATCTCCATATTCATCGACCTCTTCCATTGGTTGATGAATGTCAATCGAAGGTACTTCTTCCTCTGTCACTGCTAAGATTTTGAGGTTAAGACATCGATAAAGGCATGTCTCGCTGCCCTTATTTCAACCTTAAACCCTTTGTTCTCTCTACTACATCTATTATTCTATGAACCATTACATGTTTGGTATCAATAATTTTTATGCTTATATACTTACCTAAACATCAAGTTTATATGTTAATTCGACCTGGGGTGTATAGAACTTTGAATCCAGCATCTAGGGTATCAGTTGAAACCTGTTAAACCCTTGATGAGAACTTCAAACATGTGTTTTATGAGGTGATAGATGTATGCTATCTAGGTAATGCAATAGAGAACTTATAATATTTCTATCTGGGTATTAATCCAAATGCCGAAAGGGGAATTTTGTGGCCTCAACATATATATTGATATGCTTAATATGATGTAGTGAGAGAGTGAATGGTAGGAATCTGTGGAGAAACCCATTCTACCCTATTGTTCCCATCAATTTCTAAATCTAGACTTTAATCCAACATTTTACTATTTGCAATTAGTGTAATCAACATCCATCACCCGGTTGTGATAGGTTGGAGGTTTTGGGTTGTCGTCGTAATGTCGTGTTTACTTTGGTGTTGGTTGCGGTCATAACACTGTATTTGCTCAAGTTATGGTCATGATTGTTTTGAGGTCATGATAGGTTTCTATTTGGTGTTGCAGTCGTGACATCAGGGTTGGTCGCAACCCATGAGTTGTTTTGATTGGGATGTCGTAGTTGTGTATGGTTCTCTCCTGCCTTGTCTTGGTAGGACTTTGCTTCTATTTTGGATGAATGTTTTCTCTTGTGTTGAAGACAACCCCTATCCTTGTTGCGGTCACAATGTGCATAGGGTTTATGGTTGCAACATCCCTTCTTCTTGGGGTCATGACAAGTGCTTCTTGTGGTGTCTGCGACCTGTTTGCATGAGTGGTAAGAGCATTTGCATGATGTGTGGTTGAGTAGTATAATTTATCACCTAGTCCATGTACTTCCATGAGAAATGTATAAGCCATGCAGAGTGTTGTTTGGATAATATCTAATCACCCCTAATCATGTTCCTCAACCTTGACATGTTCCAAAAATGTGGGATATGTTATACCTAAGGTTTAGTACTTGTATGTACCTACAAACCCTAACTTGCTAAAGCTTGACAGCCTAACCCCAATCTTGAATTATGTGTTTACTTTCTCTCTTATGAGATGTTCATCATGTAGAATGTTTTTCTCATTCTTGTTTATAGGCCCTAACGTTGTAGGTGATATGTATGTCACTGTTTATGTTTCACATTAGTTGAGCCTTTACCTTATCTTTTTACTAATTTCTTGAATTATAAGATGGTAAGAGAAGTCAACTTCTATACATGTTCTTCATATTCCTTTTTAGAATATAATTTGATCTACTATTCAGTGGTGGATATCTAATCTTGTTTAATTTGTTTTACAAGTTACAGACATATCATTTAGTTGAATCTTCTCATCTTGCAAGTATGTTGTTTTACCTGTTTAGTTTATATGTGCTTTAATTGCATTGGTAGAGAGTTATATCTCTCGCTGGAATGTTTGATCTCACCCCGTGGGTTTCCACATCTTTTAGGTGACTTGCATGAAGAGGTAAAGGTTGTATAACTGAGGAAGAGCAGTAGATGATAAGGTTGGATGTGCTACTAGTCTTTTGGTGTTAGAGTCCTAGATGTTTTGCAGTGATGTGATCAATATGAGGTTTTGTCTTATGTGCCATGGTTGTATGTTTATGACAATTGTGCTTGTCCCTCTCTCTCTCTCTCTCTCTATATATATATATATATATATATATATATATATATAATATATATGGGGGGTGGGGGGGACCAACATCTCATGTAACAGGTTGATGACAGAAACGTGACCCATAGTATTGTAAGCACCATGTGACATTTTATATGCTCTGTGTGGTAGGCTTTGTATACTCATATGTAATAAGTTTTGGCTTTTAGTGCATTAACAGAATCAGTTTTCGTTACCTATGTTTTCTGTTAATTCACTTGATTAGTGTTGTTTCCTCTTTGGATTTGAGTAAATCTCACTTTGTGGCACGATGGGGCATCACAATACAAGGTTGGTATCAAATCTTTAGGTTTGCTGAGTCTACATGGACCTAGGACTAGGATTTGTGTCTATTCTAGTGTACTCTAGTCTATCTTATAGTGACTTCTACTTATGCAAAATAAAAATAAGAGTAGAAAGTTGGTTGGAGAACACGAAGAACACACTGAAAAGAGCAGTGTTGTTGCACCCGGTGGTGGTGCGAGGGATCAGGCCAGAGAAGATTGGGTGCCTGATGAGCCCCAGTTTAACTCTATTGTGATAGAGAATTGTGCCTTCTAGTCTCTGTTTGGGTAGTTTATGACGATGATGATGAACATGGAGGATAGAATGCATGCCCCTCAGCCTAGGACAGTTGTCCTCGATGTCGAATATCTAGGAGTTGGGAAGACCTTTAAGATATTGAGACATGTGATTATTGTGGAGTATGCGAGTACGGCTGATCCAGCAAATGTTGATCTTTGGCTGATGGAGTTGGAAAAGATTTTTAAGATCCTTAATATCCCTAAGGTCGATAAGTTGAAGCACGTAGTGTATCTCCTAAAGGGGAGTGTTGGCCATTGGTGGGCCATTGAAGAGGAGAAGCGACCAGGTGTTGATATCTGTTGGGAGGAGTTCAGATGAGAGTTTTATGGTAGGTACTTTCTACGTACCTATCTAGATGAGAAGATTAGTCAGTTTGAGCAGATCCCTAGGGATCCATGTCAATCAATGAGTACAAAGCAAAGATCATGGAGTTGTTGAGGTTCTGTCCTCACATGGCATCGACAGATGAGGAAAAGATCAGACATTTTGAAAAGGGTCTGAACGATGAGCTGACGATAGTGGTGGCAATGCTCGAGAACCATGAGAAGTTTGCAACATTTGTGGAGTATATCAGGAGGATTGAATAGCTTGTGGTTGAGAAGCAAGAGAGGAGTGCCAACAAGAGGCTGGTGTAGTCTCAAGGGCAGTCCTCGGGAGGCTTTAAGAAGCCTATCTTTATACACCTCCATAACAACAGAGGTCTAGTGCACCGACATAGTGGTTGCCCAGTAAGGGCATAGGATGTAGTTTTCAACTGGTGAGAGCTCAGAGTGTGGCATCAGCTTTGATGATAGGGTTGTCTTGGCCATTGTATGAGAGCAAGACCTACTGCAAGTGTGGAGAAGTTGGGCATACAAAGTTGTTCTGCCCTATGAAGGATGAAGAAGTCACCCAACATTCGAGGCAGATCCAGTAGGGCTAGTAGAGACAGCAGTTTAGTGGCAGTGGAAGGGGATGTGCACAAGTGTCTCAAGCTGGTTCTTCAGTACAACCAGCAGAGGAAGAGGATGGCAGTAGGTGATGGCTAGATTCTACACTATGATTCATCCTAAAGGAGTGGTCAACCCATGAGTAGTGAAATGTCAAATGAATTTATTTCATTCTAATTTGTCTCTTCTTGCTCTATATCTATTTTGGTTGGCCCGGGTGTGATGTCACTTGAAAAGTGATTCATGCTTGTTCCTATCCTGTTAGCCGTAGATGGGATAGTCTTCATTTAGAGACCCCATTAGTTGTTCTTGCGGAGTTGTGGGAGGTGTGTCCTTCTTGTGTCCTTTCTTTCTCAAGACATAGCATTCAAGTGGACCTCTTACCACTTGACATGCATGGATTTGATGTGATCCTTGGAATGGATACCATGGAGAAGTATATGGTGGTCTTGGACTATAGTGCCAAGGTGGTGACATTTATAAATGGTGGCATTAGGGGTGGCAACTCAGGTTTTTGGGTAATTTTCAGGTCAATTGTGGGTTTAATATTTAGAAGTCATGAAATTAAATATTATGATGGAATATATGAAAATATAATTTTGGGTCATTTCGGGTCGGGTCAAAAATTGTACTGTATCGGATCTGTCGGGTCAAGATTTTCCAGCTCTAGGTGGCATGTCGTGGATCTTCCAAGGTGATAGGAAGATTCTCCCTACCTGTTTGGTGTCAGCAATGGTGGCTGAGAAGTTGTTGAGATAGGGTTGTGATGCATTCTTAGCACATGTAGTGGCTACCAAGGTGAGGAGTCTGAGTATCCAGGAGGTGTCAGTTGTCAGAGAGTTTGAGGATGTGTTCCCAAACGAGTCCTCATGTGTTCCCCCTATCAGAGAGATTGATTTTGAGATCAATCTAGTTTTGGGCACACAACTGATAGCACAGACACTATATAGGATGGCGCCAGCAGAGATGGTAGAATTAATGAAACATTTGCAAGAATTATTTGAGAAGTGTTTCATCAGACCAAGTACGTCACTGTGGGGTGCTCCCGTGTTGTTCATAAAGAAGAAAGATAGATCTATGAGGTTGTGTATAGACTACATATAGTTGAACAAGGTGACAATAAAGAACAAGTATCCCTTTCCGTAGATAGATGACTTGTTTCATCAGTTACGAGGTGTTGTAGTTTTCTCCAAGATATTACCAGTTGCAGATCAAAGTGGATGACATACCTAAGTCAGATTTTAGGACTAGGTATGGTCATTATGAGTTTGTAGTTATGTCATTTGGGTTAACCAACACACCGGTAGCGTTTATAGACTTGATGAACATAGTTTTTTATCCATTTCTCAATCAATTTGTGGTGGTCTTCATAGATGACATCCTAATATACAGTTGTGATAGCCAGTAGCATGAGCATCATCTCCGTCAAGCATTAACAGTGTTGAGGCAACATCAGTTGTACGCCAAGTTCAACAAGTGCAAGTTTTGACTGAAGGAGGTGTCTTTCCTAGAACACGTGAGATCCTCCCAAGGTGTTTGTATGGACCCCAAGAAGGTTGAATCCATGCTAGAGTAGGAACAGCCAAAGATACGAACGGAAGTGTGTAGTTTTCTAGGTTTGGCAGGTTACTACAGGACGTTCATTAAGAACTTCAGCTTTGTGGCATTGCCCCTAACCAAGATGAAGAGGAAAGATGCACCTTTTGTCTGGGATGACATATGTCATCACGTGCCTTTTAGTTTTTGAAGGAGAAGTTGACGAGTGCACCAGTGCTAGTGCTGCCTGAGAAGGGGAAGGGTTACATAGTTTTCTGTGATGCATCACATGGTTTGGGTTGTGTGCCGATGTAGGACAAGAATGTGATGTCTTTTGTGTCATGACAGTTGAAGAAGCATGAGGAGAACTATCCTACCCATGATCTGGAGTTGTCTGCAGCGGTTCATGCTTTAAAGACCTAGATACACTACATGTATGGTGAGAAGCGTCAGATCTTCATAGATCACAAGAACTTGAAGTATATCTTTTCACAATAGGAGTTAAACATGCGGTAGAGGCATTGGATGGAATTAATCAAGGACTATGATTGTACCATTAATTACCACCCTAGAAAGGCAAATGTCATGGTAGATGCGCTGAGTAGAAAGTCTTCTTCAACATCATCAGTGGGCAGTGCACAGTTAAACTCTTTGGCATGTCATAAGAGAGACATGTTGGTCTCCTTGCGTTAGATGAATGTGAAGCTAGAGGTGTTCGTGCTAGAAGGGTTGTTGGCACAGTTGTAGGTGAAGCCCACATTGAGACAATATATCAAAGAGGCATAGCATGTGGATATTCTGATACAAAAGATACGATCATAGTTCGACAGCGAGAAGAGTGATGGTTTCCATGAGGCAGATGATGGGACAGTCTGTTACCACAACAGAATTGTGGTTCACGATGTTGGAAATCTGAGGAATATGATCTTGGAAGAGTCTCACTCCTCAATGTATGCTATGCACCTAGGTAGCACCAAGATGTATCATAACCTTAAGGATATGTATTGGTGGCCTAGCTTGAAGTGGGATGTAGTTGAGTTTGTGGCCAAGTGTGTAGTGTTTCAACAAGTCAAGGCAAAGCATCAGAAGCATGTAGGGACTCTACAACCATTACCGATACCATAGTGGAAGCGGGATCATGTCATAATGGATTTTATGGTGGTCTTCCTAGGATAGCCAAAGGACATGATTCCATTTGGGTGATAGTTGACTGGATGACAAAGTCAGCACACTTCTTTCCAATGAAGACAACGTATCTAGTAGAGAAGTTTACTCAAATATATGTGGATGATATAGTGTGCTTGCACAAAGTCCCAGCTACTATCATGTCAAATAGAGGTCCTCAGTGCACTAACCACTTTTGGGAGCATTTGCACATAGCTTTGGGTATGCAGTTAAGGTTCAACACTACTTTTCACCCACAGATAGATGGTCAGTCTGAGAGGACCATACAGACCTTAGAGGACCTATTGAGGGCTTGTATCTTGGAATTTTTGGGGAGTTGAGACATCCACCTCAGTCTAATAGAGTTTGCCTATAATAACAGTTATCAGGGAAGCATCGACATGGCTCCATATGAGGCGTTGTATAGGATATGTTGCAACTCTCTATTGTGTTGGTAGGAGATAGGTGAATATCAGCTTCTTGGTCCTAAGCCGGTGTAGCAGACATCAAAGAAGATCAAAGTGATTCAACAACAGTTGAAAGCAGCACAGGATACACAAAAGTCATATGTTGATAACCATCGAAGACCCTTTGAGTTCCAAGTGGGGTACATGATGTATCTCAAAGACTCTCCTTAGAAGGACGTTTTGAGGTTTGGGAAGAACGGTAAGCTAGCTCCCCGGTATATGGGACCTTATCCTATGGTAGCACATGTTGGGAAGGTGGCCTAATAGGTTGGAGATGTCACCTGAGTTGCACCGGTTGCACCCAGTGTTCCATGTGTCTATGTTGAGGAAGTGCCACCCTGATATCGAGTTGGTTTTGCAGTCAGTGGAGGTTGAGCTTGATGAGGACATGCCCTATATTGAAGGGCTCGTTTGATCCTTGACAGGAGGGTGAAGAAGTTGAAGAAGAAAGGCATAATGCTTGTGAAGGTTCTATGGCATCACCATGGTGTTGAGGAAGCCACTTAGGAGCTTGAGGAATATATGCAGAAGAAGTACATATCTCTTTTTGCTTACGGTTTCAGGGGTGAAATCCTTGTTAAGGATTTATGGCTTGTAAGACCCCTGACATGTGTTTAAGGTTAATCCTATTTGTTTTGGCTTGATGTTTTGCTTAGAACATTTCTCTAATCCTTTAACGTGATCTTAGATCATGTGGAGAGCTTAAGTCTCGAGTTTGAGTTTGTTTGGATGTCGTTTGAGCTTTTGGTGCTAGTTTTGGTGCAAATTGCAAGTTACCCATTAGAAGGGTTTTCTTGTCATTTACCACCTATAGAGTGTTCTTTCTCTCTCTTGTCTTCATAAGGGAGGTTTTGGTTCTTTGGGTGCCTTGGTGGACCCTTACTTGAGTGGTATCACCCTTAGAGGTGATTAGGGTTTCCGAGGTTGGTATGCCTTGCCCATGTGACCCTTGTTGGTTTGTTTTGACCTAGGTCGTGACCTAGGGCCTGGTTGGAGGGTGTCACAGTTGAGACACCTCCCCTAGATATGGTTGTCGTGACCTAGATGGTCTTGGGTGTGTTGCGACCTAGGGTTGTAGTGATCTTATGCTGTGACATGGTATCCCTTAGTGTGTTGCGGTCGCAACATGAGGGTTGGGTAGCCTAGGTGGTCGAGATCCAACCTAGAGTGTATCACCATCACTTACATGTGGTATTTATGTGGTTTCATGTTAGTTTCTTGAGTGGACAAGTGTCCCTTTGGGGCCTTCTTTCACTGACACCTCATCCCTTGCCCTACCTCTCTCCTCCTTTGCTATATAAACCCTCTTCTCTCCATGCAAATTGTTTTTTGGCCATCCTCTTTCTCCTTCCTTGCTTGGGTGATCTTAGAGCTTGGTGGAGCAAGAATGATCAGTTCTTGGTCCTTTGGAGGTGGTTCAACCCTTGCATGTGGCGTTTGTGGTGATCCTTGGTCATCTTCAACTTGGTGAGTGTTTATCTTTCCTCTTGGATGTTTTCTTTGGATCTTCTACCCATCTTCTTCCTTTTCATTGACCATAGACTATGTTTTGACATGGTGGTCGTTCTTGAGAGTAATCTCCCCATCACAAGGGTAATAGTCCATGTTTTGATAAGGTGACACCCAAGTGAGATGGAGTTTCTTCTCTTTTTTTCCCCCTTCTTTCTTTTGGTTCAGCCTTAAGCTTCTTGCCCTCTTTCTAGAGCTATCTTTTGACCTTGGTGTTTTCCCCTCTCTTGAGGTGATGTTGTGGCCGAAAGTGGAGCTTTTGGTGGAGCTTGATCTTCCTTGGTGATCGTGTGCTTGGAGCTTTCTTTCCTTGTAGTGATCTTCTTTAAGGCAGGTTATATAACTCTTAACCTTCTATATTATTGTACTTTTCCATGCTTGCATGTTGCTATTTTATCTCTCTAGTTGTTTCCTTAACATGCTAGTAAATGTTGTTAGTCTCTAGAGCTTGGATGATGTTGAGATCATTCTTTATTTGGATACAATCTGAAACCCTAATTCCCTTTGTACTCGATTTTAGTATATGTGGCACATGGTAGTTTTCCTTCCTTCTTGTTCCTTGGTTTGAGTTGCATGCATTATGATTGTGTGTTTTAGTGTTCTATGAAGCCTTAGTTCATTTTTAGGGTGACAATCTTGGTTTCTCTATCTTGTTGAGGTTCCTTCTCATGGTGGTTCCTTGAAGCTTATTTTAGGGTTTGATGACCGTTTTGCATGAGGTTTTCCCTCTATGAGGACGATGGGTTTCCCTTGTTGTGTGACCTGTTTTAGCCATGAGTTATCTCTATTTTGACCTTGTATTGATCCTGATTCTTGGTCTTGGTGGTGGCTTGACCCTTAGTGGTCGTCATACTTAGTTTTGTCTTGAGTCGTGACATCCCTTTGGTTGGAGGTTTTGGTTCATGGTTGTAACATCATGTTTGCCTTGGTTTTGGTTGCAGTCATAATGTCGTGTTTGCTCTACTTATGGTCGTAATCATTTTGAGGTCATGATAGGTCTTCTCTTTGGTGTTGCGGTCATGACATCAGGTTTGGTCGCTACCCATGAGCTATTTCAGTTGGGATGCCCTAGTTTTTATCGTTCTCTCCTATCTTGTCTTGGTAGGACCTCACTTATGTTTCGGATGAATGCTTGCTCTCATGTTGAAAATGACCCATGTTCTTATTTTCATCATGACATGCATAGTGTTGGTGGTTGCAACATCCCTTCTCCTTGTGGTCGTAACAAGTTGTAACGACCCCGTCTCTAGGTAACCCCCAATTAAGGGAGACCTGAAGGTCAGAGTTGTTATTCAATTAATAGGATCAAAGGTTCAACAAATAATCAATAATAATTATGAAATTATACTAACTAACTAGAATTTGGTATGAAATTAAAACTTTACTTACCTTTGAAAACTTTGGAAATCTATCTATCCAGAGCTTGAATTATTCTATATAATCCTCCTTGAACTTTATTTCTTATTTCCACAATGTGTCACTTTACTATTTGTTCTTTCAATTGTTGTTCCTAAAACGTCGACAAACAAAACGTCGGTCAGTATATCGAAATATACTGGTATGTGGGGACAACCAAAAATTTGCACATAAGGATAACAATCTAATTATCACAATCAAGTTCATTAACAAGCCAATTTACACTTTTCAGTATGACATTCTCCACCGCTTTTTCCCTAAAACCCTGGCATACCACCTTAGGGTTTCCTTTGCCAATGACTTAAGGCCACCTTCTCAATCCCGAGCTTGGTGCTTGGGGTCACCACTCAAGGTGTCCATTGGTCTACCCATCTGGGCCTGACCTTTGGCATCATCCATCAGGGTGGCATGTAAGTGTGAGAATCCATACTTCTATTATTAATGTGATAATCATATTGACTTTATAGTTTGCAAGTATGAACATCCAAACTGATAATTTGCATTCAATGTGAGGAAACATTCAGAAACCCCTCGGGAGACTAATTTGATTAATCATAATTAACCACATACCTGATCTGACGATTTGAACAGAAATATCCATGCAAATAAGAATCCAAGCAAGCAAGCATTTTCAACAAGATCTTGAAATAATCACGTAATTCCCTTTTTTATTATTCATGTCATCAAGATCCATTAAACCTAGCTAGCTTCCTAGGGTTTCTAATTCACTTTTAGGGTTCTTATTGCAATTAGGATTTCCCTTCATCTTTTACTATTTTAAACCCTAATTTAATGCAATTGATCACCAACCCTAATTATTTCCACATCTAATCCTCAATTTCAGATTAAAGGCATAATTAACCATTAATTAAGTTAATTAAGCATCTTTTACATTACAACTATTATTTTTATCCCTTTAATCCATGACAAGATCATTATACGCATTTATCATTGATACTCGTCGTTTTGCAATATCAATCACTAAGATGGTTAATCCTAGAGTTTAAACCTTTTTTACTTCCGGTTTTAAGGGTAGTATAGAAGGGTCGATCCGACAGGACAACTAATTAGAGATTGTTCTTAGAACCCCAAGATTTGAAGAACTTTTATTAATTGTTTTTGGTATTTTTCTTTTTAAAGCAGAAAGTAAATTCCAATTTGGGGTTTGAATGATTACACTAATGCAAAAAGGAAAGCACTTAACAAGAATTAACATGCACAAGGGAAAAATAAAAAGATTGTTAACACAAGCAAACTAAGTGAATGAAAGACTAAGAATTAAAGGAAACGAAGATGCAGTGTTTAAAACAAGAGATGGAAATCGAGGCTCGTAGGGGTTTTCACCACCTTAGCCTGGGTGATAACAACTAAATCTTAAATGACAATTCGATGAAGGCTTGTGAATTAAAAACTCACAAAAGAGAAACTCCACAAGAGCCCATTGGTCTTGGTGCTCATGCTTCCTAGTTTATCAACCTAAAAGACGAGAATCCATGGTCATATCAAAACGTATATGTAATCGATTTTATTATTCTAAATCCGGATTTCCATGGTCACATCCATCCGGATTAACATGCGATCCAAAGATCGACTATTCAATTAAAATCGATTACCATCTAGTCGTTTAAGAAAAAGTCGTTAAAATCATGGCTAAGGGGTTATTCCCCCTTGCCCCGATAAGAGACTACTCACACATAGAGAAATGGGAGTCGGAGGAAGAAAGAATTGAAGCCATAGTCTAGCCCAGAAATCAGGAAATTAATCCTTATGCTAGAGACGATGAAATGGCTTAACTCTTTGTTCCTTGCTCCAGAATAAAGCGCGGATGAAAGCAGATCAAGACTAAAGTGGGAAGAAGAGACAAAACGAGAATGGAAGAACGTTGCTTGAATTTAAAACTACTTTATTGCATAAAATGAAAATGATTACAAGCCTAATTGCTGCAGAATCCCAAGATACAAGAAAATCCAAGATGATCCTTGGGAGGAGGAAGAAAACTCTTGATTGTCTTTCTTTAATGCAGATTTTCGCAGCAGCAATTTCGAGCGAATTTCTGTTGTCCAAAGAATTTAAAGTGCGCCCGAAAATATGATTTTCCTGTAGGCCTTTGAATTCCCTTTCCAAATCATATTTGAACATTAAATTCCGCCTTAGGATGTGAGAGTTATGTTAATTTTGGTGCAAGGTATGCATTTAAGTCAGCATTGCGGGAAACTGAATTGCCTCCTATCTTCATCTCTTCTTTTCTCAATTTAATTACTTAGATAATTCCTGAAAATTAGGAAAAATATCATAAGAATTCAGGAAAAGTATATCAAGAAGATGAAAGTGCTATTTATTTTTGAATTAGCTAAAATTAACAAAAAAGTCTTAATTACTTATTCTAAATGAAGTAAAAATAAGAGATGAATATGCATTCATCAAAATACCCCAAACTTAAACTTTGCTCGTCCCGAGAAACATTAAAATCAAGAAATACTTTCAAGACATACTTTCAACATATCATCCTCACTCTCCTAACAATCACTGGATTCCTTCCACCAAAATATGGCCAAGCGACCCTGACTTTCTGAATTCACAAAAAGTGACTTTTATATTTCCTACTTTACAAACTTGCATTTATTCAAGACCTGCAATAAAACAGATTTTCATTTCACCTTTGCATTTGGTACTCCATTTTTTTTAAGTTTTACACAAGAACAGGGCTGATTTGGATAGTTGGGGTTTTTGTAGTTTTCCCCTGGGTAGAAAATTGGAGTGAAGGAGGTATGGAAGAAGGACAGTCTCTCCTCTATTCGACTCGAGACCTTTTTATTTAGTGGACATGCAGTTACATTGACCGCATTTTTTTTTCTTTTTGATTTTTGGTGATACACCCAATTGCGTGGGTATGGAAGAAGCGAAAGAGGAGGAAGGGGTGCCACCCCAAACTTAGCCTTTTTGGCATTATTGGCTTTTTTTCTTTTTGACGAATGGAAAGATTTGGAAGTGGTAGAAGAAGAGCAGAAGAGGTTGTTCCTGTGCAACTTTTTTTTTCATCTTTTTTTAGGAGTACCATGCATTGGTTCAACTATTACCGAATCATGTGAAAAATCAAGAAAATTTATACAAGTTGTACATGATAAGAAAGCATCACTCTTGAATCCTATCAGTCCTCTATGGCTTGCCATCTTTTCCAAGGAGTGATTATTATTTGAGGTCCTAAGTGACAGGAGGATTTCTAGTCATGAAAGTTTCAAAATTTTAGTTGTAAGGAAGTTACATCATTAAGGGGAGTATTTTGACAAATGATCATATCAAGGCCGACTAGATATGGGACAATTGTACTATGAAAAGAAAAAAAGAAAAAACTACATGCAAAATGTAAAAGAAAAGATACTAAAAGGGGAAGAAAAAGGGGTGGAAACGTACCACCCATCCCCACCCCGAACTTAAGACTTTGCTCGTCCCGAGAAAAAATCAAAATCTGAGATGGAGGAAAAGAATAGCGAGGATTTCTAGGTGGCCCATGTAGCTCAAAAAATGTCCAGCTGAAGGGGATGTGTATGAGGGCTGGGACCTTTATATGAGGAGCTTCATAATGTACCCTATGATAGGGTAATTGTAGAAGCTCATTGGGGTGCTCATATTTTCTTTCACCTCGCATTCCCTCCAATAATATCCATAGATCTTCCTTCGATAGCAAGGGAAGTGTTGGAGATGGATGTGGATAAGGGGAGGTTGGCGAGTACCCGACTAGTAATGCCAGTAGAGCATGATGAACTGAGTCGGTGGAGGATCTGATTCAAGTTTTCCACCATCATGATGACCTGCATATGGTAGAATTGATGCTAATACAAAAAATTTAAAATCATTTACAAAAGTGTTTTGTTTCTCCTTAAAATTAATGCCATCAACATTGGGTTTGGTAAGTTTCATTGTTGATGTAACATATGTCTCTAATTTTTTTGTAGGAGGGATGATGATGTCTTCCTTGCCAACAATAGAAGGGGGTGTGTGGGCTTCTTCCAATGGTGGTATCTCCCCTTCTAGATCAGCCATGTGTGGGATGGAAATTGGCTGTGATGGCTCGGGAAGAATCATAAAGGGGTTAGATTCTCATTATCCAAAATAGACTCAAAAGAAGGGTATTGGTCTATGGTATCATTCAGATTTATGTTAAGGATGGGAGGAGTTGTTGGATCTTCATAATGACTCGCCTTATTTGACATTTCATATTCAAGTAAAAGAGTCTCTAAAGGAAAGATAGGGATACCAACGTCCTCATCACACATAAAATATGGCTCCATGGTTTGTGCTATTTCTTCAGGATCTGATATATATGACACAAAATAAGGATCATCATCATCGTCATCATCATGACGAACCAACTTGGGTTGCTCTAAGTCCTCCATAGATTTTGTGCTTGGGCCTCTAGTAAGGTTTCTAAAAGGGCTTGGTTGGTTTCTAGGTTTTTTTGTCCTTCTACTACCATTTTTTCTAAACCCTAAGTCTCTCTTTTAGTTGATTTTCATTATTAGATTCATACATCCCAAAAAAATTACCATCCTCACCATTCCCCCCATAAGGATCTTGGTTATGGTACCCAGTATGTTGGTTGTGGTGTTGCTCCTCATAATAATCTTTAGAAGATGGTGGATTGTTATTTCCATTACTCTCATCATGATGGTAAGATACAATATTACAAGGTGTCACCGAATCATGGGGGAACATATTTGGAATATTTGGGTTTTGGGATTGGGCTTTTAACAAGGTGGCCATCAAGGTTTGTCTAGTTATGAGTTTTGCTGCCATCTTCTCTAGGGACCTAAGTTTCTCTTCTTGTTGAGGATTATATTGGGTATCATAAATAGGTCCATTTCCCCCAAAGTTTTGTTGGTCGTACCCTCTCTCAGAATATGGATAGCAAGTTTCCCCATATTGGTTCTCAGAAAAATAAGGATTTACATTGTACCCACTAGGATGAAAGGGCTCATAGAGAGGGGTGCTATGGGATAAATTTGGACAGGCAAGAGATGCATGGTGGCAATGACCAAAATAATAACATTGTGGGGGATATTGCAATGCCCACTCCATTTGAAAGGTTTTTTTTTTACAATTCAAAAAAGAACTAAAGATTTTGTACATGACTGTAAATTACAAAAAAGAAACAGAAGCTAAGGGATTATGACTCAAGGTTAAAATTTATAAAACTAACTAAAATTACAGTTTTTTTACAAACTAGCGTATTTGCAGAAAAAAAACGGACTGCCGGAATGGAAACTCAGCAGAAGGAGGAGTAGCACTTCCGGAATGTTACTCGGAAGGCATAAAAAAGGAAAAAAGTTTTTTTCAAAAATTTTGGGGTTTGAGAAAACAATCTGTTGTCCCCGGTAACGGCGCCAAATTGATACTCGTCATTTTGTAATATCAATCACTAAGATGGTTAATCCTAGAGTTTAAACCTTTTTTACTTCCAGTTTTAAGGGTAGTATAGAAGGTTCGATCCCACAGGACAACTAATTAGAGATTGTTCTTAGAACCCCAAGATTTGAAGAACTTTTATTAATTGTTTTTGGTATTTTTCTTTTTAAAGCAGAAAGTAAATTCCAGTTGGGGGTTTGAATGATTACACTAATGCAAGAAGGAAAGCACTTAACAAGAATTAACATGCATAAGGGAAAAATAAAAAGATAGTTAACACAAGCAAACTAAATGAATGAAAGACTAAGAATTAAAGGAAACGAAGATGCGGTGTTTAAAACAAGAGATGGAAATCGAGGCTCGTAGGGGTTTTCACCACCTTAGCCTGGGTGATAACAACTAAATCTTAAACGACAATTCGATGAAGGCTTGCGAATTGAAAACTCACAAAAGAGAAACTCCACAAGAGCCCATTGGTCTTGGTGCTCATGCTTCCTAGTTTATCAACCTAAAAGACGAGAATCCACGGTCATATCAAAACGTATATGTAATCGATTTTATTATTCTAAATCCGGATTTCCATGGTCACATCCATCCGGATTAACATGCGATCCAAAGATCGACTATTCAATTAAAATCGATTACCATCTAGTCGTTTAAGAAGAAGTCATTAAAACCATGGCTAAGGGGTTATTCCCCCTTGCCCCGATAAGAGACTACTCACACATAGAGAAATGGGAGTCCGAGGAAGAAAGAATTGAAGACATAGTCTAGCCCAGAAATCAGGAAATTAATCCTTATGCTAGAGACGATGAAATGGCTTAACTCTTTGTTCCTTGCTCCAAAATAAAGCGCGGATGAAAGCAGATCAAGACTAAAGTGGGAAGAAGAGACAAGAACGAGAATGGAAGAACGTTGCTTGAATTTAAAACTACTTTATTGCATAAAATGAAAATGATTACAAGCCTAATTGCTGCAGAATCCCAAGATACAAGAAAATCCAAGATGATCCTAGGGAGGAGGAAGTGCCCTTCCTTTTATAGAATATGGAGGGGTAGGATATCTAAAAAAAGAGGGTGGGGGGGGGGGGGGGAAGAGAGGGAGCCATCCTTTTGAATTTTCAGATCTAGTCAACAAACTCTTGATTGTCTTTCTTTAATGCAGATTTTCACAGCAGCAATTCCGAGAGAATTTCTGTTGTCCAAAGAATTTAAGGTGCACCCAAAAATATGATTTTCCTGTAGGCCTTTGAATTCCCTTTCCAAATCATATTTGAACATTAAAGTCCTCCTTAGGATGTGAGAGTAATGCTAATTTTGGTGCAAGGTATGCATTTAAGTCAGCATTGCGGGAAACTGAATTGCCTCCTATCTTCATCTCTTCTTTTCTCAATTTAATTACTTAGATAATTCCTGAAAATTAGGAAAAATATCATAAGAATTCAGGAAAAGTATATCAAGAAGATGAAAGTGCTATTTATTTTTGAATTAGCTAAAATTAACAAAAAAGTCCTAATTACTTATTCTAAATGAAATAAAAATAAGAGATGAATATGCATTCATCAAAATACCCCAAACTTAAACTTTGCTTGTCCCGAGCAACATTAAAATCAAGAAATACTTTCAGGACATACTTTCAACCTATCATCCTCACTCTCCTAACAATCACTGGATTCCTTCCACCAAAATATGGCCAAGCGACCCTGACTTTCTGAATTCACAAAAAGTGACTTTTATATTTCCTACTTTACAAACATGCATTTATTCAAGACCTGCAATAAAACAGATTTTCATTTCACCTTTGCATTTGGTACTCCATTTTTTTTTAAGTTTTACACAAGAACAGGACTGATTTGGATAGTTGGGGTTTTTGTAGTTTTCCCCTGGGTAGAAAATTGGAGTGAAGGAGGTATGCAAGAAGGACAGTCTCTCCTCTATTCGACTCGAGACCTTTTTATTTAGTGGACATGCATTTACATTGACCGCATTTTTTTTTCTTTTTGATTTTTGGTGATACACCCAATTGCGTGGGTATGGAAGAAGCGAAAGAGGGGGAAGGGGTGCCACCCCAAACTTAGCCTTTTTGGCATTATTGGCTTTTTTTTCTTTTTGACGAATGGAAAGATTTGGAAGTGGTAGAAGAAGAGTAGAAGAGGTTGTTCCCGTGCAACTTATTTTTTTCATCTTTTTTTAGGAGTACCATGCATTGGTTCAATATTACCGAATCATGTGAAAAATCAAGAAAATTTATACAAGTTGTACATGATAAGAAAGCATCACTCTTGAATCCTATCAGTCCTCTATGGCTTGCCATCTTTTCCAAGGAGTGATTATTATTTGAGGTCCTAAGTGACAGAAGGATTTCTAGTCATGAAAGTTTTAAAATTTTAGTTGTAAGGAAGTTACATCATTAAGGGGAGTATTTTGACAAATGATCATATCAAGGCCGACTAGATATGGGCCAATTTTACTATGAAAAGAAAGAAAGAAAAAACTACATGCAAAATGTAAAAGAAAAGATACTAAAAGGGGAAGAAAAAGGGGTGGAAATGTACCACCCATCCCCACCCCGAACTTAAGACTTTGCTCGTCCCGAGCAAAAATCAAAATCCAAGATGGGGGAAAAGAATAGCGAGGATTTCTAGGTGGCCCAGGTAGCTCAAAAAATGTCCAGCTGAAGGGGATGTGTATGAGGGCTGGGACCTTTATATGAGGAGCTTCATAATGTACCCTATGATAGGGTAATTGTAGAAGCTCAGTGGGGTGCTCATATTTTCTTTCACCTCGCATTCCCTCCAATAATATCCATAGATCTTCCTTCAATAGCAAGGGAAGTGTTGGAGATGGATGTGGATAAGGGGAGGTTGGCGAGTACCCGACTAGTAATGTCAGTAGAGCATGATGAACTGAGTCGGGTGGAGGATCTGATTCAAGTTTTCCACCATCATGATGACCTGCATATGGTAGAATTGATGCTAATACAAAAAATTTAAAATTATTTACAAAAGTATTTTGTTTCTCCTTAAAATTAATGCCATCAACATTGGGTTTGGTAAGTTTCATTGTTGATGTAACATATGTCTCTAATTTTTTTGTAGGAGGGATGATGATGTCTTCCTTGCAAACAATAGAAGGGGGTGTGTGGGTTTCTTCCAATGGTGGTATCTCCCCTTCTAGATCATCCATGTGTGGGATGGAAATTGGTTGTGATGGCTCGGGAAGAATCATAAAGGGGGTTAGATTCTCATTATCCAAAATAGACTCAAAAGAAGGGTATCGGTCTATGGTATCATTCAGATTTATGTTAAGGATGGGAGGCGTTGTTGGATCTTCATAATGACTCTCCTTCTTTGACATTTCATATTCAAGTAAAAGAGTCTCTAAAGGAAAGATAGGGATACCAACGTCCTCATCACACACAAAATATGGCTCCATGGTTTGTGCTATTTCTTCAGGTTCTGATATATATGACACAAAATAAGGATCATCATCATCGTCATCATCATGATGAACCAACTTGGGTTGCTCTAAGTCCTCCATATATTTTTGTGCTTGGGCCTCTAGTAAGGTTGCTAAAAGGGCTTGGTTGGTTTCTAGGTTTTTCTGTCCTTCTACTACCATTTTTTTCTAAAGCCCCAAGTCTCTCTTTTAGTTGATTTTCATTATTAGATTCATACATCCCAAAACAATTACCATCCTCACCATTCCCCCCATAAGGATCTTGGTTATGGTACCCAGTATGTTGGTTGTGGTGTTTCTCCTCATAATAATCTTTAGAAGATGGTGGATTGTTATTTCCATTACTCTCATCATGATGGGAAGATACAATATTACAAGGTGTCACCGAGTCATGGGGGAACATATTTGGAATATCTGGGTTTTGGTATTGGGATTTTAACAAGGTGGCCATCAAGGTTTGTCTAGTTATGAGTTTTGCTGCCATCTTCTCTAGGGACCTAAGTTTCTCTTCTTGTTGAGGATTATATTGGGTATCATAAATAGGTGCATTTCCCCCAAAGTTTTGTTGGTCGTACCCTCTCTCAGAATATGGATAGCAAGTTTCCCCATATTGGTTCTCAGAAAAATAAGGATTTACATTGTACCCACTAGGATGAAAGGGCTCATAGAGAGGGGTGCTATGGGATAAATTTGGACAGGCAAGAGATGCATGGTGGCAATGACCACAATAATAACATTGTGGGGGATATTGCAATGCCCACTCCATTTGAAAGGTTTTTTTTTTACAATTCAAAAAAGAACTAAAGATTTTGTACAAGACTGTAAATTACAAAAAAGAAACAGAAGCTAAGGGATTATGACTCAAGGTTAAAATTTACAAAACTAACTAAAATTACAGTTTTTTTACAAACTAGCGTATTTGTAGAAAAAAACTGACTGCGGGAATGGAAACTCGGCAGAAGGAGGAGTAGCACTTCCGGAATGTTACTCGGAAGGCATAAAAAGGGAAAAAAGTTTTTTTCAAAAATTTTGGGGTTTGAGAAAACAATCTGTTGTCCCCGGCAACGGCGCCAAATTGATACTCGTCATTTTGCAATATCAATCACTAAGATGGTTAATCCTAGAGTTTAAACCTTTTTTACTTCCGGTTTTAAGGGTAGTATAGAAGGGTCGATCCCACATGACAACTAATTAGAGATTGTTCTTAGAACCCCAAGATTTGAAGAACTTTTATTAATTGTTTTTGGTATTTTTCTTTTTAAAGCAGAAAGTAAATTCCAGTTGGGGTTTGAATGATTACACTAATGCAAGAAGGAAAGCACTTAACAAGAATTAACATGCACAAGGGAAAAATAAAAAGATTGTTAACACAAGCAAACTAAATGAATGAAAGACTAAGAATTAAAGGAAATGAAGATGCGGTGTTTAAAACAAGAGATGGAAATCGAGGCTCGTAGGGGTTTTCACCACCTTAGCCTGGGTGATAACAACTAAATCTTAAACGACAATTCGATGAAGGCTTGCGAATTAAAAACTCACAAAAGAGAAACTCCACAAGAGCCCATTGGTCCTGGTGCTCATGCTTCCTAGTTTATCAACCTAAAAGACGAGAATCCACGGTCATATCAAAACGTCTATGTAATCGATTTTATTGTTCTAAATCCGGATTTCCATGGTCACATCCATCCGGATTAACATGTGATCCAAAGATCGACTATTCAATTAAAATCGATTACCATCTAGTCGTTTAAGAAGAAGTCGTTAAAACCATGGCTAAGGGGTTATTTCCCTTACCCCGATAAGAGACTACTCACACATAGAGAAATGGGAGTCGGAGGAAGAAAGAATTGAAGCTATGGTCTAGCCCAGAAATCAGGAAATTAATCCTTATGCTAGAGACGATGAAATGGCTTAACTCTTTGTTCCTTGCTCCAAAATAAAGCGCGAATGAAAGCAGATCAAGACTAAAGTGGGAAGAAGAGACAAGAACGAGAATGGAAGAACGTTGCTTGAATTTAAAACTACTTTATTGTATAAAATGAAAATGATTACAAGCCTAATTGCTGCATAATCCCAAGATACAAGAAAATCCAAGATGATCCTTGGGAGGAGGAAGTGCCCTTCCTTTTATAGGAGAAGGAGGGGTAGGCTATCTAAAAAAAGAGGGGGAAAAAAGAGAGGGAGCCATCTTTTGAATTTTCAGATCTAATCAACAAACTCTTGATTGTCTTTCTTTAATGCAGATTTTCGCAGCAGCAATTTCGAGCGAATTTCTATTGTCCAAAGAATTTAAAGTGTGCCCGAAAATATGATTTATCTGTTGGCCTTTGAATTCCCTTTCCAAATCATATTTGAACATTAAATTCCGCCTTAGGATGTGAGAGTTATGCTAATTTTGGTACAAGATATGCATTTAAGTCAGCATTGCGGGAAACTGAATTGCCTCCTATCTTCATCTCTTCTTTTCTCAATTTAATTACTTAGATAATTCCTGAAAATTAGGAAAAATATCATAAGAATTCAGGAAAAGTATATCAAGAAGATGAAAGTGCTATTTATTTTTGAATTAGCTAAAATTAACAAAAACGTCCTAATTACTTATTCTAAATGAAGTAAAAATAAGAAATGAATATGCATTCATCAAAATACCCCAAACTTAAACTTTGCTCGTCCCGAGCAACATTAAAATCAAGAAATACTTTCAAGACATACTTTCAACCTATCATCCTCACTCTCCTAACAATCACTGGATTCCTTCCACCAAAATATGGCCAAGCGACCCTGACTTTCTGAATTCACAAAAAGTGACTTTTATATTTTCTACTTTACAAACTTGCATTTATTCAAGACCTGCAATAAAACAGATTTTCATTTCACCTTTGCATTTGGTACTCCATTTTTTTTAAGTTTTACACAAGAACATGGCTGATTTGGATAGTTGGGGTTTTTGTAGTTTTCCCCTGGGTAGAAAATTGGAGTGAAGGAGGTATGGAAGAAGGACAGTCTCTCCTCTATTCGACTCGAGACCTTTTTATTTAGTGGACATGTAGTTACATTGACAGCATTTTTTTCTTTTTGATTTTTGGTGATACACCCAATTGCGTGGGTATGGAAGAAGCGAGAGGGGGGGAAGGGGTGCCACCCCAAACTTAGCCTTTTTGGCATTATTGGTTTTTTTTCTTTTTGACGAATGGAAAGATTTGGAAGTGGTAGAAGAAGAGTAGAAGAGGCTGTTCCTGTGCAACTTTTTTTTCATCTTTTTTTTAGGAGTACCATGCATTGGTTCAACTATTACCGAATCATGTGAAAAATCAAGAAATTTTATACAAGTTGTACATGATAAAAAAGGATCACTCTTGAATCCTATCAGTCCTCTATGGCTTGCCATCTTTTCTAAGGAGTGATTATTATTTGAGGTCCTAAGTGACAGGAGGATTTCTAGTGATGAAAGTTTCAAAATTTTAGTTGTAAGGAAGTTACATCATTAAGGGGAGTATTTTGACAAATGATCATATCAAGGCCGACTAGATATGGGCCAATTGTACTATGAAAAGAAAGAAAGAAAAAACTACATGCAAAATGTAAAAGAAAAGATACTAAAAGGGGAAGAAAAAGGGGTGAAAACGTACCACCCATCCCCACCCCGAACTTAAGACTTTGCTCGTCCCGAGCAAAAATCAAAATCCGAGATGGGGGGAAGAATAGCGAGGATTTCTAGGTGGCCCAGGTAGCTCAAAAAATGTCCAGCTGAAGGGGATGTGTATGAGGGCTGGGACCTTTATATGAGGAGCTTCATAATGTACCCTATGATAGGGTAATTGTAGAAGCTCAGTGGGGTGATCATATTTTCTTTCACCTCGCATTCCCTCCAATAATATCCATAGATCTTCCTTCGATAGCAAGGGAAGTGTTGGAGATGGATGTGGATAAGGGGAGGTTGGCGAGTACCCGACTAGTAATGCCAGTAGAGCATGATGAACTGAGTCGGGTGGAGGATCTGATTCAAATTTTCCACCATCATGATGACCTGCATATGGTAGAATTGATGCTAATACAAAAAATTTAAAATCATTTACAAAAGTGTTTTGTTTCTCCTTAAAATTAATGCCATCAACATTGGGTTTGGTAAGTTTCATTGTTGATGTAACATGTGTCTCTAATTTTTTTGTAGGAGGGATGATGATGTCTTCCTTGCAAACAATAGAAGGTGGTGTGTGGGCTTCTTCCAATGGTGGTATCTCCCCTTCTAGATCAGCCATGTGTGGGATGAAAATTGGCTGTGATGGCTCGGGAAGAATCATAAAGGGGGTTAGATTCTCATTATCCAAAATAGACTCAAAAGAAGGGTATTGGTCTATGGTATCATTCAGATTTATGTTAAGGATGGGAGGAGTTGTTGGATCTTCATAATGACTCGCCTTCTTTGACATTTCATATTCAAGTAAAAGAGTCTCTAAAGGAAAGATAGGGATACCAACGTCCTCATCACACAAAAAATATGGCTCCATGGTTTGTGCTATTTCTTCAGGATCTGATATATATGACACAAAATAAGGATCATCATCATCATCGTCATCATCATGATGAACCAACTTGGGTTCCTCTAAGTCCTCCATATATTTTTGTGCTTGGGCCTCTAGTAAGGTTGCTAAAAGGGCTTGGTTGGTTTCTAGGTTTTTCTTTCCTTCTACTACCATTTTTTCTAAAGCCCCAAGTCTCTCTTTTAGTTGATTTTCATTATTAGATTCATACATCCCAAAAAAATTACCATCCTCACCATTCCCCCCATAAGGATCTTGGTTATGGTACCCAGTATGTTGGTTGTGGTGTTGCTCCTCATAATAATCTTTAGAAGATGGTGGATTGTTATTTCCATTACTCTCATCATGGTGGGAAGATACAATATTACAAGGTGTCACCGAGTCATGGGGGAACATATTTGGAATATTTGGGTTTTGGGATTGGGCTTTTAACAAGGTGGCCATCAAGGTTTGTCTAGTTATGAGTTTTTCTGCCATCTTCTCTAGGGACCTAAGTTTCTCTTCTTGTTGAGGATTATATTGGGTATCATAAATAGGTCCATTTCCTCCAAAGTTTTTTTGGTCGTACCCTCTCTCAGAATATGGATAGCAAGTTTCCCCATATTGGTTCTCAGAAAAATAAGGATTTACATTGTACCCACTAGGATGAAAGGGCTCATAGAGAGGGGTGCTATGGGATAAATTTGGACAGGCAAGAGATGCATGGTGGCAATGACCACAATAATAACATTGTGGGGGATATTGCAATGCCCACTCCATTTGAAAGGTTTTTTTTTACAATTCAAAAAAGAACTAAAGATTTTGTACAAGACTGTAAATTACAAAAAAGAAACAGAAGCTAAGGGATTATGACTCAAGGTTAAAATTTACAAAACTAACTAAAATTACAGTTTTTTTACAAACTAGCGTATTTGCAGAAAAAAATAGACTGCTGGAATGGAAACTCAGCAGAAGGAGGAGTAGCACTTCCGGAATGTTACTCGGAAGGCATAAAAAAGGAAAAAAGTTTTTTTCAAAAATTTTGGGGTTCGAGAAAACAATCCGTTGTCCCCGGCAACGGCGCCAAATTGATACTCGTCATTTTGCAATATCAATCACTAAGATGATTAATCCTAGAGTTTAAACCTTTTTTACTTCTGGTTTTAAGGGTAGTATAGAAGGGTCGATCCCACAGGACAACTAATTAGAGATTGTTCTTAGAACCCCAAGATTTGAAGAACTTTTATTAATTGTTTTTGGTATTTTTCTTTTTAAAGCAGAAAGTAAATTCCAGTTGGGGGTTTGAATGATTACACTAATGCAAGAAGGAAAGCACTTAACAAGAATTAACATGCACAAGGGAAAAATAAAAAGATTGTTAACACAAGCAAACTAAATGAATGAAAGACTAAGAATTAAAGGAAACGAAGATGTGGTGTTTAAAACAAGAGATGGAAATCGAGGCTCGTAGGGGTTTTCACCACCTTAGCCTGGGTGATAACAACTAAATCTTAAACGACAATTCGATGAAGGCTTGAGAATTAAAAACTCACAAAAGAGAAACTCCACAAGAGCCCATTGGTCCTGGTGCTCATGCTTCCTAGTTTATCAACCTAAAAGATGAGAATCCACGGTCATATCAAAACGTCTATGTAATCGATTTTATTGTTCTAAATCCGGATTTCCATGGTCACATCCATCCGGATTAACATGCGATCCAAAGATCGACTATTCAATTAAAATCGATTACCATCTAGTCGTTTAAGAAGAAGTCGTTAAAACCATAGCTAAGGGGTTATTCCCCTTGCCCCTATAAGAGACTACTCACACATAGAGAAATGGGAGTCGGAGGAAGAAAGAATTGAAGCCATAGTCTAGCCCAGAAATCAGGAAATTAATCCTTATTTAGAGACGATGAAATGGCTTAACTCTTTGTTGCTTGCTCCAGAATAAAGCGCGGATGAAAGCAGATCAAGACTAAAGTGGGAAGAAGAGACAAGAACGAGAATGGAAGAACGTTGCGTGAATTTAAAACTACTTTATTGCATAAAATGAAAATGATTACAAGCCTAATTGCTGCAGAATCCCAAGATACAAGAAAATCTAAGATGATCCTTGGGAGGAGGAAGTGCCCTTTCTTTTATAGGAGAAGGAGGGGTAGGCTATCTAAAAAAAGTGGGGGAAAAAAGAGAGGGAGCCATCCTTTTGAATTTTCAGATCTAGTCAACAAACTCTTGATTGTCTTTCTTTAATGCAGATTTTCGCAGCAGCAATTTCGAGTGAATTTCTATTGTCCAAAGAATTTAAAGTGCGCCCGAAAATATGATTTTCCTGTAGGCCTTTGAATTTCCTTTCCAAATCATATTTAAACATTAAGTTCCGCCTTAGGATGTGAGAGTTATGCTAATTTTGGTGCAAGGTATGCATTTAAGTCAGTATTGCGGGAAACTGAATTGCCTCCTATCTTCATCTCTTCTTTTCTCAATTTAATTACTTAGATAATTCCTGAAAATTAGGAAAAATATCATAAGAATTCAGGAAAAGTATATCAAGAAGATGAAAGTGCTATTTATTTTTGAATTAGCTAAAATTAACAAAAAAGTCCTAATTACTTATTCTAAATGAAGTAAAAATAAGAGATGAATATGCATTCATCAATCATCAATTTGTAGTTCATTATGTTCTAATACTCATATGAATGTTATTTATCATTAATTCTACCTTGATTCATTCAAAAACCCTAATTTCTATATTAAGGCTATTTATCCACAAATTAGGAACTTTAATGCTCAAAATAGCTTAGAATCTTTATATCTTATCTGTCTTCACCATTTTGAATAATTAAAGCTATTAAGAGTCGAATTTACCAACATTAGGGTTGTAAGGCCCATTAAAGTATTATTCATGCACATTAAACTCGAAATTAAACTAATTACATGCAAAGTTCATCCTTTTTGCTCCTAATATGCCCTTTCATCATTAACAGGTTAATACCAACCCTAATCATCCATTAAACCCTTATAAATATATTATTCATCTCAAAATAGGGTTCTTTAAACATTAAAGTATTAAAGTTGACATCTTCCATTAATTTTCGAATTGCAAGAGAAATCAGGCTTCAATTATATTTTTAATGGATTCCCCTCATTTTTCTGAGAAAAATTCATGTATAATGCGCGTCTATCCGAGCTACGGTTATTGAGATACGAATTTAACAAAAATAACTTATTGTGGGCCAATGAGGAGGTGCCACGTCACCCTATTCCCATGCAAGGTGCCTCGCTGGTTTTGGAAACATGAAGAAAAGACGACTCTGCCCATGGTAAGTTAAACGCCATCTTCAACCCGCGGAGGGCAGAATGGTCAAACGCCACCTGCTCCATCTTCTTCCTCCCGACGCCCTAGTTGCGTCAACCTACAGCGCGACACAGGTCCGCCCTTCGCTTCACAGGGCTCATAGGTGGCCGCCCCAGCTCTGCTGCTCCCCGGCGCCCTCGAGGCATCTTCTAAACGGGGCCAAGGCGGCCGGAAGCAAGCCCTAATAGGTCTGCAACTACAACCAGCCAACGGCCATTCTACTGGTGTTGCGTCGGCGTAGATGGTAGTTTCTGCCTCCCTCCGGTGTCGTGGGTGGATCCTGCAACCATCAACCCTCCGTCTACAGCCTCTCGTCACTCTAGGGGTTGATTTCTTCCCTTGGTTAGGGTTTGAATGATTACATGGCTGGAGAAGAGTGGGAGACCAGGAAACCCAAGTCTGTGGATCTGTTCCCTTTATAGGGATAGGTAGTAGTATCCTAGCATGCCTACCCATGAGGAGAGCAAGTCACATAGTCTATAGGAACCCTCCTTTCCTTATTTACAAAGAAATCATCTCTTTTCTAATTATTTCCTTAATAATTCATATCCCTTAACCATTAGGAAAACCGAATTTTATCTCCTTGATATATCTTTATGCTTTAGATCTTAAGATTTTGGAAATAACTTCTTTTATCCTCTTAGTACTTGTCATTTATTCTAAAAGGCACGAAATTCTATTTTCCTTTAGTAGGAAATACTTTCTTTTTAGCAATGCCACCAAAATTCATCAATAATGTATTACATTATTCTCTTATTTTCTTTTGTAGGTATTTTCTTTTTCCTCTTTTTTCATTGGGACTCCTTGGATCCCAAGAAACTCTAATAATTTGAAATTCCTTTTTAAAGAATACTCATCATTCCTTAAATGCATCAATATGCATTATTTCACATTATCTTGTTTATTTCTCATTAAAATATCTCTTTTTGAGGTTTTCTCTTTATTTCTCTTTTATTTTCCTCATTGGTATTTCTTTCAACATTAGGAATCCTTGGGATACGAAATTCCACCAAGGATTACTCAATTATACCTCTTGTCACTTATTTTCCACATTTCATCACTGTTTTCAATTTCTTTCTTAATAAAGAAATACTTAATTGATCTTTTCTTTTCTTATTTCTTTCTTTTTGCAACTTTGGACTCCTTGGAACCCAAGGAACCCATGTGGCACGAAATCCACTTTTGGATTAAGTTCTTTTGCCTTCTATAGGTTTCCACACTTTTCTTTTCTCAAGAACTCCAATATTCATTTACTAATTGAAATTCCTTATTATTGGGCCAAATAACCAATAAAGCCCACAAAACAATCATCAAGGCTATTGTAAACGAAATTCATGCATTCAATCAAGAGACATCATTATTTGTTCATTTGACTTTATTATGAGAAATCATATTTCTCACCACATGAACCCAAAACTCAGGGTTGTAACACAAGTGCTTCTTGTGGTGGCCGCAACCTGGTTGTATGAGTGGTCGGGGTGTCTGCATGACATGTGGTTGAGTGGTATACTTGATCACCCAGTTGATGTACTTCCATGAGAAATGTGCAAGCCATGCAGAGTGTTGTTTGGATAATATCTAATCACTCCTAATCATGTTCCTCAACCCTGAGATGTTCCTAAAATGTAGGAGATGCTATACATAGGGTTTAGTACTTGTATCTACCTACAATCCCTAACCGGATAAAGCTTGACACCCTAACCCTAATGCTGAATTATGTGTTTGCTTTCTCTCTTATGAGATGTTCATCATGTAAAATGCTTTTTCACTCTTATTTATAAGCCCTAACCTTGTAGGTGATATGTATGACATGGCTTATGTATTCTATGGTGATGGTTATGTGATACACGGTGGTGCTTATGCACACTAATGAGACAAAATGTGATGATGAACATACAGGGCTTAATGTGATGGGTCCTATGACCTAGTGATGGCTTGATGCCTATTGAGAGGTGATGTATTCAAGTGATGTGATTAAGGGATTAAGATCCCATGGTGATATGTGACATTTGTGATTGCCTTATGTATGGAAAAACTTTGAGTACCATGTGGTGGTTGTGTGACAAGATCACACCTTGTATGTTTTATATCCTCTAGAGTTGCAACACAACCTTATTCTTGTAGAGTTTGTTTTAGCTTTATACGTTGTAACTAGATAGATGCAAAAAGTCACCCAATTGGATAACTAATCAAGTGAAACCTAATCATGTAGTTTCCCATGTGCCATAGATCCAATTCGTGTCACCTTTATTTGCTAGATTAGTGAAATGAGTATAAATCGGAGTGCATATCTTTTAATATGTGGGGTGCAAGTTGATTATCTCCTTGCATCCTTAATTATAGGTTTTGTGAGACGGTCATGTGTGAGCCAATTTCCTTGTGATATGGATGGCCTTGATTGAGCCACTCCTTATTCTTAAGAATGGCCATGTGTGAGCCTATTCTTCTAGTGTCATTACTTGTACCAAGGTGGGCTAGGTGTTTATGTTTATGGATGGCCATGCGTTAGCCGATCCTTGTGCTGACTATATGTCACTCTTTTGTAGTTGATTGATATGTCTCTGTGGTGTTCTCTTGAGTTGACCAAAAGGTGTTGGAGACGTCATAGATTCTGACTCTTCAATAGACCTTATATGGCACTGATATCGACTTAGTAGTGGTCAGTTGGTTTTGATAGGTACGACTCAAATCCTCATGGCATAATAAAAGACATAACCCAGTCGTGTAGTATATATTTATATGCTTAGGTGACATACGTCTCACATTGGTTGAGCCTTTACCTTATTTTTTTACTAATTTCTTGAATTATAAGATGGTAAGAGAAGTCAAATGTTATACATGTTCTTCATATTCCTTTTTAAAATATAGCTTGATCTACTATTCAGTGGTGGCTTCCTAATCTTGTTTAATTTTTTTTACCGGTTACATACATATCATTTAGCTAAATCTGCTCATCTTGCTAGTATGTTGTTTTACTTGTTTAGTTTATCTGTGCTTTAATAGCGTTGGCAGAGAGTTATATCTCTTGTTGGGACATTTGGTCTCGTCTCATGGGTTTCCACATCTTTTAGGTGATTGTTCACGAAGAGGTAGAGGTTGTGTAGATGAGGAAGAGCAGTACTAAGAGCAGTAGTTGATAAGGTTGGATGTGCTGCTAGTCTTTTGGTGTTAGAGTCCTGGAGTCATCCATGTACACTTAGGTCCTTCGGGTGTTTTTGAGATGTTTTGTGGTGATGTGATCGATACAAGGTTTTAGCTTGTGTGCCATGGTTGTATGTTTATGATAGTTGTGCTTATATATATATATATATATATATATATATATATATATATATATATATATATATATATATATATATATATATATATATATATATATATATATATATATATATATATATATATAATATACATATATATTCATATATATATATATATATGTGTGTGTGTGTGTGGAACCAGCATCTCATTGAATAGGTCAATGATAGGAACGTGACCCATAGTGTTGTAAGCACCATGTGACATGTTATATGTTGCATGTGGCAGGCTTTGTAGACTCATATGTAATAAGTTTTGGCTTTTCGTGTTATAATAGAATCGGTTTTGATTACCTGTGTTTTCTAGTAATTTGCTTGCTTAGTATTGTTTCTGCTTTGGCTCTGAGTAAATCTCACTTTATGGCATGATGGGGCATCACAAGGATGATCACCAATAAGACCAAGTCGGGATAGGATGGTCATTATGAGGCCAAGTCAGGATAGGATGGCCATTGTGAGGCCTAGCCAGGAAAGGAAGGCCATAACAAACTAAGAATAGGAACATGAGGTTATGAAATGTCCACTGTAGGGACAAAACCCTAGTGAAAGGGTACCCCACAATGAGTACTCCAGTGAGGGAGTGTATCACAAAGATTAAGTTGAGAAGTTAGAAAGAAAATACATGTTCAATTTTGTAACCATAATTGTTGTTATGGCTTATTATATTGTTACACCTACCTGTAAATATTTTGATTCCCCCACATGCCAGTATAACTTGTTATACTGACCGTGTTTTTGTTTCATGGTGTTATAGGTTAATATTATATTAATCTGCAAAATAGACATCTAAAGAAGAAGGCACCAAAAGGAAAGATGTTTAAAACTACCTAGAGGATTTAGATAGATAGAATTTATTTCATGCTGCAAACTTTAGTTTTCCCTTTCATGTAACTCCTTAGTGGAGATTTTATCTTTCATCTTGTTACAAAACTCTTTTCCATTAAATGAAACTTTTAATTATTTATGGTTAATTGTTAAACCTTGATCTTCTAAATATGATAATGGCCCTT
The DNA here is from genome assembly GCA_963693085.1 of Alisma plantago-aquatica. Taxonomy (NCBI): domain Eukaryota; kingdom Viridiplantae; phylum Streptophyta; class Magnoliopsida; order Alismatales; family Alismataceae; genus Alisma; species Alisma plantago-aquatica. The sequence continues at coordinate 293,687,633 of OY856410.1, forward strand.
GCCCTCTCAGTCCACCTTAGTTTGGAATAACAAAGGGAGTGGTCGTTACATTTGGTATTAGAGCCTATTTTACCATTTAACCTTTAATAATACTGAATTTTAAGAGTTTTGTAGAGCCAAAGGGAATTATTAGGGCATTGTCTAAAGATAATGGTGTCTAGAAGGGACCATGACCAGGGGGCTAGCAAAACTTTCATCCACACTGGTGGTCGGCTTACGAGGACTCCTGGACCTGTGCATCATACCTTGCCAAAGTTGGGGGATTTTACTCAAAATAAAATATCACCAGAATTTCTTCTCATCTAATTTCATCCATTATCTACCCCTTGATTCACTCACTAAAATCCTAGGGATCTGGTAATTGCTTCCTCTACCCTTCTGAGTTTGGGGTTATGAAGGATTAGGGTTTTGATATTGGGGCTTAAGGCATCCTCCACCAAATAATAAAAATGCATGTAAATAAGATGTCATGGACATAAATTTATGATGGTTTAAATGCCCTAAATATGAAACTGAGATTAATAAAGTTATTTATGTGAACCAACATGGCCCGCACCAAGACCACTGCCATCCTTGATGAGACACCTTGAGATCACCCTAACAGAAAGATCCTATGTAGTAGGAGGAGGTCCCTAGAGAAGAAGACGAATGAAGGCTATGGAGGAGGAGTCCTCCAAGAAGCAGAAGAGGTTAGAGGAGGCCTCTGCTGAGGAAGGCTCCAAGCCCAAGCCCAAGTCCATCCCCTTTGACATCCTGAACCCAAAAGATGACCCTAAGGGTGAAGCTATGGTGAAAGATAATCCAAGGATGACCATGTCCATGTTGTTGGCTTCAAACTGATAGTCGGGCAAGTGGTTGTGCATACCCCTGATGCACTCTGGCTTGAGAAATTTAAGAAGTTCACCTAGGCCATTAGTGCTCTAGTACTCAAAGATGTTGCCAGAGATGAGAATGGTGAACCCCTTCACGTCTGCCTTGTCCTGGAGCCACCGTCCTTGACTTCGTCAAGTTGAATATAGAGAAGTTTTGGGTGAAGACAAAACTGAGGTGGTTCACAAGGTGGATGCCTAGCTTCTGGCCATAGAAGATGATTTCCACATCATAGAGATGCAACTGAACAAAAAGGTCCTCTTTGTTGCCCACCTACTTGAAGGAGCATCAAAGATATGGTGGGAAAATCATATCATGGGTCAAGACCTGAATGAGGAACAATGGACTGGATGGACTTTTGTACCATCTTCTTTGGAAGATTTATTCCTAGATCTGCCAAGAAGGAGAAGGAAAATTAGTTCATTCTCCTTTATGAGGGTAACATGTCAGCGGCGGACTATGCTTGAAAGTTACGCCTCCTAAAAGGTTTTGGCTATATGATGACCAAAGAATGGCGAGTGGAACAGTTTGTGGAGTGGAAGCACCCTCATATAAAACCTCACGTGATGGTGAGAAAACCCCCAAACTTCACTAAGGCCCTCAACTTTGCCCTAGAGATGGAGAAGGTGGTTGTTCCTGCACAGACCTAAAGGATATTTAGGGTTCACTAAAGGAACTTCTACCCCAAGGAATGACAAAAGAATAGGCCAAGGTCATAAAATTGGTAAGGGGAGAAATGAAGGAAAAGGGAAGCCTCGTTATGAGGATTGTGACCACATCTATCACACATGTGGGAGGAAGCATCCTGGGAAGTGCCGCTCCACGAAGTAGGTCTATTTTTGTTGTCAGTAGGAGGCACATCTCATACCAAATTTCCCTCTCCCCAATCCTCAAATTCCAGGCCCAATAGCGGCCCAACCTGTACTTATAGAACCCCAGGGAGTGGCCCCACCTATGGGAGAGTGGAGACAAGCCCAAGTTTTCTCTGTTGATAATGAAGAGGCTCATGCTAATGTGAACCGATGCATAGAAGGTAACCATCCCTAGAACTCTATTTTCTATCCTTTACCATGATGTGCATAATAGTTTGTTGTTATAGAAACAATGTATCCATGTTGGACATAATGGGCCATTATGTTAAAGCCTTGTTTGACTCTGAATCTACTAATACTATCATCTTGATAATTCTCATGACTATGCTCTGTGTGGACTTCAAGGACATAGGATATGTCCTAGAAGTCACTACCCCTAGTGGTTGGATTTTCTCATCCCTCCTTAAGACACTGTTCATACCTATTAAATATATGAACAATGAACTCGCTAATCATTTTATCTTGCTTGATATTAATGATTTTGATGTCATTATAGGAATGGATTGGATTTATAACTATAATGAAAAAATAGAGTGTAGGTAAAAGAAAATAAGAATAGAGAGACCAGGTCAAGCACCCTTTACCAATAGAAGTAGGAAGGATGCTACCACCAACCTGTATGAGTGAAAGCAGAATGAATGGTAGCTAAAGGTTGTCTCGCATTCCTATTTGTATTTATCGAGTTAGAACCAAAGGTGCGGCCCTTAGAGGAAATAGAGGTAGTCAGGGAGCATGTTGATGTATTCTCGTATGATTTTCTAGGCATACCTCTGGAAAGAGAAGTGGACTTCTCGATAGAGATAGCTCCAGGGACAAATATGATTTCTAGGGCACCTTATAGGATGGTTCCCTCTAAGTTGCTTGAGTTGAAGAAGCAAATATAGGAACTATTAGACAAGGGCTTCATCCAACCTAACACTTCCCCATGGTGGGCACCATTCCTCTTTGTCAAGAAAATGGATGGATCATTGTGCATGTGCATTGACTAAAGAATGATAAAGCATGCTACTGTTAAGAACAAGTATCATCTACCCTGCTTAGATGATTTATTTGACCATATCAAAACTGCACGAGTTTTTTTTCAAGATCAACCTGAGATTCGATTACCACCAGTTGCGAGTAAAGAGTGAGGATATTGGCTTTTGAACCTGCTATGGACACTATGAGTTTTTGGTTGTTCCTTTTGGGTTGTCCAATGCTCCAAGTATGTTTATGAACCTCATGAATAGTGTGTTCTATCCTTTCCTTGATACCTTTGTCATAGTGTTAATAGATGATATACTGGTTTACTATGATGACCTAGAACAACACTGTGAGCACCTATCTAAGGTCCTTGATATGTTGAAAAAGTAGAAGAAATATAAGAAAATTCTTGATGTGTGACTTTTGGATAGACCGAGTAATGTTCCTCAGGAACATCATATCTAGAGGAATCATTTCGGTGGACCCTACCAAGATAGAAGCCATTTGAGAATGAACAGCCCTAAAGAAAGCATCTGAGATTCGTAGGCTCCTTGGATTGATCGGGTATTATCGACGATTCATTAAGGATTTCTCAGAGACTGCTCTACCCTTGACGAAGCTCACTTGGAAGGATGAGAAGCTCATTTGGTCTGAATTGTGTGAAAAACAGTTCTAAGAGTTGAAAGAAAAGCTTACCTCTGCCCTAGTCTTGACCATGCCCTTGGGTAATGAAGGTTTTATCATCTTCACTGACACATTGAAAATGGGCTTAGGATGCATGCTAGAAAAAAACAAGCATGTAGTAGCCTTTGCTTCCAGACAAATCAAACTGAATGAGTTGAATTATCCGACCCACGATCTGGAACTTGCAGCTATTGTCTATGCCTTGAAGATTTGGCAACATTATGTGTATGTGGATACCTTTGACATCCTCACCAACCATAAGAGCCTGAAGTACGTGTTGATTCATAAGGACCTGAACTCACAAAAAAATGTTGGGTGGAGTACCTAAAGGTTTTTGACTTCACCATAGCCTACCATCCTGGTAAGACCAATGTGGTTGCCAATGCCCTTAGTAGGAAACATCTTAGTTGTGCATATGGTTTAATTAACTAGTAGAAGAGACTAGAAGACTTTGCCCGATGGGCACTACAACCATTGACAAATAGGACTCGTCTTTCTAATATCTAGATCAAGCATGACCTATTGACGAAACTTGTAGCAGCCCAGTTAGCTATCCCAAAGTTAGAAAAGATGAAGGGTTTGATGACAAAGCCTCAAACACGCCTGTCAATGCGTGTGGATGGTGGAATCCAATATAACAGTCATATTTGGGTTCCTAAGGATTCACCTTTGAAGACTCACATCTTGCAAGAGGCTCATGGATCAAAGTATATGGTACACCTTGGCACCACAAAGATGTGTAAGGACCTACAGAGGTACTTTTGGTGTCCAGGAATGAAGTGAGACATAGCTTTGTATGTGGCTATTTGTCTCGTGTGCCAAATGGTGAAGGTTATGCACCAACAACCCGGTGGGTTATTACAATTTATTGAGATTCTTGAGTGGAAATGGGACCATATCACCATGGATTTTATGGTGGATCTTCCCCAGATAAGAAAAGGTCATGATGGAATATGGGTTGTGGTGGACCATCTAACAAAGTCAGCCAACTTCCTTGCCTTGAAAATCACTACCAAGGTGTCAAGATTACTTGAGATATACATTAGAGAGATAGTTCATTTTCATGGTGTTCTCAGTTCCATTATATCTGATCGTGACCCTAAGTTCACTTCAAAGTTATGGAAACAAGTTCAAGAGGAACTCGATATGAGGTTGAAATTTAGCACAACCTATCACCCCCAGACTAATGGATAGTTAGAAAGGATGATACATACCTTAGAATATCTATTGAGAGCATGTGTTCTTGATTGGGGTGGATCGTGGGAAAATACCTATTTTTAGCTGAGTTTGCCTATAATAATAGTTACCAAACCAGTACTAATATACCTCTGTATGAATCTCTTATGGGAGGTCATTTCGGTCAATGCTTCATTGGGATGATGTTGGTGAAAGGACCTTGCTGAGGTTAGAAGATCTATAGTAGTATACCAAGAAGGTCACTTTGATCAAGCAGAAGCTGAAGAGAGTCCAAGATCAATAGAATTCATATGTTGATGCAAAGCGGATAGATTTTCACTATACCGAAGGTGACCATATGTTTTTGGAAATCTGATCCCTCTGAGCTATAGCTAAAAATAGAGGAAAGTTGAGTCCCCAATACATGGGTTTGTTTGAGATTTTGGAACGGATTGATGAGGTCGCTTATCTTTTACCTTTACTACCACAATATAGTATGATGCATGATGTATTCCATGTGCCCAATCTAAAGAGATATGTGAAGGATCCTACCCATGGGTTGAACATTGAGCCTATTAAACTCTAAGGGAGGTTGACATACCCTGAGTCACCTATGAGAATATTCGATACCAAGGTAAAAGAGCTCATGAATAAAAATATAGAGATGGTAAAGGTTCTTTGGAAACACCATGGAGAGGATGAAGCCACATGGGAGCTAAAGACTGACATGGAAAAATCTCATCCTGGTCTTTTTGTATGATTAGCAGAATTTTGAGGAAAAAATTCCTATAAGAGAAAAAGGATGTTTTAACCTAGTTTTTCAGATGTATTTCCATATTTGAAATGCAAGTATTTGAATAACAAGACAATATTAGAAACTTGGTGTGTTTTATTTTTAAAGTATTGGTTTAAAGTGTAATTTCTCCCTTGCAATAGTTTTTGTGGTTTTTACTGATTTAATAGTCCAATAATAGATATGGGAAAAGAAAGAGAGAAAATCCAATAATAAAGTGAATTACCAAAAGTAGTAGATAATTGGTATTCTACATAATAGGATTATGTGGAATTTTCTAGAAAAGTGGTGTTGAAGGAAACTAATAGTTTGGTTTCATTTCCACATTGTTTTTAATGAGAAAAGTAAAAAAATAAGAAATATGGGAAAGTAGGGAAGAGAAAAGAATTAATTTGATGCCTTAAATATATCATACGAAGGGGGATACTTGGAGACAAATAAAGGTATCTTTAACTTAGGTATATTGGTCTCCAATCTCGATCACACCTAGATTAAAGTATTTAAGACTTTCCTTCAAATTTTGGAATTCAAAGGATTACAAGAGAGAGAGATATGGAATTTATTAGTTTGACTAAAGTGAAGAGGTTTATGAGAAATATATGTTAAATGTCATGATTTATTAAAGGAAAATAATAATAACCCAACCCTTTATTCATGTGTGTGGCATGAAAGTCATTGTATATGAGATCCAACGGTGGTTGTGTTGTCATCTACCTCGAATAGGAAAAGTAAGTAGTGACTATATTTTGATAAATTTCCAGATCGATTCCCTCTCAACCCAATACATGTGTGAATCTGGAAATCTCTTCAGTAGATTCATCGAAGGAAACTTCACCTATCTATCCTAAGTTTTGTCCAATTTGGAAGGAAATTAAGGTTTTGCCCAATTCGCAGACTTGAGGGTAACCCTGCCGCCATACCCAAGTGTATATATAGGCCTATGACCCTCCTACAAAATCACAAATTGGCTCACAAGATTGCACTTGACTCCCCAACTCTCTCTCTCTCTCTCTGTCTCTAATTCTTCTTCTAGTCTCATCCTTCACACCCTAGTCCTCCTTATACCTTATGGAAACTACCTTCTCTTCATCCTATCTACTCCAGCCATTTTGTGGGTAATTGAAGCCTTTGCTAAGTTTGTTGGGGCTTGACAAAGACTTGGGTACTCTCAGTCATTATTGTGAAGGCTTGGATCATAGAGTCAACCCTCCAGTTGACTTTCTCAGTCTGCCTGTGAGCAAGCAAGAGGAAGAAGATGATAAGGAGTGAAAAGACTCCCTTTCCCGGACCCCTCTTCTTTCCAAGTAAGGACTCTTTGGTCCTTTTCCTCTCTTTTGCCCTGACTAAGAAAGAGCCCATGCAAGTGTGGACCACCAAGCTGGAGTGAGCCCATTGGCTCGGCCTAGCCTAGTTGGAAAGGTCAGGACCTGTGTTCACTGCCTAGGTGGTGGCTTGTGATTGGACAAAATCAATTAATCTTGTAAAAATCGTAGTAATTCCTAAGAAGGTTCAATGATGATAATTTATATACAAAAATTGATCCAAAAAATGCAAGGATTCCAATAAAAATAGTTTCAAGCCCTAGATCTACATTGAATTCCAAAAGTGCCTAAAGTTGTTAACTTTAATGTATTTAAAACACGAAAACCCTAATTTTTTGGCTTTTATGATCATAATATGTTTAAATGACTTTAATGGATAAAGTTGAGTATTTTTGTATAGAAAAGACATCTTTGACTTAATTTGAGATTAATAATGCATATAACATCTAAATTAGGGTTTATGAATGAAAAAGGCATTAAAAGTGGTAATTAGGTTTTGAAAACCCAAAATCCTAATGAAACCCTAATTTGACCCCGAAACCCTAACTTGGAACCAAAGTCAATCTTAATGATAGATTTTGAATAAAATAGTAATACTTGGGTGCTATGCATTAATTTTAGGGTGATTTCTTGCTGAATCTCAACTGCACTTATTGCTTGGACTTTGAGTTACTTTTGAGAAAGGTATGTGGCTATGCTTATGACTACTCGCCTTAACCAACTTCCATGCTTTCTCAGAGTTTTCTGGATTGGATTGCAATTAAATGCTTGCATGTTTATCTAATTTCTTCAATCTATAAAGTCACTATGGATATCATATTATATAAGTATAACTTGCTCAACTATATATGATGGATTTAGTTGATACATGTGGGATGTATTAAATGTCATTATGATGATGGGTGATCAAACTAGGATAGGATGATCACCAATAAGACCAAATCGGTTTAGGATGGTCATTATGAGGTCAAGTCGGGATAGAATGGCCATTGTGAGGCCTAGTCAGGAAAGGAAGGTCATAACAAACTGAGCCCAGGAATGGGAGGTTATGAAAAATTCACTAAAGGGACAAAACCCTATTGAGAGGGTACCCCCACAATGAGTACTCCAGTGAGGGAGTGTACCATAGAGATTAAGTTGAGAAGTTACAAAGAAAATGCATGTTCAATTTTGTAAACATAATTTTTTCTATGGTTTATTATATTGTTACACTTACGTGTCAATATTTTGATTCCCCCACATACCAGTGTAACTTTTTATACTGGTCGTATTTTTGTTTCATGGTGTTTTAGGTTAATCTGGTAGTAATCTATAAAATAGACATTTAGAGAAGAAGGAACCAAAAGGAAAGATGTTTAAAACTACCTAGAGGATTTAGATTGAAAAAATTTATTTCATGCTGCAAACTTTAGTTTTCCCTTTCATGTAACTCCTTAGTGGAGAGTTTATCTTTCTTCTTGTTATCAAACTCTTCTCCATTAAATGAAATTTATAATTATTTTTGGTTAATTATTAAACCTCAATCCTGTAAATATGATAATGACCCTTTTCGTTTCGGTCCACCTTAATTAAGGATAACATGAGGAGGGGTCATTATAGTGAGTCATATTATGCTCAAGCGATGCATGGATTTGAATAAATGTCATATTTTGCTTAATTGACTAAAGTTGAGTGCATAATTAGACTTTAAAATGAATTTTCGAATGGGATGCCCTCAAATATTATCATCTTCGATTCAATCTTTAAATATAAGAAAAGAGTGGATTTGTGAACCAAAGGTAAAATATTCATCTCAACTGGAGTTACAATTTGAAAAATATACCTTTTTTCAAGATAAAGCCTAGACATCAATTTTATTTCACTTTCTAGCTCTTATCTGCATCACATATTCATTTTCCTCTCCCCCAGCCAATGAGGGGCCTTAGATCGGGATCTCATAGAGAGGGGCCCAATCCAAGGACGCCCCTAATGTCTCCTACCTCCATACATGGCGGGAATGGAACGGGTAGAGGAGCAGGTGAGATCTGCCACCTCTGGAGCCACTGCATCTATTCTCCCCCCCCCTATCCCTCTTTCTTTTTTAGGTTCATTCCACCCAAGTTTGACCCCATTGCATTCATGTTCAAGGGAGTTCCAAGCTTCTCCTTCCTTCCTCTCTCACTCCGACGAGGATGGGTGTAGAAAAGCTTACATCTAGACCCAAAACAACCATGAAGATGTGCCTACACCTATGAAGCTTTACCTCTGCCTTCTTGCACCTTTCCCTAGCCATTATGAGCCCTCTTTTTCCCTTGTTTCCCCCCATCAGAAATGCACCTTCTGTGCAGTAGCCTGGTCTAATTTGCGATATCACCTCCCCAATCCCTCCTCGGGCCAAATTGAGGGCAACCCAGACCTCGTAGGGCCTTAGGGACCACTATCGGTAGGTTACCTTGCACCCTTTCTCCCTCATGCTCCCCCTTTCTTCTCCAACGAGGGCACCATTGTGGTATGGTGCCTTGGGCTTACACAAAGGTAGATCATAGTGTGTGGGATACACCTCACTAATCAAGATGACTTAGCCGATAACTGGACCAAGCTGTCAATTGGCTAGGCTTCTAGTACCCAAACATGCCAATAGAAAGCCCAATCACTGCATCGAGGCCCATGGTGCTTAAAAGGCGGGTTGCAAACTCACAGTGAAGGGTAGGGAGCATGTGGCTTAATCACGTCCATGATCTTTTATTTCAACCATCCCAACTGATCTCAATACGGTGAATCTTACAAAATTCAAAGAAAATCAATCCCTTGTCCAAAAACAACATATACTATTCAGCAAAATGAGATCCATCCAACTAAAATGTTTCCATGGTCTGATCTTGTTTGTATTTGTTCTAATTTTTTCTAACTTACTCTCTTTTTATCCTTTTGATATAAATATTTTATCCATAATGCTAAATCATGATGTACAACTCTGATTTATAAGATATGATGTATGATGAGCTCTTTTTATACCTTGATCTCTATAATATTCTAACATGTGGTCTTATGACTGCACTGTTTCTTAAAAACCCTTTATGCTAAGGTATTTAATCTTATGCTTATTCGTGGCCTAATGATGCTCAAATGTATATGAAGAAATCACAGCAGTAACTTTGTTATCTATTGAATCATTAAATCAAACTTTACCACTCTTTTGTACCTAAATATGAGCATATGACCTATGTAATGAAATAGGTGAGTTCTATGTACTCTTTGATGATGAACCTTAGACCTTATGCAAAATCTTGATCTAATGTTACTCAAAATGTTTATGTGGACTCGAAATTAGTACTATTACATGTCTTGTATCGCTAATTGTTATGTGGACCTTCTTGGTGTCCAATGGGACTTCTTGACCTAATCTCGACTTGAAATGTGACCTAAGGCACGTGTTGATAACTAGTTATCTATAACTAAATCTCTAATATTGTATGAACCTTGATGTAATGATGATCTATGCTACATTATGACCTCAAATCAGTAAACGGGTGGTATTTATGCCACTAAATCAAACTTGGATCTCTTCTATGCTCTAATGATGACTAGCTTGCATGATAATGACTCAAATGAGTAGTTTGACTATGTTAATGCTTATGTTTCCTAATCCTACTCAAACCTCATGTATGCTCTATTAAGATCATGCAATTCTAATATTTTGACCTCTAATCTCAATTATTATGTGTCACTCTAAGTACTAAATGAATCCATGATGGGTATGATGTAACTTGATAACAACATTGCACTATCTAGTTGAGACATTAGTATCAATATTAAAGATAATTATATTTAGAATTGGGTGACACATCCAACTACCATGATATGACTAGGATGATCTATATCTTATTGATGTTAATCAAGTTATATCGATTTGAAATGTCAGGTATGACCTAATTCCTAAGATCTAGCAAGTTGCTAATATGGTTTTCTAGTCAATAGATAATCTTGTGATATAATCAAGGTATGATTTATCCTCCTATTGGCCAGACTAGTGGTATTGAACTTGCTTGTATGTATGGGATTAAGAGAGAAAGATTTCTCCCCCCTCTTCCATGCCCATGGCGGAGGCCAAATGCCTGGGAGGGTGGTAAATCAAGGCAGCAACTGGGATTTAAACCCGAGTCCCTTTGTTAGGGGACACCGTGCTTGACCACTTGAGCCACTCCTTGTCGGCTTTATATGTGTATGTGTGTATGTATGTATGTATGTATATATGTATGTATGTATGTATGTATGTATGTATGTATGTATGTATGTATGTATGTATGTATGTATGTATGTATGATTATACTGCTTGGCTTTATATATTTGTTTGAGATACTTGTTCCTTATGAATGGTACGTTTGTTTTGCTTGAAATTTGTTGAAAAATCCTTAAACATAATTGAACTTATTCATTGTATAAATTGTGTGCACATGTTGGTATTCTCGGAGTAAGGGTGCAAGTCATGTTGAAATAGGGTTATCTCGTTGACTTTGGTCTTGAGGTCCCACACATAGAAACATGGTGACATTTAGGCTTTGATCCTCATATGCGCCTTACGAACCCTTCCTAGGGAAGTTGGTCAATGGCCATGAAATTTTGTTATGTATAATGGGAATGCACCTAAAAGACACTTGTATGTTAAAGTATTTAATGTTGTTGCTTTCTTTATTTCTATTGCTTCAAGTTTTTCCAAATATATGTTTTCTTAAACCTATGAGTTTATGTATTTTGTAGAGTACTCAACACAGTTGTGTTGATGTGTACCCATTTTATGATTCTAGGTAAAATATACACTAGGACTTTCATACTATGATCATTTCTTCTGCTCTTATGTGATAATATGTTGCTCTTACTCTGACGATATCAAATGACATCCCAACAAAATATTTATGGGTTGGCATATGGGACTAAGATTTTGTGTCAGGTAAGTTTCCATTTATACCATGTAGTCTCTTGTCATGTTCTTTTTTTGTGGTTTTATTCATGCATATGTTATGTGATCTATTCTAGGTACGGACATCCAGGCCACTTGCCTTTGTCTATGTAGCCATTAGGAGTATGGATTTAGGGTAATAAATAGTTCTATGGTGATAATCATCCTTACTCATCACTCATATCACACTTGAGACTAGTTCTCGATCATCATCCATGATAGCTCCTTTCATGAGTACCAACCTTTCATTCCTTTTTGTGACATTGAGATTTTATAATTCTTTGAATCCAACCTCATCTAGGGTTTTGATGATTACTAGGTTTAGTAATCAAGTATACTCAAGTTATGAACTTCTTAGACAATACATTGTGCCTATATTTCAAGAAGATCTGTAACACTAATAAGTCATATGTTTGTAAATTTGTACTTTTTTATTCCCTTATCTTTCACTTGTTTATGTGAGAGTATACTAGAGGTGCTTCAAGGTATGAAACTGACAACTAGCTATTGGGAAAGGAATCAATGAGCCCTCAAATTGTGATCTTTGAGTCCATGTACAAAATATTAGTGGTTCCCTCCCATCTTCCACTAGATAAGGAGGAGGTCATACTCTCTTGGGTTCGCTATCAAAAGAAAACAAGATGGTGACCTCCTGAGACAAGGATCAAATGAGTTTTTCTTATTCAAGTTCATGATTAATTATTTGTATTGTGATTGCTTGACTTGAATAAACTGATTCTCGATGGTTGCAAATGAAAACCTAGGGAGCACAAGGCTTTTCTATGTGAACCATTATACAGTAGTGTTTCCACTGACATTGTTTTCCCTCTTCCTTTCCATTCTTGATTAGTTTTATCAAGAAATTTACAATGAAGGTATATATATTTTGATTTTTATTATTGTCTAAGTGACTCTATATTCCCCCTATCTACAATGTTATTTCAAAAGTATGACATCTTAGCCCTAATATCCATCTTGTGTCCCAATTTATCTAAAGTGGGAACTCCCACATAAATGTGGGATTTCACTCATAAACCTAATAGTAATGAGTTAAGAATTATCATTGTTCTATAGCTAGAGGTAACCCTATGTTCTTATGCCACTTGAGTTATAAATTTCACAAAATAATGAATAACTATGCACTAATTTACTAACTCTGGTGAGATATGGGATATTTTGGATAAGAGGGTTTATGGTAAAGAAATAAGGGAAAAGGTGCATTAAATTGAGTAAGTGTAAAAATTATGTAGATATAATTTCAATGGATTAAACTTAATATGAAATATGATACTTATACAAATAGGGTAGGATAACATAGTTGAGTATTAACACAACTTACCAAGAGAAATAAATTATTATGACCTAAGGTATAATAGTAGTTAAAAATTAGTAAATGTAACATTTAATGAGTATAACAAAGAAGATAAGAATGTTGAATGGATGGGTCTAAAACTCAACCTAACTTCAATATTTGAGTTCATGTATTGGTAATAATAAATACTCCTCAATCATGAATGAATCAATATTACTGGTTGAATATACCCAAATACGATAAAGAGAGTTAAGATTCAAAAGTGTTTAGTGGTATGTACCGGTTATGTGTGTTAAAGTCGGAATAGGGTAAATTACTTTATTACACTATGAATACCCAATCTAAGTTAGAACTCAATTAATTAGGAATTCCTCATCTTTTTGTAAAGTTCTTGATAGAAAATAAAACATTCATGTCGCCTTTAGAGTCTTATTCTTTTGACTGACAATCTTTGTAGATAAGTATAAGATGAACTTAAATCACGCCTATATGTTGAATTATAGAAGTTTATTCTTAGTTCAGTAAATTAGCACGTAACATATATGATATTCAATCTTCAAAATGTGTTCTATGATCGGTACACGAAATTTTTTTATAAGTGGCAATAAAGTTGAAAATGAATAAACTATTGCATAGTAAACATAATTTGGGTATGATGAGAATTAAATGTGGTTTTTAAGCATAGTTTTCTAGTATATTCAATTTAGTATGAATGTTCAATACAAATGTGGGAATTCAGATGTATAATGAGGGATGGTGAAGTATGACATTTATGGTAGCAAATACTTATGTGAAATCCTACCTAGGGAAAACTCTTGAGTATGAAATCTTATTTGGGAAAAATGGCCCCATGATGATGATTCATGTAGCATGATATGAGAATGAGATGGAAATCCATATGTTAACCTCTAGGGTTGAATGTGCATAGTTAATATCATTATGATATTGATGTATTGCATTTTGCATGCATGTTGCTAAATGGTAAACCATATAAAGAGAAAATTAGTAATATGGTCAACATAACCAACAAAATGTGTGTAGCACAACTATGATCTTGTAAAACGAGTGATGTGAAAGAATTACATATTGAGATCCAAATTCATAGCAGAGCTAATGCCATCAGCATGGTGAATCTTCATTATTAAAAATTTATTTGTACCTAACAGAATTCGGCTGATTCATTCCTAGATCTGCTTGATATAATATTATAGTTATCTTGTTTCAGAGAAGTTAAATTGGTTCTACTTATAGCAACCAACTAGGAAATGAAATAGATCCTAGAATCATTATTTTGAGCCCAAGAATCAGTTAGGATATATGTGTAGGAGTTTGTAGAACCTTACTTGGGAGGAGACAGACATGGCTTCACTGTCTATTTTTAGTTGAGTGTGTGACCTCATGTAGTGAGTGGCGGCACACGATCCTATTTCCATTGTTGTGTTGTTTTACTCTAGAAAGTGTGACGTTGAATAACACTTGCCCAAGTCACTTGACTTGGGATGTTTGAAGTTCAACACCATTTACTTATTATTTTCAATGAGATGATTGGTGTCCAACATTCACCTTTGTTGTTGCTTTGCTGGACCTCATCATGTGTACCCACGTTAGGTAGTCGAGAGAACTTTTTAGGTCGTACGTCGTTGTACCCCTTTATGGTAGATGTGGCAACCTCATATGATTTAGTAGTTCTAAAAGAAGCAAGTTATTTAATACTTAATACATATACTCTAGATACCGAGTAACAGAAACATTAGGTACTAGCATTGGTTAAAAATGAATGAAATAAAATATTAGTAAGACATGAATGTCCCTTTTATTGTAATAGTGTTATGAATTAGTGTTAGAGAGTAAGTAATGTTATGAATTAGTGTTAGCAGGTAAGTAATGAAACAGAGCCTAATAATATTTTAGCATCTTAATTCACTATCAATAACATATTATCTTCCAGGAGTGAAGAGGGAAACTTTGGAGGGAACCAACTACTAGATTGTTCGATTACCACATAGAGGCTAGGGTTTCCTAGTGAAAGAAAGCTTCAACTTCTCTGTAGCACTACCCATCCACAACACCTCAAATCTGGTTGCTGCTCCGCTGACTGAAGGCTTTCCCTAGAGCACTACGATCATAGATATAGCACCCCAACCACAACAGCAGCCTCACCAAGAGAGCTAGTCTACTTGTACCAACAACCAACTATAGCAACACATGCATGTGCATGCAACAGCTACTACCGGCTGAGGAATGATTGGAAACATCAACATTGATAGCAAACACAACCGCTTTTGCACCATTCCAACTATCTACCAAGATAGGTGGTGATGCAGGAGTTTTGAGTCATTTTTATAGATTGGTTTAGCATACGTTTTATGTGTATTTTGATCATATTTGTGATTAATATCGCATGATTCACTACCTTTAGTCTATAATCTCATTTTGCATCAAATTTACCTTATTTCATCTTATTGTGTATAAAAGATCATATTTGTTGGATTTGATTGGTGTTCTTCTCTTCATTTCAGGCAACTCGAATATCTGAATACGTTGATACCATCAACGGATGGTCGATACCATCGACCTGGTCACAGTGCATTGCTGGAGAAGAGCAACCAGAAGTCGATACCATCGATGGGACTATCGATGGTATCGAGAGAGCGTTAGCGGGCCAGATTTCCAGATGTCGATACTATCGACCCGACGTCGATATTATTGACCTTGCCTCAGCAAAATCAGCTTCAGCGTTGGATTCCAGAGAAAAAGTGATGCCTAAGGCATCGATACCATCGACACATCGTCGATGGTATCGAGGCAACATTAGAGAGAACCCCAAGAATTGCACAAGCGTCGGTGCCTCATGCAGGTCGATACCATCGACCTGCGTCGATGGTATCGACGCCGTCAAATCAGGTTCTGCTAAAGATCATGTCTAATCGTACAATGATGATTTTTGGACGACCTAAAGTGGTGCATATACCTAATTATAGTGGCCCTAAACAATCTATCATGTCTGGAGCCATTGCACAAGTCTCGAGGAGGAGAAGGAGAGAAGAATGGAGCCTAGAGCCACACCCTGATCATTCCGAGAGCCGCGAAAGGAGTTTCTCACTACCGAAAGGCTGTAGATCGCTCATCCTACACTGGGGAACGCCCGGATCTCCTCCGTTCAGGGGTTTACATCACATCTATTCATGTTTTCCATATATTTTCCCTTTCTTTCATCATGTCTTTCATTGAGATGAACATGCGGGGCTAATCCCCTTTATCTTTAGGACCGGGAGTAGCCCGGGTAATCGTTGTATGACAATTTTGACATATTTATCATAATTTGTCTCTAAAATCCATGGTATGATTTTGTTTTCTCCATTATATCATTATGATTGATCACCCTAATGATAATTTAATACCTTTAATTACTTTGAAAGAAGAATTAACTGTTGAAAAGACACAGATATCACATTAACTAATAAATCCTTTGAATAAGGTGATGTACAGTTAATGGTGGAAACCTAGAGTATGATCTTCATGCACCTGATCTAGGGTATAGGTTACTACTACCGTGGAACCGACCTAGATTTAGGTAGTGAATTGTACCGTGACAGAGAACAATTCTGACTACAGGCCACTACCCAAATTAGGATAATTGTGTAGGAATTAGTACAATGAGAACCTGTGGTGAAACCACAATCCTAAAGATGCAATCTTTAATTGATTAAACCAACCATTTAATCGATTGTTTTGCTTTCTTTTATTTTTCTTTTCTTTTTCAATCAACTCTCAAACCATTTTAATCAGTCTAGCTAATTGTGAACAATTAGTAGTAGTCTACTGAAAATCTGTTCCCTGAGTTCGACTCGAGCCTCACAAAGGTCTTTTATTTTTCTTTTTGAACAACATAGGCACAAGGTGCTGGGAGGTTCTAAGGAACATGTCCAAAAAGCAGTCTTGGGGTGAAAGAGATGCACCCGAGCAAGTCGGCGTGACACATGAAGCAAAGGCCATCAAAGCGCTTAATGATAAGATGGATCTTATAGCCAAGAAGTTCCTAGAGAAAGAGGACAATGGGTCTGGTGATGAAGCACATGCAAAGTATATGCATCAATAGGGATACAGAAATAACAATTACGATTGGAGGAAGGAACAAAATTTTCAGAAGCCACAACCTACCCTAGAGGAAAAGAACAATGAATTGCTTAGCCAGGTGGTGAAGCAAAATCAAGAATTGATGGGCTCACTCGCCAAGACAGTACAATCACACGGTGAGTACTTGAACCTATTTGGCCAGTAGATATAGAGCCATGGTGCACAACTAAGGATGCTAGAGACGTCCATAACCCAAATTGCAACTGAGGTGGCTGCCATGAAGAAAATCATTCAACAAAAACCAGCTGGGAATGCAGAGGTTGCTCAAGTACATCATCAAGTGAAGTATATATTTGTGATTAAGGATACATAGCCCCTGGTGAGGGAGGTCCATGAAAAGGGCAAAGGCTAAACCCAGTGCGCCATACCCCCGTAGCTTAAATGGACTTCCAGGAGGATGTCTCCCAATCAACAAATCCCACCAAGAACTCATCACAGCCGTGCCCACACCTAGGCAAGAGGAGCGGGTGAAGGCCATACTTCGTAGTGGAGCTACTACCACCGAGAAGGATGAGCAGCCACGAGCCACATCAACCGTGAATGATGTGACAAAGCCTACGCCATAGGGTGACATTGAAGCAAGCTTAGGGGAGGAAACCCCAAATAGTCCATATGTGCCACCGTACAAGCGCATAAAGGAGCCAAGTGTGCCATTCCTGGATAGTCTAAAGCCGAGGAAAGAGCAAAGGCACTTCAAGAAATTTCTTGAGATCTTTCGGAAGCTCCACATTAACATTCCATTGGTGGAGGCTATAGAGAAAATTCCTTCATATGGAAGATTCATGAAGGACATCATTAATAAGAAATGGCGGATCAAAGATACAAATATTGTGTGTATTGATGAAACAATGAGTTCTATAATCCAATGAAGGCTGCCAAAGAAGAGGAAAGATCCAGGATGTTTCTACATCCCATGTTCCATAGGTGGCCAAAATGTTCCACAAGCACAGTGTGACTCAGGGCCAAGCATTAATCTTATGCCACTTGCCACTTTTCAAAAGCTGGGATTGAAGAAGCCAACACAAACTTCCATGACAATTGAGTTGGCGGATGGATCCATTGTAAAGCCACAAGGTATATGCGAGGATGTGCTATTCAAGGTTGACAAATTCATCTTCCCTGTTGACTTTGTGGTCATGGACATGGATGAGCTGGAAGGAGGTGAGATGCTATCGGGAAGGTCGTTCCAAGCTACATCTGATGTAATCATTGCCATTGGGCGAGGTTACTTGACACTTGGGATTGGTGATGATAGAGTTGAATTCAAATTGTCAAATGAATCATTAGAGACATCCCTTGACAACCCAGGTTAAAGGTATCTTTATGTCAAGCCTAGGACATTAAACAAGGGCGCTTGTTGGGAGGCAACCCAACTTTAGGTTTATTTTATGTTTGATTATGATCTTTTATGTTGATGTACTTAGTTTTTGCTTCGGTTTTGATAATTTTTGTAAAAATGGTACCCTAACTCATGTTTTGAAGTGTGTAGAATTTTAAGGTTGATACTATCAACATCCCTATCGATAGTATTGAGTTTGAATCAGTAAACACCGAGAAAGAGTCAATACCATCGACCTTAGTGTCGATAGTATCGAGATCCCTAAAGATTTTCAGAAAAATTGGTGATAGAGATGTTGATACCATCGACACCCATGTCGATAGTATTGACACTTTTGATTCCCCAGGATTTTACATACTTCAGTACACCAAAATTGCTGAGCCTGAGTCGATACCATCGACCTAGGTGTCAATGGTATCGATGCCTACAGGACAGCTACATAAAACATGTCGTAAAAGGTGTCGAAATGAGATTTTTTCGCACTGTTTTTTACAGAGCAAAGAAGGATGAAGCAAGTCACATCTTAGAACCACTAAGAGACAAACATGGGCTGCCAAAAAGAGGGAGATAGCAAGCATCACTTGGTCCACTTGAGCATCCAACCATTCATCTTCACCACACTTCAAAGCGAATGGTACCGCTGTTCCACCTCTTAAGTGGGAATGTTGACTATGAGGCCATAGTCATATTCAAGCTTGGGGGGGAGATGGAACAGTTTCTATATTTTATTTCCTTCTCTTTTTAGCAATTTTCTTAGTTTTTAGGATCCACATGTTATCTAGTGTATCCGTAGATGTCTAATGTATTGTGTCATCTCTATGCTTTTCACATGGGAATTAGGGGTGCGAAATTTGAGCATATTAAAAAAAATTCAGGAAGCTGTATGTTGAACTTGTTTGAAATTGAGCATTTAACCTATAAAAATAATTGGGCTTGTCAACTTTAAAACATAAGATCATAACTGTACAGCCGTATGATTCGAGAAATGTATACAGACATGGATGTTGAGCCCAAACTGACCAAACTGTAATGGAACTTTAATCGAAAGTGAGAGAGAGAAACCCTTTGATTTATTGTTACACAGGTCAGTAAAGAGAGAAATATACTCTATTCCAATGGTTTTGTACATTAGTCTTGTGATCTATCCATTTCATTTCATTCAATATCCACCATAAGAAATGGAAGCACTTGTAGTTTTTCATCTCTTGATTGCATGACATGTAGATAGGATTTCATTGTAGCTAGATTTTGCATCTTTACATTCACACATTCTCAAGTGCATGTCATTATAGTTGCATTTTGCATACTCTAGAGCATATAGGACTTTTATGCCTTAAATCTTCTGGAAAATAAGAAAAATAGGAAACTTGTTCTATACCCTCTGAAAAGTAATTTGTAAGGCATCAATGATGTTAGCTAAGTGGAATTAAGCCTGAAAAAAAAATAAAAAAAATATTGTGAATGTTCTTCTAGTCAATTGAAAAATGAGAGCTTAAAAAAAAGAGAAGAAATGAAAGTGAAAAAAAGAGAGGGAGAAAGGAACTTGTTTCACCTGCATGTATACATAAAGAAAAGAGGAATAAGAACATATTGTAGTTTTAGTAGTCATTCCATCTCATCTTGAGACGGAATGATAGTGCATACACCATTCTACCTAAAATTTAGACATTAGGTCATTTACATACACATATGCATCATTTAGGTCATTTTGTTGATTTTGCAAAACTATTTGGTGCTTCTCTTTCTTCCACAGCCACCCATTTCATCCACCCATTGCTCAAAATGGTAGGCCACCCATGATTATCTCCTCATTATTGTATGCTAGGAGATCTTCTTCCATTTAGATGGTAGTTAGGACTTGAGCAACGTAGATAGGAGATCACAAGATGCACTAATTCTGAACCGGAGGAATTCATTATATCAACTGCTTTATTTGGTAGTGTTTGATGATCTTGGGGTGGACTTTTCTTATGGATGATCATTGTCACCTTTAGGGTAGTTATCGTTCTGTGGTTAGTGAGGTCCGGCATGTGTATGACAGGTGGGAGTCATATTGAGTTGTCTTTTATGTTATTATGTTCTTTATTTGACTCCCGCAATTCTATTCTACAGTTTTGTGCTCAAGGATGAGCAATGTTCAAGCTTAGGGGAGTTTGATGCAGGAGTTTTGAGTCATTTTTATAGACTGGTTTAGCATACAGTTTATGTGTATTTTGATCATATTTGTGATTAATATCACATGATTCACTACCTTTAGTCTATAATCTCATTTTGCATCAAATTTACCTTGTTTCATCTTATTGTGTATAAAAGATCATATTTCTTGGATTTGATTGGTGTTCTTCTCTTCATTTCAGGCAACTCGGATATCTGAATAGTCGATATCATTGACTTGGTCACAGTGCATTGCCGGAGAAGAGCAACCAGAAGTCGATACCATCGATGGGACTGTCGATGGTATCGAGAGAGCGTTAGCGAGCTAGATTTCCAGATGTCGATACTATCGACCCAACATCGATACTATCAACCTCACCTCAACAAAATTAGCTTCAGCGTCAGATTCTAGAGAAAAAGCGACGCCTAAGGTGTCGATACCATCGACACACCATCGATGGTATCGAGGCAACATCAGAGAGAACCCCAAGAATCATGCAAGCGTCGGTGCCTCATGCAGGTCGATACCATCTCCGTCAGATCAGGTTTTGCTAAAGATCGTGTCTAATCGTACGATGGTGATTTTTGGACGACCTAAAGTGGTGCATATACCTAATTACGGCGGCCCTAAGCAATCTATCATGTCCGGAGCCATTGGACAAGTCTCGAGGAGGAGAAGGAGAGAAGAACGGAGCCCAAAGCCATGCCCCGATCGTTCCGAGAGCTGGGGAAGGAGTTTCTCACTGTTGAAAGGTTGTAGATCGCTCATCCTACGTTGGGGAATGCCCAGATCTCCTCCGTTCAGGGGTTTACATCACATCTATTCACATTTTCCATATGTTTTCCCTTTCTCTCATCATTTCTTTCATTAAGATGAACATGTGGGGCTAATACCCTTTATCTTTAGGACCGGGAGTAGCCCGGGTAATCGTTGTATGACAGTTTTGATATAGTTATCATAATTTCTCTCTAAAATCCATGGTATGATTTTGTTTTATCCACTATATCATTATGATTGATCACCCTAGTGATAATTTAATACCTTTAATTACTTTGAAAGAAGAATTAACGGTTGAAAAGAGACGGATATCACATTAACTAATAAATCCTTTGAACAAGGTGATGTACAGTTAATGGTGGAAACCCATAGTATGATCTTCATGCACCTGATCTAGGGTATAGGTTACTACTACCGTGGAACTGACCTAGATTTAGGTAGTGAATTGTATCGTGACAGTGAACAATTCTGACTATAGGCCACTACCCGGAATAGGAGACGAATTAGGATAATTGTGTAGGAAATAGTACAACAAGAACCTGTGCTGAAACCACAATCCTAAAGATGCCATCTTTAATTGATTAAACCAACCATTTAATCGATTATTTTACTTTCTTTTATTTTTCTTTTCTTTTTCAATCAACTCTCAAACAATTTTAATCGGTCTAGATGATTGTGAACAGTTAGTAGTAGTCTACTGAAAATCCATTCCATGAGTTCGACTCAGGCCTCACAAAGGTCTATATTACATTGACGCGTGCACTTGCATTATACACATGGTAAATTCGTGTCAGGTGGCGATTACGGAAGAGGTAGATAGAATAAAACCTTAGGGCGGCGTTGATTTTATCTCTACAATCAACCGACCACATTTGTTCCCCACTATGAGAACAGGAGGACACATTACTATCGCAATGAGGAAAAATAAACATCTTCATTGCAAGAACGATACCCCCATTCATCTGAGTAGAGCATATAAGAGCAAGAAGAATATCATTCACTCCATAATACACCGTCCCAACTCCGCAGAATAAATGATGACCTCTCGCTTCCCTTACATGCACTATCCTCTTGATGATCCAGCAAAACATGTCGTAGTGCAGCTACCAAGGACTTGGAAATACCATAAATTTGATCTTCTTATAGGTATCAACAAGGTACAAATAGGACGCGAGTTTTGAAGTAGTCATCGACTACGATAGAAAATCAAATATCTTCATTGAACACGGATGGGCAAAGATGATTTCATCCTTAGAGTTTGAAACCAGAGTGGACTATTTTCATTCACCCTATTGTAGACAAGACCCTAATGGCATGGGTCACAGAATTCAATAAAGAAACCCCGGTGGAGCTATATTCCCTCATCTTCTCTCCAGACGACAAAATCTCCATGAGCACAGACTCAGCAGCCCAGCTCTTCATTCCAGAGAAGCATCAACCAAAGGAGGGAACGAGAATCGATCCCATTGAAATTACCTCAACTCTAGTAACACCAACATTCTTGGAGGAAGACACAGCAACATCAGCACCATGCCACACCACCATCGCTGATAGGTATAATCTTATCCACTCACCTTCTATATCAATATATCCTACCAAGATGACATATGAGCTTCTAATGAAAAAAAATCAGGATTATGAATCATCACATTTACACTATTATGATCTAAACTTCATGCCCCTCTATCATACCACAACCACTGACCTTGCTATAGACACCTTCAAAAATAACACCCTCACATACGGTTGGAAGTGCGCTCCTCCTAGACCTCATTTTTGAGCTTTGAAATGTCCCAGATGCTTTGGAAGATATCACTTCAAGTCCCCATGCAATGCTCCACCATGCTACTATATCTATGACTGTCTTGGACACCTCTCATAAAGATACCAACATTGCACTTATCATTTCCAAGATGGCCACAGCTCTTTCCACAGGAAAAAGGTAAACTACCATGCAAAAACAACATTTTTATAGAGCACAAGACAAAAAAAGATTTGACGAATCTAATCAACGACCACAACCCTATGTGAAAATGATTACCACTAAAAACTCATTTGCTTGTCTTCACTCCACAGCGACTGATGCTCCTCCCCCCACCCTTCACATGCACACGTCCAACAACATCCTATAAAACCCCACAAGCTGAAAAACCCAGCTCCTACAACACCTTCCTTATAAAACCACCACCACCCTGCACCTCCCCCATCCCCTCTCCCAGAACCTCCTTGTTCTACCTTTGGATCCCCCTTCACAATGGCACCAACTATGCACCTTGAAAAAGAATTCCTTTTATCTCCCTACAAACTCCATGATATTGCTGAAAGTCTTCACCAACAGGAGTATGCTCGTCTCTATTACTAACAACATTGACAATAACACGGTTAACATTCTTGATGTCACTCAAGCCATCGCACTTCTTCTCCATGGCCATACAGTTCTCAAACCCAAAATCCTCTCACTAGCTCATCTCTTATATTATGTCCCTGAAGGCACTAAATCGGATCACCTCTTTGGACAAGTTATACGATCCCATGCAGCACCATCTTTGTCCAAGCTAATATCAGTCATTGGACACCTAATCATGGATCCTCTCTTGCTGGATCAGGTGGATCTGGATGGATTGGCATCACCGTCCTTCCTCCACATATCTAGGAGATAGAGGTCTTCAGAGAGATAGCTCACTTGTAATGCTCGGGCCCACTGCCCAAGGCTCTAGTAGAGTTTCAGGAATGACGATTGTCCCCACAGACCACCAGTAGCCTTAACTATGTGCTTTTTCCTCACTCACACGCATGCCAGGATCAACTTCCCGATAGGTCAACCATCCCAGTACTACTCTAAGATGAGCACGCTTAACTATGGAGTTCTTTAGTGATGGGTTCCCAGAAAAGGAGGTGCACCTTGGTGATATGGGTAGTCCAATCATTCCTTTTAAGATCATTTTATCTGAGGCCTCAAATCCTGGGATGTTACAATCTCCCCCACTTAGGCTCTTGATGTCCTCATCAAGGCTCAACTATAAGGCCTCATAATCTCTTCCCCATTTCAGTGCAGACCCACAATGGCCCATGGACACCCAGCTCCCGATCACGGAATACCAGCGCAAGGGTGGCTACGTCAACCATGGACAACCCTTTCCTACATGCTTGGACCGCACGGCTCAAGATCGGCATGCCACATCCATGTGGGCCCCACCTACTGGAGGGGTTATGGCTCTGATACCATTTGTAATGCCCTGACCCACTGCCCAAGGCTCTAGTAGAGTTTTAGGAATGACAACTATCTCCACAGACCACCACTAGCCTTAACTATGCGCTTTTTCCTCACTCACACGCATGCCAGGATCAATTTCCCGACAGATCACCCATCCCAATACTACTCCAAGCTGAGCACGCTTAACTATGGAGTTCTTTAGTGATGGGTTCCCGAAAAAGGAGGTGCACCTTGGTGATATGAGTAGTCCAATCATTCCTTTTAAGAGCATTTTATCTGAGGCCTCAAATCCTGGGATGTTACATCACTCCATTGGATCCACTCTCTAGTTTGTTATTCATGAAACCCTTCACCCCACCCAATACATTAAATCCTTATGTGTCTTCTCAGTAAAACAAGCAATTACCCTTCCTGTTTCATTGAAAATCAAGTTGGTGAAAAAGATCTACAAGATTAATCTCACAGTTGAAGATCCCTCTACTATGAAAACTACCTTCACCGACATCAGTGTACACCCTCCATATTGGTACTGCCCGGTCAAAACTAAGAAATCTTTTACAACCACCAAGAAACCATCAGAAAGGAACATGGCATGGGAAAGGAAAATGTAAGGACCCTGACCTGCGTTTAGGGTTTACCCTGTTTGTTTTGCTTAACCTTAGTGGTTTGATGCTTGCTAATCACCCTAAGTGGTGATTAGGGTTTTGTTGAGCTTTGTTGAAGAGTTCGAGGGGCTACTTGCAAATAACCCAAGTTTAGGGTTTTGTGTGCAAGTTTGCCATCTTTTGAGATGTTTTCCCCTCTTTGCTTCCTCTAGGGCTGAGAGGAAGGCTTGGGCTTGTTGTTTGAGTTCTCTGGGCCTGAGTTGAGCTTGTTTGGGCCTGCTTGAGCCTTGTGTCGGCCAAGACCTGCTTTGTGTTGCCCAGTAGGCTGGTGTGTCGCCCAGCAGAGCTGCTGCCTGTGTCGCCCAAGATGCTTGGTCTGATGTGGTGGACCCTTGGTGCATGTTTTGGACAAGTGTCCCATGCCTTGCTAGTGTGTTGGCTGGAACCCTAGGACAAGTGTCCCTTGGGTGGGTGACACATAGCATGGTTGTACCTTGGTTTCTCCTCCCTTCCCTCCTATATAGGTAGCTCTTCTCCTTGCCTTAGTCTCCTTTGCTCTTTTGGTCTCCCCTCCACCCTTGGTGCACGATATACCTCTCCATCTTGCTTGTGTTGGCCGATACACTTCCTTGGAGCTGAAGTGGTGGCCGATACACCTTCCTGGAGCAGCTTGGTGGATGATAGCTTTGGACCTTGGAGTGCTTTGGAGCTTTGGTGGCCGACAACCTTGGAGCTCAAAGTGCATCTTCTTCCTTGGAGCTTAAGGCGGGTTGCATAGTTTCTAACCCTAACTCTCTTACCTCTAGCTTTAACCTTGTTACATGTGAGTAGACTAGCTTAGTTCCTTTCTTGTGCACATTGCTTATATACCTAGTGGCCGATATCCCTCTCTTGGGTTTAGGGTTCCTTGTATACCTTGCTTTTTAGAGTTTGTGCTCCCTTGTGTTGGAGGTTGAAGGTGACCTAGGGTTGGGCGATATCCCTTCCTTGTGGGTGTGTTGGGCGACACCCTTGTCCTTGAGTTGAACGATATCAGTATTCTTGGTGTTGGGCAACACCCTTCCTCTTGGGTTGGACGATAGGTTGACCTAGTATGGATGTTGGCCGACATGGTGACCATGTTGGGCGATATGGTTCCTTGGGTTGAGCAACACCTTTGTTTTTGAGTTGGACGGCATGGTGTTCCCCTTGGTGGACGATATGGTAGCTGGTGTTGGGCGACATGTTGAGCCCTTGAAGTGGCTGATACCTTTGCCCATGAGTGGGCGATAGGGTGAGCTAGGGTTTGGTTGACCGATGTGATGGGAGACATAGTAATGTTCTTTGTGTTATGGTGAGTACCCTTGGAGATGGACGATACTCTCTCTCTCACCCTCTCTCATGTTGGGCAATAGCCATGATGGGCGTTACCCTCCCCATGTTGGCCGATATGGTTGATGGCATGTTGGACGATAGGCTTTGTGTCCTGATGGCCGACAACATGGTGGGCGATACCCTAATGGTCGATAGCCATGTTGGACGATACCCTACCCTATGTGCTTAAGTGTGGTGGCCGATAGGGTTAGTGATGTGGTGACCGATAGGGTTGGTGTGGTGGCCGATACCATGTTGGGCGACATGCCTTGGGCCATGATGGCCGATAGGGTTAGTGTGGTGGCCGATACCATGTTGGACGATAGGTCTTGATAAGTGTTAAGTGAGGGTTGTGAAGCTTTAGTGAGGGAATGAGGTTCCTTTGGTGACGGTCTCATATGTGATGGAAATAAACGATGGTGGTGTTTGTGATATCATCAATATGTAATATGTTGCCTTGCAAATAACAAGGATGCTAATGGTAGTAATGTATATGATGATAGCCCTCATGTAATAGATGCATGATGTGACCCGTTATGCTTAATTGTTAATGATAATGAAGATGATGATAACTACTCTAGTAGTTTGTTTTATTATAATAATGATTGTCATAAAGATGTTAAGTGACAGTTATATTAAAGGTTGCTTCATGATAAAGATGACAATAGTTGATGGCATAATAATGACCTTGTTAATACTAGTGTTGGTTCGGTAAACTCAACATGATTTCTATATACCTGGATTGCTTGTATAATCCTGAGATTGAGGGTAAGCATCAGTATGGTTTGAATAATGATGTACTTGATACCCTTGATTACCAAATAATTGTAATATTGATGAGTAGATTATCTTGAATGATATTTCATAATAGTGAGCATATTCCGTATGTTGAATCTACAATTATGATGTACCCTAACCTTGCAGGTGATGTTTTAGCCATGAGAAGGCTATGAGATGTATGAGATGAATATAATTATTTGTTAATTATCCTATGAGGCTGTGTTGGTCCCATGATGATGATATGAGCCTTAAGAGGCAGTGACAGTACATGATGGGGGAATTGAGACCCCGTGGTATGTGATGATCCTTGAGATGGATCTGGATGGTTGGCAAGAGGCCAAGTGGTAACATGTGATGTTAGACCCTTGAGATGGGTCAGGTTGATGTGATTATAATATAATGTTATTTACTTTCTGTTATATCTTGCATGTTATACAACTTGGTTGAATCCTACAATCCATCTAAAAGATACTAATTAATCACAGTGAAATATATCATGTAGTTTGCCCTGGCCATAGATCCATCATCGTCAGGACTTGGTGATGGTGAAACAGGTTTTCCTACGGGTTAACCTGGAAGCGCATATTGTTGAATATGTGTAGGTTGCTCCTAGCCTGAAAATGAGGAGGTAAGAGTGTAACTTCGGTTGCAGACTCAGATATGAATGTAGAGCATGGTGAACAGGCCCATGGCTCAGGATATATGATGTATGGAGCATGAATGCGTTCATGGCTCATAGCACGGTGATCAGGCCCGTGGCTCGGTTTTACTAGCGCTGTGACCTGTACCAAGGCGGGCTAGAGAATGGGTAGCCTATGGAGCTAACCCTGTGGCTTAGACCACTTCAGCATGTGACTGCGGTCCTGCTTGTGTTGTACTCATGTACTGACCATGAGGTGGGAGGTCGTGGAGTCCGGTTCTTCCATTGACCTTGTATGGCACCGGCTTGGGTTTCGTAACCGAAGGTTGGATTTGAACGGTACGGTTCAAATCCTCAGGGCATAATAAAACGTAATGCAGCCGTTTAGTATTTACTGATCAAATCAAACACGAAACATTGGTTGAGGCCTTGTTTGTTATACCTTGCAGGTTATGTGGCAATCTGTCTTATCTTGATAATCAGGTTATGTGACATTATATTCTGTTCTAATAATCCTGCTACATAGTGATATATCTTACCTTGATAATCATGTTCTTTTGAAAGACATCTGGTTATAAGTTTTAGTACAGCTGGTATGCTTTCCGGTAAGAATAGTCTTGCTTAATATATATATAACTGCTTCTGATATATCTGCTCATGTTATAATTGTTGTTATAGTTTCTCTTGCTGAGGTTCTATAGTTGCGGTGGGGAGCTATGTTTCCCACTGGGACAATTGTTCAACTGTCTCACTCCGCTGGTTTACACCCTTTTTAGGTGGTCGAGGTAGACGTGGTCGTGGTTGTGGCTTTGCGGACGAGCATCTTGAGGAGCAGTAGAAGGCAAGCATTGGACATGCTGATGTTTTGGATGTTTTGTAGTAGAGTCTAGAGTCATCCCTGTACTCTCAGGTCCTTGGTAGTGTTTTGACGTTGTTTCACGATGATCGTTTGATGATATCTGTATATCCTGCTGTTGGCCGGATGTGGGCCTTTATGTATATATGAACAGGTGGTGAACTCATGTGATGGATGGACAGCTGTCCCTAAGTTGTGGACACGTATCAGATCTTGTGGATATGTATGTATGACATGTCTCTGTGCAGGATGAGGACTGGAAAGTAATGGTTTCACAGTTTATCAAGTTTTCCGCAATCGGTTTTAATTAACCCGTGTTTTTTATAACCTGTGGTTATGGTGTTTTCCGCACGTTTTTGCGTAGCACCTCGTTATCTGTGTGATAATGGGATGTGTTGCCACAAGTTTTGGTATCAGAGCCCTAGGTTCGCTGAGTCTACAGGGATCTAGGACTAGGTTGAGTCTGTTCTTATGAGTTCTCCAGGTTATCTTACAAAAATCTTCTGCCCTCAGCAGAAGAAAAGCCAAGATGTCTGGAAACCACGAAGGACATGCTCCTGAGCATAGTGATGCTGCATCAGTTGATGGAGCAGATGGGCAGGCACATGAAGATCGGGTGCCTGAGGTCCCCCAACCTGACCCAGCCATTCTTGAACACCCTTCCTACCAACAGCTTATGGGGCAGTTGATGGCTACGATGAATCTCATGGTTGAGCGATTACCAGTGCCTCCTCCGCGAGCACAGGTTCCCCATGGAGAAGCATCGGGTATTGGGAAGACCTTTGAGCGGCTTCGCCAAGTCGGAGCTTCGGATTATGCTGGAACGGCTGATCCAGCGGATGCAGATCTGTGGCTGATAAGTCTTGAAAAGGCTTTCTGGATCCTCGACATCCCCGAAGCAGACAAAGTAAAGCATGCTGTCTACCTTTTGAAGGGTAGTGCTGGTCACTGGTGGACCATCGAGGAAGAGAAGCGGCCTGGTGAGGTGATCTATTGGGAAGTGTTTCGGTGCGAGTTCGTCACCAGATACTTCCCAAAGACGTACCTGGATGAGAAGATCAGTCAGTTTGAGAAGTTGCGGCAAGGAACGATGAACATCACAGAGTATGAAGCCAAGTTTATGGATCTGTTGAGGTTCTGTCCTCACATGGAGGCAACAGATGATGAACGGATCAGACGTTTCGAGAAGGGTTTGAGTGCTGAGTTGGCAACCCCTGTGTCTGCGCTGGAAAACCGAGAGTGGTTTGCTACGTTTGTGGAATCAGTTCGACGGATCGAGAGGACAGTAAGGGAGAAAAGAGAGTCTGTGTCTCTTAAAAGACCTACTCAGTTTCAAGGACGAAGGTTTGGTGGCTTCAAGAAACCCAGGTTTTCAGCACCGTCAGTGATGAGAAGTGCTGGTGTACCATCTCAGTGGTCTCCGAGTAAGGGAAAAGGTTATGTTTCTTCACCATCTAAGGCGCACAGCTCAGCTTCGGTGGCAGTGACAGGGCCATCTAGGCCACGAGTTGACAATAGAGCATGTCATCTCTGTGGACAAGTCGGGCATTGGAAGTTCAATTGCCCGAATAGAGATGTTGAAGTGACGCAGCAACCGAGGCAGAGTTTCCAGAAGTCTGAGAGACCACAGCCCAGTGGTAGTAGAGGACGAGGACGCGGTCAAGCGTCTCAAGCTGGATCGTCTGCTCAAGGGAGCAGAGGTCGTGGACAGCAAGCTATGGCTCGATTCTATGCCATGAATCAGCCAGAGGCGATAGTCAACCCGCGAGTGGTGACAGGTCAGATGGAGTTATTTCATTCTGATATGTCTTCTTCTTGCTTTATATCTGTTCTGGTTGACCCAGGTGCTACACACTCTTTTATCACGTATAGTATGCTTGAAAACTGTCATCTACCTGTTAGTTGTAAGAAGGATAGCTTGTTGCTAGAAACCCCTCTTGATGGTTCCTCTTTGCTTCGAGAAGAGTGTCCATCTTGTGTTTTGTTTTTTTCGGGACATAGCATTCAGGTGGATCTCATACCACTTGATATGCATGGTTTCGATGTTATCCTTGGGATGGATACCTTAGAAAAGTATAAGGTTGTCTTGGACTGTGGTTCCAAGCAGGTGGTGTTTGATGTTGCTGGAGAGAAGTGGATCTTCCAGGGAGATAGGAAGATTCTTCCGACATGTCTGGTGTCAGCTATGGTGGCAGATAGATTGTTACGACAAGGATGTGAAGCGTTCTTAGCTCACGTTGTGGATACCGTTGTGGATACCAAGGCGAAAGGCCTTAACCTTGAAGAAGTGTCAGTGGTCTGAGAGTTTGCAGATGTGTTTCCCGAGGAGTTTCCTGGTGTTCCTCCACCCTGAGAGATTGATTTTGAGATCAATCTGGTTCCGGGAACGCAGCCGATTGCACAAACACCTTATAGGATGGCTCCAGCAGAGATGGTAGAGTTGAAGAAGCAGTTACAAGAGTTGTTGGAGAAAGTTTCATCAGACTGAGCACGTCACCTTGGGGTGCTCCCGTGTTGTTCGTTAAGAAGAAGGATGGTTCGATGTGGTTGTGTATAGACTACCGACAGTTGAACAAGGTCACGATCAAGAATAAGTACCCATTGTCGAGGATAGACGACCTGTTCGATCAGTTGTGTGGTGCTACAGTGTTTTCGAAGATCGATCTACGATCTGGATATCATCATTTGAGGATAAAGGCAGATGACATACCAAAGTCAGCTTTTAGGACGAGGTATGGTCATTTTGAGTTTGTGGTTATGCCGTTTGGATTAACCAATGCACCTACTGCTTTCATGGACCTGATGAACAGAGTGTTTCGTCCGTTCTTAGATCAGTTTATTGTAGTTTTTATAGACGACATCTTGATCTATAGTCGGAACCGGCTAGAACATGAGCAACATCTTCGTCAAATGTTGACTCTCCTTCGTCAACATCAGTTGTATGCCAAGTTTAGTAAGTGTGAGTTCTGGTTGGATGAAGTGACTTTCTTAGGTCATGTGATATCTGTTGAAGGAGTCAAAGTAGATCCGAAGAAAGTGGAATCTGTTGCGGATTGGGAACAGCCGAAGACGCCTACGGAAGTTCGTAGTTTCCTTGGTCTAGCAGGATACTACCGGAGGTTTATCAAGGACTTCAGTTCGATAGCTTTACCGATGACGAAGTTGACCAGGAAGGATGTACCTTTTGTTTGGAATGATCGATGTCAGCAAGCTTTCCAAAGTTTGAAGGAAAAGCTAACCAGTGCTCCAGTGTTGATCTTGCCAGAATCTGGAAAAGGCTATGTTGTTTTCTGTGATGCGTCCAAGAAAGGTTTGGGTTGTGTGCTGATGTAGGAAGATCATGTGGTTTCTTTTGCTTCGCGACAGCTTAAGAAACACGAGGAGAACTATCCGACCCATGACTTGGAGCTGGCAGCAGTGGTTCATGCGTTAAAGATTTGGAGACACTATCTTTATGGGGAAGTGTGTCAGATCTTTACAGATCACAAGAATCTGAAGTACATCTTCTCACAGCAAGAGTTGAACATGCGACAGCGTCGGTGGATGGAGTTGATCAATGATTATGATTGCACTATCGAGTATCATCCTGGTAAGGCGAATGTGGTAGCAGACGCGCTTAGCAGAAAGTCTTCTACTCCCAAGAAGGCACAGATGAGTTCTTTGGTATGCCATAGGCGGGACATGTTAGTCTCCTTACGGCAGATGAACGTACAGATGGAGGTTTCCTCGTTAGCTGGACTTTTAGCACAGATGCAAATCAAGCCCACGTTGAGACAGCAGATCAAGGATGCACAGCAAACGGATGATATAGTACAGCTAATCAGATCAGAGTTTGGCAGCGAAAAGCGTGATGGGTTCCATGAGTCCGAGGATGGAGTGGTTTGCTATCATAATAGGATGGTGGTTCCAGATGCTGATAATCTGAGGAAGCTGGTGCTCGAGGAAGCACACACGTCGATGTATGCTATGCATCCAGGCATCACCAAGATGTACCATAGTCTGAAAGACTTGTACTGGTGGCCCGGCTTGAAGAAAGATGTAGCTGAGTTTGTGGCTAGGTGTGTGGTGTGTCAGCAAGTCAAGGCTGAGCATCAAAAGCCGACAGGTACGTTGCAACCTCTGCCAATACCGCAGTGGAAATGGGATCATATAACCATGGATTTCGTAGTTGGTCTACCCAGGACAACTAGGAATCATGATTCCATTTGGGTGATAGTGAACAGATTGACGAAGTCTGCCCATTTCTTACCTGTGAAGACCACGTATACAGCTGAAAAGCTCGCTCGAGTATATATAGATGAGATAGTTCGTTTGCATGGTGTGCCAGCAACGATAGTTTCTGATAGAGGTCCTTAGTTTACAAGTCGTTTTTGGGAACAGTTGCACAGGGCAATGGGAACGCAGTTGAAGTTCAGTACCGCTTTCCACCCGCAGACAGATGGACAGTCTGAGAGGACTATTCAGACTTTGGAGGATCTTCTTCGTGCTTGTGTTTTGCAGTTCCTAGGCAGTTGGGACGTACATCTCAGTTTGATAGAGTTTGCCTACAACAATAGCTATCAGCAAAGCATTGACATGGCTCCCTATGAGGCTTTGTATGGGAGGAAGTGCAGATCTCCTTTGTGTTGGTATGAATCAGGTGAATATCAGCTTTTGGGTCCTGAGTTAGTACAGCAAACGACAGAAAAGATCAAGGTGATACAACAGCAGTTGAAAGCGGCACAAGACAGGAAGAAGTCTTATGCAGACAATTGCCGACGACCTTTGGAGTTCCAGGTGGGAGACAAGGTGTATCTTAAAGTCTCTCCGTGGAAAGGTGTGCTGAGGTTTGGACAGAAAGGTAAGTTAGCTCCCAGATATATGGGGCCTTACCCAGTCTTAGCATGTGTTGGCAAGGTGGCTTACGAGTTAGAGTTGCCTCCAGAGTTGTACAGGTTACATCCAGTATTCCATGTCAGTATGCTGAAGAAAAGTCATCTGGATACAGGAACAGTGATACAACCAGTTGAAGTTGAGCTTGACAAAGATGTGACTTATGAAGAGGGTCCTATGATGATCCTTGACAGAAGAGTCAAGAAGGTGAAGAGAAAGGATCTAGTTCTTGTGAAGGTCCTTTGGCATCACCATGGCGTTGAGGAAGCCACGTGGGAGCTTAAGGAAGATATGAGGAGGAAGTATCCCTCGCTTTTCTCTTCGGATTTCGGGGACGAAATCCTTTTGTAGAGGTTTATGGCTGTAAGGACCCTGACCTGCGTTTAGGGTTTACCCTGTTTGTTTTGCTTAACCTTAGTGGTTTGATGCTTGCTAATCACCCTAAGTGGTGATTAGGTTTTTGTTGAGCTTTGTTGAAGAGTTCGAGGGGCTACTTGCAAATAACCCAAGTTTAGGGTTTTGTGTGCAAGTTTGCCAGCTTTTGAGATGTTTTCCCCTCTTTGCTTCCTCTAGGGCTGAGAGGAAGGCTTGGGCTTGTTGTTTGAGTTCTCTGGGCCTGAGTTGAGCTTGTTTGGGCCTGCTTGAGCCTTGTGTCGGCCAAGACCTGCTTTGTGTTGCCCAACAGGCTGGTGTGTCGCCCAGCAGAGCTGCTGCCTGTGTCGCCCAAGATGCTTGGTCTGATGTGGTGGACCCTTGGTGCATGTTTTGGACAAGTGTCCCATGCCTTGCTAGTGTGTTGGCTGGAACCCTAGGACAAGTGTCCCTTGGGTGGGCGACACATAGCATGGTTGTACCTTGGTTTCTCCTCCCTTCCCTCCTATATAGGTAGCTCTTCTCCTTGCCTTAGTCTCCTTTGCTCTTTTGGTCTCCCCTCCACCCTTGGTGCACGATATCCCTCTCCATCTTGCTTGTGTTGGCCGATACACTTCCTTGGAGCTGAAGTGGTGGCCGATACACCTTCCTGGAGCAGCTTGGTGGATGATAGCTTTGAACCTTGGAGTGCTTTGGAGCTTTGGTGGCCGACAACCTTGGAGCTCAAAGTGCATCTTCTTCTTTGGAGCTTAAGGCGGGTTGCATAGTTTCTAACCCTAACTCTCTTACCTCTAGCTTTAACCTTGTTACATGTGAGTAGACTAGCTTAGTTCCTTTCTTGTGCACCTTGCTTATATACCTAGTGGCCGATATCCCTCTCTTGGGTTTAGGGTTCCTTATATACCTTGCTTTTTAGGGTTTGTGATCCCTTGTGTTGGAGGTTGAAGATGACCTAGGGTTGGGCGATATCCCTTCCTTGTGGGTGTGTTGGGCGACACCCTTGTCCTTGAGTTGAACGATATCAGTGTTCTTGGTGTTGGGCAACACCCTTCCTCTTGGGTTGGACGATAGGTTGACCTAGTATGGATGTTGGCCGACATGGTGACCATGTTGGGCGATATGGTTCCTTGGGTTGAGCAACACCTTTGTTTTTGAGTTGGACGGTATGGTGTTCCCCTTGGTGGACGATATGGTAGCTGGTGTTGGGCGACATGTTGAGCCCTTGAAGTGGCTGATACCTTTGCCCATGAGTGGGCGATAGGGTGAGCTAGGGTTTGGTTGACCGATGTGATGGGAGACATAGTAATGTTCTTTGTGTTATGGTGAGTACCCTTGGAGATGGACGATACTCTCTCTCTCACCCTCTCTCATGTTGGGCAATAGCCATGATGGGCGTTACCCTCCCCATGTTGGCCGATATGGTTGATGGCATGTTGGACGATAGGCTTTGTGTCCTGATGGCCGACAACATGGTGGGCGATACCCTAATGGCCGATAGCCATGTTGGACGATACCCTACCCTATGTGCTTAAGTGTGGTGGCCGATAGGGTTAGTGATGTGGTGACCGATAGGGTTGGTGTGGTGGCCGATACCATGTTGGGCGACATGCCTTGGGCCATGATGGCCGATAGGGTTAGTGTGGTGGCCGATACCATGTTGGACGATAGGTCTTGATAAGTGTTAAGTGAGGGTTGTGAAGCTTTAGTGAGGGAATGAGGTTCCTTTGGTGACGGTCTCATATGTGATGGAAATAAACGATGGTGGTGTTTGTGATATCATCAATATGTAATATGTTGCCTTGCAAATAACAAGGATGCTAATGGTAGTAATGTATATGATGATAGCCCTCATGTAATAGATGCATGATGTGACCCGTTATGCTTAATTGTTAATGATAATGAAGATGATGATAACTACTCTAGTAGTTTGTTTTATTATAATAATGATTGTCATAAAGATGCTAAGTGACAATTATATTAAAGGTTGCTTCATGATAAAGATGACAATAGTTGATGGCATAATAATGACCTTGTTAATACTAGTGTTGGTTCGGTAAACTCAACATGATTTCTATATACCTGGATTGCTTGTATAATCCTGAGATTGAGGGTAAGCATCAGTATGGTTTGAATAATGATGTACTTGATACCCTTGATTACCAAATAATTGTAATACTGATGAGTAGATTATCTTGAATGATATTTCATAATAGTGAGCATATTCTGTATGTTGAATCTACAATTATGATGTACCCTAACCTTGCAGGTGATGTTTTAGCCATGAGAAGGCTATGAGATGTATGAGATGAATATCATTATTTGTTAATTATCCTATGAGGCTGTGTTGGTCCCATGATGATGATATGAGCCTTAAGAGGCAGTGACAGTACATGATGGGGGAATTGAGACCCCGTGGTATGTGATGATCCTTGAGATGGATCAAGATGGTTGGCAAGAGGCCAAGTGGTAACATGTGATGTTAGACCCTTGAGATGGGTCAGGTTGATGTGATTATAATATTATGTTATTTACTTTCTGTTATATCTTGCATGTTATACAACTTGGTTGAATCCTGCAATCCATCTAAAAGATACTAATTAATCACAGTGAAATATATCATGTAGTTTGCCCTGGCCATAGATCCATCATCGTCAGGACTTGGTGATGGTGAAACAGGTTTTCCTACGGGTTAACCTGGAAGCGCATATTGTTGAATATGTGTAGGTTGCTCCTAGCCTGAAAATGAGGAGGTAAGAGTGTAACTTCGGTTGCAGACTCAGATATGAATGTAGAGCATGGTGAACAGGCCCATGGCTCAGGATATATGATGTATGGAGCATGAATGCGTTCATGGCTCAGAGCACGGTGATCAGGCCCGTGGCTTAGTTTTACTAGCGCCGTGACCTGTACCAAGGCGGGCTAGAGAATGGGTAGCCTATGGAGCTAACCCTGTGGCTTAGACCACTTCAGCATGTGACTGCGGTCCTGCTTGTGTTGTACTCATGTACTGACCATGAGGTGGGAGGTCGTGGAGTCCGGTTCTTCCATTGACCTTGTATGGCACCGGCTTGGGTTTCGTAACCGAAGGTTGGATTTGAACGGTACGGTTCAAATCCTCAGGGCATAATAAAACGTAATGCAGCCGTTTAGTATTTACTGATCAAATCAAACACGAAACATTGGTTGAGGCCTTGTTTGTTATACCTTGCAGGTTATGTGGCAATCTGTCTTATCTTGATAATCAGGTTATGTGACATTATATTCTGTTCTAATAATCCTGCTACATAGTGATATATCTTACCTTGATAATCATGTTCTTTTGAAAGACATCTGGTTATAAGTTTTAGTACAGCTGGTATGCTTTCCGGTAAGAATAGTCTTGCTTAATATATATATAACTGCTTCTGATATATCTGCTCATGTTATAATTGCTGTTATAGTTTCTCTTGTTGAGGTTCTATAGTTGCGGTGGGGAGCTATGTTTCCCGCTGGGACAATTGTTCAATTGTCTCACTCCGCTGGTTTACACCCTTTTTAGGTGGTCGAGGTAGACGTGGTCGTGGTTGTGGCTTTGCGGACGAGAAGCTTGAGGAGCAATAGAAGGCAAGCGTTGGACATGCTGCTGTTTTGGATGTTTTGTAGTAGAGTCTAGAGTCATCCCTGTACTCTCAGGTCCTTGGCAGTGTTTTGACGTTGTTTCACGATGATCGTTTGATGATATCTGTATATCCTGTTGTTGGCCGGATGTGGGCCTTTATGTATATATGAACAGGTGGTGAACTCATGTGATGGATGGACAGCTGTCCCTAAGCTGTGGACACGTATCAGATCTTGTGGATATGTATGTATGACATGTCTCTGTGCAGGATGAGGACTAGAAAGTAATGGTTTCACAGTTTATCAAGTTTTCCGCAATCGGTTTTAATTAACCCGTGTTTTTGATAATCTGTGGTTATGGTGTTTTCCGCACGTTTTCGCGTAACACCTCGTTATCTGTGTGATAATGGGATGTGTTGCCACAGAAAAGCTCAGTTTCCTTGTCAGCAGAAGACACAAACCGGTCTACAAACAATAAGAGACCCATAACAGTGTCACCATCTGCGGACAGCACAAACAACTCCCTCCAAAACTCCTTTAAACCCTTCCCCTTCCACAACAATGGCACCGACTCAACAACTAGCATTGATTCTGAAATTGTTCAGAAGCTGAAGACTGCCATCATTGATGAAATTTGATCATCACAAAGTCTGAAGTAGAAAAGCAAGGGAAAGTCTCCCACGACAATTCAATCTATCAAATCACTATCAGCCGTAGGGTTGTAAATGGACATGGGTATACCCTCATACCATCAAACCCATATCCTCTAAACTTGTCATGGGTACAAATTTTTATAACCACTTATCCTTATAGCCATGTGTCTGCCTCTCACTGGGTAAGGTTATGGTTATGTATGTACCCATATCCTATATACCCATATACCCATTTAATTATAACTTTATATAAAAAATACTAGAATGTAATGGTTCATATTTTAGCACTCAAATTTTGTAAGTATAAGTACCTTAAAATAGTAAAAGTTTATATCAGAATCTAATGAGCCATATTCACCAGGAAAGCCAACATGATGTCTAAGATCAATTATGGACTTTATTATTCTACTAATACTATAGTCAAACTCTATAATATTCACCAATAGAGTTAATAATCATCATTCATTTTTATATTTTGATTTAGCTGTATCAACATGTTACTCTTAGTTGTCCTTTATACAATGACATATTATTTACTTATCAACTATAATATTAACGCAAAATAGAATGCATTTAATGTCATACTAGTATTAGTATGACCTAATTAGTTTTTTGTGTTATCATAGCAAGTCTATTCATAACCATATACCCAGTTACCCATCCAATACCCATTGGTTATGTGGGTACGGGTATGGTGCATGTATAGCTTTTGAAAAAGTGGGTATGTACCCATACCCATATCCTCTTAACTAAACGGTTACGATTGTGGATATGACCATAAATGCACCATATCCTACCCATTTACAGCCCTAATCAACCACACCAAAGGGACAAACAAGAAGGAATTACTTTTCATCATAAGAACCAGATACATATTCAATACTCCCACATTCTTTTAAGAACAACTCCAAGTTGATTACATCTGATGTATCACTTTCTGATAATAAAAATAATCATATTGAAAATATAGAGGATATAGAATCATGGTCGGATATTCAATCTCTTACAAACTTTGCAGACAAATTAGGCATTACTTCTGAAGATGAAACCCAGGCACATAGGGCCCTTAATATTATAGAAAATTATATGCATTGGTGAAACCATATAAACATCCATGATGCATATATTTGCCTTGATAACTTGCATATAAACTGACCTAACTTAGAGAACTGAGACCAAACCTTTGCATTACTCAAATGAAGATCTCATCCTGAAATGTTTTTGGGGCTTCTAGTCTTTACAGAAGAAAAGAAATCAGAAGACATATCTACAAAAACAACATTAATATTATCACTATACAGGAAATAAAATCCACTCTTACACCACTTGCCCTTAAAACCATAGGGGGCAAGCACATAAACTCTTAGCACTATATTCCACCTGTTGGCTTCAATGGTGGACTGATCATAGGTTTAAACAATAGTCTCTTCAACATTACACATACAGAGCTACTGAAATTCTCCATAACCCTCCACATCACAAACAACATGATAATTATAGTTGGATCTTCACGGGAATCTACAGTGAACCTAGCTCAAATAAATCTGAATGCATGGCTAAGATCATGCACATTATAGAGAAATTCCACAATAAGCCTTGGCTCATCGGGGGAGACCTCAGCCTTACCACACAACCATCGGACATAATTTATCCCACTCTACAAGAAGGACACATGTACCCAACCGACTGTTCTTTTTAACAACTCATCACACAACATTGCTTGATCAATGTTCTACCTGCAAATGCACATCTTACTTGGCATCGAAATCAAACCTAGGCCAAACTACACCACTTCATTTGTACTACTCAATGGGAAGATCATTACCCACACTCCTTTGTTTTTGTTGCACAACGACCAATTCTGATCATTTCCCTATCATCATTGACACTAAATAAGACATGTGGGGTCACAAACCTTTCCGATTTAAAAAATGTTGGCTCACTGATCCTAATTGTCTGCAACTTTGTAAAAGTACCTAGATTGCTTCTGATAAATATACCATGGATCTAGGATACCACATCCTCAACAACACCAAAAACATTAGGAGAACTATGAAAAGTTGGCTATAGCAAAAATTTTGAAACCTCATGCATAAATTAGCTGATCTTGAACAACAACATCTCTACATTGACAATAATCCTACTGCAGACCCAACCCTCACCCTCACCAT
Organism: Alisma plantago-aquatica; assembly: GCA_963693085.1. Classification (NCBI taxonomy): domain Eukaryota; kingdom Viridiplantae; phylum Streptophyta; class Magnoliopsida; order Alismatales; family Alismataceae; genus Alisma; species Alisma plantago-aquatica. The sequence goes on from OY856410.1 coordinate 293,728,082, forward strand.
CAAAGTTGAATTAGAACACGTAAAACAATGTTTGGACACCATATGTAAACAACATGCTAAACTCAAATGGGCCTTGGAGGGAGATAAGAATACTATATTCTTCCATAAAACATGTAATAATAATGTAAGTAAAAACATCATATGCAAATTGTGCACAAATGGCTACATCACATCCAACAAGCATATGATCACTAGCCACATAGTCCAACACTTTGAACACATATTCAATAATGGACATAGGTCCACTTTCCTTGACTCTATAAATTGAAAATATATTTGTGGTAGCACTATCCCATCCCCACAACACACCATCAGAGATTTTAGCCTAGAGGAACTTGACGAGGCTATCACTTCACTTAGAAAGAACAAATCCCCTAGACCTGATGGACTAAATATAGATTTCTACCTTGCAAACTAGAATTACATCAAGGGAGATTTCATGAAGCTTCTCAGAGTCATATATTGCAACATCAACATCCACAAATTCATCAAAACTATCAATCATACTAACATAGCTCTTATTAAGAAGGTAAATCATCCCGACCAGATCACACAATTCAGACCTATTAGCCTTATCAACACCTGATATAAAATCATTGCCAAGGTTCTTACAAATCACATTAAACCACAGTTATAGAACATCATCCCACAAAATCAAAATGCCTTCCTCAAAAATTGTAGCATACATGATGCCTTCATAATGGTAAATGAAACCCTCCACCTATGCTATAAAAACAAAACCCCTGTTTTAGCTATCAAGCTAGACTTTGAGAAGGCTTTTGATTATACAAACTAGGACTGCCTTCTTAGAGCTATGTTAGGATATGGGTTTCTAAATATCTAGAACAACTGGATTCATGCCTACATCTCTACAAACTTCTTCTCCACTATTATCATGGATCCCCTTTCGGTCACTTCCACAACATGAATGGGCTCAGACAGGGTGACCCTCTCTCCCCATATCTATTCATCATTGTCACCTCCATCCTCACTAACATGATCAAGCTCAGTACAGCACATGGCTTCATCTCCTTGCCCTCAAAATGCGATGAGAATATCATCCAATTTGTGGACAACACTATGATTCTAGTGAAACCGAAAGAAAACACTATCATTAATACCATTTGCATCATTGGTCTCTTCTCATACATCTCTGTCCTTAGAATCAACCTTTCAAAATCCTCCATCATTGGCATCAACACCTCACTAGACATCATCAACAGATACAAAAACCTCCTCAAGTGCAAGATTGAAAACTTCCTTGTCTCTTATCTTGGCCTGCCAATCTCGCCTCACCCTATCACTCACTCACTTTGGAATCCCATCATTGATAAAATCAAGCTTAAGATCTTCACTTGGACAACCAGGATGTCTCACCCTTCTTAACAATGTCATCACACCTATAACTACTCACTATCTCAGTTGCATCCCCCAGCCTGGTAAAACCCATAAGATCATTGACACCATCAGAAAAAAAATTCCTTTGGAACCACTTCAACGAAGATAACTCCAACCGAAGGATCCACCTTGTCAACCGGGACACCATCACAGCACCGGTCAAATATGGAGGATGGGGTATCATTAACATCAAAATTCATGCCATTTGTCTCATCACAAAGATCATCAACATTCTATCTACAAAAACTAACAAAATCTGGAAAAATTTCATCCTTGACAAATACTACAAAACAAACCATCCTGGCACCATACCAGCAACAACAAATCTTCCCCACTTTGGAAGCTCATAAATAAAAGTTTAGACATCATCAAGCATCTCATCTTCCCCCCCCACACGCCTTCCATAATACAAAATTATGGGTTGATCCATGGTTCCATCATAACACCATCCAAAACCTGAATAATCACCTCCATATCCCACCATCACTGAAAAATCTCAATATAGCAAAAGTTCTTCAACTCCTCACCAGCAATAGGAAAAACTCTCTCAAAATTTGTCTCAAAAACCACTTAAAAGAAAGTACACTGCTAGACATCATCCATGAACTAGAATTCAGCACCAGCAGTCGAATATCTTGGATTTGGGGGCAGGTTTGTTCCCCCAAAGCTGCCTACCTACACTTATTCTACAGAGGACATATATCAGATATGATAAGCATATGGAAGGCAAAATGGCCGCATAAATTCAAAATCTTCTACTGGCTTCTCTCAAACAACAATATCCCCACAGACCATCACATAACTAGTAGAGGTTTTCCGGGGCCAACCGTTGAAGAAACTACACAACATCTCTTCATTAGTTGTCCCACCACGCAAATACTTCCTATATAAATTATTCCCACCACATACTATCACAAACAACCTCATTCTACCAAATTGCATCACTAGTTTAACACCACTACCCCAACATACACAATATCCCCCCGAAGACCTGATAATGAACATCTTCTGAAACATCTGACTAGAGAGAAATAATAGAAAATTCAACACCACCTCCCCACCTACCCACCTATTACTAACTGACATTGAACCTTCCTTATAAATAAATTTGCATTGTAGGGCTGACTTCCACATCAACACAGGAGCTAGGAGCTAAAGAAGACCAAGTCAACATGTTTGGAGACCACCATGGTGGAGGGTGCTACTCGCTGGAAGACATCATAACATATGACATAGGATTCTAATTCAATGTTGGACTATCACAGTGATAAGAACACTACATACCTGGTGTCTTTTCTGGTTTATTTACTTCATCATGATGTTGAGGCCTACTGTTATGGGGTGCCTCCCCCACGAAGACCTTTACATTCAGTTTTTCTTCAGCTTTCATCTTGCATAACACCCGAATGTGAGGCTACACCAGTGTTAGTGTGCCCACGATGAAACTCCTGTGTATCTTATGTTTGTAGGTGTCTCCGTTTGCGAGCATCTATTTTTATTATCAAGCATGACTTTTTATCACACAAAAAAAATCTGCCAGGAGTGAAGTTTGATCCACTCATGCTTTTTGTTCTCATATTCGTTATAGAATTGGTATAGTCATATGACTCATATCCGCTCGTCATTAAGATGTGATCAGTTGTAATATCAGAACACAATGCATTTGTACTCTCATGTTTTTGGAATGAGCTTCTAATTAGATGTTTCGTACATGTACAGTGTAAAATGGATTTTATAAGTGAACAATATGGTTAATACACTGTTTAATGTTAGCTGATGAAAATTCTGATGATTGGCTTTAGTACTAATCTAGAAGACATTCACCATGACGCCAGCCTCCTCCACCACGGACGCATAATGCCTACAATGAATCACAATGGATTTCCCATGGTGTACGTGGCTCAAGCGTCCAAGCATATGATGGCTTCGCGGTTTCTAATTTTTAGCCATCCCTTGCCCCATGCAGCCTTAGCTCAACGGAACCTATATGGGACCGAAGATTTTGCCAAACAGTTTTTACGGATAGTTAATACAATATGTACTATAGATCCAAACTCAGAACACCACCCACCTGATAAAATCTTTGTATCAGTGACTCTTCAAAAAAAAAATGTGCATCTACCAGCGACCAATTTAATTGCATTAGAGAGGATGAGAGGAATTTATATATACCTTCTCTTGATTACGAAACCAAAAAGACAATGACAAGTGAAAGAAAGGCACTTACATCTCATCAGATATCCTTCTATATCCTTGAACGCACCTTTGATTGACACTAAGGGCGTGTTTGGTTAGATATAGTACCGATAACAAAATGTTGATTTGCTATGTATTTTTTCACAGTAAAAATAACAATTTGATGCTCAACTAACCCTTCCAAACTAGCCCTGATGCAATAGAAATTACATGATAGTCTAACACTTTTAGGAGTCGTTTCAAGCAGTCGATCATTTCCAGAAAAGCTGGATCATCAGAATTTCGCAGTTAGTAGGGGCTACATACTCCTTTTGTAATCACTGTTCGATCGCCCCTAGAAAATCAGGCAAAACAATCTCCCAACATCTTTTCTATTAACACAAAAGAATCGCATCTGCGGCGCGCAGACTAACAGACCTAATATTAACATGACGAATACAAACATCTGAAGAAAGAAAGAAAAAAAAGGTACGATCACTCATGTATTTTCTATATGCTTTTCACTTATTTTAACTCCTGTTATTGTTTTGGTAGGAGTCGAGGCGGATTGGGTTTTTGAGGCAGACGCCGATGCCCGCATAGAGGAGGAGGAAGAACCAGAGGCTGAAGCTACACGAGAAGATGACTCAGCAGTGTAACCAGACGTAGATGCAGCATGGGTCCTTCGGTACCTAGAACCTGGAAAGCCAGGCTTCATGGGAGCTGGCAGAGAACTAGAATTCTTAGATAGCATCACCACCACTCGCCTCATGTCAGGCCGCACCTTAGGATCTGCTTGCGTGCACAGAAGTCCAACATGTGCGCACATAGCAACTTGGTCTTCAGAAGCGATTGATTTCAACGTTGGATCGAATATCTCAGAAATCTGGCTTCTGCTGTGAAGCTTCCATGCCTGCCATGTTTGGTATCAAGTAAATAAATAATTAGAAACTTTCATGCTTGCAATTACTGCAACGAGAATACTCAAAAGATAGTAACTCAATATGAAGTCTAGCAAATCGGGTATCTAAATCACAAAGTACTAGGATAGCGAAAAGAACACGAGCGTAAATAGGCAATACTAACTTGTATAGACTAGATGAACCATCATATTTGTCATGTAATTCTCAATCCCAACCATGCCAAAGAAGAATACACGGATCCATCTTTTCCATTCTTGTCCTGTTATCCAGATTTATTTTTGTTCTCAGTGGAGATGTAACGAGATCTACCTCTTCTCCTAACTCTGGTTCACTCAAGTAATTACTCTGAACTGGTGCATTTGCCAGATTGCATTGCACGTCCACTAAACAATCTACAAATGAGGTGCTTCAACCTAAGCTACTCTTCCCCTAGCTGGGTGATGTGCCATGGTCCATTCAAATGGAGTTTGAGAAATATGTAACTCATTATAGGTTATTTGAGAGAATTATATTCTGATCGGAGTACCATATGCACTCCTATATTGAGTGGGGTTGATATGAGCGCCACCTATAAACCGTAATCTCTCTGTTGAGTGGTGAGCAAGAACGATATGTTGCCACCCTTGGACTTCACCCACCTTTGGGTGAACCACGTAAATTTTTTTGTTATTTGTGTGTTGCTTGTTGGTTTTGTTCTTGACTTCCATAACTGATTTCAGAGCCACGCTGATAATGATCTCTCACTAGGAGGAATAGTTACAATTAGTGACACATCAAGATGTGTGCTCTATTGACACAACGAGGCATCTAGATATACCTTACGACAATGAAGCCGGTGAACATCAATGAGGAGGCAAAAGCCCAGAAAAAGGAGAAATTGCACTCAACTACCAATGTGAGATGCCTTGAATTTTATCTCATCAATACATCCCTCGTTTGAACGGAGCCCCTTAATATAGTCTGATAGGTGTCTGGCTACCTCGTCAGCAAGTAAAGGGCATATCAGGGACTGGTCCCCCTAGAAACAGGGTGTGGAGCAGCTCCCCGTCTCGAACCAAATTTTAGAGAATCAACAATTGCTGGCCTTTGAGGGATCTCTGTTTGTACCTGACTATCAAAGTACTAAAGAAACTCCATTCATAAGAGGTTTGGGCCCGCAGGTGTGACCCTCTCCTATGATCTACTAGTACACAGGAATAATCTACCATCACCATGGTTGTCTAGGCGATGACCTCCAGGAATGGAGCATCTAATGCCAGGGGTTTTAAAACCCACCTCAAGGCGAGGCGGTCCTATCTGCACCTTAAATCTTGCACCTCAGTATATTAGACTGAGGCTTAAGCCTCAATATGTTTGAGGCTCGCCTCAGGTAGTAGGGTTTTGAGGAACGATTAACGCAAACCCCAATTCAAGATTATAATGTAATGCCTTAAACACCAAGTTTTGAGCCTTTAGATAATTCTATAAACTTTCCTTGAATGTTTCTTGTAGGTTCTCTTTTTTCTGTTTTGTAGAAATTAGAGTTTAAATATTGAGTAGTTGCAATTTGCTAATAACGAGTAAGCCTCCTTATATAGATGGAGACTAGAGAGAGCACAAGCAGACAATGTGTCAATGGTGCAATATAAGAATAAAGAGACTTGAGAGGATTAGAGGATTGAGGGTTCCAGACCTATTAAGCATATGTAGTTCTTTAACATTTTTGTTTAGTGTTATTGTAGTCGATGATTATTTCTTCAATGACATGATTCCAACATGATTTTGATTTGCCAAAAGCCTTAAGGCTCGATGTTAACACCGGTTTTGGATTTAATATATCTACATCTCACTTTATATTTTTGCTCCTTTTTTTAACTCTGTCTATGCTTTCAAATTTGATATCTCGTCTACCTCCCAGTTCCTATCGATTTCAAATTACATTTCACTTCACTTTCTTTGTCCAGTTGAAAATAAAAATATAATGCTAAAAAGTATTGATAATTCTATTTACCTTTAAATCAGTAATATCAAGAATATTTTCTTGCATGATGACTTATCTGAAAAAATATGTGGAGCGGACATTCCTTAGTTTTTTTTCTCCAGGGGTCTCATCTAGTGTGTACCATAAATCTCTCATTCTCAAGCAGTCCCTTCAGGCATGCTTCAGGAAACAGAGTCAGGCTGGCTCTCCATGAATTGAATCTTCAGAGATCCAGCTTAAATCACTCGATCTTCTCCCAAAGGAACTCATTCATGTGCATATTATATAACTACACTAACTGTTTTCCCCTTTTTGAGCATCTATTTCATTATTATATGCATAACAGTTATTTAAATTGCAGCCACTCCGACCATTTGAGCGGCCTAGCACATGAACCTGAGGAACTTGATAGAAGCGGTTAGGAAGCGTTCTATCATTAGGCATACACCTTTTTCCACTTCTAGCCTAGTTTATCTTGTGTCGCCTGCTTGATCGACCACTTAGGACTCAATTAATCAAAAATAAAAAAACGTCTGGACGATTCCAGCAACAAATTTATCGTACATCGCCTGCTTGATCGACCACTTAGGACTCAATTAATCAAAAATAAAAAAACGTCTGGACGATTCCAGCAACAAATTTATCGTACATCACTCAATATTCTATCAAAGAAACCCATTCATCTGAATACTATATAACTATATTGGCTGTTATATTTGTCCCTTCTGTTGCATTTATTCTTTATTATATGCATGTTAGTGATTTCAAATGCAGCCACTCCGACCGTTTGAGCGGTCTAGCACATGAACATAAGGAATTATGACTGGTGGTTAGGAAGTGTTCTATCATTAGGCAAATGTTTTCCCCCACTTCTAGCCCTCTTTATCTTCTGTAGCCCGCTTGATCGGCCACTTGGGTAATTCAAAAAGGCCTGGATAGTTTCAGCGATAAATATAACATACAAGAAAATTTGATTGCTCAATGCTTTGTCTCCATCACATGCTATAAGTTAGAAGAATTTGGCCATAATATAGTGTTGGACCACCTATACTAAACTTGTGTATTTTGTGTGTATTTATGTCGTTCATCATCTGCTGTAGACTAGACCTGTCAAATTAGGTCAAAACCCGCGGTCACCCACGGGTCGACCCGTTTAAGTTGGGTTCGGGTGATGAAATTTTCCACCCACTAGAAATCACCCAAACCCTTACCCACCCGCTTAAATAGCGGGAAACCACGGGTGACCCGTGGGCATCCGCGGGTGACCTAATTAACTAAGATAGATATATCATAATAAATATAATATATATATGACTCTTAAGACATGCCACATCCATACATCTATAAAGCAGTTAAATGGCTGATGTGTAATGTATATTATGTAAAAAGACAAATCCTAAAAGCCATGATTGGTATGTTTTGTTAAACATTGATGCTAATGGAAACAAAGTAGTTATATTCTACATTGTTGTTTATGTTCATGAACACATACTAATTATGTTGCATGTTTTATGTTCATTCACATCAATTTTATTCTTTTTATGTTCATTTTGTGCGGTAAATAACCATAAGTACATGCTATGCTAGAATGGATGGAAAAAATAGTGTTGTTATAGTGATATATTATGCTATTTGCAGCATCAAGATCATTTCTTTTTTAATTATACATTTTGATAAATGGCTGTTTTTCCTTACAATTTTATGTTAGAACAAAGCAATGGATAATGCATGATGTTTGACATCAAACACAATGAATGGTTCCTCTAATTATCCTATGTTTGTACTAAAGTTTATTATAAACTATTCTACTTTTTTTTGTAGAGCAAAAACTAACAACATATGTTTTACTGTACACATATTAAATGGGCACCTGCGGGTAGACCCGCAACTCGTTGGGTCGGGTTTGGGTGTGCTATTGCTCCCCCCGTTTAACATTGCATCGTTTTAACCCGCACCCGCGAGACCCATACCCGCAATGACCCAACCCAAACTCGACCCACCCACCCGTTTGACAGGTCTACTGTAGACGTGTATCTTTAGATCTACTTATTAATACAATATAGGACTTATACTAATTTCATTGTCTAAGAGTATAATGTTAGTATCTTGAAAGTACTACGTATAGGTTTCATAGTAGTATTACAAAATTACACCATATCTATAGAAGTACTATGTAAATCATAACTACAGTATATGTGTGTACTATTATATCCTGTTTGTCTATATTTATACTATATAAACTATAGTAGAGGTCCCCTAGTTTGTTCGCTCTTTCTAGCTACTATCAGTTTCTTTGGGCACTTCTGGTGCTGCCCCTATGTGTTGTATGCATTGGCATATACGTATCTGCTTCCTTCATTATATATATGAGGTTATCAGAAGAAAATATGGTAGAGGTGTATACTAATAATAATTTGGTTATTTCTATAATTTCTTGTAAGATAAACCTAGACTAATCTAATAATTAATTAATTATTATTTAAATATTACTGTTTGTAAAGTTTTAAGACAATGCTCTCAAAAAAAAGTTGTAAGTTAATACCATATTGTGTTTAATTAAAGTGCATGAAATTGTAATCTAATGTTTACATATATACTTCACCTACCCGATTTAATGAATATCATGCCATTTGCATGGTACTTGAGTGGTTATTAATGTAGCGATACTGAAATATTAATATCTACATAGTTGAACTATGTTGTCCATTTTTTTTTTAAAAAAACTCCCACTTAATCGGTCATTTCCTGCTTAACTGCCCAGGAAGGCTTGGTCACACACTTCGCGCTTTCCAAAGCTCAACTTGGTTAGGTCAAGGCAAGCCCCTCGGAGTGCCTTGATGCCTAGCTGTCCCTAGGCGCACACCTGAACAAGTTTGTTTAAGAGGAATATTAATTATACCAAAAAAAAAAAATGTAGGGTCTTGATCCTAGTCATGCTATGTTCTATTGTTGACCTTGCTATAGATCACTGAGCAAGATTTGAGAAACACACAGCCACACATTTTTTGAAGATGAAGATACAATTCTTCTTAATGTGACTTAGGATGAACAGATACTTGTATATTTGTCTTGTATAACAAAGACTGAGTTTCATAGAAAAAGGCAATGCCTTCCATCATCTTCCTAGTAGTTGCATTTCCAAAGTATTTTTCGAAGTTTATTAAGGTTTATTTTTAGAAATCCTCATCATTTCCATGAAACTACTATTAACATCCACTCCATGATGAAGTCGAAACGAATTCTCATGTATCATGGTCTTGGCTAAATAGTGCTCAATGTTCTATATCCTTCGGTTTGAGTTGGATAAGGGAATGGCTTGCATTAGACTTACTAGGCCCAATTTGAACATCTGTTTATGGGCAAGCATTTTGACCCTAGCCCGAACCCTAATGTCACGAGCATAGTCACAAATTCGGTATTCGGGATACGTACGGCCAAGTTGAAAAATTCGGAAATCGGGAATTATGCGGAAAATTCGGATAAAAATCGGTCAACGTACGGTAAAAGTTCGGTCAACTATTCGGAAAAAAGTCAACAAAAAACGGAATATATATATATCTATATATATATATTTATTTATTTATATATATTTATTTATTTATTTATTTATATATATATACACACCCACACATATAATGATTGAAAATGACTAAACATCGAACTGATTACTCAATATTAGAAGAAGGGGAAGAAGTGGGAGCAGCAGGCACAAATCAGGGAAGAAAGGGGGAGAATGGAGGAGAAAGATGGAGCGTACATGTAGAATGTCAAGGGTTACTCCTCCTGGTGTGTCGGGGGATAGAGGAGGAAGGTTGGATGGTTTAGTGGAACCCTACTACAAGTTAAAAAGGACGTGGAAAAAATAAATTTGAAGCAAAAGTACAAAACTATTTAAAACGGCAAAAAAACGTTTTAAACACGTTTAAAACGCAATATGAGAATAAAATGTGAATTAAACGCGTTTAAAACGTATTATTCGGTTTGGAGTTTAAAACGGCCGTCATATACGGCACGTGAATAATACGTGTTTTAAACGCGTTTTTTTCAAAAAAAAAACGGAGTATATTGTGACTATGGTCACGAGCAAGGAACAAGGTGACCGATACCGACGTCGTTTCGACAACTTGGAAATAGTTTTTTACCGGTATACCGACGGAAATACCGACAGATGCAATCCTGGCCGTTTCGACGCCAAAATGAACGAATTAATTTATGAAATTTTACAGGTGTAATCTCTACCCCTAAATGCATCATTTTATGCAATAAAATTCTATATTGGGTGTGGGGAAGGGGGGGTCCATCATGGGGGAGGTAAGGAATATGTCCTGTTTCGTTGGGATTTTGATGAAGGATTTCGATGACAAAATGTAGGAATTAAGATATGAAATTTTACTAGCACAAACTACACACTTAAATACACACAATTATGCAATAATATACAATTTACACATATGAATAACATATCTACTTACAACTCACATCAGTTGTATGTTGAGTGGCGCGCTGGTTCTCCACACAGTAATGAGTTGATATTACTGAGATATTGCGGCCATGACATGCACATCCTATAAAGGTGGTTGTATGTAGTCACATGCTCCTCATACACATCATTATTGGCAAATTGTATGAAGTTCCATGTTGCTCATTCATGTGCGATACTGTATAAGTGTATAATACTCCTTTGTATTATATTCGCATTACTCTTTAGTAAAACATCTTCCACTAAACATAAAAAAGTAAATAATTATATCAATACTAATTGTAATATGCTTAGATAGATTGTATGATAATAGTAATTAATAGTGTTGTAAGTAGGTAGATCTAGTGATAATATTGTAGATCTATATAATATACTTATAGATGTATGTATAGCTCGTGTAAACATATAAAAATTGGGAGTAATACTAGGCTTTGGCGGTAAAAAATACTTTTTTTAGGTGAAAGTGGAAGAAAAAAATAGGAAAAAGAGATGGAGAGGTTGCTAATGGTAGAAATGAAAGAGATTAGTTATAACTACCTTGATTTGGGTTGGTATTAGCTCTAATCGCCAAAAATCATCCAAATGCACCTTCTTTTCTCCTCCCAATAAGTAACTACAGTCATTCTCGCAAAAAACGGTATACCCATCGGTATACCGCCGATTTCGGTCGGTACAGTGAAGTTAGTAGTGTATTTTGCATCGAAATCATCGAAACATGGCGGTATTGGCGGTATACATAGCGGTATTGGCGGTATGCATGTCGGTATTATCGGTATTTGTGATCCTATCGGTACGCACGCATGTTTCGGTATCGGTACGCGTCGGTATCGGTATTTCGGTCGAAATACCGCCGGTACCGGCAAAACTTCATTCCTTGGTCACGAGTGAACCAACTAGCTAGTTAAGCTTGGGATACAATGTAAAAACGAATAATGTTTTATTTTAGGATCATTTATGATTTAAAAAGAAAATCTAATGGAAATTGCTAAGACATAACATATCCAACTAGAGGGCTCAAATATTTAATCTTCTTCATAGCGATGCATTGTCATGAAACAACTAACTATGATCAGTCCACATATACCAATAACAATCATTGTTAAATGCAAAAGCACCTATGAGATGGTATGAGACCTTCACCTATTAACACTCTAACCAGGATGGTGGTCTTTTCACCCACCCATATCTTTACACAAGTTGGTCTCATGCTATACAAATGATGTGACATCTCATGAGATACAATGTGTTGAATTAATCTATTGAACCAATATTTGTACATGATCCCAATTTTGCAAACAGCATGACTATGGAACGATATAAAAATTTAAGTAGCATCCTTGTAGCCCTAAACAACCCTGCATGCTAAGATATTATAAATTATAGGTTGCGCAAAGGAAGTCAACTAATAGGGCTCATATCGTCATCCTCCAAATAAAACTTAAGAATCACAATTCTTCTCAAAGATATATACCAATGATGTGCATTTATGTCATATCAAACTCCCTAGATTTACAATGGATGATGCCTAATTGGCAATACTATCTGTCTCCTCAATTTTATCCCATTATAAACAACCTTTGGCAATGCTAGTGTGGAAAAGATGTCAGTGCATATCATACAAAACAAAACATTAACACACATCAAACATTTTCAATCCCGTAAGATATTTCTATTGTGTTTATAAACACAAGCGTATTGAAGATTATTAATGCGGGAAAATATATTAGTAAGAGGAAAGAAAAAAAATCGAAAACCTCCAGGACAACATTCGTCGGTCATACTATCCAATAGTTTACCGCCTCTTCTATGCGGATATTCGCATTTTTGTGTTGATTGTAAGTTGAAACTAGTTTAAGCTGGTGCTAAGCATCCTTGTAACAAAACCTATCTTATGTTACAGCTGAATAACTCCTTGTTTGTATAAATGTATGAATCATTTCTGAATATTTCCCAAAATAATACAAATTATTTAACAATTTGCTCACATTTGTAACATTATTATCCCAATAAATTCATGTCCGTGTTTTTTTTTTCACTTTGTAGTATACATTTCTCTCCATATAAGGTAATATAGTAATGTCTCAGACTCTTGAGACCCAAATGAACACATTTAATAGGGTTTTCATTATTAAATTCTAAGTTCTACCCTCATCTTTGATAGAAGTATGTTGCTCTTTCGAATATTGCTAATTTCATCAGTATACTAATAGTTAATAAACATAAGGTTGTAGAAACTAGAAAGTACAATTGATATATACATTTCTAAAATCTTATTGCATGCATTTATAATATCAATCTTTATTGCTATGTTTATGCATCTTTCAGTTCGTTAGTAGATGATCATGCACGATCGTGTAATTTTGTCCACATTTTTACTTATTCTTCTCTAGTAGTAAGTTGCAGTTTTCCTCAATTTCCGGCATAATTGCAAATCTACTTTTGTTCATTTCGTCCAGGAAAATGCTCTCTCTATATATAGAAAAATGATTTGCTCCTTTGGCTATAAACAAGGATGATGATGCATTGAGAATTTGTATACAACTATTATGCTCTCAAGCACATCTTGTTCTAGTGTGGCTCTACGCTATCAGCTTGTTGGATAATAGTTTAGAAAATCTTATATACCATATCAGCTACATTATTGTCTCTTTGTGGTATCAACAGTCTAATATCTTACTCCGAAAAATTTATACGACCAGCTCAGTTTCATTGTGCATGTAGAGCTATCGGTATCGACTCATTTATGTTTCTAGTAGACATATTGTCCCCCTTTTATCCAATTTAACTGTAATGGCAGACTATAATCAGTGTCTGCCTTTCTGGCTTCCTGACACATTCAAGCAGGTTGCCACTACCAGCCCTCTCACGACCTCGTTCTCAGAAGATAGGTATATACAATATGAGTTGGATAGTCTATATCAAATTGATTGATTTCTAGTACGATTTCAGATATATTGATATTTAATTACCATTTTTTTTGTACTTTTAGTTCATCATTAAGCTTTCTATTCGTAGCCTAGTTGACACTAACCTATAGCAATGTAGATCCCCATTTAGAGCAGGCGTCATCATTGATTAGATACAATTGCTCAAGTGTCTTGTTTTTTTCTCTCTAAAATTAAATTTATTAATTATTATAAAAATCCGCTATTGAATAACATAAATCTTGTCTAGCATAGATGTTGGTCTAGTATAACTAGTCTGCATTACTTCATTATTAACATATGAACAAAAAAGTCAAACAGCAATAGTGTCCTCACCCATTCAAGAAGACTTCGACCATCTGCTTGGGGCAGGAATGTTGAGTTCTTGTGTCCACTGATCAGTTCTAGAATTAGCACTCCAAAACTGAAGACATCCGCTTTGGTTGAAAGCTGGCCATGCATTACATACTCTGGAGCCATGTACCCACTGATAACATAATCCAAAAACAAAGAGTGGAATCAGACAGATGTCAAGGAAAATATTCTAAATAGATAGACACCATCGATACACACTTGGTTCCAGCTACTCTAGTATTGACGTGAGTTTGATCTTCTGGATAAAGGCGTGCCATTCCAAAGTCCGCAATCTTGGGTACCCAGTTGTCATCGAGGAGGATGTTAGCTGCTTTGATGTCTCTATGTATAATGGTTGTATGAGCATCCTCATGCAAGTACAACAAACCACGAGCCACAGAAACAATGATATCAAACCGTTTCTTCCAGTCAAGTTCTATCCTCTTATCTCCATCTGAGGCAAAGGAAAACAGATAAAAGTGTAAAAGATGGTATAGACTTCATCCACCATAGCTAATAAGTATGTGGTTATAATCCATTTTCACAGATAGGAGTCGCATTGAAAAAACTTTGCATGCATAAAGTTGTGAAATGTCACAAACATAACAGAAGATTCAGGAAGATTAGATGTATTCTTAAGCTTAGTCCATAGAAGTTGGCTCCATCCACAGCTTTTTCATAGAAAAGCTGCTTTTGTTAGTGGAAGATATGTGCAAGAATATCTCTGAACTCGTACAATAGCTCAAAGTGCACTTCCTAGCACACATCACATGTAATGCAGGACATATGCAAAATTATTCTACTTGTTTCTGCTTTACATTTACTATTAGAGACTGAAGTACAATTTATCTAATTATTGTGGCGATGAACGTAATTTCCACAGGCCTAGGGTTTCACGTCTTTAGTTATAAATATCAGGCTTGGGGGGCTTGTCCCAGACAGTTGAATATGATTTGAGAAAATGATATTTCATTTAGCTATCTTCTTTGATCCCTTTCTTCCTGATGTGTTCCACATCAACACACCACATGACTACTGCTATTTAGGTAGAAAGTATATTTCTAGAATCATTGCTGGATTACAAGGTTAAGCTTTAATCTTTCTAAATTTCCAGATTAATGGGGTGGCAATTTTCCAAGTATATAAGGGTTTCCACTTCCAAATTCCTAGTTTGTTTCATTTGTAGATCTTTTCAACAAGCAAAAACAAGTTTTTACCTAGAAATCATATTGCTAAACAAGAGGGATGGCTATCAGTTATCTAACACTCGAAAAAGCAGACAGACGAGAAAAACTCAGATGCCACAATCCTCCATAATCTACACAATTATTTGGGCGAATAGAAAGATTACTATGCATAATATTTCCTCTACAGCATTGTGTATCATAGGTTTCTCAACCGGTTTGGCATTCAGCATTCAACAGTAAGGTGTAAATAATCATCCTCCAAATGAAAGGTTTCTTGCATAACAATGCATCCAAATATTACTAAAAATGATAACCATATGACTCTGCTGAAGCTACATGCATCAGTGGATAATAATCAAAGTCAGTCCCTATTGCAAATTCATACGATACAGTAGCCCCCAACCTTCCTTTAGAGAAAGCCCTAGCTCCTCTCTATAATCTGGAGTCTCATTTTGCCCTCCACTCTTAGGGGGCTCTTTCCCCTTATAGTCATAGAGTTCACCATCCCTTGTCATAATTGCCTCCTATCCTTAGACTGTACTCAGATGATCTCAAAAGTCTCAAGGTTCTATCTCCTACCAAGAGTGTGTAATGATACTTCCGTCCAACCTTTGGTTAGTGGCAAGGCCATGTGGGTGTGAAACCCCCTTGTGATAGCTATCACCTCCTCATGTGTCTTCACTTGTATGTTATCATCAAAATCTTCTTGTTGTAGGTAGCTACACCTATCATCCTCGAGAAATCATCAACCTCCTCAGCTCCTGTCAATGGTAGAGTTCTAGAAACCGAGGGTATGTGCAAGGTGGAGGTTAAGCCAACAGTTCCTGTAGAGGTATAACGAAAAAGACATCAGCAGGGATTGGCACATAGAAATCGATCTTGCATCTAGATAGCTCCACCAATCTCTCAGCATAAAGCCTAGGTACAACCTTGCAAATCCATAGTGCTACAGATGTTCTCCCATCCAACCAGTGGCGGTACCGGGAGTTGGTGGCCGGGAGGGCCAAAAAATTTAAACACTTAATATAGGATTAGAACTCATGACCTTAAGTACAACAACAAACATGTTAACCACTACACCAAGTCAAGTTTTATGTTTTATTGTGTCAAAGACAATATATATAGCAAATGTGTTGTGAAAAATGATTAATGCACACACAAAGATTCAAACTTGAGACCTTTCGGATATAGTTGCAGCTACAAACCACCACCAAGTCCATATTTGTGACAAGTAATTAGTATAAATAATATATATTATCAATTTAACATTTCAGACATGTATATGTACATGCATATACACGACATTTTTTTTTTTTTTTGGGGGGGGGGGGCCGTGGCCCCTGCACGCCCCCCTTAGGGTTCGCCCCTGCATCCAACATACACAATTGGTGCATCACTCGAGAGGCCGGTATACCACCAGTCAAAGAAGATGCTTGGCGCATTCGCCAACCTCGCTTGGTAGGTTTTAAAAATGTGCAGTCATGTTTATCTCTAAGCAATAAATGTAGAGATGCTGGTTACCTTCTTCGTGTCAACCAGAACAATCCACAAAGACTTTGTGGTGAACACGCTCACTTTCTCAAGCGTGACGTTACGCAACTCATGTTATTTTGTCCTGATATAGAGAAGCTTGTTTTACTCGAGAAAAAGTAAATAAAACCAGTCTACTAAGACCGACGGGAGAAGAAGTCCAAAATAGACAAGCTAGCGCATCCACCTGTCCTGGGCTCGTTCCTGGAAAGCGTCAGATAGGTAGCAAACAGGGATTGCGTTCAAACGCGGACAGTGACGGCACAGTCATGATCATGTCCGTACTACTGGGAAGTTTAGACATTGCGGAAAAAAAAAATCTGCACATTTCAGTTCTGAAAACATAACTTTCATCATCCAGGGTGGCCTAGAAAAATGTTAGAAAGTCGAATCTCTGAATAGAACAAAAGAAAAATTGTAAGCCACCTTCTGCCTTGTCTTGGCGATATAATTTCGGCGGGCCAATTTGCGTGAAAAGAAATGGAACTATTGAACAGCGGGAATAATATAGTCTACTAGGGTAAGAAAAGACTGAAATTTCACAGGAATATCTGAAAATGGCTGGTGGGCTTACGGAAGAGGAATTTGTCAAGGCTCTCCTTGGGAACATACTCGTAAACGAGGATCATCTCGGCTGACCCACTACCTTCATCATCGCCGGCAACACAGTAGCCATAGAGGTTGACGATGTTCTTGTGCTGGACCTTGGACAGTAGCAACGCCTCGTTCCTGAACTCCTTGGCACCTTGCCTTGACCTAGCGGACAGCTTCTTCACGGCCACCACCCTCCCGTCTTGCAACACGCCCTGGAAAAGGAAGAAATCAAGCGGTAAGCCCAACCGCCAGGCCAGCAAGCCGTCGAATTAATCAGACAACTGACAGGGCTGCCAGAAGCTCGTAAAAGAGGAGAGAGTGGAGGGAGGGGGGAGGGGGAGAAGAAGAAAGAAAGGACTGGCCAACGAACAAATCAAAACAGACCTTGTATACAGGGCCGAACCCACCCTCGCCGAGCTTGTTCTTGGAGCTGAAGTCGCGCGTTGCAGCCACCAGGTCACTGTACCGGAAGAGCTTGCGCTCCCTGGCGGCGATGCTCTCGAGATCGTCCTCTTCTCGGCCTCCTGAGCTAGCAGAAACATCAGAAAGGAAGAGCGGAAATCAGGAGAATGGCCAACAAATAGGGGGGGAAGGGGATTTTTTTTTGTTCAGCCTTAATTGAATGACAAACAAACAAAAAGAGGGGGATTTTGGCAGTCTGGTCAACTTAATTAGCTATCATTGCTAGGGATGAAGTACAACGGCTTTCTGGGGATGCGTACCTTTACCTTTACTAGAGAGAAAAGGATGAATTAGCTTATCCAGAAAGCTTTTCGATCTCGGCATTAGCTGAATTCAGCTCAGCTCCTCGTCTGTGGCTCTCTCTCTCTCCCTCTCCCTCTCCCTCTCCCTCTGTTGCCGCCTCTAGCTAGAAACTCGAAGACGGCGATCAGCTAACCGTGTCGAAGGAAGAAACGGTAAACACGGAGCAGATTTTAAGTCGACGATGAGAGGCATGACAATTGAGCAAAGACGAGGAAAGAGGGACTTTGGTGCGACTTTCTCACGATGGTGGGAGCTAAAATTTATTAGGAACAAAAAGGCGGATGGTCTCCTAAAGTCTAAGTCAAGGACCGGACTTCATGGAACTCAAGTACCAAACTAAACTAAGGCCTCGTCTGGCTGGTTGGACTGCATTTGAGTTCACGCAGTTCCAGGCAAATCTCCGTCTCCCTGTTCTCTTTACCTCCTTTCTGGTTAGCACTGCTGACAGCATAGCAAACGAGACAACAGATGAGCAAGGGATTCTCGGGTGGTGAGTATACCGTAGGTAAACATAGCTCTAAACTCCTTCCAACCAAACGAAAGAAAACAAAAGGTTTTAGTTAAAATTGCGTCAAACCAAACCTACAGGTCCGACTTCAATTTATAGTATTTTGCATTTCCAGCACTTAGGTCCTGTTTGGCAATGGAATGAGATTATTGGGATTATGAAATCCGAACTAGAATTAGTCCCGTCATCCGGACTGGGATTATTGGGGTTCCCCACTTGGTCCTGTTTGACAAATCAATCTGGTTGGTCTCCTAACTTGTGTTTTTAAGTGTTATATAAAATAAAATACACAAAAGACAGAGTGAAATTCGGACTGGGAATCAGACTGAGATAGTCCAGTTTTTTGGATTACAGAATCTCGAAACGGGGCCGTTTCACGATTTCCAACCAAACGCGCAAGTGTGAAACCGGACTGGATCGGGACTGGATCTGCTCATGTGGCGCAGACATGGCCTAATAAGACAAGCCTAAATCTCATCCTACTCCGTTTCCAAACAGGAAACAAGGGCTTAGGCAGTCCCAAATAGAGGAATACTGAACCAAAAAAGATTTGTATGGTCCTAATACCTGCCTGATGTATACTGTATAGAGCAGCACATGAAAACCTTCATCACATTTTCTTCTAATGCGTCTTCATATAAAAAATATATGACAAAAATATCTTCATACACTTTAGACATTTACTATGCATAGAAAAAGATACTATCAAATGAATATTTAAAGCAAAATTAAAAAACACAGACATTACATATCCATATGTTTTAGCCATCATTGTTTTTTGGTCCATATGGAAAGAAAGAAACTATAACATTTTAAAATTCAAGAACGAAATACATATACTATCTAATTTTGTAGATGTTACATATTTATTATATCCTTCATTTTTCCTATTATTATATATTTATGTGGATATTCTTGCATTTGCTTACATGTTCTCTACACTTTATCTTTTCCAACAATAACTTTCTATTTTTAAATAAGAAAATCATTAGTTTTGAGAGATGCAGTCATACCATCGGTTGACGGGAACCATTGGTCTTTGAGGGACACGGTCATATCGTTGCTTGATGACACTCAAAGCTATCAACCGACGGAAACCCTCCTAGCGAAGGTCATGTAAACCCTTTGTTGGTAGCCGTCTATCGAAGGGATATCAACGCCCATCAAACGATTGAAAGGATGCCACCATTCGTGATACGCCAGAATCGGTCTTTTGTTGGGGAGATAGCTAGCGTCTACCGAAGGAAATGTTGCCATCTCAACCGAAGGAGCCACTGCCACCAGATTCCAATGGTCATAATGGCATCGTCTCATGATGTTCCTACTAGCGTCGTCTTTTGATGGTCTGGTTGGTGTCGTCTTCTGATGGTCCTATTGGCATCGCTTATTAACGACACATGTGAGCCAACTATCAACCGATAGGAATCTCTACTAGAAGCGGCCACCACCTCATTTAGTTGAACGTGTGCCTCGAGGCACATGCCTCAGAGCTTAGAGCACAAGTAAACTCCCATCCTTAGGTGCCTCGAACACACCGCCAATCCCTATAAATGGGGACCCTCATGAAACTAAGTAATACACCTTCGGCCATTGCAACAACAGTGTTGTCCAGATCCAAACTCACAGTTGACATCCATCAGAAGGCGAGGATGAGATTCCAAGATTTTCTCATGTTCATCTCCACTCCCAATGTCTCCCGCATAGATCATCAAGGGGAGAAGGATTGTAGACACCATTATCTCATTCGCCATCGCCATCCAAGAGAAGAGGATGTCTCCATTGACGTCCAGTACCCTCTATGGTTGTTGTTTTGTTGTGTTTCCTCCTTCATTCTGTTCCATTCCATCTTTGATCTGGTTAAGGACACCATCATTTGTAAATCTATATTGTCGTACATGAACAAGAGTGGCTAGAACACCTTACTTAGGTTACTTGTAGCCACTAAGACTCTTCCAACATGTAAATATTCATAATCAGTTGAATGCATATACTCTTAGCAATGTTTATCTCCATGATCTTGTTCTCGAATGTTTCGCTTGCATGATTAGCTACCATGTTGTGATATTTGATCTCTAATGACTCAAGTATTAGTATATATCTAAAGTTAAGGAGTAGTATGAATGCATGGAAGTGTTGGAATTGTTGAGTAATGATCATATGTTTGTATTTTCAATTGTTTGTTTGCCATCTTGAGATAGAGATATGCTTATGATTTAGACCTAACCTTGTCTCAGGAGAGGATGGAATAGACACTAATGATGATTGCTCATAAACTATGATAAGAGTATACAATGAGTTTGAGTATTGTATATTAGTGTGAGTTCTTAAATTGTGAAACCCATCTCAAGTTCTATCCAAGTATTGAAATACATTATAAAGACTTATACTCCATTTTCTTTGTTAACTTATTTTATGTCATTTGTGTTCCTTACTTCTTGTTTGGTAACTTTTTTCTACAAGGAACACTTGATCTACCTCATGGTCCAACTTACCTAAGCTAATATCTCTAATCCTAAACAGCTTGTCACCCTTGTCCATGTTTTTGACCATGTTTACCACACAAGGCCCCATATTATTATTGTGGGCATCTAAGTTTCGGGTATAAATTCAAATTCTGACTACTCTCGATTCGCCTCCATTTTAGACATGTGATTCACATGTAAACAAATATAAACCAATTTGATAAGGAATTATAATGTTTATATGATAACATATTATCCTCCAACAACTAGTTTAGATATTGGATCAATCATAGAAAGGTGAATGCTAGATGATACAATTCATGGATGTTGATATATAGAATGGTACATATCCATGAAGCATATCCTAGAAGATCAAAAAGAAGATTGTAGGAAATATTTGGACTTCACATACCATTATCCTAGTTATTTTACATCTTACCAACGAGGCTTGTTTAGGGGTGCCTCCCCTAAAAACTTCTCTATGATTATGTTTCTTAATTGTGTTTCATTTGTACCTCTAGTAATAATGTACATTATTAAATCCTTACTGTCATGTAATATGAAGTCATGGATGTGATTTTGGACCCCAATTTCCTTATGAATGAAACAATATTTCATCAAAAATAGACATATACTAGAATTTGTATTTAAGTTCTCAATGATTAATTTCAATATAGGTAAGTTGATTTGAAAAGTTTTGTAAGCTATGTCAAAATATATCTGTGTTACCTATGTGAATTTTTTTCTTATGTTCTATCAGTTTGGTTGTGTGCTTCTTGGTCTAGTTCTTCTATGTGTTTCAACAACTTTATGTGCACTAATTAGTCTAGCATGTCTATGTCCTTAAAATCAACTTGATGTTTATCTATCTTCTCTCTCTTAGTGGGTGGTATATAAATTATTATGTATGATAGTGTAGCACTCATCATGAGCTGACTAAGAAGTATGCTCATTGGTCCAATCTATATGTTTGTTCTACCGATCTTTTTATGTTTTAGTTGGTCTAGTTTGTTTATTCTCTTACAAATTAGAGGGATTCATATCATATTCATCAAGAAATTCTCTCATATATGGTTTTATACAAAATATCGTGTATTACAATATAATACTAGTCATGAGCCTAATGGAAAATTAGCTTTAATAAAAATTCATCTATTCATCTAAATGGTACTCCAGTTAGATGCACATGTTATTTTATCCAACTATCAATTTTTGTGGTTCCTTCTGTCTCTCGGTCACTCTAATTAGACATGCATGTGGTGTTTTATTCCAGCTAATTATTTGTATGGTTCTTCTATAATATTTTTAAAAATATTTGTCAGTGCTATTTGAGTAGCTTAATCCTGCTAATTATTTTTACAAAAATAGTGACAATTGACATTCAATATTGCTTTCACTACTTTTTTATTTAAACAAATAAATGAAAAAGGATGTTTATGGACACTATTTAAACAACTTGCTATAATTGGTATGTAACCTTTTTTACCAGCAATTCAAACATCTTCATTCTCTTGATCTTTTTGTAAAATGTGATGGTTTTTGTTATGCACTTTTTTAGTTGATATTTTTATTTTTTACAAATTGGTGACAAAGGTTGGTTTGAGCTCTATATAACATCTTGCTTCAATTGGTATATAATTTTTTTATGAAGTTGTTATGTTATTCAAGAAGTTTACTCTCACTATTTTTTAATTCGTTTATTGTCATAAAAAGGTGACAAATATTGGGGATGGGTGATATTGAACTCTTGTTTCATCTCATATGATTTTTTTTCTGATGGCGATTCAAACAACTTCAATCCACTTATTTGAAAACAAAAGTGATAATCTTATTAGTCCCTACAGTTTCCTTCAAGTAATTCTTTTTATTCTTTTTTTACAAAAATGATGACATAGACTGGTGTAAGTGCTATTTGAACATCTTGATTCACTTGTTATGTAAAAAAAATACTAAAATAATTACATAGTTGATCATATGTATAGAAATTTGAAAATTATTAACATATTCAATCTTGATTCACTTGATATTAATTTTTTTACTGAAGTGGTTAGAAACTTAACCACATGGATACATGTAACGATCCAGGATATGAGGCTTCAGATAAATGATCTTAAAAGGAATGATTGGACTACCCATATCACCAAGGTGCACCTCCTTTTTAGAGAGCCCATCACTAAAGAACTTTATGGCTAAGTGTGCTCAGCCCAGAGTAATACTAGGATGGGTGACCAGTCGGAAAGTTTATCCTAACTTACGTATTGGTGAGGACAAAGCACACAACTAAAGGCTAGTGGTGGTATGTGGGGTCAGTCATCATTCTTTAAAATCTACTAGAGCATTGGGTAGTAGACCCGTGTGTTACAAATGGTATCAGTGACATAACTCTTCCAGTAGGTGGGGCCCCACATGGACATGTGGCATGCCAATCTTGAGTCGTCCGGTCCAGACATGCTGGAAAAGACTGTCCATGGTGATGTAGCCACCCTTGCGTTGGTAATTTGTGAGTGGGAGATGGGTGCCCATGGACCATTCTGGGTCTACACTGAAATGGGGCAATATTACGAGGTCATATAGTTGAGGCTTGATGAGGACGTCAAGAGTTTAAGTGGGATATATTTAACATCTCAGGCAGGATTTGAGGCCTCAAATAAAATGATTTCAAAAGGAATGATTGGACTGCCCATATCTATGGTTAAGCGTTCTCAGCCCAGAGTAGTATTATGATGGGTGACCAATCAAGAAGTTTATGTTGACTTATGTTTGAGTGAGGACAAAGTGTACAGTTAAGACTAGTGGTGATCTTTGGGTTCAATCATCATTTCTGATAGTGTCACATAAGGTCTATCGTGATAGAGTAATTTTGGATCTAGACATGTGGTGGAAAATCATCATGTATCATAATGTGCAAGCACTATTTAAGAAACTTGCTTATGGTTTTTTTTCTATAGAAGTGGTGACAATTGCTATTTGAATAGCTAGAAATTTATTATTTTCTTCTAAGAAAGTGATGACAAAAGTCAGTGTCGGTTAATTATAGTTCAATTTAGCTAGTATGTAACTGGTTTCAATTCAGGTTCAACTACTAATGATTTTTGGTCAATCTGGATGCCAACTCAAATGTATTTGGTGCTTCACATGTGTTTTCTACTAGTTTTATAGAAGAATTTACATTGCATGAATCGAAGAAGATAAATACAAACATGTTCAGAGAGAAGAGATAGTTTTCCATATTGAAGCATCCTACAAAAAATATATTCTATTACGAGATATAATATTACTATGGTTGAATTTTGGGTATTCTTCTCAAAATCAATTGGTCATGAGTGAAGGGACCATACTTTATTAGACCAAGGATAACCCCAAACTCAATGGTGGTAGTTTATTCTCAACATTCCCCCTCAAGTGTTTCCACATTTTTTGTGTACTTGCATTTTTTATATGGCATGCTTTGGTACTATGTTGAATTATGGATATTTAACTCTTAAAACCAATAGGATATGAATGAATGAAAGAACACACATTATTATACCAAGATAACCCCAAAACTCAGTGATTTGGGTTTATTCTCATCAACTGTTATGCTATGTAATGGTCTTAATTTTGCAATTTCTTATTACAACATATACTCTATGATGGTTTGCCTACTTAATTTTTTCCACTCCAATTTTGGGGTGGGCATATTTTCGTGTGGTTTGATTTACTGCTAAAACAACAAACATAATTGTATCTATTTGTTAAACCATTAAACTAATCTAAATAGTTAATTGGTGCCAAACTAAATCAAACACATTGTTGACTTGTATATCACATCTGCTTAGTTTGGTTTCAAAGAATTATCTACGAAATAGAAATTTATTTACATGAAATTTAAGGAAATCATGGTGAGAAATGGCGCGACGCAGACGAGGTGGGAGAGGGAGAGGTGGAGGTAGGAACCCTAGAGGTGGCGAGAGTGCTAGGGACGGGAACGGTGTTGGTTGCGAGTCGTCCTCGACTCCTCCAAATGGCTTAAGTGCGGCTACCAGAGTGGAAAACCCACCTTCGTCCCAGAATCGTGCCGATCCAAAAGGTCCCTCGACCTCTTCATCGTCCCCTCCATCTTCCCCTACTATAGATCTGCTGCCGAACAGAAATGAGACCTCACCGTCTGATCTTCCCGAGTGGCTGCACTCCAGTCGTCTAGGTAGATCGTGTGAGGTCCAATCTATTATCGACTACATCGAACCAGCGGTGAAGAACGGCTCCAAGTGCTTTGCCTTCTCAAGAAAGTATGAGTCCACACCAAACTAGAAGGAGTTTGTGTCGATCCACTACATTGGAAGGAAGTCATACAAATGCTAGCTCCATGGGTGGATCAAGAGAAATTGGCGCCCGAGTGGTGATTTCCAAGTCATCGCGGAAGAGACGGAAGGGTTCGTTGTCAAACTCCCGACTGCCAAGGAAAGGGAGAGAATCATCGACGAAGCCCCCTGGATGATAGACGACACACTCGTGATCATCCATCCCTGGGATCTAGGCGAGCCTCTTCCCCCACCGCCTTTCTAGAAACTATCAGTATGGGCAAAAATCAAAAACCCAGGGGCACCTTGGACAAAGGCGCGACTTGGCAGAGTTGTGAGCTTACTCGGTCACCCACTGGACTTTGATGAAGCGGCGCTATCCACCAACTGCCTCAAAGAAGCCTTGGTGTGCGTAGAACTCTGCTCCAACTCTGGTTTCCCTAAACGAATCTCTGTTGAAGTAGATGAAGCTCCCAGGCTTCTTGGTTTTGAGTACATCTCCAGGCCCCTACTGTGTTCAAAATGTTCATGTTTTGGCTACCGTTTTGCGTCCTGTCCCACAGGCACTAGGCGTTCTTAGAAAAGCGACATGCAGATCCGTGCAGGGAAAGTGATCGGTGCTACATGTCCTTGAAGGAATGCTTCTGAGCCTAGTAGCAGCGTGAACATCAACCAGATCCCAACCAATGCAGCCCAATGTGATGCAAAGGCTCTTGTTGAACCAAACATGTACTGTAACTCTCCTTACATGGCGGCAGATAGTCTTGACTTAGAATGGGAGTTATCCCTCTCAAGTCTAAGGATTACCATGTAATGTGTTAAGAATTAAGTACATGACACCGACATCTCTCTCGAGTACTACAAAGCTTCTGAACAAGTATCCAGCTCCTGTGATCTCGAACAGGACCCAATGTTGGAGTTCAAGCTTAGTGAAAGCCCCAAACCAAGGAAGAAAAAGAAGAAGCCGAGGAGAATAAGATCAGTGAAGTGTCGTGGATCGATGACTCTATCTAATCTCCCCATTTTCTCCTACCTTCTATTGCTTTATGTTCTTGTTTAATAGCATTTGCAGACATTTTTAGAGCTACCCCTTATAAAATCCAGTTCAAGATTCAACTTCTCGATAGATATTGTTTGCGGTGGTCCTTGGCTTCCACAATTTCTGGGCATGGTTAATGATAGTGGCAGATGAGTTCCATCTCAACATGTCTTACATGATGCGTGGAGATCATTTCTAGATTTGGCAAGGTTGATTTGTTCTTATCAGATGCAGGGTAGGAAGTTGCTTTCAGCAACCAGGTTACACATCTACTTGTCTCTTGTCTTAGAGAGGCCTAGATGTCTACAGCTGTTCATAGTTCTGAAAGATGGATCTCACAGAATGTGATCTCTTACTTGCCACAGACTAGATCTCTCTGGTTGTCAGATGAGTGCTTGCAAGCTCTTGAAAAGGGGCACCCTTTGTGAGTGATCTTATATGTTAGTGTCTCTTTTGATGTATCTTGTAGGCCTTTTATGTCTTCTATGGGTGGATCTCTTCTGTAGCCTCAAGCTATTAGTTCTAGGTTTTCTGTCTTTCCAGATTTGTTTTTTTGGAATGGAAAAGCTCCTGCGCGAGCTCGTGTTCCATTTTTTTCTACAGTTTTAGATTTAGGGGTCCTTGTGCAATGCCCAAAGTTTTTGGTTTTTCTATACAGAAACTGGATTTTTAGCTGACCAAAAAAATTTAAGGCAATCCAACACTTCACCTCATATTTATCAATCCATATGACATGGTAAATAAATTAAAATATGTATAATTTATCAATGAGTAGTGTAAGGACACATATATAACATATGCATTGACATAGTTCAAAACACTTCAAATTGGCATTCATGAGACGACATAGTTTAATTTTTAATTGACCTAACATATTTACCACTACTTATTCAGTTTTCACTTACAAAAATGTATATTATATTATTGATTTTAGAGTAATTTACATAATATAAATAGTCTTATTAAAAGGTCATATGTATGCCTTAAGTATGGTTTGGTTACACTATACTCTCAATCAAAACCAAATTATTTTTAACTATTTCAAAAAATATGAAAACTGACTAAACATGTTCCCACCCTAGATCGAACCAAACTAGCTGATTTGATTGGGTTCTATGTTTTGGTTTAGTTTTCTATCCAACCCTTCTCAGAGCACCATTCCATTTTCAAATTTTGTCGGGGTCAGACTAAAATTATAACACCTTGATTTTTATATTACGTGTGTAGACGCATTTTTTCAGTTGGGGTGTCACAAACATGATTATCATTGCAATTAAAGTAAATGAAACACGTTTGCATATTTGAAAATGATTCATGCATAGTTCTTATTAACATAAAACTACATCATGTTCATCCATAAGATCATAATAAAAAGATGTCAGAACTCTAGATCTTCCAGGTAAATGGCACCCCACTAGGCTGAGCTTGAAATCTCCTAGTCCTTTGATTGTCCTTTTGTTCTTCAATTGCTCCAAAACCTATGGGCATCGCGTCCCCAGCCATGCATTAGGAAAATAACAGTCATTAGAGTAAGTGGCATGAGTATTTTAAAATATTCATTGCTAAAGAACTGAAATTGGATTTTATAAACATGAAACTAAAATCAAACTCTGAGTAAAATCTATAACATATTCGCTCTTATTACTTAATATGAATTCTCATCTTTCTACCTTATCTTTCTCTGGAGACATGTACCCTGATACATAGATCTCAAGACCTACACCACAGTGCATGGGTCATACTTATCTTATCTAATTCCCTCTCAACATACTTATGGATGAGATTATGGTCATACTCTAGCCTAAGGTATCTTTTACTTATAATTTTTATCTGATTGTAGCCACCATTATATAATAAGTCCTCCTCTACTGACACTGAAGTGTCCTCTATGGTGCAACACACCCTCTACTGGCATAAATGCCCTCTATTGACATCGAAGTGTCCTCTATGGTACAATGCGTTCTTTGTTGGCACAACGTGCCCTCTGTTGACACCGAAGTGTTCTCTATGGTGCAACACACCCTCTATTGGCACAAGGTGCCCTCTGAAATGGAGTAAACACTCCTCTAAATTGGCAACATATGCCTCTGAATCGTCCCCGGACTCTCTGAATGAGGACTTCTCATATAATATATTATGTGAAGGTTCTAAGTTAATTATCTTAAGTCTAACTTTACTAAACTCTAAATATAAACTTATCTGAAACTGAATACTGAGTACTGAACATGTACTAAATTCTAAATATGAATCTTTGCTCTTAATTTCTTAACTGAATTTATTTCTGAATGTGAACATGTATCTCGAATTATTGCATAATTGAGATTGGGTCTATAACCCTTATCATGTATCTTTATTCAAAATCTGGCTATTCACACAATGAGTAGTCTAAGTCAGAATCTAAATCTGATATTATTATTATCTGGATAAACCTTATTTCGAATCTCTGATTTTATAGTTAACTTCATTGATACTAAACATAACAACTAAGTCTCAAGGCTTAGGAAGGAGGATCTTATCTGAATATATATATGCTAAGGATACAAAAATAACTTTAATAAAGTATGTGAGAGTAATTTAAGCATAGAATATCTATAAACATACCATCTGATATGATGATTCAATCTCTACAAAAACTAATTATAATTGATCTTGCCTTGAATCTTAATCTCTTCATATGAACTTATATATTAAATCTTAAGTCTTACAATAGGAATCTTATAAAATCTACCTTGAAACTTAATCATAGCGTAATGTTTCATAATATTATATATATCATCATAAACTCAAATTAAAATACACTCTAATAGGGCCCTTATGTTGAAAACTAGATCATGTCTTAATACATTCAAATCTTACTTTGTATTTTGCTTCTAGATGTTGCTCATTCTATGAAATCTGATTAACTCCTTAGTTCTTAGATATTTACATATATAAGAAATCTTGCTAATGTGTTTCTACTTGAAATCTTAATACTCATTTATATGTATAAAAGTGAGGAACCCTAATAGTATGTTCATACTTAAAATCTTAACACATGGTTATATCTCATTACCATAGATGTATGTTAGTCTTAACTTGTATTTCTTGTCTTGTGGTCTTGGATATTCATATAGAACAACATTAAGAAACATGAGAATAATTTACACTTCTATCCTTGATAATAAATTACCATCTCATGACACATCTGTAATTAATACATTGAGCATATGAAATATCATAATCATAGAGTATAGAAAATCTTACCTACATATCTGATT
Source organism: Alisma plantago-aquatica (assembly GCA_963693085.1). NCBI lineage: Eukaryota > Viridiplantae > Streptophyta > Magnoliopsida > Alismatales > Alismataceae > Alisma > Alisma plantago-aquatica. The sequence goes on from OY856410.1 coordinate 293,757,918, forward strand.
AGAACATTAGACATGAAGTTCTCATTTAAGATGCATGTAAATGTACTATATTCAATAAACTTAAATACTCATGGGCATGAACCACTTACCTCTTGTACTGAGGGTATCAATAAGGAAGTCCTGATTCCAAGTTCCATAACTTTAATAACCCGGATATCATCACAGTTCTATTAGTCCAAGTGTATGTTCCCTCTTTCTATTTCTAAATCTCAAAACCCCATCTTCCTAACTTTATATACCAACTTAGGGTTCTTATTTAGACTAAACATAACTTTAATCTCAAACTACCGTAAAATCTCAGCGTTGAAATTAAATAAAAACTCTTATAATCACTATAATCTTTATACTATAATCTTTATACTATACTCTTATAATATCGATCAAAAAAATAATCACTATAATCTTTATACTCAAATAAGACATAAATCATCTTATGCACTAATATGAACATATACTTCACATAATGAAAATAATTCTCAAACATAGTCACATATTCTAAACTTACTGAATCAATTAGGAAATCAAAGTAGAATACCATCACATTACTAATATCAGATCTAATGAGGCATACATATATCACTTATTGTGTCAAGGTAATCATTTATTATTCTTACATAATGGCCACTCAGGTCTAAAACTAAATACTAATATAATAACACAAGAAACTCTATCAAATCTCCAAAAATTTAATCATACAATGTAGTAAGATCATGTATTAAAATATTAGGTCATTTCATAATTAGATAATGGGTGAAATACCCAAAATGCCCTTATTAGGTTTAGCATCAAAACTGAAGTAGAAATATCAAATAAGAAAGATCAGGATTTGGAATCATACTAGCCATACCAAAATAAGATTATTGTAAATTATTCATAAATTTCTAAAGTCGTGTGCTATTTTTAATGCCCAAAACTTAGAAATCTTATATCTTTAAGTAATCAATTCGTATTAATTATCAAACATTTAAAATAGCTTTTCAATCTATTTTTATAAGATAGTAGACATCAATATCTTTCCATAGACGCCTTGTTTACTAAAAATCGATATCTCTATACAAAGATATGAATTTTGAAATATACCTTAGTCTGAATCGATTACAGTCGTTGGTTTTAGATCTAAAGGGTGCGATTTTTTGGGCGCAACTCCTTTGTTTTTCCTTCCTTGGTCACAGATCCAAGATAGGACCCATCTCCTTCTTTTCCCGTGAGCCCGTATGAGGGGAAGATCCCCGGTTCTTCCTGCACAGGTGGCTGCTGCCATAGGGTTTGCCTCAGGCAACCCCGATCTCGACGCTTTGGGCGTCGTAGCTTGCTCCCAAGCATCCATGACCTCTGTCTGCCCTCACTAGCTTGGGCGGAACCGTCTACAAGTACAAGGAGGCCTAGATCTGAAATGTCATCCTCCGCCATGCCGACGCCGCCATGCCTCCTATTCTCTCTCTCTCTCTCTCTCGCTCTCAGTTTCATGCAAAACCCTGGGATCAAACTTGATAGCCCCTCATAAACTGGAATCCGAGGCTTTTATAGCCTCCCCTATCTGAGATCAAGAGCGAGGACTCCTTTTATGGGGGCTCTGTTTGGCCCCTGTCAAACAGGGGCGATGCTCTCCAATCCATCTGGGCTGGAGATGCCCCCTTTTTTGCATAAAAGTCCAATCTATAGAAATAATTCTACAGACCACCACATGACCCTGTTTGAACTCAAATTTTGGGATACCTGATATATTATCATTAACTTATTATTGAGAGGATGTCAGGTCCAAATTAATTGAATAGACACTCTAAAAATATATTTTAATTAATTTTTGAATAATTACAAATTTAATTACCTAGGCCCCTAAGTAAATCAAAATCATCTGAAATTTCCCCCACCATCTTATATTCTAATTATTATTCTACTAAAATATTTTTAGAAATTATTATGATCATGAGATACTCCATTGTCAGATGAAGGACCTAAATGTAAACCTTAATTGATCCAAATTGACTTGAATTTGTTTCTAGGGACAATGGCCCATTTCTTGGTCTTACAAAGAGTCCATAAGATTAATCATATTCTTGGTTATGAAACTAATTCTTGAACCAATATATTTTGTCAATCAAAAATTTATTATGATACATTAGGTCAACATTACTTTACTTCCTTAATAATGAGACCAAAGTTGGTCTAGAGCTCAAACTAGTAACTGAAGTCATTATAATATATATTCATCACATTATTGTTCACATGAATTATTCATTTATTTTCATCTACACCCAACTACAACCATACACATTTAATCCATTATGTGTGTATTTATTGATCGGATGACTTGTATTACAAATGTTGTGAACTTAATTACATACCTAGCCATGGTTAGGTTCATTAGGTCCGTTGGCATACACTTACCAGAAAACCCCAAATTAAAGGCTTACTATAGCTATGAAATTGAGGATGTTACAAAAATCATGAGATATCTTTGCCCTCACACATCAAAATATTATCAGTATTGACATGGACGCCATTATTTACTATTTTATCCAGCAATGGTTGCTAATGTCATTCTTGTCCAACTCCTATCCTGTTAGGTGACTGAACAATGCAATATACAACATTACTTGAACAAGATCTATTATATACGCTTGTACTAAGCTATCATTTGGTAAAAAGGAGACATGGCATGAACTCTGGTTGATGACATGAGTCTCATGGTTTGAGTGTGATTAACGGCCTAGGGTTTCACGGGGTAAGACCTAAGGTTGTAGATGATCGTTCATGGCTTGCTCTCAATCTGTCTGGGAGGTGGTAGGTTGTCTGACAGGCCCAAAAAAGATAATCCAATATCAATTTGCATCATGACTCATCCCTTGATAATGTAATTTTCTACATTTATCATTGAACACAAAGGAAACTCAAACATTGGAACTGCAATACATGAATATCAAAGGATAAAATACACTAAAATATCATAACCACATGGATTGAAAGCCTCATTGACCATTTTCACTTGAGAAAGACACCAAGGACAAGAAGAAACCTAAGGACACCTACAAGACAAAGTTCATAATTGGATTTGATAGATAAAGGAGTTAGCATTGTTTCACAATAAGTGCACCAACCAAGTCAATCTAGCAATACACATCCTCTAACACTCATAGAAAAAGATGACAACAAATTCAAAGTAAAGAGCATGAAAAGAATTAATGAAACTCCCAAATTCTTCAATAAGTGAATCAACATAACACCAAATCTATGAAAAGAATTATCAAGCAAGCTGAAGGAAACACCATAAATCATGCATGCTAGGGGAGAATCCCCATCCTAGTGGAGATTGGAGAAATCTACAACCTAGGTGAGGGTGGAAATAGTGGAAGATACAATACCTTTCCCAAGCATAGGGTGGAAATGATAGAGTGAAGTCAGAGTGTGCATTTTAAGGAGGGTAAAATTTGAATAACATATTTCAAACAAGTTCATTATTGAACCAGGGAAAAAATAGCCATTGAGATAATAAGCAATGTCCCCACCATATCTTACATATTATGTATGTATGAAGTACAAGTCTAAAGTGTATTTAATCACAAATATCCTCATCAATGAGAGAAAGCTCTATGTCCTTGATAGACCATTGCCGGAGGAACTCACTCCAAATGCGCGAAAGGCTAAAAGGATGCTTACAGGAAGCATGCCAATGATGTCATGGACATTTGAATACCTAATGCTCTATGGTATGAATATGAGTTGCATGGACAACATAAAACATGAACATTCTTGAGATGGTAACACATGTTAAGAATCACGTAAAGCAAAGAAGGTATAATGTCTCCAAAAGGTGTTTTTTTAGTACAAATTGATAAAGGGAGATTCAGTATGACCCCATGTGTTCAATGTGATTGGACATGTAGAGTAACTGGGATTTATCTTAGTTCAAGATTTGACCATAGACATGATTATGAAAGTGTTGCATGAATCATATAGTTAGTTTACCAAATGCTAGGCATGTTGATGCCAAAGCAAGGAGGAAGAAGGACAAATATGTGATGATGATCAACGGAAGTGAGTCCTAGGGCAGTGGCAAGTCTAAGAAGTGTTATGAGGCTAAGAATAAGTCTAAGTCTTCTACACTCAAGTTATGAAGAAGGGCAAGTGTAAAAGGAATTTGTCCTTTTCACTTAAAGGATAAAGAAAAGAAAGTGCCACCATTGTCACTTGTCTGGACACTGGAAAGAACTATCCTCCTTATAGAGGATCTTAGGAAGAAGATGGAGATAGTGATCTCTACTTCTGGAGATGAGAAGTAGTAAGCTAGAAATGTGCAGAGCAAGGGTTGCTACCTCTACAGTTGTAAATTGTCATTCAAGGGCACATAATCAAATTAGTGAAATGCTATTATGGACTTGTCATTTATGAAAATATTATATATTTTGTATGACAAGAACAATATGTTTCATTTTAAAAGATATGATCTTTTATGGCAATGCCCTATGTCTCACAAACTATACTTGATAGTTGCAAATATAAATGTGTATGACACATATACTGAATGACTTGATAACTCAAACAAACTGAATGCCTATAACATGTCATCTAGAGTGCATAAACGAAAAATGCATTTCTAGAATCCATATGATGGTTATCTATACTCTTTTGGTTATTGAACCAATAGAGACATGCATGTCTTATTTGTTGTGCAATATGACAAAAGTATCTTCACTAGATGTAGTGGGAGATCGACTATTCCATTAGGACTAGTACATACTAATGTACATATACCTTTTAGAATGAATGCTAAAGGTAGTTAAAAGTGCCTCATTATATTTACTGATGCAATCCATATATATTGAAATTTGTATTTTAATGAAATACAACTATGAATCTCTTGAAGTGTTCAAGAAGATCATGAATGAAATATGTAACTCACTTGGTATAGTATTAAGATACATTGATATGATCAATGCTGAAATCTTTTAACCAAGAGTTTGAGAACCTTCTGGAGAGACCGTGATAGTGTATCTCAATGAACTCCACCTGAAACATATTGATGTGTTAGAAAGAAGGTATCATATCATGTGAAGTCATGGTGAGATTATCAATAAAATCTGGATGATCTTACAATTTCTTTTGAGCATATGATTAAACACTAAAAATAATGTACCATCTAAAATGGTTCAAAAGACACCATATGAGATATGGCATGGGAGGAGTCCCGATGAATCTTTTGTAGTGATTAGGATTCAAGCTTATATATAAGAACATTATTTCTTAAAAAGGATTTATCCACAAACCACATGAATGTTATCTTGTTGAATACTACTTATATTCCAACACGACAACAAAGTGTTTGTTGCTAGGATGGCATAATTCCTACATGGAAATTAGTTCTAAAAGAATCAGTGGGAGAAAAAGTAGAACTCAAAATGCTTGAGATAAACAAGAAACATTGAACCTAAAGAGGAACAACAAGAACAAGGAGAATCATAAACTATTGTGGCATCTCAAGTTCCTTATGTAAACACAAAACTCATAGTTCTAGTAGAACACTCCTTGAGTGTGAAAGATTATGATATCTTATAACTCAAAGGCGGTGCGTTGATCATAGAGATGAGTAAACAACCTACCTAGAAACTATTGAGGGACCATAATCTGAAAAATGGCTTGTGACCATGAGATTAATGATGGACTCCATGTAAACCAACAAGGTATGACCTCGGTGGATCCACCTGAAGGGGTAAAAACCATTAGTTGCATTTGGGTCTTAGTAAGAAGACCTACATGGAAGGGTAGATTGGTTGCAAAGAATTTCAAACTAGTTCAAGGTGTTGAACATATTGAAGTCTTTTCACCAATTATCATGGTTAAATCCATCTGGATCATGCTTGATGTTGCAGCTTAGTATGATTGTGAGATTTGACAGATAGATGTTAAAACCACATTCCTTAATTGGAATAATTAAGAGGATGTGTACGTGACACAACCTAATGGTCTTATAAACCCATTAATGCAAATAAAGTCAATAAGTTACAAAAGTCAATCAGTGGATTGAAGCAAGCATATCAGAGCTAGAATCTTCTATTTGACAAGATAGTCAATGGGTTTGACTTGAGTCAGAATGAAGATGAAATATGTGATTACAAAAGACTTAGTGGGAGCATATTAATATTCCATTTAATGTTGGGGAATGATGTCCTTATCCTCCAAATGTTAAAACATGGCAAGGAAATTGCCTTCTATATGAAGGGTTTAGGCGAAGCATCCTATGAGATAGGGATCGAGGTCTATAGAGATAGATTTAGAAAGCTTCTTGACCTAAGTAAGAGCACATACATTGGCAAGATGTTGAAGGGTTTAGCATGAAAGGCTCAGTGAGAGAAAACGTGTCCATGTTCCATGGAATTAAAGTCTTTCAAGAGCCTAGTGTCCCAGTTCTTATGAAGAACATGAACACATGGATTCCATATGCATTCACAATTGGATCTATCATGGATGCTATGTAATGTACTTATCCCATTATCTCATATGTATTGGAAATGACGATAGGATATCCAGTAATCTCATATGTATTGGATATGATGAGAGGATATCTAATCATCTCATATGTATTTGACATGATGAGAAGACATATATATACCTACCTAGCGATCTCGTATGTATTATACATGACGAGAGGGTATGTGTCAGATGCTAGTGAGAGTCACTACAGTACCATAAAGAACATCCTTAGGTGCCTATGATGCACTGAAGGATTGGTTCCTTGGTTATGGTAATAAGGAAGAGTTGGATGTAAAGGGTTACACTCATGCAAGCTTCTAAACTAACAAAATAATCGCAATCTATGTTTGACATTAAATGAGAACTATAAGCTAGAAAGGGTTTTGAGATAATGGTAGTTGTTCAAATCTACAAAAGAAGCCGAGTATCTCTGTGTTATAAGAACAATAGAGTATACTGTATGGATCAAGAAGTTCATATGGGTGAACTTGTGTGAGATTTCAACCATTGATGACAACAATGGAGTTATTAGTTAGGCTGGGAAACTTGGATAGCATACTATGGCACTTCCATCTCATACGAGTAGTCGTACAACAAAGAGATGGGAAAAAATGCAGAATACCAAGTTAAAGCAAACATTGCTAAACCCGCTATAAAATCACTTTCACAACATAAGCATGATGGTCATGTTAGGACACTTGGATGAGATCTATGGGTGATTGGCTCTAAGTGCAAGTGGGAATCTGTTGGTATGTATGCCCAGAGAGCCAATCATATGATGATTGTAATGGCATAACATGTAAATAATTTTATTTATAATAAAGGCAAGCTTCCAATTTATCTTGCATATTCATATATGAGATAATGAATAACATAATAAATGTCTAGAGAATGATATTACTCAATGATGTATGTCTTCAGGTTGAGGACCTGAAGAATGAGATCATATGGATGTTAAGGTTATATACATTTTCATTATGTCACTGATCGGTTGTTGTTGTGGATTGTTGATAGACAGCAATAACACATAAGATTAGGGTGTGAGTTGGTTGGTGACATAGTTTATTAGTCATAATATGGCAATATCAAACCAAGCACACATATACATGTTAGAGAATATCATATCAGATAGACCCACTGTGAGACTGAAACATGGAAGCCATCATCATGGAAGTCATAGTCAACTCTCACGGTCATGGTGTTGGTTGTGGTTCTTACACCTGAAATTACTGCACTCATTACATGTCGTTGGGTACAATTTGGCATCATCAAATGCAATCCTCAAACATGGGTTGTTATAAAGGTGATGATTGGGTGACTTTGACACATGGGCATTGACTGTGAGTGATAGAGATGTGGTATGTCCCTCCTACATGAGTATGATATCCAAGGCCTCTTGATTATAGAGACTAAGAAAAGTATGGCCATATGCATGTGAGTCAATATGTGATATTGAGCTTACATATATCTCATGTAGTCTGCTCTGGTTCAAGAAACGAGATTGAATAATAATGAGGATGACTGCTCCATGCCTCTAGTTCAATCAGGATATCATTGACAAAGGAACTATACATACACTATAACACAATACACAGATTGTAGGTTGAAGTTGTTCTCCAGCTTTCCATTTACTTGGATAGCAATGATGTGTGACTAGGCACCGCTCATTGCTTGTAATGTCATAAGTTATTACGGACATTCACTGCCAATGTAATATGGGACCTATAGGGTCACACACATAGGAAATCATCTAGAAGAGGAGTTTGATCTTGAATGATGATTGAATTGATTACTAAAATGTTTAGGTATTCAATTCGCGCAACAAACAACTGACTGGACTACCAGACAACCAATTCAAGCGTTGATACTATCGTTTGGAGTGTCGGGCTGATTGTATTATACATTGGTTGGAATTTTTCTTGACTTGGGCTACAAGACGCCTGTCTCACTGGTGGGAGACACGTGTCTAGCATGGTTTGAGACACCCATCTTGTTTACACCAGACACCCATTTTGGGGGTGCAATTCGATTGCATCTAGGATTGGTGCTAATGTAATGACATGCACTAACTGGAATTGAATTACCAACATATGTGCAAAATAGGAAAGTGCAAAATGACCGCCTCACTAAGCGAGACAACTGTCTCATGGCCCAGACGATCTCGGCTATCATATGTTTCAAAACTTCCAGAAGTGTTGTGAAAATTCAAGATCTTCCAGTCCCTTCCACTCCCGCACTGGCTGGGAACCCTGACCTGTCCTCTACTATAAATAGAGGGGTACTATGGGCTTCCCTGAGTACAACATAGACAATTGAAAATTAGTTGCTGTCAAAAACATTGTCCTCTCTGGTTGTGGTAACCAAGAGAGCTCATGCAAGTCCTACATGACTAGTGAGGCATTGCCACGGGAGAGAAATAACTGAGGATCATTATTGTGGGAGAGCAGCTTGGCAACTAGTACACCAACAGGAGGGACAACTCCTTCTTGTATGTTCTATTAGGATGACAGGAGTTCTTGTTGGTCCGTGCAGACTACTCTAGAGGAAGGAGTCCTTTGGCTGCTGTGAGGAGGGCAACATCAACTCATAGTCCATGGTGAGATCAGAGGAGTTATTACAGTAGTTGTCTGAGTTTGTTGTCCATGGAGGAATAGTCAGACAAGTTCCAGTGCAACTAGGAGTTGCACAGACACCGTCCAAGACAGAGTGCACATCTACATCGATGAGGATTGTCGATGGACTTGATCTAGGATCAAGTATATCTTTATAAAAGCATCCTTCCCATTGCATAGTTATTGGTGCGATCTGTTGGTTAATGAGAAATATGTCAGTAAAAATTTTGTTTTTGCTACCTATCTGATGTCGTATTTCCCAAAAATGGTATTAGAGCCACGTCAATTTATTATATTTTAGGATAATGGATATTATCAGATTTTGGTTTTACCATGTTTATTTATTACATACGATGTGAATATTGAAATGAGTTGATGTGCACATGCATCTTATCATCACATAAAGAACCAAAACATATATATATATATATATATATATATATATATATATATACATATATATGGGCTCATCTTTAATACCTGCGCGGGTAGCCTGATTTTTCACCACCCGCACATCCAAAAGAGTAACTATATGGTATACAAGAGTAACTCTGATATCAATAGAGTAACTATGTGGTACACAAGAGTAACTATGAGATCAAAAAAGTAACTGCGCAGAAAATATATAGTTAGTAAATATATGGACGAGTTTTTTTATTTGGGGGGGGGGGCAAATGATATTATTTTTGGATGAAATTTTTTGGGGTGCTAAAATGCTCCTCTAAAATTGTGAGATTTTTTTTAAAAATGACGGGAAGGGTGCACGAGTAGCTACCCGCACCGGTATTAAATAAATCCCCATATATATATATATATATTTGTGTGTGTGGGGGGGATTTATTTAATACCCACACGGGTAGCTACCCGCGCACCCTTCCTGTGGGATCCAACTTATAAAACATGAGATTAACTTAAGCGGAAGCGATTCGTTAGCAGCAGAATTACTGAAAATCACTAAAAATTAAAACTTTTCATAAAGAGATCTATAAATGATAAAACTCTTTCATAAAGAAACATGATAAGTTGTTTACAGACTGATCCATCATTACATCTATGTAATATCACATCTCGAGTATTACAAACATCAACTACCTTGTTAGCTGTACAAGGTAAGATACAAAAATCTCGAGGCATTACACCAAAATCTCATATCTATATTAAACATCTACTGACTCCTAGGACCTGAGAGTACAGAGACGATACATAGGACATTCTATCTACAAGGCTTGATAGACAGTGTATCCACATGAGGATCACTGATGTCCCTGATGTTGTAGCTGCTGCTGTTGTTGTTGCTCACCCACTGATGGGTTTCTTCCTCTTCTTCGGCGATTACCTAAAAATTTAATCCCACGGGGGTGAGACAATTGAATAATTGTCCCAAAGAGAGTTATAACTCTCCGCCAGAAGCTTTGTTATTGCAATAAAGGAATAACATTGAGTAGTAGAACTATAAACATTCAACAGCAGGTTTAACATTGTGTAGACTAAGTGAAGCAACATTCTTTTAAGCAATCATTTCAATTATAACTTAATTGAATGACAAGACATATATTAATAAGGATTATGAAGAACATGTATACTAGTTTATTCAACTAGAGCTTTATAAACAATGTATCATCAATCATTGTTTCTCGTAATTCAACCTAAGCAGTTATGCTACACATATGATTATGATTTTCAAACATATTTATGCTCTGAGGAGATGAGTTACACCTCTCATACTCCAACTGACCATTACGAAATCGCAATCGGTACCATACATAGGTCATCAGAAGAGCCGGATTCCTATGACCTCATCATTCTCAGTCAGTGTGAGGAACAACATGCATGACATCTTGTGTCTCTGCCATAATAGCTTTCCAGGGTATTCTGGCAACATCACTATTAGAGTTACAGTGGCATGTTGTACTCTCTTCGCCATCGAGGGATTTCTTGTGTATCTCTCATCGATGCGGCATTAACAACATCATCGGAAGATTAGTGATACATCATCCCGACATAAACATATAATGAAGGATTGAGAGATTAAAAGTACATCTCATATCAATTCCTACATTAGGACGTAAGGATATTTGCATCCATAACCCCCACGTACTCAAAAGTATGCTCTCCAGGAGTTCCCTTGGGAAAACCTATTTCACCATCATTTAACTTCTGAAAATGATGGATCTATGGTCAGGGCTCTACATGATATCATTATACTTGATTATTTAAGTACATTATAGCATTCTTTTAGCATCATGCATGTTTTCAAACATAAACCATTAAAACAATTGCTATAAAGAAAGAGTACTAATTGTATCAAGTTCATTTCACATCCAGTTATCATTGGGATATCAATCCCTAACCATATCATCATTTTGATTTAGGAACATGGGTGTTCAAACCCTTAGATCATCAAAACACTGATTACCAAGTAACAAATTGTCATTAAGTCATTTTAACAGTATGACCTTGATTGTGACAATGCAGATATTTCTCATGGCTATCACAACCTATCAATCTCATATGTTACCTCTCACTAGGAAACATAGCATATTATTACTTTCAAATCTCATAAAGTTCTCTTAATGAATATGACATCATAACCCTTACCTGGCTATGATCACTTCTGTGTAAAAACCTACATGATTAGCACAATTGATAACATGCACAATTTGTCTATATGAGCACAGTACAAATTATTTCCTAATTCAATCATAGAGTTTCATGCTTAAAAGCATAACCCAAAATTAGGGTTTACAGTTCACATCATCACATTTCCCTAGATTAGGGTTTACTATTCACATTACATCACATTACCCTAGATTAGGGTTTACTATTCACATTATAGTGAATTAAGATCATACCATCATCATGTATGAGGATTACTTCCATTAATGCCCTCAAATTAGGTTAAGATTCATTAACCATCATAATTAGGGTTTTCATGATCTCACTATGAAGGATCATACCCTAATTAGATGTATTCATACATATTGCAAGCTTGTTACTTAATTCTCATTTATATTAGGAGTCTTCTCTCTCCTCTTACTATTAAATGATATTTACATCACTCTTGATTAGGCTAAGTCAAGTCAACATTGACATCATGGATTATGTCATTACTATTATGATCATTAAGGTTCACTTGTTCAAAGAGTATTAGTCCCTTTATCCCATCAAGGGTACTATTGTAATGATCACCATTGATTGTAACATGCACTAATCCACTAATTACTTAGTCTCTTAATCACTTTAGGTATCTTTGAAGTTTAGGTTAATCAACTACTAAACCATCTTGACTACTAAGGCATCAAACGTTCTTGACATTTTTAGACCTCAAATGGTCTTGCACACTCAACCCCCAAACTTCAACATGATTGGATTATTGAAATTAGCAATAGACCCGATTAGGGTTTAGGTGACTAATGGGCCTTCAATTGATGATTCTCTTGAAATTAATTGATGATTTTTGGTGGGTGATTAGTCCATATTATTTACAACAGGTCTCCAAATGGTCAACGCCTGGTCAACCCATCCAAACAGTCTTGAACCGGTTGCTACCAAACATTCTTGTGAAACCGTTTGCTTTCAAACGGTTTTGAAACCGTTTGCTCCAAACGGTTTTGCAAACCGTTTGAGCAAGAGGTGGGAGACCGTTTGCTAAAGAAAGATTTAGGATAACTTTGTAAATAACTTCATCATCTTCTTCCTCAAGAATAGGTACTGTTCTTCACAGAATTTCTAGCAAGAACACTTAAAAGTTTCTAAAGAACAAGAACAAGCAATGATTCTAGGAGAAGAAGATGCACTTAATAAAGTTTAAGGTTTAGAGTTATAAAACCCGCCTCTAGGACTGATCCAAAGCTCCAAGCTTCGTAGCTTTAATGGTGGATGAAGCTCCAAAGGTTGCCCAAGGTTTGTTCTTCAATATTTGGATGGAGAAGATGGCTAGAAAGAAGAGTTGTGTAAGAAAACTAACAAACCAACCTTGTATTAAGGTTTCCTCTAAGAATTCGAGCTAGGAGATGATCAAAGCTTACCCAAACCAGCTTGGTCGTCCTCCTATGCTCCTGAGATTCTCCTTAGTCGGCAAAAGCAAGAAGATGAGAAAATAAACTAAGGGAAACGACCCCTTGCTTTGTTGTAAAAAGGTTGCTTATATATTTTATGGGTATTTTCAAGGAAAAGAAGTTTATCTCTTTTATTTCTCAAACATATCACCCAAGTCCTTCTCCACTTCTTGACCACGTTTTCTCCTTCTTTCCCTTATGCAAAACTCCTCACTTATCCAAGGTTAAAGAAAAAGAAACCAAACACCTTGCTAAGTTACATATATATAAGGGCCATATTGCTTAAAACTTGGTTATTTAAATATTAAGGTTACCTTTCTTACTTAATCATTTGAATGAGGCGCCCTCCTCATGTTATTTTCTCTAATTTATGTCAAGAGTCATGAAAGATACTCTAGAGGGTATATTTTACATGTTGCACCCTATTTTGGGTAAATTACACTTTACACCAAAACTAGGTTTTAAAGCACAAGGATTGCTCTACAAGCTATATCTTGGTGCTCAAGCTTGGAGAATCCATACCACTACATCATATTAATTCTTATGGTGTCTCAACATAAGAGGAACATCTTACAATGTGAAATTTGCAAGTTAACCCCTCTAATTGGGTAATTTGCACATTATTCCATATTTAACAAAACAATATTACAACATTGTTTAAAAAGGACTAAAATGGAAATATAAGTTCCTCACAAATTTTAATTACATTTCATAAGATAACCACAAGAATCTAATCACATATTTAAGCAAAAACACCTAGGGTTAGTTCATAACCCAGGTTAGGAATGTTACAAATTATCCACCCCTTACAAGGATTTCGTCCTCGAAATCATTACAAAAACATATTAAGAGAAAAGAGCAGGGTATTTCCTTCTCATCTCTTCCTCTTGTTCCCATGTGGCTTCTTCAACACCACGGTGATTCCAGAGGACTTTCACAAGACTTGTGTCTTTCTTTTTCAGCTTTTTAATTCTTTTATCAAGGATCAATATAGGTCCTTCCTCATAAGATACATCATCATTCAATTCTACCTCCATAGGTTGCAGAACTGATTCTGTATCAGGATGACATTTCCTAAGCATGGAAATGTGGAACACAGGGTGTAACTTCTGTAACTCTAGTGGTAACTCTAGCTTATAAGATACTCTTCCAATCCGTTCAATGATTGGATAAGGCCCCATAAATCTAGGAGCTAACTTCCCTTTCCTTCCAAATCTAAGAACTCCTTTCCAAGGTGAGATTTGGAGGTACACTCTGTTTCCAACCTGGAATTCTAAAGGTCTACGACGTTTATCAGCGTAAGATTTCTGCCTATCTTGTGCAGTCTTTATTTGTTGTTGTATTACTTTAATCTTCTCTGTGGTCTACTGCACAAGATCAGGACCTCAAAGTTGATATTCACCGGTTTCATACCAACATAGGGGTGATCTACAATGTCTACCATACAAATCTTCATAAGGTGCCATGTCAATGCTATGTTGATAGCTATTATTGTAGGCAAACTCTATCAAGCTTAGGTGCAAATCCCAACTTCCTATAAACTGAAGAACACATGCTCTAAGCAAGTCTTCTAAAGTATGTATAGTCCTTTCTGACTATTCATCAGTCTGTGGATGAAAGGTTGTACTAAACCTTAACTGTGTGCCTAAGGCTTTATGGAGTCGCTCCCAAAAATGACTCATAAACTGGGGACCTCTGTCAAAAACAATGGTAACTGGTACTCCATGCAGCCGCACTATTTCATTTACATACAACTACGCTAACTTCTCAGCAGAATAGGTTGTTTTGACAGGAAAGAAATGTGTTGTCTTTGTCAACCTATCAACTATTACGCAAATGGAATCATGCCCTTTGCTTGTCCTGGGTAGGCCAACAACAAAGTCCATGGTTACATGATCCCACTTCCACTGTGGTATGGGTAAAGGTTGCATTGTTCCTGCAGGCTTCTGGTGTTCAACTTTAACTTGCTGACACACATGACACCACATAACAAACTCAGCAACGTCCTTCTTCAAACCAGGACACCAATACATATCTTTCAAATTTTGATACATCTTGGTGCTTCCTGGATGCATAACATACATCCAAGAATGAGCTTCTTCCAAGACTAACTTCCTCAAGTTATCCACATCAGGCACTATCATCCTACCATGATAACAGGCTACTTGATCATCTGAGTCATGGAAACCATCTCGTTTCTCACTACTATACTCTGATCTAATCAGTTGAACTACAACATCAACTTGATGTGCCTCCTTAATCTGTTGTCTTAGGGTAGGTTTTATATGCATCTCAGCTAACAACCCGGCTAACAATGATACTTTTAACTGTACATTGTCTTGCCTTAAGGAGATAAGCATATCTCTCCTAGAGAATACCAAAGAGTTCAGTTGTGCTCTGTCTAAGGCTGGTGTTGATGATTTCCTACTCAAAGCATCTACAACTACATTGGCCTTCCCTGGATGGTAATCAATCGTACAATCATAGTCCTTGATTAACTCCATCCAGCGGTGTTGCCTCATGTTGAGCTCATGTTGAGAAAAGATATACTTAAGGTTTTTGTGGTCTGCGAAAATCTAGAATGTTTCTCCATAAAGATAATGTCTCCAGATTTTCAAGGCATGAACTACAGCAGCTAGTTCTAGATCGTGTGTCGGATAATTCTCCTCGTGTTTCTTAAGCTGTCGGGAAGCAAAAGAAATCACTTGTTTATCCTGCATCAACACACATCCTAGTCCATTCTTGGAAGCATCACATAAAACTATATATCCTTTTCCTTGTTCAGGTAACACAAGCACATGTGCACTTGTCAATCTCTCCTTCAACAACTGAAACGATTGTTGACACTTATCACTCCAAACAAAAGGAACATCCTTCCTGGTCAACTTAGTCAAGGGTAAGTCTATAGAACTAAAGTTCTTAATGAACCTCCGATAATAGCCTGCCAACCCTAAGAAACTACGGATCTCTGTCGGTGTCTTCGGCTGTTCCCATTGTAGGACATATTCTACCTTTTTAGGGTCAACACATATACCTGAAGCAGATATTACATGTCCAAGGAAAGATACTTCTGGTAACCAGAACTCACACTTGCTAAACTTAGCATATAACTTATGCTTTCTTAGCAAAGTTAGAGCTTGACTAAGATGATGTTCGTGTTGCTGAGCATCTCTACTATAGATTAGAATGTCATCTATAAAGACAACAACACACTGATCGAGAAAAGGTCGAAAGATTCTATTCATGAGTTCCATAAATGCAGCTGGTGATATCCTGATCTCAAATCTATCTTTGAGAAAATGGTTGCACCACACAACTGGTCAAAGAGATCATAAATCCTCGGTAGAGGATACTTATTCTTTATTGTTACTTTATTTAGTTGTCTATAATCAATGCACAACCGCATTGACCCGTCTTTCTTTTTAACAAAGAGGACCGGAGCACCCCAGGGTGAAGTACTTGGTCAGAGGAAACCCTTCTCAAGCAACTCTTGTAGTTGTTTCGTGAGTTCTGCCATCTCAGCATGCACCATCCTATACGGTGTTTGTGCTATTGATTGCGTATCTGGGATTAGATTAATTTCAAAATCAATTTCCCGAGGTGGTGGCACACCTGGAAGTTCTTCAGGAAATACATCTTCGAATTCCCTGACTACAGGAACTTCTACAGGGTTAGGACTCTCCATGGTAGTATCTACCACATGGGCCAAGAATGCATAACATCCTTGCCTCATCAGCTTCTCAGCAACCATTGCTGACACAAGACAGGTGGGTAGAATATTTCTCTCTCCTTGAAAGATCCATGTGTCACTATCATCAGTGAACACAACTTGCTTGGACTCACAATCCAAGACAACCTTATACCTTTCTAAGGTATCCATCCCAAGGATTATATCAAATCCATGCATCTCAAGTGGTATAAGATCCACTTGAATGCGATGTTTAGAGAAGAATAGAATGTAGGGAGAACATACCTCCTACAACACAGTAGATCCCCTCAATGGAGTTTCTAACAACAAATTATCTGCTCTATGACTTATAGTCAGATTGCAGTCAAGAATCACTCTTTGGTGATATTGACTGGAATGAGTTTCTCCAAACTCATTCCAACATCTGTTTGTAAGCAATGGTGACCAAGAGGTGATTACTGAGGCTGGAAGGGTTCCAGCCAACCATATTCCTAATGGTTAGTTCTCTAGCTATTGCCTCCTGGAATGTGAGGGGACTGAATTACATGGGGAGACAGTCTGCACTTCAAGAGTGTATAGCTAGGAATGAGGTGGCGATTGGCTGTATTCTGGAGACTAAATTAAGAAGGAAAAAAGTTAGTAGAGTTATGGATAGGCTGTTTGGTGATGGGTCTTGGATTTCTAATCACAAAAGTCATGTGCTGGGGAGGATTATTCTTGTTAAGATGAAGGAGGATATCACGTTTATCTATATCAGTGAATCTGATCAGTTCATCCATGTTCATGTGGCTACTTTTATTGGTCATTTTTTCCTTACTGCTATTTATGCTCATAACAATTTTGGGAAAAGAAATGGTTTGTGGGAGTCTATTAAGGATCTTAAAAGTTCTATTAAAGGTCCATGGATAGTTTGTGGCGACTTCAACGTGATTCATTTTGCTCATGAGAAGTTTGGAGTGTGTGAACCCTGCTATAGCTCTATGGCCAACTTTAATGATTGTATCCTTCAATCTTCTTTGGTTGAGTTGGATCTGAGAGGGTCGAAGTTCACCTGGGATAATAGACATGTGGGTGATAAGCTAGTGATGTCAAAGCTGGATAGAGCTTTTTATAATTTGGATTTCTTGGATACTTTTCCTAATTTTTGGGGAGAGGTGGTTGCTTCTATTCATAGTGATCATAGAGTGATTCTTATGTATATGGATAAGAAGAGCATCGGGAGGAAATCTCCATTCCGCTTGATTAATTCTTGGTGTCAACGTGATGATTTTGTTGAGGTGGTTAAGAAGGCTTGGAATGTGGAGATTGAAGGTAACCCAATGTTCCAGGTTTGTAGGAAACTGGATAATGTTAGGTTTGAACTGTCTAAATGGAATAAGGTTGTGGTGGGTGATCTTACTGAAGTTAGACATATCATGGAGTATGAGGCTTGTATTGCCCAAAATCAAGTTGATCAAAACCCTTCTGATGTAGTGGTTGTGCAGGATGTTGTTAATAAAAGAAAGATAGCTGAAGATGCTTATAAAGCTGAAGAATCCTTCCTCAAGCAGAAGTCTCGGGTGAACTGGATGAAGTTGGGAGATAGGAACTCAAAGTTCTTTTATTCTTCGATAAATACGAGAAGGATGAGAAATTCTATTAGATGTCTTATGGTTAATGGCATTGGTATTTCTAATGAGCAAATTATTCATGATGAATTTGTGAAGTTTTACAAGGAACTTTTAAGGCTAATGAAGGCGGTGATATTGATTGGAATGATGACTGGCAAGTACCGAAACTATCTAATGATCACATTAACTCTCTCTGTGCTCTAGTAACAAAGGAGGAGATTGAAAGAGTTATTAAAGACAGTGATGGGAATAAGGCTCCGGGGCCCGATGGCTTCAATTTTATGTTTTACAAGGTGTGTTGGGATATCGTAGGTGATGATGTAGTCAAGGCTGTGCAAATTTTTTCCAGAAGTGGTCGACTTCTTAAAGAGGTGAATAAAACTTTCATTACTCTTATTCCCAAATGTAGTAGTGTTGTTAATGTGAAGGATTGGAGGTCGATCTCTCTGCGTAATTCTCTCTATAAGGTGATTTCTAAGGTTCTAGCCAATAGACTTCAGCCTATTCTGTCTGATATTATTGACAAAGCCCAATGCACTTTTATTAAGGGTAGATCGATATCTGATGCTACTTTGTTGGTGAATGATATGCTGAATATGATTATAAAGAGCAAGTCGCCTAAAATTTGTGTGAAGGTTGACCTTATGAAAGCGTATGATTCGATCAAGTGGAGGTATTTGCATCGTATTCTTATGGAAATGGGATTCCCAAGGTGTTGGATTGATTGGGTCTTTGAAATTCTTCATTATGTTAGCTTTCAGATCCTCATTAATGGGCAACCATCTGTATCCTTTTGGCCCAATAATGGTTTGAGACAAGGGGATCCGTTGGCCCCGTATCACTTTGTCATTGCTATGGAAGGTCTTTCTTCTATGTTAGCTCATGCTGTAAGGATGAATTTGATTGAACCTTTTAAAGCTGGTGATGATATAAAGGTCACTCATGTTTTATTTGTTGATGACATTGTGCTTTTCTCTGATGGTAATGAGGGGTCTGTTAAGGCGTTTGTTGAGGTTGTTGATTCTTTTGGTGCCATCTCTAGTTTAAAGATCAGTAGTCAGAAATCTTCTTTTTTTGCTAACAAGCAAGTGGATATAAAGATGGTGGAAAGGACTTTGGACATAAAACATGAGGTGCTTCCTGTGAAGTATTTGGGTCTGCCCTTATTTGTGGGAAGATTATCTCGTAGTCTTTGTTCTCCAATCATTGATAAGATAAAAAGTAGGCTTGAAGGCTGGAAGTCTAAGCAGCTATCTTTTGCAGGACGGCTGGAGCTGATTAAATCTACCCTTTCTTCTTTTTAGATTTATTGGGCATCTTCTTTTCCCTTGCCTGTGGCTGTCACAGATGATATAGACAGGATGTGTAGGGATTTCTTATGTGGAGGCCCGGAAATGGAGAAGAAAACTCATATGGTTTCTTGGAGTCAGGTTTGCTTACCTAAAATGGAAGGTGGTCTGGGGTTGAGGAGAGCCAGAGATATTGTCAAGGCTTGTATTATTCTAAATATCTGGAATGTGGCTACAAAAAAAGATAGGCTTTGGGTTCGTTGGGTTCATGGAAGGTATCTAAAAGGTGATTCTGTTTGGAGGTCCACTATTCCTTCGAATGCTTCTTGGGTGTGGAGACAATGTCTTTATCACAGGGATAAAGTTGTTAAGCTTATTTCTTTCTCTGTGGGTAATGGGAACCTTATCAAACTTTGGAGGGACCCCTGGTTTTTAGGTGGTTATTTGGAGGAGTCTCTTGATAAAGGTTGCATTATGAGGAGTGGCACAGGAAAGTTTGCTAATCTTAACTCCCTCAGTCATGAAGGTGACTGGGTAGATGCCAAGTCTAGGCATGTATCTCTTGTCATCAAGGTTATTAGAGATGCTGGTTATTGTATCAAGGATGAAGAGGATTCTATTATGATGAAGGGGAAGATGCCTGTCATGATTCGAGAGTTCTGGGAGGTGATAAGGCTGTCGACCCCTGTTCCTTTTTGGACTAGCTGGCTTTGGAGTGCTAGAGCTGCTATGAGGCATAAGGTTCACGGATGGAGATTCTTTTTGGACAAGTTGCTCACTCTTGATCATATGCATTCTAGGGGGTTTCAGTTTCCTCCTAGATGTACTTTGTGTGAAGAGGATAGTGGAGATCTTCTATTCTGTTGCAAGTACACGTTGGATATTTGGAGCAAGGCTGTTAGAGAAGATTATCTGCCTCGATGCCCTATTTCTCTTGTGGACGTGTGCTCCTTTCTATCTAAGAAGGAGAGAACTGCTATCTTGGCTGTTTTCCATGGTGTATGGGAGGAGAGAAACCATAGAATTTTTGTTGGTTACAAACAATGTGCAGATAGAAGATGGATTCGCCTTAGGAAGGATATAGATACCTTTGTATAGTTTTCCTTCGTTGTTTCTGGTTTTCTCAGTTTTGGAGCTTTGCTCACTAGCTTTGAACATATTTTCTAGTTGTTATAAAAAAAGGGCCACACACTGTTTCTGACAAAAAAAAAGAGTGCGTAGCACCCAGATCAATTAAAACGGATACAACACAAGATGTAAACATATCAGAATATAGCAATTCCATCTAACCTGCCACAACCCGAGGGTTGATCACTGCATCAGGTGGATTCATCGCGTAGAATCTTGTCGTTGCCTGTGGTTGATTTAGTGCTCGATGACTAGGTGTCGATGATCCAGCTTGGGACGCTTGTCCACGTCCTCTAGCTCCTCCCGGAAACTGTCTCCTTTGGGATCCTTGTTGACTCTGCCTCTGAGGTTGGGTCACACTTACTTCTCTAGCTCTGCAATCTTTCATCAGATGTCCCATCTTTCCACATATATAACAACTTCTATTCAGTTGTTGTGGTCTGGGTGGTCCTGTAACCGACATAGATGTTGAGCTACGGGCTCCTTCTAGAGGTAAACTTCGTCCTCTACCCCTATTTGACGTCCACTGCGTCTGGGTACTGAATCTAGGTGGTGGTGTAGGCGCAGAAAACCTAGGTTTCTTAAAATATTTAGATGAAGATCCTTGGAACTGGGGATACATCCTCTTATTCTAGGTTTGTATTTTCTCTATCACAGACCTCTCTATCCTCCTGACTGACTCTATAAAGGTAGCAAACCTTTCCCTGTTCTCTAGAGCAGACACAGGGGTGGTCAACTCAGCATTTAACCCTTTCTCAAAATGCCTAATCCTTTCTTCATCTGTAGTAGCCATGTGCGGACAGAACCGCAAAAGCTCCATGAACTTAGCCTCGTACTCACTAATGTTCATAGGTCCTTGTCTTAACCTCTCAAAATGAGAGATTTTCTCATCCAGAAACGTCTTAGGGAAGTATCTATTGATAAATTCCCGTCGAAAGACTTCCCATTCAATCTCTACACCTGGCCTTTTCTATTCTTCCATGGTCCACCAATGACCAGCACTCCCCTTGAGAAGGTACACAACATGTCTAACCTTCTCAGCTTTTGGGATGTTCAGGATTCTAAAGGCTTTCTCTAGTTCAGTTAACCACAAATCAGCATCTACTGGGTCAGCTATTCCAGCATACTCTGTGGCTCCAACTCGGTGAAGTCATTCAAACGTCTTGCCGACTCCTTGTCCTTCAGGATGGGTAGGTGCCCTAGATGCAGGTATAGGCATCCTATCAGTCATGTGTGTCATGGCAGTCATGAACTGCCCAAACATGGCTTGGACGACTGGGTTCCCCATGTCAGTTGGATTGAACTGGGGTGGTTCGGGCACATGTTCTTCTCTATCTGGGTCTCTTACACCTCTTCTGGGTGCAGCAACACTACTCTCTGCAACATGTTCTTTGTGTGATCCAGACATATTTAGTTTTATCTTCTTCTCCCTAAATGAGTAGAAGATACTATCAAACATACTGGAAGACACTTAGAATAGACTCAACAACCTAAGTCCTATGTCTCTGTAGACTTAGCGAACCTAGAGCTCTGATACCACTAAATTGTGGGATCCAACTTCTAAAACATGAGATTAACTTAAGCGGAAGCGATTCGTTAGCAATGGAATTATTGAAAATCACTAAAAATTAAAACTTTTCATAAAGAGATCTATAAATGCCTTTCATAAAGAAACATGATAAGTTGTTTACAGACTGATCCATCATTACATCTATGTAATATCACATCTCGAGTATTACAAACATCAACTACCTTGTTAGCTGTACAAGGTAAGATATAAAAATCTCGAGGCATTACGCCAAAATCTCATATCTATATTAAACATCTACTGACTCCTAAGACCTGAGAGTACATAGATGACACATAGGACATTCTATCTACAAGGCTTGACAGAAAGTGTATCCACCTGAGGATCACTGATGTCCCTGATGTTGCTACTGCTACTGTTGTTGTTGCTCACCCACTGATGGGTTTCTTCCTCTTCTTCGGCGATTACCTAAAAATTTAATCCCACGGGGGTGAGACAATTGAATAATTGTCCCAGCGAGAGCTATAACTCTCTGCCAGAAGCTTTGTTATTACAATAAAGGAATAACATTGAGTAGTAGAACTATAAACATTCAACAGCAGGTTTAACATTGTGTAGACTAAGTGAAGCAACATTCTTTTAAGCAATCATTTCAATTATAACTTAATTGAATGACAAGACATATATTAATAAGGAATATGAAGAACATGTATACTAGTTTATTCAACTAGAGATTTATAAACAATGTATCATCAATCATTGTTTCTCGTAATTCAACCTAAGCAGTTATGCTACATGGCTGATTATGATTTTCAAACATATTTATGCCCTGAGGAGATGTGTTACACCTCTCATACTCCAACCGACCATTATGAAATCACAATTGGTACCATACATAGATCATCAGAAGAGCCGAATTCCTATGACCTCATCATCCTCAATCAGTGTGAGGAACAACATGCATGACATCTTATGTCTCTGCCATAATAGCTTTCTAGGGTATTCTGGCAACATCGCTATTAGAGTTACAGTGGCATGCTGTACTCTCTTCGCCATCGGGGGATTTCTTGTTTATCTCTCATCAATGCGGAATTAACAACATCATCAGAAGATTAGTGATACATCATCCCGGCATAAACATATAATGAAGGATTGAGAGATTAAAAGTACATCTCATATCAATTCCTACATTAGGACGTAAGGATATTCGTGTCCATAACCCCCACATACTCAAAAGTATGCTCTCCAGGAGTTCCCTTGGGAAAACCTGTTTCACCATCATTTAACTTCTAACAATGATGGATCTATGGTCAGGGCTCTACATGATATCATTATACTTGATTATTTAAGTACATTATAGCATTCTTTTAGCATCAGGCATGTTTTCAAACATAAACCATTAAAACAATTGCTATAAAGAAAGAGTACTAATTGTATCAAGTTCATTTCACATCCAGTTATCATTGGGATATCAATCCCTAACCATCTCATCATTTTGATTTAGGAACATGGGTGTTCAAACCCTTAGATCATCAAAACACTAATTACTAAGTAACATATTGTCATTAAGTCATTTTAACAGTATGACCTTGATTGTGACAATGTAGATATTTCTCATGGCTATCACAGCCTATCAATCTCATATGTTACCTCTCACTAGGCAACATAGCATATTATTACTTTCAAAGCTCATAAAGTGCTCTTAATGAATATGACATCATAACCCTTACCTGGCTATGATCACTTCTGTGTAAAAACCTGCATGATTAGCACAATTGATAATATGCACAATTTGTCTATATGAGCACAGTACAAATTATTTCCTAATTCAATCATAGAGTTTCATGATTAAAGGCATAACCCAGAATTAGGGTTTATAGTTCACATCATCACATTTCCCTAGATTAGGGTTTACTATTCACATTACATCACAACACCCTAGATTAGGGTTTACTATTCACATTATAGTGAATTAAGATCATACCATCATCATGTATGAGGATTACTTCCATTAATGCTCTCAAATTAGGTTAAGATTCATTAACCATCATAATTAGGGTTTTCATGATCTCACTATGAAGGATCATACCCTAATTAGATGTATTCATACATATTGGAAGCTTGTTATCATTTATATTAGGAGTCTTCTCTCTCCTCTTACTATTAAATGATATTTACGTCACTCTTGATTAGGATAAGTCAAGTCAACATTGACATCATGGATTATGTCATTACTATTATGATCATTAAGGTTCACTTGTTCAAAGAGTATTAGTCCCTCTATCCCATCAAGGGTACTATTGTAATGATCACCATTGATTGTAACATGCACTAATCCACTAATTACTTAGTCTCTTAATCACTTTAGGTATCTTTTAAGTTTAGGTTAATCAAATACTAAACCATCTTGACTACTAAGGCATCAAACGTTCTTGACCTTTTTAGACCTCAAACGGTCTTGTACACTCAACCCCCAAACTTCAACATGATTGGATTATTGAAATCAGCAATAGACCTGATTAGGGTTTAGGTGACTAATGGGCCTTCAATTGATGATTCTCTTGAAATTAATTGATGATTTTTGGTGGGTGATTAGTACATATTATTTACAACAGGTCTCCAAACGGTCAACGCCTAGTCAACCCATCCAAACGGTCTTGGACCGGTTGCTCCCAAACGTTCTTGTGAAACTGTTTGCTTTCAAACGGTTTTGAAACCGTTTGCTCCAAACGGTTTTGCAAACTGTTTGAGCAAGAAGTGGGAGACCATTTGCTAAAGCAAGATTTAGGATAACTTTGGAAATAACGCCATCATCTTCTTCTTCAAGAACAGGTACTGTTCTTCATGGAATTGCTAGCAAGAACACTTAAAAGTGTCTAAAGAACAAGAACAAGCAATGATTCTAGGAGAAAAAGATGCACTTAACAAAGTTTAAGGTTTAGAGTTATAAAACCCGCCTTTAGGACTGATCCAGAGATCCAAGCTTTGTAGATTTAATGGTGGATGAAGCTCCAAAGGTTGCCCAAGGTTCGTTCTTCAAGATTTGGATGGAGAAGATGGCTAGAAAGAAGAGTTGTGTAAGAAAACTAACAAACCAACCTTGTATTAGGGTTTCCTCCAAGAATTCGAGCTAGGAGATGATCAAAGCTTACCCAAACCAGCTTGGTCATCCTACTCTGCTCCTGAGCTTCTCCTTAGTCGGCCAAAGCAAGAAGATGAGAAAAGAAACTAAGGGAAATGATCCCTTGCTTTTTTGTAAAAAGGTTGCTTATATATTTTATGGGTATTTTCAAGAAAAAGAAGCTTATCTCTTTTATTTCTCAAACATATCACCCAAGTCCTTACCCACTTCTTGACCACGTTTTCTCCTTCCTTCCATTATGCAAAACTCCTCACTTATCCAAGGTTAAAGGAAAAGAAACCAAACACCTTGCTAAGTTACATATATATAAAAGGGCCATATTGCTTAAAACTTGGTTATTTAAATATTAAGGTTACCTTTCTTACTTAATCATTTGAATGAAGCGCCCTCCTCATACTCTTTGCTCTACTTGATGTCAAGAGTCATGAAAGATACTCTAGAGGGTATATTTTACATGTTGCACCGTGTTTTGGGTAAATTACACTTTACATCAAAACTAGGTTTTAAAGCACAAGGTTTGCTCTACAAGCTATATCTTGGTGCTCAAGCTTGGAGAATCCATGCCACTACATCATATTCATTCTTATGATGTCTCAACATCAGAGGAACATCTTACCATGTGCAATTTGCAAGTTAACCCCTCTAATTGGGTAATTTGCACATTAGTCCATATTTAACAAAACAATATTACAACATTGTTTAAAAAGGACTGAAATGGAAATATAAGTTCCTCACAAACTTTAATTACATTTCATAAGATAACCAAAAGCATCTAATCACATATTTAAGCAAAAGCACCTAGGGTTAGTTCATAACCCAGGTCAGGGATGTTACACTTCCCGTCATTTTTTTATTTTTTTTCTCGCAATTTTAGATGAGCATTTTATCTAGCTCCCCAAAAAATTTCATCCAAAAATAATATCATTTGCCCCCTCCCAAAATAAAAAAACCCGTCCATATATTTACTGACTGTATATTTTCTGTGCAGTTACTTTTTTTATCTCAAAGTTACTCTTGTATACCACATAGTTACTCTTGTATACCATATAGTTACTCTTTTAGATGTGGGGGTAGTGAAAAATTAGGCTACCCACGCGGGTATTAAAGATGAGCCCATATATATATGTGTATATATATATACACACACACACACACACACATACATATATATGTAGTTTACACATGTCGGTGTCCTATTTGCTCGCACGTTTGATACCTGATAAAGCAAATCTTGGTTTTCATTTTCGAACCTGGAAGAGGAGGAACATGCCAAGTATCTGCCTGGGATCATGTCTTCTTAGGTCTATTCTAGATCAGTTTTGATGGTGGATGTAAAGCATGGTTATTGCCAAAACTCCAGATGTGTGTGTGCATGGTTGTGGTTATTTATTCATGTTGTTAATTGTTCTGCGTACCAAACCTCTCTCTCATTTCCAAATATAAATTAATACTCTTCTTCCTATTTCTCCTCGAATGTAACTCGAGGTATTCTCCATATACAATGTAATAAGAAATAAGATAGTTTTCATTTATGTTTTGACGTGAGATGACGATCTACACAAAGGCAAAACGAGCGGTTCGTAAGATGAATCAATCGATTGGTGGTCCAACCGACCGATTGGAGGTGTCCAGACGCTGATTGGACTTGAGAACCAGAGAAACATTTTAGAAGAGCCCAACTGAGCGACCAGGAGGCAAGCTGACCGGTTCAAGACTTGAATCGATCAACCCAGATTGGTTTGAGCACATATCTTTACCAACAACAAGTTGCATATGATTTGGACTATAGGTGGTAGTAATTTCTTCTGGCTTCAAGGAATTACATTAGTACGGCCATAACCATCGCTTGTGTGATTTATTTTTTGCATGTTCTCATTTATGGTTATAGCATGTATATCATATGTACTATATATGTGGTGATTGGATAAAGTGTGTGTGTATATATATATATATATATATATATATATATATATATATATATATATATATATATATATATATATATAACTCTCTCAATTAAAATATTAAGTCGTAGATGCTTTCCATAAGCAACACACATGAAAAGATTGATCAACTAAGCATGGGCACGCCCTAGTGTGGTGTGTCATTTATCTCATAGAAGTGTGATGGTAGATATGTGGGTTTGTCCTAGTAGGGTGCATAGTCTATCATGTTGGCTTATGGGTCAAGATTAACTTGGTGATCTTAATTGTTTTAAGCACCTAGAAGCATACAAATGATCAATGGCAAGGAGTTGGGCATATCATCTATCCAAGAGTTGCATATGATGCAATTGGCAAAATTTTCCTACATGATAGAATCAAGTTGTGGGTGGAAACCCTAGCTGGGTCATGATTTGATGAAATTAGGATCTTGGCCCACTAGAATATTGTATGTTGTAATATCCTAAATTTATATTGAGGGCTATCAATTTGAATAGAATAGTGGGAGCAATAGTTAATTAAATACCTAATTAATATCATCAATTTATAAAATCAAACCAAATCCAAAATGTTTTGAAAAATTGTAATATTTCTTTGTAGAATCAAATATCAAACACCAACACGTTCAAATTGCAATTAGTCCTTAAGAAGGAAAAAATGGGATAAAGTTCCAAAATTGGTTAAGGATTTTGAGAAATGTTCTCATCAATGAGCGAAAGCTCTATGTCCTTTATAGACCAAAGCCAGAAGAACTCACTCCAAATGTTCTTAAGGCTAAAAGAATCTTTTAGGAAGAATGTCAATGATATCATAGACTTTTGAATACCTAATTCTCTATTGTATGAACTATGAGTTGCATGGACAACATAAAACATGGACATTCACAAGATGGTAACACATCTTAAGAATCATGTAAAGCAAAGAAGGTATAATGTCTCCAAAAGGCGCTATGTGAGTACAAACTAATAAAGGGAGATCCAGTATGACCCCATGTGTTCAATGTGATTGGCCATGTAGAGTGACATGGATTTCTCTTAGGTCAACAGTTGCCCATAGATATGGTTATGCAAGTGTTGCATGAATCATATAGTCAGTTTATCAAATGATAGGCATGTTGATGCCAAAGCAAGGAAGAAGAAGAACAAATATGTGATGATGATTGGTGGAAGTGAGTCCAAGGGAAAAGGCAAGGCTAAGAAGTGTTCTGAGGCTAAGCATAAGTCCAAGTCTCTTACACTCAAGTTATGGAGAAGGGTAAATGTAAAAGGAATATGTCCTTTTCACTCAAAGGATAAATAAAAGAAAGTGCCACCATTGTCACTTGTCTGGACATTGGAAAGAACTATCCTCCTTATAGAGGATCTCAGGAAGAAGATGGAGATAAATATCTCTACTTCAGGACCTAACAAGTAGTAAGATAGAATAGTGCAGAGCAAGTGTTTTTACCTCTACAGTTGGAAATTGTCATTCATGGGCACATAATAGAATTAATGAATTGTTATTATGTACTTGCCATTGATGAAAACATTAAATGTTTTATATGTCAAGAACATTATGTTACATTTTAAAAGATATGATCTTTTATGGAAATGCCCTATGTCTCACAAACTATACTTAATAGTTGTAAAGACAAATGTCTATGACACATATACTGAATGACTTGATAACTCAAACAAATTGAATACCTATAGCACTATCATCTAGAACACATAAAACAAGAAATGCATTTCTAGAATCCATATGATGGTTATCTAGACTCTTTTGGTTATTGAACTAATAGAGACATGAATGCCTTATTTGTTGTGCAATATGACAAAAGCATCTTCACTAGATGTAGTGGGAGATCGACTATTCCATTAGGACTAGTACATACTTGTGACACCTCGTCACGCTAAATGAGATTACTCAAAACACAAAACACGATCAACTACTAATTAATCACATAGTCAAAAATGTGGAATAATTAAAACCAATTCCAACAATGTAAATAAACTATAGAACATTTACAAAAGGTTCATCATTCCATTCTTATATATTGTAACAAGTATTTACATATGGGTCTAAAGACCTCAGTCACATCCTGCATACAAAAGATATTTCATATGTACATGCCATATATTTACAAACATTGGCATACTACCAAAATCTTGTGTAAATATGAGTATATCATCTAGAAAACACATCCCATACCCGAACCTGAGAGTACAGTGACGACACTAGGACTCTACTACTAACATATACAACTAACCAACCTTCTGAATCTATTGATCACCAGGTTGTTTCTCTTCTACAGCGCGACCTCGACCTCACTACCTGCGACCACCTAAAAAATGTGGTAACACACGGGTGAGACCCAGTCCCAGCGACAGATATAGCTCTCTCCAAGATATATTGATTATAACATATTAATTAACAATAAATACATTGATCAGTTAGGGTATTGAATAATAAATATGAACAGATTGAACAGTTTAAGCATACTAAGCAGTCAAGAAAATAAGTTGTAACATCAAGTAGAATTACACAATTTTCATAAGTCTGCATCATGTAAGAACTATGTAGTATAAAGACAAGACAAGGGTTAATCAACCAATGTGATACGTATAAAACCCTAGCAATTATACTACACGACTGGTATTATATCTTTTATTATTATGCCCTGGGGAGTTTGAGTCGTACCACTCAAAGTCCAACTGACCACTATGAAGTGATATTCAGTTACGTATAAGATCTAGGAGTGCCGGTATCCTAAGATCTCTTCCCCTCGGTCAGTACGAGTAAACTGCACTGACATATAATCAACTGATAACAACTAGTCTGTACTTGGTACAAGTTACGTTATATATATATATATATATATATATATATATATATATATATATATATATATATATATATATATATATATATATATATATATATATATATACACACACACACACACACTAGAAAATAGGGTATACAAAACCCTCCAATCTGAGGTACAACCGCAGCTGTCCTCAATCCCATCAAATGTCAGAGGCATGGCCATAGCCATCCTCCATAACCTGCAATTGTGGATGACAAGGATATATCCACAACTTGCCACCCCCACATACTCAATAGTATGCACTCTGAGTTTCCCTTGGGAATACTCATTTCACCATCCAGTAAGTTCTGACATTGAAGATGGCTCTACGACACAGGGATGTACATGATTAAGGTTACACTTGATTAATTGCTACCAATTAAATACATTAAGGCTTTATCATACAAGTGGACATTCAAACCCTAATTCTTTCCTAACAAGAGTGTATGTATAACAACTTCAAAAGATATAAAACATTTGAGATATAAATCTTAATCACATTACCACATGCTATCATTCATTACAAATTAATGGACCACACTTATCATCATACTATTACAAGATACTAACATCTTATCACAAGTTCTAGGGTTTTAACCCTTATGGTAACATGAAGAGGATTTCACCTCAATCATGGATTCAAACATTCCCGAAGGTCATTAAGACCATCAAATTATTCATAGTAAGGTTATCATCATCATTCCATGCCTTAAACAAGGCTCAAAAGATCATTAGCGCATATATGTTCATAGATATTAACATGGCAAGGCACTATGATATTCAAATAGTACTACATTGTGGTTTCAACACAAGAAGAGTGTAATTCATTATCACATTAATCATTCAAGAGGTATGATTATAACCAATCAATATCATATAATTACATTAAGGTTAGGTATAACAAGCTAGATCACATGGGAGTTACACATCCACTTATTATAGTGATTTATCCAATATAACTATATACTGGCAAGGGTAAGACTACAAATTAATGGTATTGAACCATAAAATTATCATCACTAGGAACCACATATAATACCATGTGATTTATTCTAATCCATTGGATGTTAAAGCATACAATAATATTCATAGGATCAGGTTCATTGTTTAAGGTTATGAATTGAAGTATAGGTCTAACCATTAGATCAATTGAACCAAGGAACCATTGGTTCAAGGTTTAGTCAAATTTAGAATTACATTATTAACTCATCATACATAGTGATGACCTGATACACCATTAATTGTGATCATTAGGTCATCATTGGTTGTTAGATCAATAATACATTCAATTAACACCATCAAATATTAAGCTGATGTCATCATTGATTGATAACATCGTTAGAATACTTAGTGGATGATAGTTAAATGTCTAATTGAGACAAAACCTGACCAAAGGGGTGACCATAGGTTTTCACCATAAATTTGACACCCTTCATCACGAACATAAGTTGCCAAGATAGCAACACCATTGGTTGTTGAATGGTATGACCATCGGTTGTGTGATAGGGAAGGAAATAGCTTGAAAACTCTAATTTGAGCCATCAATTGTTTTGTACATAGCACCATAGGTTGTTGCTATCAACCTATTCCAGATCATGTTACACCTTAAAAAGATCATACACATGTTTACAAGTTCATATAGAACTGGAACAGAAAAGGGAACACCACAAAAATTTGAAATTCTAAACAAGCATAGTTTCTTTATGCTTAGATCATCACATTCAAGCATAAACATGAACTAACAAGCTTCTGGTAAGAAATATAAGTGAAGAATGTTATATAAATCACCTCTATAGAGTAGGTTAGATATCATAAAGCAAGAATCTCGAGCAAATAAGGCAAGAAATCCCTATATTCAGATTTGAACTTGGCCAAATAGGCACTTCTCTCCACAAAGAAGCAAAACCCTAGAAAAAGAAACAAGAAGGATAGATTTTTGAGTTCGAGGGCCACTTTCACCATGGAACAGCAGGGTTCCGACCTGGAGAGATATAGGAGGAAGAAGAGCAAAGAAATAAATGGAGGAAATAAGGTAAAACTTACACTTTTAGGCCAAGATCACTAGGAGGAAGCTTTTTAGACCCAAAAAGGAAATCAATTGCAACCCTAGAATATTTTCCAAGAAGATCCCCACTTTCTTCTTCCTTGGGCAGGGAATTTGCAGAAGCACATAGGGAGAACGAAGGTCAGATAAGGAGGGAAGTGGTGGAGAGAAAATGGCTCGTTTTGGTGCTTGGGGATAAGTATATGAACTTTAAGATAAAGCAAAAAGAAAAAGTTGAAGTTCTAGTATCTATCCAAGTGTCCATGGCCTTAATTTATTAAGAATATATAAGCACACACACAAGCAGCTCTCCCAATATATGTATAGACCTGCTTAGCTTTCCTTTGTCAAATTTCCCAACCAATCACATAATTAATTAGTTGATAGTTACTAAAGGTAGCTCATCCATGAAGGGGTAAACCCTAAAATACCCTTGATGAAAACACCTTCAAACCAAGTATTAAATAGGTGGCCCATGGATCAAAAATCTCAAGAATGATGATAGAATATACCAGGAACATAATGCAAGTGATAAATTGCGAAGAAAACCCCTCAATTGGATAAATTGTAGAAAAGTCCAAAATGTACAGAAAATTGCATAACTTGCTCAAACAGTGTCCAAACTGGACCAAATTTGAAACTTAAGCTTTTATAATGATTTAAAAACATATAAAAAGGTTATATTAGGGTTATAAGCATTAAATTATGGTAATTAATCTCATTAAAATGATTAAGCAAGTTCAGGGGCCTTACAACTATAAACCCCTAACAAGGATTTTGCTCCGAAATCCTACGCAAAAAGAGATGGATATTTTATACACATCTCATTCTCTAGTTACAATGTGGCTTCCTCTATTCCATGGTGATGCCACAAAACTTTCACTAGTATTACATCTTTTCTCTTCAACTTTTTCACCCTTCTATCCAGGATCAACACAGGTCCCTCAACATAGGAGATATCCTCATCTAACTCAACCTCTACTGGTTGGATTATTTGCTCAGTATATGGATGGCATCTCCTCAACATAGAGATGTGAAAGACATTATGGAATCTATGTAGCTCTGGTGGTAGCTCCAACTTATATGCTACCTTTCCAATATGAGCTAGGACAGGGTATGGTCCCATAAATCTAGGAGCCAACTTACCCTTCTTTCCAAACCGTAGCACACCTTTCCAAGGAGAAACCTTAAGATATACTCTATCTCCCACTTGGAACTCAAGTGGTCTGTGTCAGTTATTTACATAAGATTTTTGACTGTCATGGGCTTCTTTCAACTGTTGTTGTATCACTTTAATCTTTTCTGTAGTCTGTTGTACTAGCTGAGGACCCAAAGGTTGATATTCACCTATCTCATACCAGCAAAGAGGAGACCGACATCGTCTCCCATACAAAGCCTCATAAGGAGCCATATCTATGATTCTTTGATAGCTATTATTGTACGCAAACTCTATCAGAGTCATATGTACATCCCAACTACCAAGAAATTATAGCACACATGCCCTCAAGAGATCCTCTAAAGTCTGAATAGTTCTTTCAGACTGGCCATCGGTCTACAGATGAAAATCTTTGTTGAATCTCAGTTGTGTTCCCATTGCTAAATGCAGACGCTCCCAAAAATGAATTGTAAACTATGGACCTCTGTCATATAGTCACTGGAATGCCATGCAGACGGACTATCTCATCAACATAAATTTGTGCCAATTTCTCTGCTATAAACGTCGTATTAACTGATAGAAAATGAGTTGTCTTAGTCAATCTGGCTACTATCACCCATATAGAATCACGACCCTTGGCTGTCCTAGGAAGACCAACCACAAAGTCCAGAGTAATATGATCCCATTTCCACTGTGGTATTGGCAAGGGTTGTAATGTCTCTGTAGGCTTCTGGTGCTCAACCTTCACCTACTGACAAACTGGACATTTGGCAATGAACTCTGCCACATCATGCTTTAGACCTGGCCACCAATACATGTCTTTCAAGTTTTGGTACATCTTGGTACTTCCAGGATGCATTGCATACATGGAGGAGTGATCCTCCTCGAGTACCATCTTCCTCAACCCATCAACATCAGGAATTACTGTCCTATTGTGGTAACAAATTGTACCATCATTTGCCTCATGAAAGCCATCATACTTATCACTGCCAATCCCTAATCAGATATTTTGTATCACAATATCATTCTGTTGTGCATCATGAATCTACTGTCTCAAGGTATGTTTCACTTGTAACTGTGACAACAATCCTACAAGCAAGGAAACTTCTAGTTGTACATTCATCTGGCAAAGAGACACTAGCATATCTCTCTTATGGCACATCAAGGAATTTAATTGTGCATTATCTATCATTGATGATGAAGATGACTTTCTAATCAATGCAGAAACTACCACATTAGCTTTCCCTAGATGGTCTTGTATTGTGAAATCATAATCCTTAATCAGCTCCATCCATCTCCTCTGCCTCATATTCAACTCCTATTTTGAGAAGATATACTGTAGATTCTTGTGGTCAGTGAAGATCTGACACTTTTCTCCATAAAGATAGTGTCTCCAGATCTTTAAGGCATGGACCACCATTGCAAGCTCCAGATCATGTGTTGGGTAATTCTCCTCATGTTTCTTAAGCTATCATGAAGCAAAATAAATCATATTTTTATCCTGCATCAACACGCATCCCAACCCATTCTTTGAAGCATCACAAAAGACAATATAGCCTTTTCCTTTCTATGGTAGTACTAACACCGGTGCATTATTCAACTTTTCTTTCAAAAGTTGGAAAGAACGTTGATACTTGTCATTCCAAGCAAAAGGAACATCCTTCCTGGTTAACCTAGTTAGGGGTAATGCTATAGTACTAAAGTTTTTGATGAACCTCCTGTAGTATCCTGCCAGACCTAGGAAACTACGGATCTCTGTTGGTGTCTTTGGTTGTTCCCATTCTAGTAAAGATTCCACTTTCTTGGGATCAACACAAACACCTTTTACAGATATAACATGGCCCAGAAAAGACACTTCAGATAACCAGAACTCACACTTGTTGAACGAAGCATATACTTGGTGCTGCCTCAACAAAGTCAATGCCTGAGAATGTGTTTCTCATGTTGTTGACTATCCTTGGAGTATATCAGGATATCATCTATGAATACGACCATACACTAATCAAGATAAGGTCTAAACACCCTATTCATCATATCCATAAAAGCTGCAGGTGCATTGGTTAGCCCAAACGGCATAACCACAAACTCATAATGACTATACCTAGTCCTAAAAGCTGACTTGGGTATGTCATTAGCCTTAATTCTCAACCGATGGTAACCTGACCTCAGGTCTATCTTTGAAAGCATAGTGTCACCTCTCAACTGATCAAAAAGATTATCAATCCTCAGCAAAGGATACTTATTCTTTATTGTCACCTTATTCAACTGTCTGTAGTCTATACACAACCTCATTGAACCATCCTTCTTTTAAACAAACAATACATGAGCACCCCAAGGAGAAGTTCTCGGTCTGATAAAACTCTTCTCTAACAGTTCTTGTAACTATTTCTTTAACTCTTGCATCTCTGCTGGTGCCATTCTGTATGATGACTGTGCTATGGGTTGTGTTCCAGGAACAAGATTGATCTCAAACTCAATCTCTCTAGGAGGGGGAATGCTAGGAAATTCCTCAGGAAAGACATCCCCAATTTCTCACATCACTGGTACCTCCTAGATACTAGGACCTACCGCCTTGGTATCCACAACATGAGCTAAGAAAGCCTCACATCAACCACTCAACTGTCATAGTTGACATAAAACATGTAGGAAGAATCTTCCTATCACCCTGAAAAATCCACTGTACATATCCAGCATGGAACGTCGCCACCTTAGTAATACAATCCAAGACTACCTTGTATTTTTCTAAGGTATCCATTCCTAGGATTACATCAAAACCATGCATGTCAAGTTGCAAAAGATCCACTTGAATGTTGTATCCAGAAAAAGAAAGAACACAAGAAGGGCACACTTCGCACAACTCGGCGGAATCAACCAAAGGAGTCTCTAGCCGTATGCTATTAGATCTAAGACTAATAGGTAGACAACAACTATCTATCACCTCTCAAGTGATAAAAGAGTATGTCGCACCTAGGTCTACTAACACAAATATGAAACAAGAAGTAGACAAATCTGAATGAAATAACTCCATCTGACCTGTCATGACTTGTGGATTGACCAATGCTTCTGGCTGGGTCATGGTATAGAACCTTGTTGTCGCCTGCTTCCGTCCACGTCCTCTGCTTGATTGTCCAGAGGATCCTTCCTGGGATGCCTGACCACGTCCTCTTCCACTCCTACTACTAAACTGTCATTATTGTGGACCTTGTTGACTTTGCCTTGGTTGCTGAGTCACCTCCTCATCTTTCATAGGGCAATAAGGTCTTGTACGCCCACTTGCCCACACTTGTAACATGTTCTGGTGTCCTGATATGGCCTAAACAGCCCTGTCACTGAATCTGATGAGGTATTGCGGGCTCCCGTTGGCAGAAAACTGTGACCTCTACCCCGACTCGGGGTCCACTGTGATGGTGCGTGTGATCTTGGTTCAGTGAAGGTTGACCTTGGTTGTGATTGTGGCGGGAAAAACCTCAACTTCTTAAAGCCTCCAAATGATTGCCCTTGAAATTGCATAGGCCACTTCTTAGCATTAGCTTCACGCTTCTCTATGGCAGACCTCTCAATCCTCCTGACGAATTCCATAAAGGTGGAAAACCTTTCCCTATTCTCCAAGGTTGATGTTGTAGTAGTCAACTCCGTACTCAGACCCTTCTCAAATCTCTAGATGCTTTCCTTGTCTGTTGCTGCCATGTACATGCAGAACCTCAGAAGTTCCATAAACTTTGATTCGTACTCATTGATAATCATAGCTCCCAGACGAATCTTCTCGAACTGAGAGATTTTCTCATCTAGGTAGGTCTCTAGAAAATATTGGCTAACAAATTCCCTCCAAAACTCCTCCCATCCTATCACAACTCCTGGCCTTTTATCCTCTTCTATGGCCCACCAGTGGCTAGCACTACCCTTCAACAGGTATACCGCATGCTTAACTTTGTCTTCTTCAACGATGTTTAGGATTTTGAACGCCTTTTATAGCTCAGTCAACCACATGTTAGCGTCTATTGGATCAGAAGTACCTGCATATTCAATCGCCCCAACACGTCTAAGATGTTCAAATGTCTTCCTGACACCTTGGGACTCCACATTGGAGGTGGCTGCCCTAGCTTGAGGTGTTGGTGCTCTGTCAACAATATGTGTAATTGTGGCCATCATTTGTCTAAACATAAATTGAAACTCAGGATTGGCCATCATTGTCGAGTCTAGATGAGGCATTGCAGGCTGCTCTAGCCCTGCTTCTGGCACTCTCTTATCGCGTGCCTACCTCCCTGCACCTCCTCTTGGTGCAACATAGCTACTCTCAACATGTTTCATGTCCTCCAGACATATCTGCATAAGCATAAACTATGATCAGATATGTTGGATACATAAGAACAGATGCAAACATAAGTCCTATGTCCCTGTAGACTCAGTAAACCTAGAGCTCTGGTACCAACTTAACTGTGACACCTCGTCACGCTAAACGAGATTACTCAAAACACAAAACACGATCAACTACTAATTAATCACATAGTCAAAAATGTGAAATAATTAAAACCAATTCCAACAATGTAAGTAAACACTAGAACATTTACAAAAGGTCCATTATTCCATTCTCATATACTGTAACAAGTTTTACATATGGGTCCGAAGACCTCAGTCACATCCTGCATACAAAAGATATTTCTCATGTACATGCCATATATTTACAAACATTGGCATACTACCAAAATATTGTGCAAATACGAGTATATCATCTATAAAACACATCCCATACCTGGACCTGAGAGTACATGGACGACACTAGGACTCTACTACTAACATCTACAACTAACCAACCTTCTGAATCTATTGATCACCAGGTTGGTTCTCTTCCATAGCGCAACCTCGACCTCGTTACCTGTGACCACCTAAAAACGGTGGTGACCCACGGGTGAGACCCAGTCCCAACAAGAAATATAACTCTTTCCAACATATATAGATTATAACATATTAATTAACAGTAAATACATTGAGCAATTACGGTATTGAATAAGCAATATGAACAGATTGAACAGTTTAAGCATACTAAGCAGTTAAGCAAATAAGTTTTAACATCAAGTAGAATTACACAATTTTCATAAGTATGCATCATGTAAGAACTATGTAGTGTAAAGACAAGACAAGGGTTAATCAATCAATGTGATACGTATTAAACCCTAGCAATTATACTACACGACTAGTATTATATATTTTATTATTATTCCCTAGGGATTTTGAGTCATACCACTCAAAGTCCAACTAACAACTGTGAAGTGATATTCAGTTCCGTATAAGATCTAGGAGTGTCGGTATCCT
Source organism: Alisma plantago-aquatica (assembly GCA_963693085.1). NCBI lineage: Eukaryota > Viridiplantae > Streptophyta > Magnoliopsida > Alismatales > Alismataceae > Alisma > Alisma plantago-aquatica. The sequence goes on from OY856410.1 coordinate 293,796,742, forward strand.
AAGATCTCTTCCCCTCGATTTGTATGAGTAAACTGCAGTGACATACCAGTCAAACTGCCAACAGTGACATATAGTCAACTGATAACAACTAGTCCGTACTTGGTACAAGTTACGACACTAGAAAATAGGGTATACAAAACCCTCTAATCCGAGGTACAACCTCAACTATCCTCAATCACATCAAATGTCAGAGGCATGGCCATAGCCATCCTCCATAACCTGCAATTGTGGATGACAAGGATGTATCCTCAACTTGCCACCCCCACATACTCAATAGTATGTGCTCCAAGTTTCCCTTGGGAATACTCGTTTCACCATCAAGTAAGTTTTGACACTGAAGATGTCTCTACGACACAGGGCTCTACATGATTAAGGTTACACTTGATTAATTGCTGCCAATTGAATGCATTAAGGCTTTATCATACAAGTGGACATTCAAGCCCTAATTCTTTTGTAACAAGAGTATATGTATAACAACTTCAAAAGATATAAAACATTTGAGATATAAATCTTAATCACATTACCACATGCTATCATTCATTGCAAATTAATGGACCACACTTATCATCATACTATTACAAGATACCAATATCTTATCACAAGTTCTAGGGTTTTAACCCTTATTCGAACATGAAGAGGATTTCACCTCAATCATGGCTTCAAACATGCCCAAAGGTCGTTAAGACCATCAAATTATTCATAGTAAGGTTATCATCATCATTCCACGCCTTAAACAAGGCTCAAAAGATCATTAGCACATATATGTCCATAGATATTAACATGGCAAGGCACTATGACATTCAAATAACACTACATTGTGGTTTCAACACAACAAGTGTGTAATTCATTATCACATTAATCATTCAAGAGGTCTGATTATAACCAATCAACATCATATAATTACATTAAGGTTAGGTATAACAAGCTAGATCACATGGGAGTTACGCATCCACTTATTATATTGATTTATCCAATATAACTATATAATGGCAAATGTAAGACTACAAATTAATGGTATTGAACCATCAAATTATCATCACTAGGACCCACATATAATACCATGTGATTTGTTCTAATCCATTGGATGTTAAAGCATCCAATATTATTCATTGGATCAGGTTCATTGTTCAAAGTTATCAATTGAAGTATGGTTTTAACCATTAGATCAATTGAACCAAGGAACCATTGGTTCAAGGTTTAGTCAAATTTACAATTACATTCTTAACTCATCATACATAGTGATGACATGATCCACCACTAATTGTGATCATTAGGTCACCATTGGTTGTTAGATCAGTACTACATTTAGTTAACACCATCAAATATTAAGTTGATGTCATTGCTGATTGATAACATCGTTAGAATACTTAGTAGATGATAATTAAACGTCTAATTGAGCCAAAACCTGACCTAAGGTGTGACCATAGGTTGTCACCATATATTTGACACCCTTCATCACGAACATCAGTTGCCAAGATAGCAACACCATTGGTTGTTGAATGGTATGACCATCAGTTGTGTGATAGGGAAGGAAATAGCTTGAAAACTCTAATTTGAGCCATCAATTGTTTTGTACATAGTACCATAGGTTGTTTCTATTAATATGTCCCAGATCATGTTGCACCTTAGAAAGGTCATACACATGTTTACAAGTCCATATTGAACTAGAACAGAATAGGGAACACCACAAAAATCTGAAATTCTAAACAAGCATAGTTTCTTTTAGCTTAGATCATCACATTCAAGCATAAACGTGAACTAACAAGCTTCTAGTAAGCAATATAAGTGAAGAATGTTATATAACTCACCTATATAAAGTGGGTAAGATATCATACAGAAAGAATATCGAGAAAATAAAGCAAGAAATCCCTAGATTCGGATCTGAACTTGGCCAAATAGGCACTTCTCTCCATAAAAAGCAAAACCCTAGAAAAAGAAACAAGAAGGATAGATTTTTCAGTTCTAGGGCCACTTTCACCATGGAACAGTAGGGTTCCGACCTGGATAGATATAGGAGGAAGAAGAGAAAAGAAATAAATGGAGGAAATAAGGTAAAGCTTACACTCTTAGGTCAAGATCACTAGGAGGAAGCTTTTTAGACCCAAAAAGGAAATCAATTGCAACCCTAGAATTTTTTTCAAGAAGATCCCCACTTTATTCTTCCTTGGGAAGGGAATTCACAGAAGCACATAGGGAGAAAGAAGTTCATAGAAGGAGGGAAGTGGTGGAGAGAAAATGGCTCGTTTTGGTGCTTGGGGATAAGTATATGAACTTTAAGATAAATCAAAAAGAAAAAGTTGAAGTTCTAGTATCTATCCAAGTGTCCATGGCCTTAATTTATTAAGAATACACAAGCACACACACAAGAAGCTCTCCCACTATATCTATAGACCTGATTAGCTTTTATTTGTTAAATTTCCCAGCTAATCACATAATTCATTAGTTGATAGCTACTAAAGGTAGCTCATCCATGAAGGGGTAAACCCTAAAATACCCTTGATGAAAACACCTTCAAACCAAGGATTAAATAGGTGCCCCATGGCTCAAAAAGATCAAGAATGATGAGAGAATATCCCAGGAACATAATTCAAGTGATAAATTACAAAGAAAACCCCTCAATTGGGTTAATTACATAAAAGCTCAAAATGTATAGAAAATTGCATAACTTGCTCAAACAGTGTCCAAATCGGACCAAATTTGAAACTTAAGCGTGTATAATGATTTCAAAACATATAAAAAGGTTAGATTAGGGTTCTAAGCATTCAATTGTGGTAATTAAACTCATTCAAATGATTAAGCAAGTTTAGGGACCTTACAATACTGATGTACATAGACCTTTTAGAATGAATGCTATAGGTAGTTACAAGTACCTCATTATATTTACTGATGAAATCAATAGATATTCAAATTTGTATTTAATAAAATACAAATATGAATCTCTTGAAGTGTTCAAGAAGATTAAGAATGAAGTATGTTACTCATTTGGTAAAGTATTAAGATACATTGATATGATTAGTGTTGAAATATTTTAACCAAGAATTTGAGGACCTTCTAGAGAGACCGTGATAGTGTATCACAATGAACTCTACCTGAAACATATTGATGTTCCAGAAAGAATGTATCACACCCTGTTAAGTCATGGTGAGATTATCAATAAAATCTATATGATCTTACAATTTCTTTTTAGCACATCCTTAAACACTAAAAACAATGTACCGTCTAAATGGTTCAAAAGACACCATATGAGATATGGCATGGGAGGAGTCTTTTTTAGTGATTAGAATTGAAGGATTATATATAGGAAAATTGTTTCTTAAAATGGCTTTATCCACAAATCACATGAATGTTATCTTGTTGAATACTACTTATATTCCAACCCAATAAGAAAGTGTTTGTTTCTAGGATGGCTGAAGTCCTAAATGGAAATTAGTTCTAAGGAATCAGTGGGAGTAAAAGTAGAACTCAAAATGTTTGAGATAAACAAGAAAACATTGAAACTAAAGTGGTACAGCTGAAACAAGGAGAATCACAAACTGTTGTGGAATCTCAAGTTCCTTATGTAAACATAGGAATTCATAGTTCTAGTAGAACATGCCTTGAGTGTGAACAATTATGATATCTTATAACTCATAATCAACAACCTACCTAGAAATTATTGAGGGACCAGAATCTGAAAAATGGCTTGAGGCCATGAGATCAATGATGGACCCATGTAAACCAACAAGGTTGGTGGATCCACCTGAAGGGGTAAAATCCATTAGGTGCATTTGGGTCTTTGTAAGAAGACCATCATGGAAGGGTAGATTGGTTGCAAGTAATTTCAAAAAGGTGTTGAACACGATGAAGTCTTTTCACCAGTTACCATGGTTAAGTCCATCGAGATCATGCTTGTTGTTGTAGCTTAGTATGACTATGAGATTTGTTATATGGATGTCAAAATCACATTCCTTAATTGGAATAATTAAGAGGATGTGTACGTGACACGACCTAATGGTTTTATATACCCATTAATGCAAATAAAGTCGATAAGCTACAAAATTCAATTAGTGGATTGAAGCAAGCTTCTCAGAGCTGGAATCTTCTATTTGACAAGACAATCAAAGGGTTTTAGTTGAGTTAGAATGAAGATGAAATCTATAATTACAAAAGATTTAGTGGGAGCATATTAATATTCCACATAATGATGGGGAATGACTTCCTTATCCTGCAAATGTTAAAACCTGGCAAGGAAAGTACCTTCTATATAAAGGGTTTAGGCAAAGCATCCTATGAGATAGGGATCGAGGTCTATGGAGATAGATCTGGAAAGCTTCTTGACCTAAGTAAGAGCACATACATTGGAAAGATGTTGAAGGGTTCAACATGCAAGACTCTATGAGAGAAAACTTGTCCATGTTCCATGGAGTTAGTATTTCAAGAGCCTAGTGTCCTAGTTCTTATGAAGAATAAGAATACATGGATAGATGTCATATGCATCCGTAATTGATCTATATTAAATGTAATGAAATGTACTTATCCCGTTATCTCATATGTATTGGACATGAAAAAAGGATATCCATTAATCTTGTATGTATTGAACATGACGAGAGGATATCCAATCATCTCATATGTATTTGACATGATGAGAAGACATATATATACTTGCCTAGCAATCTCATATGTATTAGACATGATGAGAGGGTATATGTCAGATGCCAGTGAGAGTCATTGAACTACCATAAGAGAATCCTTAGGTTCCACCTAAAGGATTGGTTCCTTGGTTATGGTAATAAGTATGAGTTGGATGTAAAGGGTTACACTCATGGAAGCTTCTGAACTGAAAAAATAATCACAAACTATGTTTAACATTAAATAAGGATTCTAAGAGAGAAAGGGTTTTGAGCTAATGATAGTTGTTCAAATCTACAAAAGAAGCCAAGTATCTCGATGCTATAAGAACAACAGAGGATACTGTATGGATCAAGAAGTTCATATGGGTGAATTTGTGTGAGATTTCAACCATTGATGCCATAGTAGAAATATTGATGACAACAACGGAGCTACTAGTTAGGCTGGGAATATTGGATAACATACTATGACACTTCCATGTCATATGAGTAGTCATACAATGAAGAGATGTGAAAAATTGCAAAATACCAACTTAAAGCAAACATTGCTAAACCTGCTAAAAGCATTATTGCATCAGAAGCATGATGGTCATGTTAGGACACTTAGGATGAGATCCATGGGTGATTGGCTCTAAGTGAAAGTGGGAGTCTGTTGATATGTATGCTCAGAGAGCCAATCTTATGATGATTGTAATGACATAACATGTAAATGAATTGATTTATAATAAAGTAAAAGCTTTCAGTTTATTTTATATATTCACTTATGAGATAATGAATAACATAATAAATGTTAGAGAATGATATTACTCAATGATGTATGTCTTCAGGTTGAGTACTTGAAGAATGAGATCATACAGATGTTAAGAGTATATACATTCTCCTTATGTCCCTGATTGGTTGTTGTTGTTGTGGAAGGTTAATAGACAATAGTAACACATGAGATCCGAGTGTGAGTTGGTTGATGATAGAGTCTCATTAGTCATAATATGGCAATATCAAACCAAGCACACATATACATGTTAGAGAATAGTGTATCAAATAGACCCACCATGAGACTTACACATGGAAGCCATCATCATGGAAGTCATAGTCAACTCTCACAGTGATGGTGTTGGTTGAGGTTCTTACACCTAAAATCACTACACCCATTACATGTTGTTGGGTACACTTTGACATCATCAAATGCATTCCTGAAAAATGTGTTGTTATAAAGGTGATGATTGGGTGACTTTGACACATGGGTACTGACTGTGAGTGATAGATATGGGATTTTTCCCTCCTACAGAAGTATGATATCCAAGGCCTCTTTTTAGCGAGACTGAGAAAAGTATGTCCATACGCATGTGAGTCAATATGCGATATTGAGCTTACATATATCTCATGCAGTCTGCTATAGTTCAAGAAATAAGATTGAATAATAATGAGGATGACTTCTCCATGCCTCTAGTTCAATCTGGATATTAGTGACAAAGGAACTATACAAACACTATAACACCACACATAGATTGTAGGTTGAAGTCATTCTCCAACTTTCCATTTACTTGGGTAGCAATGATGTGTGACTAGTGATAAGCTCCCAAAGAGGGTTAAACTTTAAATTTATAACCCAAAACCTTCAAGGACCCCCACAACTTTATTATGGGGTTGAAGTAGATATATAGGGTTGAACACAAGGACTTAGGTATGTTTAGGATGCTTAAATTCTCACTCTTAAGTCAGTTAAGCCAATCTGATAGTTGATAAAAGTATGTAACTAGAACTAGTCTAGCAGAATCTCACGAAATAAAACAAACAAAATAGTGTCCGTCAGATTCTACTAATTAGAGAGAAGGAGTTCCTACCTATGTAACCACAAGTTGGGCAATCTATGCACCCATTCTTGGGTGTAGACAACCCTCGAACACCCAGCAAGCAACCTACATCCCAAAATAATATGTACTGTGGTATCTGTTCCTTTGCGGGGTCATCCCACTCACTCTCACACAACATGACTATAACCCATCAATGATATAAAACCTCTCTCGAGGATGACAAATCAACACCCCAGAATATTCTAGATATCCTCTTAGGTCTAAAATATTCTGAGATCCTAGGAACAGGTGTGATTTAAACAAAACTAGATAGTGGGCCCGACTGTACCAGGCTCGGCCTGACCGTGCCTAGGTTCATGGTTCTATATAGATCACCTTGAACCATCCTCTTATTAGATTCTAATTCAAACTACCATATCTTATCCATTTCTACAAAGAATCTCTAGATATAGGCAAAAATAGAAGTTCAAGCAAGAAAGAGATCAACCAAACTAACAATCATAACCAGAAAGAGAAGATAGAACATAAAACATACTAGATCTTGAATAAAACTACTTGATTAAGGATAAAGTACATAAACACGCTCAAAATGGGTTTCATAGCTAAGAAGGAGCTCAACTAGCCATGGACAAGCATAGTTGGCATTGAACAAAGATGGAAGAACATCGTTTATATAGAAACAAAGGAGAATAGTAGAATAAAGGAGAAGAAGAGATTTATCCCATAGAGGAGAGGTGTCTCTCCCTCCTTAGCCTCAACATAGGCCGGATCTTGTCTTTGGGTCATCCTCCTTGGTCTTCTAGACTCATTGGCCTCCTTTCTCTTCAAATTCTGCCCCAAACAACAACTTGTGGATGCATGGAGGTGGAAGATGGATGGGAGTGGTGGGAAGTGGGTGAATGGTGGTGGAAAATGATGGTAGATGGAAGCAAATTGGAGGCATGGACATAGGATGAGCACTTCGGCCTTTTCAGACCTTGGAACTCTCCCACGGAGCTCTGGGAACCAAAATGGGTCAAAACCGTAGAATGTGACCTCCAATGTTCGGAACCCCTCTCCAGGTAGCGAGGGGTGGGTATTTATAGGTGATGGTGGAGTGTATGTAATGAGTGGTCATGACACCATTTTTGGTCACTACACTTGTCTTGGCCCTACCGTGCCCAGTATAGCAGCCAAGATATGTTTCGGTCGTGGCAGATGTTGCGGGCGTAGAGCTTGTAGCAGTTGAGACAGACTTCACGGTCGAGATGGTTGTCGCGGTCAAGATGGTTGTTGGCCCTTGTCCTTGACCCGATCATGCCAGGCTGGGCACGGCCATGACGGGTGTCTCGGTCGTGATGGATGCAGCGATCGTGATGAGTGTAGCGTTCATGGAAGTCTTTGCTACAATTGTGGTTGTAGCGATCACAAAGCCCTGTAGTGGTTGCTACACCTTGACCTCAGCCCGACCGTGCTGGGTTGAGCACGGCCGCGCTGAGCGTAGTATTCGAGACCCTTATAGCGACCACAACCCTTGTAGCGCCCGCGAAGAGTGTAGCGGTCACTACACCTTGACCTCGACCCGACCGCGCCGGGTTGGGCATGGTCATGCTGAGCATAGTGGTCGAGACAGTGTAGTGATCACAACCCTTATAGCGTCCAAAACTCCTTTGTAGCAATCATGACCTTACTCCTTAGGGACAAACCCACCCCACGACAGGGGGTGTTACAGCAAGACCACCATCTCCTAAGTTGGTGCACATAACGCGACGTTTTTGAGGTAGAATCTAAGGTAATGACGTCTTCTTGAGTTCGGTGCCTGCAAGTCCCAAAATTGGCTAGTTGAGCAACTCTATCTATGAAAAGATATAAATTACTAAAAGATAAGGATCTAGGGTTATTTTGGGCATATCAAGGCTATAATGGCACAGATCCATAAATAAATGCTTAGCATAAATCCTAAATTTGGGTGTTATCAACCACCCCAAGCTTAAACCTTTGCTTGTCGTCAAGCAAGACCATGCTCAAAGAATAAAAATATAACATCCAAATTAAGCATGGTGATAAATTCTAAGATTAAGAAAAATAGTTTAAAACATTAATTCTCCTGACCCATGTCGTTTTAGAACAAACCCCCACAAATCGAGCACAATTCAGCTAAAGTAAGATCAAAGAATATCCACACAAGATTAAGCAAATTCACTGCAACATGTTGATACTCATGAGGGTCTGAGTCATAATTATACAACATAAAAGTATTGTCACATAGGTGATCACGTGGTTGATGAGTAATGAGCCATCATCATGTATTCATGTAGACCAATCGGGAACAACATGCCTCCCACTTATTTAGGTCCTAAGAAGAAACAAAAAGAAGAAGAATCTAATGACTTCTGAGGATCCCAATATGCATCAGGTTGGTCCATGTAATAAGCAACAGTCCCTACAGTCTGAGCTAGTTGGCCCAGAGCAGTGAGACAAACTCCTCATACTACGCTCCAACCAACCCTGCTACTGGGATGATCTCATAAGTCTCCTAGGGGTTCCTAGTGACTTTCTAACGAGCCTTAGGGTGGCACTATCATGTACGACATACCCACATTCATGATATTAGTCATACACCGGCTGGGCACCATCCTTAACTCTTCTAAAAGAGAAAACAACACTCATTTATTCTTTTCACACTCAGGCTTTTATTATCTGCATGCTATTTTGTAGGTTTGGGTGGAACGATTTTGATATTTTTGGGATTTTGTGCAGCCAAGCCTCTTTTGCAAAATTTTCAATTTTCATCTTTTTGACTCAGTCTAAGGTGAGAGGGTGCGTAGAGCATCAAGGAAAAACAATTCTACTTGATTATAGCTCAAAATCACCATTATCCGCTTGATGCCTATGTGAACAAGTAGTAATTATGATTCAAAAGATCCTTAGCATATAGGTAAGTTTGTGAACAATGTAGCTTGAAATTTTGATCAAAATCTATCTCTTTCCAATAGTCCTATATCTTGGATTTGTCATTCACAACATAGATCAAGGGAATAATTCTCTAAGCTATGAAAAAGGTGCATAACCTTAGATTTATTACCAAATTTAAGGAAAGAGTCGATGAGAAAGTCAAGTGAAAGATTAAGCAATTTAAGATGAAAATTGTACATTTAGGCATAAAGATAAGCATTTAGTTCTAAGATTTGCATTGTACAACCTTAATTGCAAAGATTCAAATTACAAAACAAAGTCTTACAAAGTTGAAAATTTATGCTAAATGCAAGGAACATAGAAGATAAACATGCATGCATGAAAAGAAAAAACTAAAAGGGAAAGAGGAAGATAGATGGTAAGGAACATAGAAGATAAAATGCATGCATGAAAAGAAAAGAACTAAAAGGGAAAGCAGAAGATAGAGGGTGGTACTCCCTTCCATCCCAAGCTTAAAACTTTACTCATCCTCGAGCAAATCTCAAGCTCTAGATGGTGTGGAAAGCAGTTTCTATTGATAGTCTTTTTTATATACTAGTTCACATTGTCGAAGCCACCTGGTGGATTCTCATTGTCCTGGTGCATCCTCAGATGAAAATGGAATGACTATCTGAAGTCCTGGGTCAGTTGGTAGAACAGCCGGAAGGGCTGCTGGAATGGTTGTTGAAAAGTAGGAGGTGGTGGAGGGAAGACTGTGTCGAACCTCTATCTGAGGTACTGCACATCTTGCTCCAGCACATTGAACCGTCTATTGGATTCAACCCTAAAATCGGTCATAAACTCATAAAGGTGCCCCGAGTTGAGATTTGGGGCATATTGCTCCTGCCGAGGAGACTGTTGGTAATCTGATGAAGGCATCTCTGTGCAGGGCCCTCCCTGATATGGGATGTCATGGAAGGTTGCCCCTGTCTATTGTTTAGCCTCCTGAGTCTCTAGCTGCTAAAGAAGATGCTCCTGCAGTGCTGCCTTCCTGACGAACATTGCCCTGAGCATCCAGACGAGAGACATCCATGACAATTCTCTGGCATGTGAACCCTACATTTACAGGTAGTAGTACCATGTACTTGTTGTGACCAAAGATACAAAGATGGCAAGTGCTACACTCTTTGATCACTACTGAGTGGATTAAGTGATCCAAGTCCAACTTGGACCACTCAACCTTCTCCTGAATAAGTACCAACTGTCCATCTGCGATACCAAGATGGCGTGCCATGAAAGTGATAATGCCTTCAATTGGCATTAAGTGGACTTTCTTCTTGAATGAGTTTTGAACGTGGCATGAGTTCCCCACATTCAATTTTCTTCCTATCACTGCACACCACAAGATGCAGAGGTCCACTTAACTGAGCACATCATGACGAACCTATTTCTCCAAGACACAATTCATGATTACCCAGTGCAGATAACAATGTGTCAGTTTGTGGATGTGTGAAGCTTTGGTGGCTCTAGCTACATATCTATCCTCAGTGACAAATAGCTATTGAGGTGATCCTCAGTGACATGGTGACTCTGGTTTAGTAGGCCAAAATGCATGATATTGTGTTAGTGGTCCTTGGGAGTCTCAAGCATAACATAGAACTCATAGGTGAGTCTATGATAAGCATCACACTATGTGTAAGCAAGGACGTATAGACCAATAGTTGCAAGATATTTGTCGACCTGTGCTTGTATCCCAAGCTTGATGAGTGTGGCAAGGTCGGCATATCGTGGGCCCACAAGTATGCGATTGTCTTTAGTTAGGGCATCAAAATGCCGCTGTTGCTTCTTATTTTAGAATAGGGGAGGGGAAAGGGAATTCTAGTTAACATCCTTAGGAGTAGGGTGGTGTTGGCTCCCCTGGACTAAATCACACTATGAAGTTGACCGACATAAAGATGTCAACCATTCTACTAACTCTCGGTGTTGATCCCCTACTGATGAAGCTCTATGCACTACTGCTATCGACGGGCCCTCCTGATGGCCTGTCAAAGAATGAAGCTCGGTGTCGTGGTGTGCTCTGGACCATCTCGCACTCGAGACTTCTTCTAATGAATCACCACTGTAAGTGTCCATCAATTTGGTAGACATCAATCGATAGTTTGAGTAAGACTCGTGCGAACCGAACCCAACTGATGGTGAGCGCATCGTTTCATCTTCATACATTGGGTTTGTCATTTGTGTCACTCTGGGTGGACAACAACTGCTATGCTCTACGGGTGAGGAGGAGCTTCATTCTCCTTTCTTGCACAACACTATTTGTTTGAACTTGCAAAATCCACTGTGCATTGCATCCATTCTTTTCTTACAGTGATGATTCCGAACTATTCTTGTTAGGCACGACATTGCGGAGGCAGAGGTGGAGGTGAAGGAATCAGTAGCTGTGCTCGTCTGCAGCCTGGCATGGTCATGCCTATGGCGGCATGGGTGGGTGGGGAAGGCGGTTACTGGCACAAAGTTGTAGTGTTGTGTCCTACCGACTCTCGGCCCGATCGCACATATGAGGGCACAATCATGTCGGCGGGGAGTCTGCGACTGATAGAGGTAGTGAACAATATGTGGCATGTAAAGATAGTAGCTAATGTAGGGTGGTTGCGAAGGCCTCAGTGGTGGTTGCTGCTGCTGGTGCCAATCTACAAAGAAGATGGTGGTATGTTTCTGCCGACACTGCGCACGATCGTGTTGAGCTTTGGTATGATCCTTCGAGTGAGGAGGAGAAAGCATCTCGGGCGAAGAAGGCTATAGTGGCGGAAAAGAGGATGGTGGTGCTCGGGGAGGAACTGGAACAACAGTCCAGTAGTCATCACAGACAGAAGGGGGAGGCGAACTGTAGCAGATGGGTTGTTGTTAGCGGTGGCTGCTATTGCCACCAGGTTGCTACTGTGACCAAGTTGTTGCTGCCTTGGCCTTTTCCAGCCTGTAAGAAGGTGGAGAAGGCAATGAAAAGGTAAAAAAATAGGCGGTGGCGACATTAGGGCTTCTCTAAGGGAGGAGAGAAAATGAGTGGAAGGTGTGGGAAAGAAAGAATATACATGAGATTATTTATAGGCCGAAGCGCTGCATGGCAGGCTTGGCACGGTCGTACCGGTTTTGGGCCCGGCCGTGCCAGCTGGGCGGGAAAGCAAAAAAAGGTGTACAACTTGGTCAAAAGTGGGAAAACTCGATCAAAAGGTGGAAAAGCTTGTGAAAAGTGTAATAGTTGGTCAAAAAGGTAGAAAATTCGGAGACAAACCGAGACATCATTTAGTCAAGCTGATAATTTTGTCGGATTGACCAACTTTAGACCTTTGACTAACAAGCGAGAGATTTAGACAAAAACATAGGAGCAACCTGACTGTGCCAGCCTGGCACGACCATGTGTAGGCTGGACCGTGTGGGCGCCGGTCTTAGAGAATCTAGATTTAAGAGAAAAATGAGGGTGGAAGACATTAAAAACAATGTCAGAATCAAACATCATTGGAGAACAAAAAGATATATCGATTTACTTCTTTTTAAAAAAGACAGTCAGATAGCAGCTGTCAGGGTGAAAAGGAGGGAGTGCATGTAATAAGGAATAAAAGAAATCTAGATGATGCAAAGGAAACTAAAATTAAATAGTTAGAGGAAAGATAGAACTTGAATTGACTTTATTATGCAAAAATTTAAAATTTAAAATTTAAGAAGTATTGTGTAGGTAATAGGGGGGTGGCTGCCCTACAACTCCTACACTTGGATCCCAAATCTGTAGTTTTGGGATCCATGTACCATGTGTCATGCTGATGGGGTCCTCAATGTAAGAGTAAAATAAGTGGGTATTTGAGCCCTTCTGAGTCTGAAGAAAAAGAATAAGACCCGGTGAAGTCATCTCTGTGGTGGGATTGACTTGAACTGCATTGAAATTAGTTCTTTGGCATATCATCCTCAAGGTACCTATCATGGTATGAATCTGAATAGGTAGGCCCTAGGATGTTGACACAATATGAAATGGAGGGGAGAGGCTAAAAGTTTTTTGAAGGGTCCCTCTCTTCTCTCTCCACCTCTGAACTTGAGGTTGAATGCTCAGATAAACTTTCATGTATAGTTTGAGTCATCCAATCATCTTATGAATAAGAAGTCCCCCCATGTGAATCTGTCTGTGGTTCTACTACCCCAAGCTTGTCACATTCAATGGGGTTTGGGATATCCTTATGCTTAGAAGCCATGTTGTAGTGGATTGTCCATCCTGCTCCCTTGATGTCAACTTTTCCTTGAAAAGGGATTGTGGACAATGTCAGCTCATCCTACTGTAGTTCGTCGTCATCAGTATACTCACTCCATTGAGATGAATAGTCATCATCACTTTCATCAAACAAATTATTCCAAACCATGAATGGCGTACTACTAAAAGTGAAGTGACAAGTCTCAATATGATAGGTATCATTGTGTTCTAGATCAACGTCTGATTTAGGTTCTTCAGACTGACCTTCATGTTGTAAGGTTATTTGACTACCCTGATCATCATCATCATATAACCATTCATGTGTTGCTTGTATCTTCAATTGGTTGACCAGTTGAATCATTTGAATAACATGAAGGACTTCCCCATGTGGGTTGGTCTTCATAGAAAAATCCTGGTAAATCCAATTGGTGGCCTGAATAGGATGGTGAGGTGAGTTCCAATTTAGGCACAATGGGATGGTTTTGATGACTGTAATCTTCATGGTTTTGTGATGGAGTTTGCAATTGAATGGTGACCAAATCAAGGAGATCTTGAAGCCTCATGTCTTGTTCAACATCCTTCTAATGAAGTTGTTGTACTTGAGCATCAATGCTTTCAAGATCTGTCAATTCGGCCATACACTTCTATTGAGAATCCACTGTATCAAACTGATGCTTTCAAATGAATCCTAGTTTAATAGTTTGAAGTATGCTTCTACTGCGGTATGAAACCTTAGTTCCTACTTGGAGATGATGATCCTTCTTCTCTAGTAGTTTTCAAAGTGGATCATCTTGTTCTTGGAGTTGAGGAGATAAGTAGGAGTTTAGTGTGTTGACACTATCTCCAGCTAGCTACACTGCTCTGATCAGTTCTTAATCCCATGATAACATGGAAGTAGAGGGTTGATCATCCATCTCCTTTGTTGAGGCATCTACATATGATAACAATGGGGGTGAATGTAGCTCGACAAGTTGGAGTGTACAACTTTCAATTATTTTCCAGCAGTCGAAACTATAGAAAAATTGGGGAGGGCATGTGGACAAGATAACTTGCCTTACTGAAGTAAGGTCCATGGCTATAAAAGTATACAAAAAAAGAAAAGCTATTCAGTATATATGAACACGTATGTGTAAAACAAAAATAAAACTATGGATATGTATATAAAGGCTTAAGTATGATAGAACAAAATCTTTAGGCATGTAAACGTGGAAAACCATGTCCCCGAAAATGACGCCAAAAGTTGATCAACTCCCAAAGGAGGGTCAGACTTTAAATTTATAACCCAAAACCTTCAAGGACCCATACAACTTTATTATGGGGTCAAAGTAGATATACTAAGTCGAAAATAGGGATGTGCGTACGTTTAGGATGCTTAAAATCTCGCTCTTAAGTCAGTTAAGCCAATTCGATAGTTGATAAAAGTATGGAACTAGAACTAGTCTAGCAAAATGTCACGAAATAAAACAAACAAAATAGAGTCAGCCCAATTCTACTAATCAGAGAGGAGTTCCTGGCTATGTAACCACAAGTTGGGCAGTCTATGCACCCATTCTCGGGCATAGACAACCCTCAAACACCCCAGCAAGCAACCTACATCCAAACATAGTACGTATTGTGGTATATGTTCCTGTGGGGGGTCATCCCACTCACTCTCACACAGTGTAACTATAACCCATCAATGATATGAAACCTCTCTCGAGGATGATAAATCAACACCCTAAATATTATAGATATCCTCTCGGGTCTAAAATATTCTGAGATGCTAGGAACATGTATGATCTAGACAAAACCTAATAATGGGACCGACCGTGCCGGGCTCAGCCTGGACGTGCCCAGGTTCATGGTTCTATATAGATCACCTTGAACCATCCTTTTTTCAGATTCTGATCCAAACTACCATCTCTTATCCATTTCTATAATGAATCTCTCGATATAGGAAGAACTAGAAGTTCAAGCAAGAAAGAGATCAACCAAACTAGCAATCATAACCAGAATGAGAAGATAGAACAAAAAGCATACTAGATTTGGAATAAAACTACTTGCTTAAGGAAAAAGTACATAAACATGCTCAAAATGAGCTACATAGACAAGAAGGAGCTCAACTAGCCATGGACAAGCATAGTTGACACTGAACAAACATGGAAGAACATTGTTTGTACAAATAAAAGGAGAACAATAGAAGAAAGGAGAAGAAGAAGAGATTTAGCCCGTAGAGGAGAAGTGTCTCTCACTCCTTAGCCTCCGCATAGGCCAGATCTCATCTTTGGATCGTCCTCCTTTGTCTTTTGGACTCCTTGGACTCCTTTCTCTTCAATCCCGCCCCAAATAATAGCTTGGTGGAGGTATGGAGGTGGAAGATGGATGAGAATGGTGGGAAGTGGGTTAATGGTAGATGGAAGAAAACTAGAGGATGGATGTAGGATGAGTACTTTAGCCTTTTCACACCATGGAACTCTCCCATGGGGCCATGCAAATCAAAATGGGTCAGAACCGCAGAACGAGACCTCTAATGTTCGGAACCCCTCTCCAGGTAGTGAGGGGTGGGTATTTATAGGCGAATACATAGTGTATGTAATGAGTGGTCACGACACCAGTTTTGGTCTCTACACTTGTCTCGGCCCAACTGTGTCAGGTTCGGCATGACCATGCCGGGTGTAGCAGTCGAGATATGTGGCAGTCGAGATAGTTGTTGCGATCGAGACAAACATCGTGGTTGAGATGATTGTCGTGGCCGAGATGGTTGTTGGCCCTTGTCCTCAGCTCGACCATGCCAGGCTAGGTACGACCGTGTCGGGTGTCTAGGTCGTAGTGGATGTAGCGATCGCAATGAGTATAGAGGTCGTGGTAGTCTTTAATGTAGTTGTGGTTGTAGCGGTCGCAAAGCCCTATAGCGGCAGTGACAAGTGTAGCGGTCGCTACACCTTGACCTTGGCCCAACCGCACTGGGTTAGGCACGACCATGCCGAGTGTAGTGGTCGAGACGGTGTAGCAGTCATGACCGTAGTAGAAGTTGTGATGAGTGTAGCGGTCACTGCACCTTGACCTCAGACCGACCGTGCCAAGATGGGCATGGTCGTGCCGAGCATAGTGGTCAAGACAGTGTAGCGATCACAACCCTTGTAGCAGCCAAAACTCCTTTAGAGCGGTCGCGACCCTTTGTAGCGGTCACAACCTTACTCTTTAGAGACACACCCACCCCGCGGCGGGGGGGGGGGATATTACAGAGGGACCATTGTCTCCTAAGGTGGTGCACATAACGCGATCCTTGTGGGGTAGAATATGGAGAAATGATGTCTTCTTGAGTTGATGCCTGCAAGTCCCAAAATTGGCTAGTTGAGAAACTCCATCCATGAAAAGATATAAATTACTAAAAGATAAGGATCTAGGGTTATTTTGGGAATATCAAGGCTATAATAAATACTTAGCATAAATGCCTGAATTTGGGTGTTATCAACTAGGCACCGCTCATTGCTTGTGATGTCATAAGTCATTATGGACATTCACTGCCAATGTAATATGGGACCTATAGGGTCACACACATAGGAACTCATCTAGAAGAGGAGTTTGATCTTGAATGATGATTGAATTGATTACTAAAATGTTTAGGTATTCAATTCACACAACAAGTCAGCTGACTAGACTGCCATATAATAAGTTCAAGTGTTGGGACTGTCGTCTGGAGTGTTGGGTTGATTGTATTGTACATTGGTTGGAATTCTACCTGACTAGGGCTACAAGATGCCCGTCTCACCTATGTGAGATAACCATCTGGCATGGTGTGAAACACTCATCTCATCTACACCAAACATCCATTTTGGGGGTGCAATTCGATTGCATCTAGGATTGGTGCTGACATAATGACGTGCACTAATTGGAATTGAATTACCAACATATGTGCAAAAATAGAAAGTGTGAAATGACCATATTGAAGCCCAGACGACCGTCATGTTGGATGAGGTGACCATATCAGCTTTCGAAGGTTGTGAAGCTTCTAGAATTGTTGCAAAAATTTGAGATCTTCTGGTCCCTTCCACTCCCGCACTGACTGGGAACCCTGACCCTGGCCTCTATTATAAATAGAGGGGTACTTGGGGCTTCCCAGAGTACAACACAGACAATTGAGAATTAGTGTTTCTAACAATTGTTCTCCTCTCTGGTTGTGGTAACCATGAGAGCCCAGACAAGTCCTATCCGACTAGGGAGGGATAGCCACGAGAGAGAAACAACTGTTGATCATTGTTGTGGGAGAGAAGGTTGGTGACTAGTACGCCAATGGGAGGGATAACTCCTTCCTGTCCATTCTAACATGATGACATGATTTCTAGTTGGTCCCTTTGGACTACTGTAGAGGTAGGAGTCCTTTGGCTACTCCTAGGAAGGCAACATCACTTTGTAGTCTGTGGCGAGATCAGAGGAGTTGTTACAACAGTTCTCTGAGTATGCTCTATGTGGAGGAGCAGTCAAACAAGTCCCAGTGCAACTAGGAGCTGTACAGACACCCTCCAAGACAGAGTGTGCATCTACACCGACGAGTATTTTTGTTGGAGTTACTCCAGGACTAGGTATATCTTCGTGAAACCATCCTTCCCATTGCATAGTTATTGACGCATTCTTCCAGTTAATGGGAAATATGTTAGTAAAATTGTTGTTTCTGTTGCCTATCTAATGTTGTATTTCCCAACAGTCATAACTTCTATAATTCACATTTAATAGGAAATTGATTACATGAGATCACCTAAGATACACTTATTAGGGTACCTAAAAAGAGAAAATTACTTTTTAAACAACATACCAATCATACCCTTCACATTCAAGACTCATTATAGTTCATAAAATCTTAGTGCAAAAACCCTTAATGTTGGACTAAAACTACCAACTTATCGATGCTATAATCATAAAGTTATAAACTTTCTTACTTTTCCTAAAAATAACACAAACTTTGATTGGTTTTGAGGGGATAAAATTACAATATCAAAATTGTAAAGTCAATAGCTTGAAAATAATGACTAGTTTGACAAGACAAGTTGAAGTAATAAATTCCTTTGGATATTTACCATAATTTTGGGCTTGTGTCTCATATCAAACTTTTGATCTCCAACATGGGAAAAAAGGATTGTTATGGACCTTTTTGTTTGGTTGTTATATAGAAACTTCATGGATGATGTGTACCAAGTGTTTTTCTCATGTAATTTCATAAAAGCAATCTAAAATAGATTATAGCATATCCATATGTTCAACTTGACCTTCAAGTCAAAGTTATTTTCTACATGTACTATAACAGAGGATGTATTAACTCAATTTGACACGATGAGTAGCTTTTTCTAGTAGATTACATCATATGGACTATCTAGTCTGGAGGAAGCAATAAATCGTTTGGTACTTGCTATAGTAATCTACATGATACTTGCACCAATATCTGCCAGACTTGCTATCTTTGGTTATCATCTCTCCCTTACAAGTGATGCTACATCATTATAGAAAGTACGAAGGATCTCATCATGCTTTCTTAGTGAGGGATGTAGTTGAGGATTCAAGTGTCAATTTGTACTCTCACATTCACAGGGATACTTGAAGTTTCTAATGATGATGTGATATGAGATCATATTTCACTTTGTTTTCATGATGGTAATTTGTCAATGACTCATTCAATGCTATGAATTAATCTATTGACCCAATCTTCCCATCAACTTACTACCCACTTATATGGTCCCACCTATACTTGACTTGCTAGTTGTATTAGTGGGTTCACACCCCCACTAAATGTAAACATCCAATAGATCCATTTCTATATGTTTCTAGTTTGAACCTTCCCATCTTCAACTGTTTACAACTTAGATTTCTAATTTTATCTGAAAAAATAGCAGATCAAGCTTAAGGCCACATGAGGCCATGCATCACCCACATTGGTGGAATTCCATACATGTACATCAATGCATAATCATCTATAATCATAGAATTTGATTTGTATGCACCAACATCCCAACACACAAATGAGTAACACCAAAATATCACAGGCATTGTCCATACACTACGTTGTGAACCACATAAGGCACTACTGGGGACAAAAAAATCAAAGAAAGTCCATTATAAAACCAAATAAGTTGGTAATTATGTGCACAAAACAACATAAGTTTGATTGATTAGGAAAATTAAAAGAGAGAAAGTAGTATATAATGGGTAGTGTACGAAAATGAATTGGAAAGACAAGGGTGGTGTATAAATGTGTGAACAAGGAAATATGTTAGTTTGTAGAGTAGGATCTTCCATGAATAGTATGAACATGTTAGTCCAATTCTATATTATCAAGAAAGAAGATGCTTCTGATTTTTAGTTATATATATGATTGATTCATGGTTTAGAAAAATCTATCATAAATAAATTTGGGTTGATTTCTATTTTGAGCTAATCAGGATTAAGATCACTTTTGGATTAGACTAACAAAATATTAATTTAGAATTATGACATGGCTAGTCTATAGGTTGATCGACATCAGAGTCTGGGTCATTCCTAATTACACAAATTGAGTTGGATGTAGGCTTTCAATTTAACAATGCAATCAGTTTGAGTTTGGGTAGAGTGACCAAAATCCAAATCTGCCTAGATTCCAAGTCTGACTATCAAATAATCTGATCAACATTAATGAACCTAAATCCTATATATACTTGTAATTATAACAATACTAGTATAAAGAGGATATGAAATGTCTCTCACATAGCATGTCACTTATTTATTTAATAAATGGTTATTATATATATACAAAATTAGAAAACCAAATTAAGATATTGTTGAAGAAGTTAGGTAATTGTTGGTTGGCCCAACGAACGAGCTTTAATAAAGTATCATCTCAACTCATTTCTTCCATGCAAGCATAAGGGATCGATTGTAGTTTAGGTTGTATCCACATGGATCTCGACTAGTTGGCGCAAGAGCTTTAAAGTTCAATATTCTAGACCAATTAACACAAGTTTGATTGATTTAAATTAAACCAATTAATGGATAAGAACAAAATAAATAAACACAAGTCTTTTGGGTGATGATTAAGAACATATTTAAAGAATCTTAGAAATGAGATTTCACATCCACATTACAACTGAGTAGCACAATGAAAAATCTAATACACTAGTTGAGCTTACCAAGGAGGTTTGTCTCTTATATAGCTTCTAGTGATATGAAATAGCTCTAACTCAACACAACACTCTCGTGTATATGCTTCATTTTGAACTACAAACCTTGAGTCCTCAAAACATTCCCATCCATTTCCATGGTCAAGGAAGTGATGCCAAGATTACATCTCCATACTCCTAGATACATCTTTTCAAATAATATTAGAAGCATAAAACAAGAAAACATGATGGCCAATAAAGCAAGCAAACAAGTAAATGAAGCATCAGTGCAATCTTTTTTTTTGATAACGAGGAACCCCTCCCAGGATCGGTCACTATTGGACCCCACCCATCCAAGGGTAAACCCTGGAACCAGCCACGTACTTGGGGGCACCGCGACGCGCTCAGTAACGTGGGGCCTTGTTGCAGCCCAGAGGTTTTTGCCCAAAGTCGAACCCGGGCCCCTTCATTGGGGATTGCCAAGCCGCACCACTGGGCTATTCCCCCGCCCCCATCAGTGCAATCTTATAATAGTAAAACAACTAGTATTATGATGAAATTCGTGTTCACATAAGTTATGACATGGGAGTTACTCTCCCATGCCCAAGAATAGAATTCTACTTCCACATGATGGTGAAATGTAGGTACAAGTGACGAATCATGAAATAAAACATGAGTATAGAAGGGAAATAAAAAGGGAATCTATGGAGGAAGAGAAACAAGGGAAGAAATCTAGTTGGAATACAAAGTTTCATCCTTTCTACTTCTCTACTCCAGCAACCTTCTCTTCTAAGGGGTTGGAATGGAGGATGGAAGCCCTTGGTACATTCAGTGGTTCTTTCTCAAGTAAATGCTCCTTCTCTAAAATCACACACCTTCTCTTATGCTCTAAAGTATAATAAAAATTTGCTTCAAATCATTCAGTGGTTCTCTCTCAAGTAACTGCTCCTTCTTCTCTAAAATTGCACACCTTCTCTTATGCTCTAAAGTATAATAAAAACTTGCTTCAAATGATGAGTGATAACTGTCTCTAAAGAGTTCACTCATTTTTTAAAATGAGGGACGATTTTCCTTTGAACTGTACTGAAATCACCGATGACACAACATGTTGTTGAAATAACTCACAATGTTTATCTCATAACTATAGCCACTCTAATCAAAGATGACACATAGTGATGGTTGGTCAACACTTCGTGTTGCTGAAAGCTGAGAAAAATTGGATAGTTCTGGGTCGAGGAAACACAACATGTTGGATGGAGAACACACCATGTTGTTGCAGATCGGGGGTCTTGGGGAGTTTCTGGAAAGAGCTCACATCACATGTTGATTAAACACACGCCATGTTTTGGAGTCCACTAGCAGTCGAGTTTTCTACATCTCAGGTGACACAACATGTTGGTGGCCAACACGCTGTGTAAGCTTCTTGGATGTAGAACAAACATTCTCCTACTATTGACATGACATGTTGCATCAACCTCACGAGGTATTCTGTTATAATCTTTAGGAAATGCTTGAAAATTGATCAATCTCTTACGAAATCTAAATAAGGTTGGATTGTGATTAAATTATCCTCATTTTCTCATAAAAATATTTGACCTACGATCAAAACCATGAAACAAATAATGATAACAACAAAGTGGGAAATCTAGCATGATTAGAGGTAACTTGAGGTGGAAAATGGATTGAAAATGGATTCAAGGTAGGCAAAAAGGCTATATAAATGATGCACATCAAACCTCCCTAAGCTTAAACTATTTGTTGTCCTCAAGAAAAAAGAGCATGGAAAAATAATTGAAGAAAATGTCAAGCACATATATCAATCAAATCAAATGAAAGAAGTGTATCAAGTCAATCCAACCATAATCAATGGGTTTATGCTATTAGTCATAAGTTTAACTTAAACACCCAAGGTAGAAGTTTCGTTCAGTAAAAGTGGCAAAAATCCAAAGTGAAGAATCAACATAACAATATTAAATAGAATTTAGATGACCAAGCCAAATAATTAATGAATATGCAACCTAACTCTCTCAATTATTAAGATATAAAAAGTAGAATTTGAGTTAACATAAACAAACCAGTAGTGCTTTATTTGCTTTTAGAATGAGAATAAGACAAATATACATGGGTTTCAACACTTGATGCCTAAAATAGACTTATGCACACGTGGAATGTTGGTTGGGATAATTTACCCTCTTTAGGATGTAGCACCTAACCAAGAGATCAAACTTACACTAGTCTAGCATGATACGTAGACGGTTTAGCCATCTCTCATGGGGAATATATGTAAAGCACTTGAAGAAGTAGACAGAATGATTAAAAGGTGGTTTGTGTTCTATTTGAGAACCACATGGCCTTAAATGAGAGTCTTTTCCCCATCATAAAAGAGTAAGCTTGCATAACCAACTGGATTTCACACTTACTTAAAAAAAGAATTATTTGAGAGGGTGGTTGAAAATGTACCAAGAATTTGACAAGGGCATCTAGAACACTAAACAATGTTGTAGTGTTGATTAATCTAAGAAGATTCAGCCGTTACATGTATTAGATAATCAGGAGTGTGAAAGATGAACATGTAGGCTAAAAGCAAGAAACCAAAATGAAGTGAATGTGGTTGGCAACATATATTAATTAATTGATGCATAACTTGTACAATTCTTCTTCAACTAATATCTCTTTAAACAATTTGGGATAGATGGTTTAGCATAAAGGGAAAGTCAATCCAAAATAGAACAATCCTCAAACAACATTAGATTTAGCACTATTTAAAATAGAAACTAAGAAATAGAAATGCAAAGGAAACGAAAATTAAACTACCAACCAGTTTTTCTGCCCCTAATCTTGAAATTTGCAATGTACTCACTACATAAATCAAACTCAAAAGGTTTGCAGTAGGATACATTCTGTTGAATGAATCTGAGTGAGGGACTAGTGCCCTCGCCAGTAGTTAGTAAATGTTATCCCCAAATATCATCACCATGGATGGCAGCGAATGTAGGCTCCTATGGTGGTGGTGGAGGCTGAGCTACATGGTGTAATGACCTTGAGTGATGTGCCACATATCCATCCTCTGAATCAGGGAGTGCATTTCAGTGTACTTGTGGCTGAGATGGTCCAAACAGGTGACCTGTTGGTCAAATCGTCGTTGAACATACCCATATAGATGTCACATGTTTGACATTGCCCAACTTTAGTCAGTTTGTGTGTCAGTAGAAAGAGGAGGTGCAAATGTTGCAGACACAGTAGAAGTCTCAAGTCTATCTCTAGAATAATCCTCATCATCAAAAATGAACTACCAATTGTTAGGATTTGTCAAAGTGATTCCCTTTAGCTTAGACACTCAAATATATTCTTCATGTCCATGGAAGTATTGTCTGAACTTACTGTCATCAGAGGGTTCTCTAACAATCAATATTGAGGAAATGAGAAATTAGTGGTTAACCTTATTCTTCCCAATCATGGATTCTAAGCTTGTTAGGTTTACATTAAACTTTTGGGCAGTGTGGATTATTAGTCCTCCAATCATTATGTCAGATGATTTCATCCTTCTGACCTCAGAAAAATATTGGAGGAGAAAATAGCATGTATTGACTTTGTAATTGTGTAGTATGGTCCACAGTAAGAGTAAATCTTAGTTCCCACATACAACTTGCATTTCTTTCCTTGCAAAAACACAAGTGCTAAGGATCATGTGAATGTAGCAGAATATGGGGTTGTGGATATGTGATGCCTTGGAAGAAGTGGTTTCATGAATTTCATCTTCAGTTATTTGTCTCCAACAATCATCATTATCAGAAGTATCACACATCATTATACTCCCTCCATAGGTACACATATATGCCTCACAAAATGGTTTTAAAGTTAATTTATAGTCGTTCCCAAGAAGTGAGAAGCAATTATACCAAAAGGTTCCTTTGGCTTCTTTGGGTATTCCACCTCTTTCACAGTAGTAAGAAATTCATAAGTCAATCTTAGATATGTAAAGATTACCTTACAATAGATCTATATGTTTAAGTCCAATCTCCTCAAGAAATTTGTGAACTTCCTCATGGAAACCCAATGCATCCAATGTCTCAGTAGAAGCAAAGCGCATAGGAAGAAACCCTACATGTGATAAACTTTTAATAAATTGTGTCTTCTTTAGCAGTGACATTGAATTGAGTTGAGGAGACATATGTAGGGGCTGAATAAGACCTCTTGCCTCTTTGGCACTTGGATTCTTGCTTGATAGGAGCCAAAAAATTGAAGTAAGTATTGTTGGGACAGGAAACATGATGTGTACAAAGAAGAGACATAGAGTTTGCAGGCGAAGAGGAAGATGAGGAAACACAACATAGCTAAATAGACTCACGGAGTGTCTCTGGGCTTCCAGTGGAGCTTGATGGAGTCTCGACATTGAGCTTGCTTTGTTTAGACTCCAGATCTACTAGTTGAAGTAGTCCTGGTGGGGAAGGGTATTTGTAGTCACTGTGTGGAGGAATCAATGGGCAGCTAGCATGGAAGAAGGGCTCTTGGTGGAATTGGTTTGCTCGACGACAAGGGTGTTGGAGGTGATGGACTATGTTGCAATGGTGGATAGGATATGGTACAGGCTAGAAGAGCAGCAAAAGGGGAACTACAGCTGGAGCACAATGATGCAAACAACAGGGCTGGTAGCTAAGAGTGATTGTGGATGGGAGCACCACAGAGTAGGGCAGAGTAGCTGGAGGCGGCTATTTAATTGAAATAGTGTGTTTGTAAGAGACACATTGTATTTAGGCCAAAGAGTATGAATGAAATAAAAATTAGGTTGAGCAACCCTAGTTTAGCCCCTCATGCACGCTGTGTTAAGCAATATCTATGTCGTGTCTTTTCCATGTATCAATACTACTCTTTTTATTTTGCCCCATTCAAAAGTAACATGAAATGTATAGACTAAGACACATCGTGCTTATCTTCATAGAAGAAACTCTATAAGTCAAACAAATCTGGGACATGTCATGCCTACATTTATGCATACCGTACTTTGCTCCAGGTAAAGATGTAGAAATTAAGCTCTTCTACAACACACTATGTTGAGAAAAGCACACATTGTGTTGAGAAAGGCACCCACCATTTTTGATGGTCATATAAACTTTTAGAAAATATACCTGACACTCACAAGCTATGTGCTAAATCCAACACGTCATGTTTACCTCTAGGTGCACACTTGACCATTTTTCTTCAAACTAAGCAAGCCATGTTGATTTATCACATGCCGCGTCGTAGCTTTACAAAACTTCTGAGATCATACAACCTACTATGAACACATCATCTAGAGTTTTACGCATGATGTGTCTTCTGAACTAAATTTCTGAAGACTGTCTATCTGAATTTGACACATTGTGTCATTTGTTTGATACGTCATGTTCAAGCTAAATTGTTGCATAAGTTTGATTTCTCTTTTTTTTCTTCTACTGCACCTGCAATGATGTTTGCATATAATCGACGAGGGCCTAAATTCATTACATTTATCCATGTCAATTTTATTTTGAAAAGTAAATTTTCTTTGAGGAAAAATCTTAAAGTAAATCTATCCTAAGGGTAGGGTCAACTCCCACAAAGGTCCTCCATTTAGAGTCCCGAGTGAAACTGTAATGACCCCGCCTCCTGGTAACCCCCAATTAAGGGAGACCAAGAGGTCAGAGGCGTTATCCCAAAATAGGATCATTGGTTTTGCAAATAATCAACAATAATTGATAAATTCTACAACAACTAAGCTTTAAAATGGAATAAAAATTTTCTTTTCTCATACCTTGCAAAATATAGGAGTTGAGAGACTTTTACCCCATATAACATCTATCTATCTACAATCCTCCAATCTTTATTAAGATTTATTCCATCATTGGCACTTTAAAAGAATATCCATTTTCTTGATAAACCTAAAACGTCGGCAAACAAAACAACGATCAGTATAATGAATTATATTGGTATGTGGGGGAACCAATAATCGTGCATTTAATTGTAACAACATATTGCAAGAAATTATGATTTAACAAAACAACTTTATGCTTTAAACATGACTACTCAATCCTTACATACCCTAGCCTCTGTATTGTCCCTGCAGTGGACATGGATACTACCTCTCATATGATAGATCTCAACTAACCCCCGTGATCCTACCTTAAAAGTTGATCAATACATAGGGGCGTGGAGTCGTATGGTCCCACCCAAGGGTAGATCAACACATCGACTCGTGATAACCTGATGATCCTACCTCACAGGTAGACCATGTACTAGGTCATCCGATAACCTGATGATCCTCCCTCATGAGTAGACCATGTACTAGGTCATCTTTCTCATCATTAACAAAGCTACAAAGGAGGACTAGGATCTGAACTAGTCATGCACGTATAATTATGGCGATAGCCATAGTCACTTTATAGTTGCATGAAATAAATGTCAACCAAACAGTTAATTTCAAGTAATTGACAAAACCACAAAAATCATCGTGAAGCTAAAGCGATTAGCCATAAGCGTAACCACATACCTGCTTTGGAGTTTTCAAAGAAGTAGTTTATCAAAATCCAACTTAGATATCCAAACAAGCAAGACAAGCAACCAATCAAGCAAACTTTGATCCTGAAAGCTTGTATAATTTCTAATTGTCACAAACATATCTCAAACAACTCTTTATTGACTTGGGACACCTTTCTACAGTTTCTAGGTCTCATTAGTATTCATTAGGGTTTCTTAGATAAATTTCTCAAACTTTATCCTTTTTAGGTCAACAAACCCTAAAACAACTTTTCTACACATAAAAACCCTAATTACTCAAATTATCCACATTAAGGATTTTTTATACTCAAATTGACTTGGGATCATCATATATCTGTTTTATTCATGGATTTGCACAATTAAAACCATTAAAATCCATAATTATCAAAATTAGGGTTTCAAAGCCCATTAATGCATATTCATGTACATGGAACCCTAAATCAAGCTAATTA
Organism: Alisma plantago-aquatica; assembly: GCA_963693085.1. NCBI lineage: Eukaryota > Viridiplantae > Streptophyta > Magnoliopsida > Alismatales > Alismataceae > Alisma > Alisma plantago-aquatica. The sequence continues at coordinate 293,824,336 of OY856410.1, forward strand.
TGCATAAAGATCGTCTTTTTAGATCTAAATCTCTCTTTTATGAAAAACAAGTTAATATTGGCTTAAAGTATCTAAAGAACATCATTCAATCCACTAATCATCAAAACTTAGGGTTTTCCATTAATAACACCATGAAAAGTGATATCTTTTAAGTACTTTTCGAATTGCAAGAAGAATTGGGCTCCAATTATATTTTTAACGAATTCCTTGCATTTTTCTAATCAAAGTTCATATATTATATGTCCTGAACCAAGTTACCAATTAGCTTCTATGAATTTTGCAAAACGATTACCTTTGGGCCACTGAAATGCCACCATGTTGCTTCGTGTGCTATGTGATGAGGGTTAAGGTTGAACGTTTCTGCCCCTCCTTCTCTTCATTAGGGTCAGGGGTAGGGATGTCTATTCCTCCCCTAATCTGTCTTCAAGCTTACACTCGCCTCCTATTCACGAGCCAGGCCCGACGCCGGTCAACAGGAGGGTTGACTCTCACCTCCATTGGCTCCGCTAGCCGCCGACAAACTCTCTGACCTACTTCTCCACCTCTGCTAGCGCCCCCAGCTAGCTCGTCGAGCAAGACCCTTCCTTCCAGAAATAGGGCAGAAGTCTTCTCCTAGGGCGATGTTGTTCCCAGGCAACATGATGGCCGGATGGGCATCCTTCTTTGCGGAACCCCCAGGCGACTCCCTTCCAGGGTCCCAAGCCTTATATAGGCAGAGAGCAAGGGCGGTGGAGTTTATTCCTCCACGACAGTTGGGGAAAAACCCAATCCTTCTCGGATTTGGTCAATCCAGACATAGTTTGGGACGAAATCACCTTCCCGATTCGACTAAACCACTACCAAGTTGGCACAAGATCAGGAGAGGGATCGAATCGCTGAATCATGAGGAAACCTAGTGCTCCTAGTTTCCTCCTTGCATAAGAACTAGATGATGCCCAGGAACCTTCAGATCTCAATCCGAAGGCTAAAAACTTACGTGCTAGCATATTTGGATTTTGATTGATATTATAAAAACCCAAATTTTACGAGAAAGTCCATAATGACTTAATCCACGTGTTTACCAAATTTGAGACTCAAACTCGCAAGTATGAGGGACTTTTCTTCATAAGCAAGTTATCTATTAATAAGGCACATATTTTCTCTCTCCTATTCTCTTATTTTCCTTTATTTGAATTCCTTTTACCATTATAAACTATGTGGACTCAAAATCCCATCCATGATGATTCCCTTATCCATATTTCCACACATTTCTTATATTTTCATCATTATCTCAAATTTCCTTCTTAATAAGCAATATTTGATTTTTTTTTCTTTTAATCATATTGGACACATTAACATCTTATGGTCCATAAAATCACATGAAAAAATAAAATATTGCAAAGGGAATCCATCCAATACATATAATTCATACAAATTCCCATAATCATACATTTATTGGGGAAATTATATTTCCAACCATATAAACCAAAATTTTGGTTGTAACATCCTTCCCTTCTTATAAGAATTTTCCCCTCAAAATTCCATCAAGCATACAAACAATTCAGGATAAGACCTTTCCATGTCCATCATTGGATCCCATGTGGCTTCATCCTCTCCATGATGCTTCCAAAGAACCTTTATCATCTTCTATTCTTTACTCCTGAGCTCTCTCTCACCTCAATATCTTATACCCTCATAGGTGACTCGGGGTAAGTTAGCCTCCCTTGGAGTTCAATAGGTTCAATGCTCACACATGGCTCGGGTACCTCACATATTGCTCTAGATTGGACACATGGAACTCATCATACATCATATTATCCTGTGGGGTAAGGCTAAGCATAAGCAACTCCACCAATCCATCTCAAATGGACCCATGTATCGGGGACTCAACTTTCTCAGCCGTAGCTCAGAGGGGTCGGGTTTTCATAACACATGTCCACCCACAGTGAACTGCATGTCAGTCTGCTTCACATCGGCTCATGACTCATGTTAATCCTGGGCTTTCTCAACCATTTCTCAATCAAAGCGTCTTCATATGCATACACTGTGGTCTCTTTGACCTTCACAAGGTCCTCTCACTGACATCATCCAATTGAAGTGGTGACTGACATATCCTCCCTCACAGAGCTTCATACATCCCGATACTAGCTATGGTGGCTATCATAACAAGCAACCTTTTCTAGGGCCAGCGACTGTTCCCATGTATCACCCTGAACGAGCACATATGCTCTCATCAGACCCTCTAAAGTGTAGATCATACTCTCTTGACTGTCCATCAGTCGAGTTGATATGTTGTACTCAACTAGCATCGAGTTCTTCTTACACCTACTTCCACAATATGGAAGTGAACTTAAGGCCATAATCAAGACCATTTGAACTCAAATCCTGGTGTGGTTGAAATATTTCCCTCTCATATATATAGTTCAACCAAAACCATCATACTAAAAGTGATCTCTCATAGGAAAGGGGATTAGGTCAACTTGGTAAGGCGATCTACCATAACCCATATTGCATCCTGACCTCTCTTGGTCCAGGGGAGACTCACCTCAACGTCTATGGTGAGCTACTCTTGTTCCCTCTTGGGGACTCTTCACTATCTGTAGCAACTCACTGGGTTACTGGTGTCACCTCTTAGCATGCATGGTGACAAGCCATATGCACTCTATATACTTCTTCATCTCAGGTACTCAAAGCACACTTTTATTATCCTAGTAGTACCATGGTATATGCCAGACTTATAATCATGATCTTCTGCATGTCATGATTCCTCAAGGTCAACTCCTCAGAAACCCTAAAACACTATAGTAGAGAGTTTCATCGCCTTCTTTTCCAGAGAGGTGCATTTGAAGTTCTTACAACCATCCTTTTATCTCATCAAGCTCCAGGCTGGCTAACCAAGCAACCACTAACTCAGCCAACGGGTCTCGCTGTATCTGAGTGTTAGCCCAACATGTCTCACAAACTTAGGGTTCACCTAACAACCTCTTCTAGCCTCTCTACCGACTAAACAAGATGAATGAGTCTCAACTAAGAGCATCTGTTACCACATTAATTCCTTATGTGCTAGGTGATGGTGAAAACATTAACCTTCATATACCCCACTCATTACCCTCATCTCGAGTTTTAGTCTAACTGAGTCAAGAAAATTTCGAGCTCATCATCTCGATTACCATACCCAAGATGCAACTCTTAGGATCCAAACTTCTCTTGACAAGAACGTCCTCATATGATGATTACCTTTGTCCTCTTCGTGTTTCCAAACCACATATTCAACGTACTCTCAAAAGGTGTGGTACTTCCTCAAACATAGTAGAAAGGTTTCAACTCATATTACCTTTATCCTCAGTATGGCATGCATTTTGTCCTATCTCTCAAACCCATAATAAGATGAAGTAAACATTTGGCTGTAGTCCAAATACTTCCTTATTGACTTGGGACACCTTTCTACAGTTTCTAGGTCTCATTAGTATTCATTAGGGTTTCTTAGATCAATTTCTCAAACTCTATCCTTTTTAGGTCAACAAACCGTAAAACAACTTTTCTACTCATAAAAACCTTAATTACTCAAATCATCCACATTAAGGATCTTTTATACTCAAATTGACTTGGGATCATCATATCTCTATTTTATTCATAGATTTGCACAATTAAAACCATTAAAATATATAATTATCAAAATTAGGGTTTCTAAGCCCATTAATGCATATTCATGTACATGGAACCCTAAATCAAGCCAATTATGCATAAAGATCGTCTTTTTAGATCTAAATCTCTCTTTTATGAAAAACAAGATAATATTGGATTAAAGTATCTAAAGAACATCATTAAATCCACTAATCATCAAAACTTAGGGTTTTCCATTAATAACACCATTAAAAGTGATATCTTTAAGTACTTTTCGAATTGTAAGAAGAATTGGGCTCCAATTATATTTTTAATGAATTCCTTGCATTTTTCTAATCAAAATTCATATATTATATGTCTCGAACAAAGTTACCAATTAGCTTCTATGAATTTTGCAAAGCCAATACCTTTGGACCAATGGAATGCCGCCATGTTGCTTCGTGTGCTATGTAATGAGGGTTACAGTTGGACATTTCTGCCCCTCCTTCTCTTCATTAGGGTCGGGGGTAAGGAGGTCTATCCTCCCCTAACCCATCTTCAAGCTTGCGCTCGCCTCCTGTTCACGAGCCAGGCCCGACGCTGGTCAACAGGAGGGTTGACTCTCGCCTCCACCGTAGCCACGACCTAGGAAATTACTCCATTGGCTCTGCTGGCCACCGAAAAACTCTCCGGCCTACTTCTCCACCTCCGCTAGTGCCCCCGGCTAGCTCGTCGAGCAAGATCCTTCCTACCGGAAATAGGGCAGAAGTCTTCTCCTAGGGCGATGTTGTTCCCAGGCAACACAATGGCCGAATGGGCATCCTTCTTTGCAGAACCCCCAGACGACTCCCTTCCAGGGTCCCAACCTTTATATAGGCAGAGAGCAAGGTCGGTGGAGTATGTTCTTCCATGAAATTTGGGGAAAAACCCAATCCTTCTCGGATTTGGTCAATCTAGGCATGGTTTGGGATGAAATCACCTTCCCGATTCGACTAAACCACTACCAAGTTGGCACAAGATCAGGAGAGGGATCGAATCACTGAATCAAGAGGAAACCTACTACTCCTAGTTTCCTCCTTGCACAAGAACTGGATGATGCCCAGGCACCGTCGAATCTCAATCCAATGGCTAAAAACTCACGCGCCAGCATATTTGAATTTTGATTGATATTATAAAAATTGTGACATTACTAGAATATCCTCTTCACCTTAGGAAAATTTACAAAAATCATCTCTCTTAAACTGTGTATCCAGTTGATCCCAAATTTTAAGGGAAAGTCTATAATGACTTAATCCACGTGTGTACGAAATTTGGGACTCAAACACGCAAGTATGAGGGACTTTTCTTCATAAGCAAGTTATCTATTAATAAGTCACATATTTTATCTCTCCTATTCTCTTACTTTCCTTCATTTGAATTTCTTTTACCATTATAAACTATGTTGACTCAAAATCCCATCCATGATGATTCCCTTATCCATATTTCCACACATTTCTTATATTTTCATCATTATCTCAAATTTCCTTCTTAATAAAGCAATATGTGATTTCTTCTTTTTTCTTTTAATCATATTGGACACATTAACATCTTATGGTCCATGAAATCACATGCACAAATAAAATATTGCAAAGGGAATCCATCCAATACATATAATTCATACAAATTCCCATAATCATACATTTATTGGGGAAATTATATTTCCAACCATATGAACTCAAAATTGTGGTTGTAACATCCTTCCCTTCTTATAAGAATTTTGCCCTCAAAATTCCATCAAGCATACAAACAATTTAGGATAAGACCTTTCCATGTCCATAATTGGCTCCCATGTGGCTTCATCCTCTCCATGGTGCTTCCAAAGAACCTTTGTCATCTTCTATTCTTTACTCCTGAGCTCTCTCTCACCTCAGTATCTTGTACCCTCATAGGTGACTCAAAGTAAGTTAGCCTACCTTGGAGTTCAATAGGTTCAATGCTCACACATGGCTCGGGTACCTCACATAGTGCTCTAGATTGGACACATGTAACTCATCATACATCATATTATCATGTGGGGTAAGACTAAACATAAGCAACTCCACCAATCCATCTCAAATGGACCCATGTATCGGGGACTCAACTTTCTCTACTGTATCTTGGAGGGGTCGTGTTTTCATAACACATGTCCACCCACAGTGAACTGCATGTCAGTCTGATTCACATCGGCTCATGACTCATGTCAATCCTGGGCTTTCTCAACCATTTATCGATCGAAGAATCTTCATATGCATACACTATGGTCTCTTTGACCTTCACAAGGTCCTCTCACCGACATCATCCAAGTGAAGTGGTGACCGAAACACCCCCCCTCACAGAGCTTCATACATCCCGATACTGGCTATGGTGGCTATCATAACAAGCAACCTCTACTGGGTCAGGAACGGTTCCCATGTATCACCCTGAACGAGCACATATGCTCTCATCAGACCCTCTAAAGTGTGGATCATACTCTCTTGATTGTCCATCAGTTGGGGTGATATGTTGTACTCAACTAGCATTGAGTTCTTCTTACACCTACTTCCACAATATGGAAGAAAATTTAAGGCCATACTCAAGACCATTTGAACTCAAATCCTGGTGTAGTTGAACTATTTCTCTCTCATATATATAGTTCAACCAAAACCATCATACAAAAAGTGATCTATCTTAGGCAAGGGGATTAGGTCAACTTGGTGAGGTGATCTACCATAACCCATATTGCATCCTGACCTCTCTTAGTCCAGGGGAGACTCACCTCAACATCTATGGTGAGCTACTCTTATTCCCTCTTGGGGACTCTTCACTATCCGTAGCAACTCACTGGGTTACTGGTGTCACCTCTTAGCATGCATGGCGATAAGCCACATGCACTCTATATACTTCTTCATCTCAGGTACTCAAAGCACACTTTTATAATCCTAGTAGTACCATGGTATATGCCAGACTTATAATCACAATCTCCTACATGTCATGATTCCTCAAGGTCAACTCCTCAGAAACCCAAAAACACTCTAGTAACATGTTTCATCGCCTTCTTTTCCAGAGAGGTGTATCTGAAGTTCTTACAACCATCCTTTTATCTCATCAAGCTCCAGAATGGCTAACCAAGCAACCACTAACTCGGCCAATGGGATTCGTTGTATCTGAGTGTTAGCCCTGCATGTCTCACAAACTTAGGGTTCACCTAACAACCTATTCTAGCCTCTCTACTGACAAAACAAGACGACCGAATCTCAACTAAGAGCATGTATTACCACATTAATTCCTTATGTTCTAGGTGATGGTGAAAACATTAACCTTCATATACCCCACTCATTACCCTCATCTCGGGTTTAAGTCTAACTTAGTCAAGAAAACTTCGAGCTCATCATCTCGATTACCATACCCAAGATGCAACTCTTAGGATCCAAACTGCTCTTGATAGAATCATCCTCATATGATTATTACCTTTGTCCTCTTCGTGTTTCCAAACCACATATTCAACGTACTCTCAAAAGGTGTGGTACTTCCTCAAACATAGTAGAAAGGTTTCAACTCATATCACCTTTATCCTCAGTATGGCATGTTGTTTGTCATGTCTCTCAAACCCATAACAAGATGAAATAAGCATTTGGTTGTAGTCCAAATACTTCCTTATTGACTTGGGACACCTTTATATAATTTCTAGGTCTCATTAGTATTCATTAGGGTTTCTTAGATCAATTTCTCAAACTTTATCCTTTTTAGGTCAACAAACCCTAAAATCAATTTTCTACTCATAAAAACCCTAATTACTCAAATTATCCACATTAAGGATATTTTATACTCAAATTGACTTGGGATCATCATATCTCTATTTTATTCATGGATTTGCACAATTAAAACCATTAAAATCCATAATTATCAAAATTAGGGTTTCCAAGCCCATTAATGCATATTCATGTACATGGAACCCTAAATCAAGCCAATTATGCATAAAGATCATCTTTTTAGATCTAAATCTCTCTTTTATGAAAAACAAGTTAATATTGGCTTAAAGTATCTAAAGAACATCATTAAATCCACTAATCATCAAAACTTAGGGTTTTCCATTAATAACACCATTAAAAGTGATATCTTTAAGTACTTTTCGAATTTCAAGAAAAACTGGGCTCCAATTATATTTTTAATGAATTCCTTCCATTTTTCTGATCAAAATTCATATATTATATGTCCTGAACCAAGTTACCAATTAGCTTCTATGAATTTTGCAAAACCATTACCTTTGAGCCAATGGAATGCCACCACGTTGCTTCATGTGCTATGTGATGAGGGTTACAGTTGGACGTTTCTGCCCCTCCTTCTCATCGCTAGGGTTGGGGGTAAGGAGGTATATGCCTCCCCTAACCCATATTCAAGCTTGCGCTCGCCTCCTGTTCGTGAGCCAGGCCCGACGTCGGTCAACAGGAGGGTTGACTCTCGCCTCCACCGCAGCCATGACCAAGGAAATTACTCCATTGGCTCCGCCAGCCACCGACAAACTCTCCGGCCTACTTCTCCACCTCTGCTAGCACCCTTGGCTATCTCACTGAGTAAGACCCTTCCTTCTAGAAATAGGGCAGAAGTCTTCTCCTAGGGCGATGTTGTTCCCAGGCAACACAATGGACGAATGTGCATCCTTCTTTGCGGAACCCCCAGGCGACTCCCTTCCAGGGTCCCAAGCCTTATATAGGCAGAGACCAAGGGAGATGGAGTATATTCCCCCATGTTAGTTGGGGAAAAACCCAACCCTTCTCGTATTTGGTCAATCCAGGCATGGTTTGGGACAGAATCACCTTCCTAATTCGACTAAACCACTACCAAGTTGGCACAGGATCAGGAGAGGGATCGAATCGCTGAATCAAGAGGAAACTTACTGCTCCTGGTTTCCTCCTTGCACAAGAACTGGATGATGCCCCAGCACCTTCGGATCTCAATCCGATGGCTAAAAACTCATGCGCTAGCATATTTGAATTTTGATTGATATTATAAAAATTGTGACATTACTTGATATCCTCTTCACCTTAGGAAATTTTACAAAAATCATATCTCTTAAACCGTGTATCCAATTGATTCCAAATTTTAAGGGAAAGTCCATAATGACTTAATACACGTGTGTACCAAATTTGGGTCTCAAAAACGCAAGTATGAGGGAATTTTATTCATAAGCAAGTTATCTATCAATAAGGCACATATTTTCTCTCTCCTATTCTCTTATTTTCCTTTATTTGAATTCCTTTTACCATTATAAACTATGTGGACTCAAAATCCCATCCATGATGATTCCCTTATCCATATTTCCACACATTTCTTATATTTTCATCATTATCTCAAATTTCCTTCTTAATAAGCAATATTTGATTTTTTTTTCTTTTAATCATATTGGACACATTAACATCTTATGGTCCATAAAATCACATGAAAAAATAAAATATTGCAAAGGGAATCCATCCAATACATATAATTCATACTAATTCTCATAATCATACATTTATTGGGGAAATTATATTTCCAACCAAAGGAACCCAAAATTGTGGTTGTAACAGAAACTTGGGTCTTCTTCAGTATATGTCAGCAAGGGAGCATTAAACTCCTTTTTAGATCTTCTCTCCTTCTAAGTATAGCTTGCACCTTTGGCCATTAACTTTGAATGTTGATTGCTTCCTTTGGATCTCAACAATCCCATATGGAAAGGTCTTCAATAGAAGGAATGGTCCAGACCACTTGGAACGTACCTTGCCCAGAAAAAGCTTCAACCTAGAGTTGAAAAGTAGCACTTGATCTCCTTTTGTGAAGCCTTTTCTTCTAATCTTTTTATCATGACATGCCTTTGTTCTTTATTTGTAGATTTTGCATTTTGATATGCATCTATACATAGCTCTTCAAACTATTGGAGTTGCAACAATCTCTTTTCTCCCTCTTTCAGCAAGTAGAAGTTCAAAAACTTAATTGCTCATAGAGCCTTGTGCTCTAACTCCAAGGGAAGATGACTTGACTTGACATAAATCAACTTGAATAGTGTTGTGTCAATAAATGTTTTGAATGCTATTTGGAATGCCCATAATGTGTCATTCAACTTGAGTGCCCAATCTTTTCTTGAGCTAGAAACCATTTTCTGCAGAATACTTTTCATCTGCCCATTTGATACTTCAACTTTTCCCACTATTTAAGGGTGATATGCACTTGACATCTCATGATTGAATCCATATTTTTTGATCAGATTATTGAAGTGCTTTTCATTGAAGTGTGTACAGCTTGTGGCACTCTAAAGCAGGGAAAGAGTATCTTCTGAAATAGATTTATTACATATTTTGCATCTAAGGCTTGAGTAGGAATAGCTTCTACCCACTTGAATACATAATCACATGCAACTAAGATGTACTTGTATCCATAAGAGGATGGGAAGGGGCCCATGTAATCCATGCCCCATACATCAAATACTTCTATCTCAAGAATGGAGTTGAGAGGCATTTCATATCTTCTTGATATAGTGCATGTCCTTTGGCAGTCATCACTATATTTGACATAGGCAAGAACGTCTAAAAACAATGTTAGCCAATAAAAACCTACTTGCAAAATTTTTGTTGATGTCTTTTCTCCTCCAAAGTGTCCTCCGTAGGAAGAAGAGTGGCATTCTAAAATGATAGTTGGGATATCCTCATCAGTTACACACCTTCAGATGATTCAATCTATTCCTTAATTGAACAAAAGTTGATCATCCTAATAGTAGACGTTTACATCATGTAGGAACTTCTTTTTTGTTGATAAGCTAGATCATGGGGAAGATGTTAGGTAGCAATGAAGTTGTCAATATCAGGAAACCAAGGGACTAGAAAGGAGCTAATAACATATAATCTTTTAATAGGTAGATAGTCATCAATGGGGAAATAATATGTTGCATCTGTATTTAATCGTGAGAGGTGATCAACAACATTGTCCTCTTTACCTTTCTTGTCTCTTATCTCAAGGTTAAACTCCTGAAGTAATAGTAACCAACAAATTAGGTGTGGCCTGGCGTCTTTCTTGCTCAACAAATACTTGATTGTAGCATGGTCGGTGTAGACCATAACCTTAGATCCCACAAGGTATTTATTGAACTTGTCAAAGGCATATACTCTTGCTAGAATCTCCTTTTCTATGGTAGAATAGTGTATTGATGCTTCATCCAGGGTCTTATGGGCATAATGTATGGCATGGAGTTTGTTGTCTTTCCTCTGTCCTAGGACTACACCAATGTCATAGTCACTAGCATGAAACATAATCTCAAAAGGTTTATTCCAATTGGGGGATTGAACGATGGGGGAGAAATAAGGGCAAAATGAAATCATCCAACAAAATATCCATTATTTGCTTGATGACATCAGAGAAAATGGTCATCATACAATGCTAAAAAGTCGGTGGAGTGTTACAAAGGCTGAATGGCATGCATCTATAAGAAAAAGTTCCATAGGTGCATGTAAATGTGGTCTTTTCTTGGTCTTGTGGATATATTGGTATTTGGAAAAATTCAGAATAGCCATCAAGATAAAAAAAATAAGAATTATTAGATAATCTTTCAAGCATCAAATCAATGAAAGGCAAAGGAAAATGATCTTTACGAGTTGCCTTATTGAATCTCCTGTAATCAATACACATGCATCACCCTGTAGTTACATGTGTTTGGACCACTTCATCATTATATCCTTTTATGACAATTTCACCCCTTTTCTTATGTTCTAAGTGAATACACTCACCCAAGGGCTGCCACTTATAGGGTATATGACTCCTACATCTCTCAACTTAAAAATTTCCCTTTTCACAATCTCAAGCATATTTTGATTTAAACTCCTAGGAGGTTCTATGCATGGTTCAACATCATACTAAAAATTAACTTGGTGCATGCAAAAGGAAGGATTGATTGCCTTCGAATCATCCATGGAATAATTGATAACTTCTGTTATGACCGCATTTGTGCTTTATTGGTAAATTAGGGTTTACCTGAATGATTATATGCTTGATTAGATTAAACAACGTTTAGAATTGATTCATGATAGTATCTCAATTGTGATATTTAAAACCTAATAATAAACTCTAAAAATGATTTTAGTTTGAAGAATTAGGGTTTGAGAAATGTAAACCCTAATCGGCAAAAATAGGGTTTTGATAGTACATGAATATGGAATTTGATCAGGATAGCAATGTGGTAAATGATTTTTCATATTTTATACATATTTTGTATTTAATTGAATTTTGGATATGATATGCATAACTCAATCATGCATGCTATAGAAAAACTTCAAAATATTTGGATGTTCTTTGAATGTGGTTCTCAGTCAAACTATACTTTGACTGACCATGCTGGTAGAGTGATGTTTAATAGTGTAGTGTTTGATTTTTAGTTATTTATTGGCAGCTCCTAAAGATCTAAAATTTATATTGGATCTCTAAAATTACATTTCAAACATCAAGATAAATTTTCATAATTTTTGGATGATGTCTGACCTCTAACATAAATGAATTATAGTAACTTTTTTATAACAGAAAAATCTACTGAAATAAGAAAAAGTATAGTGACGGGTCAATGTGCAATTGAACAAATTACCTAAATTGCTCTATTTGGTCAACCTAACACACTAGGACCTCTCATAATTCATGATTCATTCCATATAAATGAAATCCTAGAGAGAGAGGGAGAGTTAGGGTTTGAGAGGAGAAAGTGGTGAAATTGCTGATCCAAGGTTTCTTTATTCGAGATATGATGAAATCAAGTAAGTTTAGCTTCTTTGCATAACCTTTCATGGTGAATCTTCTCTCACATGTAAAGATTCTATCCCTTCTCAAATTTGATTCTAAATGGTATCAAATCTTCCCTTTTCACACTCTTTCTTCATAATCCCTCATTTCTAGGGTTTCCAGGTTGAAAGGAAGAAAAAACCGATGATTTGCTAGGGTTTTGATATGGATTCGAGATTTTTAGAGATGGGATACATTTTTGAGGTGTTTTCACACCTTAGGGTGAGTGGGAACTTCATTTAAATAGTATATTGCATGAAAATGAGTTAAATCATCGATGGTCTTCAATTGCTTAGTATGCGAGTACAAACCCTGAATTGCCTTTTTTATCTAGCTTTTGCATGATGATATGAAATGGATTATTTCTCTATTGTAATGAATTTCATATGATGAATTCACATTAGAAATAGTTACAATCTATCTGAATGATAATTCTTAAAGTAATTGTAGAGTTTACATGAATATACTAAAATTTAGGATTTTTGGCTATGACGGGAAATGATGTATAATTAAATAGAGAAATTTGTCTATTTGAATCTCATTGATTATGAATGATTGTTTATTTGAATAGGTAGTACATATATGTTAGATACTATCTTAGATTTTGTGTGATGTGAATAGTGTTTGCTTGATATCTCAGTAAAGAGGATGAAACCCTAGATGAGTGGAAAGTAGGAAATCTATGAATATATATTGAGAAATCCATTTGAAGTGATTTTCTTGACATCATAGACTTTATTTATTCAATGATATTCTTGATGCATGATATCTCAGTGAATGACATGGAAACCCAAATTTAGCTCAGTTCCAGGGTTTCATACATATGTCGATTGTATATGATTTGTTGAAAGCAGTCTTTATTTTGTGAGTTTTTATGACACATTAAATCCTTATGAGAGTCATGTGATAAGTGAATGAGGTAAATGAAACCCTAAGGATAGGGTGTTCAGTAAATCAATTATTGTGGTATCAATGTTTCTCAGTATGAGATGTGGTGATGCTTAATAGTTCAGTTGTGGTAAATATTATCAAATGATCTATGAAATGAACAGTTTATAAAGCCAAAATATGATATGTTAATGTGATGATTGAATCATGAATTTCAAGAGTGAATTAGACATGTAGATGCTCTGAACACTGTAGAATCCTCACAAGATGAGGCTTGTGTTGTGGGGAGGAAACAGTTTCCCGACTGGAGGTAGTCCAAATCGAGGTAAGCCAGAGTGCACCAATAGGGTGCAGGAGTCTTGACTAGTAGGGTAGACTCCATACAGTTGTGTGGTACCTAATATTAACCGGGAATGCCAGTGGTACATGTGTTACATGTTGAAGTGATCAGTGGTCAGTAGGTCCACTGATGCACAATAAGCCTGAGGGATTTGACTCACCGCCTAAGTACCCAAGTTCACAGGTGGAGTCTGAGATATCTGATCACTCCCATTAGCCGTCGAGAGGTAGACATGCTGAGGTCCACTGTAGATGGGGTCTTACTCGATAGATAGTCTTAGGACCCCAGGAATGCTTTTAAGCCTTGTACAGTGAGATTGTGGCTTGCTGCGATTCTTTCACATGTTGTGGTACACCTCATCTGGGTTCAGGGCATAATAAGATGAATGAGAGGTTAAACATGTGTGTGCAGTTATTCAATTATTCTTTGTATGTTTCTGAATTATTAGTTCTCTTTATGATCAAATCAAGCATGTTCATATATTGATTCACTCTTGTAGATATCTAGAGTATCCTGCCATATTTATGTTTGTGAATGATTAGTCTCTTTAAAGCTTACTATTGTTATAATTGATATCCATTTCTCAACAATATATCTATAATTATGTAAGTGCTTTAAACTATTTCTATGAAGTACTTGTTCACTGAGCAAGTAGGCTCACCCCTCTGCTCAAATTTTTTTAGGGATAACCCATGGACTAAAGATGTCATGGCATCAGAGTGGATCTGCCACAGGAGTTAAGTATAAGATTAGTTAAGTTCAGTCGATCCCTGTCACTCTAGGTCTTGGTATAGAAGTGAGAGAGTTGTAAATTATGATGTGTATCTTTGTTTCCTTAATAAGAGAGAATATAGCTGATTATCATGTCGTATGTACACATAATTGTGAGAAACATAATGAATGTTTAGATATATATCTTTATTGTTGGCATTAGATTAGAGTAATCAAGTCATAACTTCCCTTGTAAAGTCTGTTTATGTGATTGAATACAAGGAAACAAAGAGTTTGAAATCAAAGAAAAAGTTGGGAGTGAACTTTGTACTAAGTAAAATCCTCAAAGTTATGCCCTAATCTCATGATTAGTGGTAATAGTGGGATGTGGGTGTAACAACTTGGTATCAAATCTTAGGCTGAGTCGTCAAGGACCATTAGGATAGAACGTCAGAGTTATAAGAGTGGCAGTTAAGAGGTGATGTGTGAATAGCTCTGGGAAGTCTAGGTATTTTCATACTCTGGCACAATATCTGGATACCTAGGTTGACCAGTATCAAGCTACTCTATCTATTTTTCTATGAATGCCCTGGCCAAGCATGCAGTGGGAGGATGGGCTGAGAGAAACCTAGAAATATTAGAAATAGAAGACCAGAAATAAATGAATGAATTGAGCATAAGAATAGAATGTGATGTAACTCTTATTTTATATTGTTGCTTTGATTGGATATCAATGGAAATTCTCTTATTTATTTGAATTCAAATATTCAGTTCTTAGAAATATATGGGGTCCTTTAAGATTCTTGTACACTATGAAGTTAATATAATTATTGTTTACATTCTTTGTATCAACTAGACTAGAATTTATCTTTCAATGAGTTTACCCTGAGTGGATATTCTTTCTATTTGTTCGAGATATATAGAAGTTGATTAATCTTGAGTAGCTCTTGGCTTCAGGATTATAGGTTCGGTCTGGTCCGGCTGGTAGGATGTGTTATTGGGATTTAATGAGTCCTATTAATTAATCTAATAAGAGTAATTAAACTACAGGGAGGCAAACTCATAATGTAATCAGTATGTACATACACTAGAAATTGAAGTATATGGAAAAGATATGAGAAAAGCATGTAAGGGCTAAGATAGTAAGAATCAATTATGAGGAATGGATCATATAATCAAGTAAAATTCTTTAATGTACCCCAAAGCAAAGGGAAAATAGAAAAGAAGAGTTAAGTATACAAAAAGTACATAGAAGTGAAGAGTCTTCAGAAGAGTTAAAGTAAAGAGAATTGAATGAACATGTAAGTCATAAGACTAGAATAAAAACTTAGTAGAAACAAAGAGAAATGTTGGAAATTATGAGCTTGATTAAGGAATGAGGGTTACATGATATAATTGAGAGCATCAAATGTATACCTATATTGTAAAGTTTAATGTATTCATCCTTACTAGGTTTTGATTCAAAGTCTATATTTAGTAGCAACCTAGTTGACATCAAGGATGAAATGGAACTAGTTCTTAAAAGAAGAACAAAGGTGCGACTAACTAAATGAACCAACTCATATAAAGGTAAAATGTATTCAAAATATAAAGGCTTGATTGAAAAGGAAACTATGATTGACTGCTACATGAGCCGTTTGATTCGAAATGAAGGACATGTAATGTATTATACATAATATTGATTTAGAATTTCAACTAGATAAAATTAAATGGATGATAATAAATTTTATATGGCATGGAATATGGAATCATACACAAGAGTGAGAAATATGATCATAAGAGATAATTAAAATTAAATAATGACATAGGGAGAAGTAGCAAATAGGTAGCCGACGATAGAAAATAAAGATGGGGCTAAAACATGAGGGAGTAATATAGATGATAAAAGAGAGAGATTGTGAGATGTGAGGAAATGCAAAATAGTCTAGTCTCCCTAATGATGACTAATATGAGAATTGTGTTAAGTGAATACTTGAAGATTATAATTCTATGTCTCAAAATCAACTTCTCTTCTATATCCTCCTTAGTGAGTGTAACATGGGATGAAGTGATAAGGAAATAAATCATAAACAATACACAACCATCACGAGATACACATCTACTGAATATACTAATGACACGATACACAACCATCATGAAAGACACACCTACTGAATATACTAATGACACATAATATGACGATGAAACCCTAGCAGGGTAGATCAAGAAAGTAAATCAAAATGGTCAAGTAAGAGAAAGAAAATTCAAATGGTAAAGATAAGGAAGACTTTAGTAAACCTCAATAGAGATAAGCTTTGCATATCTAAATAAGGGAGTAAAATCATGTCACAATAACATCATGTTATTGATAAGGATCAAACCCTAGATAGTTTAGGGTTGTAACCATTAAAGTGATGTCAATAGTGATTTGACCTTGAGCATGAACATCTCTACAAAATAAAATCCCGAGGTCATCTATATGAGAAGAAAATAGCAGTTATAGTATTCATTGGTTTAAAGGTTACAAACATGAAAGATAGATAAACAATATGAAAATGAGTATGAACGAAGAACAAGAAATAGATTTGAAATATAAGAAGTTTGATTTGAACAAAAGGAGAAGTGAAACATGAGAAAAGTGCTAAAATAAATTCTTGCAGTGATAGCAAGAATTATGAATAATCTATTCTTACCTTGAATGTTTCAATGTTAGGGATGTTTATTCTAGATGATAAGAATGATAAGGATAAGTAAGAAGAGGTTGTAATGCATGAGAAGAGAAATTAGAGAAAATAAATGGCTTTTAGTAATATGTGAATTTATTTTAAAGAAGTATAGTATGTTGAAGGCATTTCAAGGGATGAAAATGTGTTTTACATATGACTTCAATTGTACATGTGAGAGAAATGTACTAAATTGGAATGAGTTTTATGATTTCAATCATTCATATATGTAGTCTAACTCAGTTTTATACAATTATTGTTACTTCTTGTCTTACAGTTTATGAGTTCTCTTCTATTAGAGTGGCAAGATAGTGAAATTCAAAATAGAAAGGTGAACTATCTTTAATAACTCTGATGTGATGCACAAAAGTAAGTACAGATTGAAGTGTATGAATTAAGATAGTGGGATAAGATTACCAGTACCGAGGTAACATCTCAACAAGGTATGGCATGATTAAAAAATATTTGTTTCTCTATCTTTTTCTAATTAATGATTGTGACAAAAAAATCGTCTTCTATCATTGAGATGGTTTGCTTCAAATCTGTTGTGATTAGAAGAGAAACAAATGACTCAATGTTGAAAATACTTTATAATATAAAATACAAGAGTATAGTGATACATAAGATTTTAGAAGTTTAAAAGAAACTTTGAATATACTTTGTTTGCATATTTATGTTTTGGGGATGAAACTTTGTAGGGGGTGAGAATTGTTATGACCGCATTTGTGCTTAATTGGTAAATTAGGGTTTACCTGAATGATTACATGCTTGATTAGATTGAACATCATTTTGACTTGATTGATGATACTATCTCAATTGTGATGTTTCAAACATAATAAGAAACTCTAAATATTATTTTAGTTTGAAGAATTATGGTTTGAGAAATGTAAGCCCAATCGGCAAAAATTAGGGTTTTGATGGTACACGAATATGGAATTTGATCAGGATAGAAGTGTGGTAAATGATTTTTCTTATTTTATACATGTTTGTATTTGATTTAATTTTGGATATGATATGGATAACTCACTCATGCGTGCTAGAGAAAAAATTCAGAATATTTGGATGTTATTTGAATGTGGTTCTCAGTCAAACTATACATCGATCAACCATGCTGACAAAGTATTATTTAGCAGTGTAGTGTTTGATCTTTAGTTATTTATTGGTAGCTTCTAATTATCTGAAATTTATAATGGAGCTTTGAAATTATATTTTAGACATCATTCTAAATTTTCATAATTTGTGGAGGATGTTTGACCTCTGAAATAAATGAATTATAGTAACTTTTTTATAACAGAAAAAACTGCTGAAATAAGAAAAAGTATAATGAGGGGTCAATGTGCAATTGAACCAAGCAACTCAATTGCTCTATTTGTTCAGCCTAACACACTAGGACATATCATAATTCATGATTCATTCCAGAGAAATGAAATCCTAGAGAGAAAGGGATAGTTAGGGTTTGAGAGGAGAAAGTGGTGGAATTGCTGATCTAGGGTTTCTCTATTTGAGATATGATGAAATCAAGTAAGTTTAGCTTCTTTGCATATCCTTTCATGGTGAATCTTCTCTCACATGTCAAGATTCCTCCCTTCTCTGATTTGATTTGAAATAGTATCAAATCTTCCCCTTTTCTCACTCTTTCTTCATAATCCCTCATTTCTAGGGTTTTTGGGTTGAAAGGAAGAAGAAACTGGTGATTTGTTAGGGTTTTGATACGGATTCAAGATTTATAGAGATGGGCTATGTTTTTAAGGTGTTTTAACATCTACGGGTGAGTGGGAACTTTCATTTAAACTGTAGATTGCATGAAAATGAGTTAAATCATCAATGATCTTCAATTACTTAGTATCCGAGTACAAACCCAAAATTGCTTTTTTGATCTAGCTTTTGTAAGATGATATGAAATGTATTATTTCTCTATTGTAACAAATTTCATATGATTAAATCACATTAGAAATAGTTACAATCTATCTAAGTGATAATTCTTAAAGTAATTACAGAGGTTACATGAATATACTGAAATTTAGGATTTTCGGCATGACTGAAATTGACGTATAATTAAATAGAGAAATTTGTCTATTTGAATCTCATTGATTATGAATGATTGTTTATCTAAATGGGTAGTACATATAGTCAGATACTATCATGGATTTTGTGTGATGTGAATAGTGTTTTCTTCATATCTCAGTAAAGAGGGTGAAACCCTAGATGAGTGGAAAGTAGGAAATCTATGAATATATATTAAGAATTCCATTTGAAGTGCTTTTCTTGACATCATAGAATTTATTTATTCAATGTTATTTTTGATGCATGATATCTCAGTGAATGGCATGGAAAACCAAATTCAGCTCAGTTCTAGGGTTTCATACATATGTCACTCGTATATGATTTGTTGAAAGCAATTTTTATTTGATGAGTGTTTATGACACATTCAATACTACAGAAATGGATTATAACGTCACGTTTACATGCGTCGGTTGTATACATAAAACTGACGCCTAAGGCATACAACGTCGGTTGACTACAAAACTGACATCTATCTGTGAAGAGCGGCCAAACACAGGTATCACATTTTATTTAGCGTCGGTTCCTTAATAACCAACCGACGCCTAAAATCGACCGCCAAATCTAAATTTTCCAGTGAAAAAAAATTACCTCCAAAATTTAACATAAGGTGTCGGTTGTTAACAAAGCAACCAACGACTAAAGGTTTTTTGCAAGACAGAAATTTGGCACATTTTATCATCGGTTATCTTACAATAATTGACGCCGATGTGTTTTTGCGCACTGTCCCCGCAAAAATTTTCACCCCCTTTGGCGTCAGTTATTCTACGGAGACCGACGACTATGGTCATAATTCGAGAACTTATTTTTTTGTCGGCATATGTAGATAGACGTTGGTTTTTCTAGTTAGAATCGATGACTATAATTGAAGATAGGTGTCGGTTTTTTTGTGGTGACCGACGCCTATTGTTGTAAGTGTCAGTTTTTTATAATAACCGACGTCTATAATTAACTTAATAGAACCCGCGCGAACCAGACTCTTCTACTTTCTCTGTTTCATTCCCGACATTCTTAGGTCTGGCGATTCCACCGCCAATCTCTCTACTGCTCACCTAATGCTCCACCGTCGCTTCTTGCCTAGTGCTCCGCCGCCTTGCTCGCCTTCCGCAACGCTGCCGCCGCCGATCTCTCTGCTGCTCACCTAGTGCTCCACCACCTGCTCGCCTATCGTGTGCCGCACGCCTTGCTCACTTGCTGCACCACTTCCGCCTCGCCTACTGCCACTGCCGAGGTACCCTTCCTCCTCCTCTTCTTCCTCTAGGGTATTCCTACATATGGAAGTAGTAGCATCTGCTAGGCTTGGCTTCTCTCTGCTAGCCTATTTGTTTTGTTCCTTTGTTGATGCTCCCCTCTCACTCGATGAGTGATGGTTGAGTCTTTTCTGGGCTTGCTTCTTGGATGGTTCTCTATAAGGTTATATGCTTATTTGCTTCTTTGAAAAGGGGGCATTATTATTTACATCTCCATTCTTCTCATAGACACTCCCAAGATCTAACATATTAATAGTTTTTTGTTAAACCCTTGATGACAACTTCAGATAGGTGCTTTATGAGGCAATCTATGTATGATCTCTAGGTAATGCGATAGCAAGCTTAAAGTGATGTCCATCTATGTTTTAACCCTAACACCAACAGTGGATTAACTCGACCTCAACATATATGTTCATGCTTAATATGATGCAGTAAGACATTGAATGATAGGTAGCGATGGTGAAATTCATTCCACCCCGTGTTACTTTCATATGATAATTAGTTCAATCCTTTTATTAATCACAACCTTAGAATAATCAATATTTAATTCAACCCTTTTATTAATCACAACCTTAGAATAATCAATCAATCAAGCTTTTGTCTTAAATATTAGTTATTGTTTTTTTACCTTGATTAGTCGATTCTTAGATACATTGTCCTTTGGGATTGATTTTGAACTATAAGATCCATCCATTTTTAGGTAGTGATTATTGTACATTGGTTAAGGTAAACTCTAGTGATTTCACCCCTTATAAATTTGCACGTGCAATATCACACATGTGACTATTATATGACTATATATTATTGCATAACTATATGGGAAATTACATGTGAATCCTCTTTGTTAAACTAATTGAGACATATTACCCTACAAACTGTAAGGACCCTGACCTGCGTTTAGGGTTTACCCTATTTGTTTTGCTTAACCTTGGTGGTTTGATGTTTGCTAATCACCTTTGAGTGGTGATTAGGGTTTTTGTTGTACCTTGTTGAGAGTTCAAGGGGCTACTTGCAAATAACCTAAGTCTAGGGTTTTTTGAGCAAGTTTGCCATCTTGTGGGATGTTTCCCTCTCTTTGCTTCCTCTAGGGTTGAGAGGAAGGCTTGGGCTTGTTGTTTGAGTTTCTTGGGCCCTGCTTGAGCTTGTTTGGGCCTTGGGGTGCCTTGTTTGGGCTTGCTTGAGCCTTGTGTCGGCCAAGAGAAGCTTGTGTCGACCTAGAGGTGGTGTGTCGACCTGGAGCAGTGTGTGTCTCCCAGAGGAGCTGCTAGTTGTGTCGCCCATGTTGCTTGGTCCAGCCATGACCGTGCTTGGTGGACACTTGGTGTGTATCTTTGACAAGTGTCTCTTGGCTTGCTAGTGTGTTGGCTTGAACCCTAGGACAAGTGTCCCTTGGGTGGATGACACATAGCATGGTTGTAACTTGGTTTCTCCTCCCCTTCTTCCTATATATGTAGCTCTTCTGCTTGCCTTAGTCTCCTTTGATCTTTTGGTCTCCCCTCCACCTTGAGTGCACGATATCCCTCTCCATCTTGCTTGTAGTGGCTGATACACCCTCTTGGAGAAGCCTTGGTGGACGACCTTCCTAGGAGCTTGAAGTGCATCTTCTTCCTTGGAGCTTGGAACTTAAGGCGGGTTGCATAGCTTCTAACCCTAACTCCTTTACCTCTAGCTATGTTCGTGTTTCATTTTAGTAGCTTAGCTTAGTTCCTTACTTTTGTACCTTGCTTGTGTACCTTTGGTGCCCGATCCCCCTTTAGGGTTTAGGGTTCTCTTGTGCACCTTGACTTCTAGGGTTTAGGGCTTCCATGTGTTGGAGGTTGAAGATGACCCTTGTTGGGAAACATCCTCTCTTGTCATGATGATGGGCGATATCCTCCCTTGGTTTGGGTGTGTTGGGCGACACCCTTGTTCTTGTGATGGGCGACATAGTGGTGATCTTTGTGTTGGTCGACATGGTGACCATGTTGGGCGACATGGTCCTTGTGATGAGCAATCCCTTTGTTCTTGTGTTGAGTGATAGGTCGATATGGTGACCTAGGGTTGGGCGATATCCTTTCTTTGTTGGTGTGTTGGATGACATGGCACCTTTGTCTTCGAGTTGGGCGATATGGTATCCACTTTGATGTATGATATGTATGCTCTTGGTGTACGACATGATGTGTTCTTGAGGTTGGCCGATACCCTTGCCCATGTGTTGGGCGACAGGGTGAGCTAGGGTCATGTTGGCTGATATGTTGGTGACCTTGGTGAACGATAGATGAGCAATGCTCTTGTTCTTCTCTTGGATGATAGGTCTTTGTATCTTGATGGGCAACATGGTGAGTGTTCTTGTGTTGGCCGATATGGGTGAGTTGGCCGATGAATGTTGATGGGCGATACATCTTGTTATGTTGGCCGACATGGTAAGCATGATGGGTGAGATGGTCCTTCTTGTGTTGGAATACATCCTTTTCCTCATGATGGACGATAGACCTAAGTTCTTGGAGGTTTGTTAGTGATGGCCGATAGTCATTCATGGTATGATGGTCGACACCCATGGTGGCCGATAGCCCTAATGGCCGATAGCCCTAATGGCTGATAGCCATGTTGGGCGACAGCCTTGGGTGGTGATGGTCGATAGGGTTGAGTGTGTGTTGACCGATGGGCCATGATAGGTTTTAGTGAGGGTGATGATGAGTTATGGTGAGAGTCTTGTGATCCTAGAGTAACGGTTACATGTGTTATGAAAATGGATGTTTATGCTTAATGATGGTGGTGTCTTGTTAGTGATAACAATAATGAATATGATGCCTTGCAAACAATAATAATAATGATAATGATACTAATAATGTGGGTAATGATGATAATGGTAGTAGTGATGAAAATAAGGAAGGTAATGATAATAAGATGCATGATGTGATCCTTATGCTTATTTGAAAAGAAGATGATAGTAATAATATTGATCGTAATATTAATGACAATAATGATAGTAATGATATGCATGAAGTAATCCTTGTACTTAATTGTTAAATGAGAATGGTGATAGTTACACTAGTAGCTTGCATAATGATAATAATGATGATAGTGACATAATGATAGTGGTAACAATAATACTTGTGCTGTATGTTTGGACACCTTGATTACTTGTATAATCTTGAGATAAGGGTAAGAATGTATATGGCTTGTTAATGATGTGACTTGATTACCAACTAGTGTAAGAATGATAAGTAGAGTATCTTGAATGGCATTTCATGATGATACCATACTCCTTATGATTGAATCTACAATTTTGTGTACTCTAACCATGCATGTGATGATTAGCCATGAAAAGGCTATGGGCCACATGTGATGAGTAACATCACTTGATAATTACTCTGGTTAATGAGATGATATGTATAATATGTTAAGTTCCATGATGATGATGTGAGCCTTGAAGAGGCATTGATAGTACATGATGAGGGATTAAGATCCCATGGTATGTGATGATCCTCGAGATGGATCTGGATGGTTGGCAAGAGGCCAAGTGGTAATATGTGATGTTGGATCCCTGTGATGGATCAGGTTGATGTGATTAAATAATAATATGATGTTGTTTACTTTCCATTATATCTTGCATGTTATACAACTTGGATGAATCCTGTAATCCATCTAAAAGATACTAATTAATCACAGTGAAATATATCATGTAGTTTGCCCTGGCCATAGATCCATCATTGTCAGGACTTGGTGATGGTGAAACAGGTTCTCCTACGGGTGAACCTGAAGCGCATATTGTTGAATATCTGTAGGTTGCTCCTAGCCTGAAAATGAGGAGGTAAGAGTGTAACTTTGGTTACAGACTCAGATATGTATATAGAGCACGGTGAACACGCCCATTGCTCAGGATATGTGATGTGAGGAGCATGAATGCGTTCATGGCTCAGAGCACGGTGAACATGCCCGTGGCTCAGTTTTACTAGCGCCGAGACCTGTACCAAGGCGGGCTAGAGTGAGGGTAGCCTATGGAGATGACCCGGTGGCTTAGACCACTTCAACATGTGACTGCGGTCCTGCTTGTGTTGTACTCGTGTACTGACCACGAGGTGGGAGGTCGTGGAGTCCGGCTCTTCCATTGACCTTGTATGGCACCGACTTGGGTTTCGTAATCGAAGGTTGGAGTTGAACGGTACGGTTCAAATCCTCAGGGCATAATAATACGTAATACAGCCGTTTAGTGCTTAATGCTTAGGATAAACACGAAACATTGGTTGAGGCCTTGTTTGATATCCTTGTTATATCTTGCAGATTATGTGATAATATGTCTGATCTTGATAAGCTGGTTATGTGACATTATATCTTGTTCTGATCATCATGTCGTATAGTGATACATCTTATCTTGCAAATTATATCCCTTGAAAGATATCTGGTTATATGCTTTTATATAGTTGGTAAGCTTGTCGGTAAGGATAGCTTTGCTTTATGTAGACTGCTCTTGTCATACCTGTTATTAGTTATCTGCTGTTATAGTTTATCTTGTTGAGGTTCTGTAGTTGCGGTGGGGAGATATGTTTCCCGCTGGGACAATTGTTCAATTGTCTCACTCCGCTGGTTTACCCCCTTTTTTTTAGGTGGTCGAGGTAGACGTGGTCGTGGTCGTGGTGTTTCGGCCGAGCAGCCTGACGAGCAGTAGAAGGCAAGCGATGGACATGCTGCTGTTTTGTATGTTTTGTAGTAAAGTCTAGAGTCATCCATGTACTCTCAGGTCCTTGGCAGTGTTTTGACGTTGTTTCACGCTGATCGATCAATGTTGTTTGTATATCCTGCTGTTGGCCGGATGTGGGCCTTTATGTATATGAACAGGTGGTGAACTCTTGTGATGGATGAACAACTGTTTTTGTAAGCTGTAGACATGAATCAGATCTCGTGTATGTATATATATGACATGTTTCTATGCAGGATGAGGACTGGAAAGTAATAGTTCCACAGTTTATAAGTTTTTCGCAATCGGTTTTAATTAACATGTGTTTTCATAATCTGTGGTTATGGTGATTTCCGCACATTTTCGCGTAACACCTCGTTATCTGTGTGATAATGGGATGTGTTGCCACAAGTTTTGGTATCAGAGCTCTAGGTTCGCTGAGTCTACATGGATTTAGGACTAGGTTGAGTCTGTTCTTATGAGTTTTCCTGATTTTCTTACAAAATCTTCTGCTCTCAGCGGAAGAAAAGCCAAGATGTCTGGAAACCATGAAGAACATGCTCCTGAGAATAGTGATGCTGCATCGGTTGATGGAGCAGATGGACAGGAACATGAAGATCGGGTGCCTGAGGTCCCCCAATCTAACCCAACCATACTTGAACATCCTGCCTACCAACAGCTTATGGGGCAGTTAATGGCTACAATGAATCTCATGGTTGAGCGATTACCAGTGCCTCCTCCACGAGCACAGGTTCCCCATGGAGAAGCATCGAGTATTGGGAAGACCTTCGAGCGGCTTCTCCGAGTTGGAGCTTCGGATTATGCTGGAACAGCTGATCCAACGGATGTAGATCTGTGGCTCACAAGTCTCGAGAAGGCTTTTCGGATCCTTGACATCCCCGAAGCGGACAAGGTAAATCATGTTGTCTACCTTCTGAAAGGTAGTGCTGGTCACTGGTGGACCATCGAGTAAGAGAAGCGGCCTGGTGAGGTGATCTGTTGGGAAGTGTTTCGACGTGAGTTCGTCACCAGATACTTTCCGAAGACGTATCTGGATGAGAAGATCAGTCAGTTTGAGAAGTTGCGGAAAGGAACGATGAACGTCACCGAGTATGAAGCTAAGTTTATGGCACTGTTGAGATTCTATCCTCACATGGCGGCAACCGATGAGGAACGAACCAAGCATTTCGAGAAGGGTTTGAGTGCTGAGTTGGCAACCCCGGTGTCTGCGTTGGAGAACCGAGAGCGGTTTGCTACGTTCATGGAATCAGTTCGAAGGATCGAGAGGACCGTACGGGAGAAAAGAGAGTCTATGTCTCTTAAAAGACCTGCTCAGTTTCAAGGACGAAGGTTTGGTGGCTTTAAGAAGCCCATGTTTTCAGCACCACCAACGATGAGAAGTGCCGGTGTACCATCTCAGTGGTCTCTGAGTAAGGGGAGAGGTTATGTTTCTTCACCGTCTAAAGCGCACACTTCAGCTTCTGTGGAAGTGACAAGGCCAGCTAGGCCACGGTTTGAGGACAAGGCATGTCATCTTTGTGGACAGGTCGGGCATTGGAAGTCCAATTGCCCGAATAGAGATGTCGAAGTGACGCAGCAGTCGAGGCAGAGTTTCCAGAAGTTTGAGAGACCACAGGCTAGTGGTAGCAGAGGTCGAGGACGCGGTCAAGTGTCTCAAGCTGAATCGTCTGCTCAAGGGAGCAGAGGTCGTGGACAGCAAGCAATGGCTCGATTCTATGCCATGAATCAACCAGAGGCGATAGTCAACCCGCGAGTGGTGATAGGTCAGATGGAGTTATTTCATTCTAATATGTCTTCTTCTTGCTTTATATCTGTTCTGGTTGACCCGGGTGCTACACACTCTTTTATCACTTATAGTATGCTTGAAAACTGTCATTTACCTGTTAGTTGTAAGAAGGATAGCTTGTTTTTAGAAACCCCTCTTGATGGATCCTCTTTGCTTCGAGAAGATTGTCCATCTTGTGTCTTGTCTTTCTCAGGACATTGTATCCAAGTGGATCTTATACCACTTGATATGCATGGGTTCGATGTTATCCTTGGGATGGATACCTTAGAGAGGTATAAGGTTGTTTTGGACTGTGGTTCCAAGCAGGAAGTGTTTGATGTTGCTGGAGAGAAGTGGATCTTCCAGGGAGATAGGAAGATTCTTCTGACGTGTTTGGCTCCAGCAGAGATGGCAGAGTTGAAGAAGCAGTTGCAAGAGTTGTTGGAGAAAGGTTTTATCCGACCGAGTACGTCGTCGTGGGGTGCTCTCCTGTTGTTCGTTAAGAAGAAGGATGGTTCGATGCGGTTGTGTATAGATTACCGGCAGTTGAACAAGGTCACGATCAAGAATAAGTACCCGTTGCCAAGGATAGATGATCTGTTCGATCAATTACGTGGTGCTACAATGTTTTCTAAGATTGATCTACGGTCTGGATATCATCAGTTGAGGATAAAGGCGGATGACATACCAAAGTCAGCTTTCAGGATGAGGTATGGTCATTTCGAGTTCGTGGTTATGCCGCTTGGGTTAACCAAAGCACCTGCTGCTTTCATGGATATGATGAATAGAGTGTTCCCTCCATTCTTAGATCAGTTTGTTGTAGTCTTTATAGATGACATCTTGATCTATAGTCGGGACAGGCTAGAGCATGAGCAACATCTTCGTCGAGCGTTGACTCTTCTTTGTCAACATCAGTTGTATGCCAAGTTCAGTAAGTGTGAGTTCTGGTTGGATGAAGTGACTTTCTTGGGTCATGTGATATCTGCTGAAGGCGTCAAAGTAGATCCGAAGAAGGTGGAATGCGTTGCGGATTGGGAACAACCGAAGACGATGACAGAAGTTCATAGTTTCCTTGGTTTGGCCGGATACTACCGGAGGTTTATCAAGGACTTCAGTGTGATCGCGTTGCCGATGACGAAGTTGACCAGGAAGGATGTACCTTTTGTTTGGGATGATCAATGTCGGCAAGCTTTCCAGACTCTGAAGGAGAAGCTGACCAGTGCTCCAGTGTTGATCTTGCCAGAGCCTGGGAAAGGCTATGTTATTTTCTGTGATGCTTCCAAGAAAGGTTTAGGTTGTGTTTTGATGCAGGAAGATCATGTAGTTTCTTTCGCCTCACGACAACTCAAGAAGCATGAGGAGAACTATCCGACTCATGACTTGGAGTTGGCAGCAGTGGTTCATGCGCTAAAGATTTGGAGACACTATCTGTATGGGGAAGTGTGTTAGATCTTTACAGATCATAAGAATCTGAAGTACATCTTTACGCAGCAAGAGTTGAACATGCGACAACGACGATGGATGGAGTTGATCAATGATTACGACTGCACTATCGAGTATCATCCTGGTAAGGAAAACGTGGTAGCTGATGCGCTTAGCAGAAAGTCTTCTTCTCTTTCTTCCAAGAAGGCACAGTTGAGTTCTCTGGTATGCCATAGGCGAGACATGTTTGTTTCTCTGCGGCAGATGAATGTGCAGATGGAAGTTTCTTTATTGTCTGGTCTTTTCGCACAGATGCAAGTAAAGCCTACGTTGAGATAGCAAATCAAGGATGCACAACAGACTGATGATGCAGTACAGTTGATCATATCAGAGTTCGGCAGCGACAAGCGTGATGGGTTTCATGAGTCCGAGGATGGACTAGTTTGCTATTGAGATAGGATGGTGGTTCCAGATGCTGATGATCTGAGGAAGTTGGTGCTTGAGGAAGCACATACGTCGATGTATGCGATGCATCCAGGTGTCACCAAGATGTATCATAGTCTAAAGGACCTGTATTGGTGGCCCGGTTTGAAGAGAGATGTAGCTGAGTTCGTGGCAAGGTGTGCGGTTTGTCAACAAGTAAAGGCTGAACATCAGAAGCCGGTAGGAATTTTGCAACCTTTTTCGATACCGCAGTGGAAATGGGATCATATAACCATGGATTTCATAGTTGGTCTACCCCGGAAAACTAGGAATCATGATTCCGTTTGGGTGGTAGTGGACAGATTGACTAAGTCTGCCCATTTCCTACCAGTGAAGACGATGTATACAGCTGAGAAACTAGCTCGAGTATATGTGGATGAGATAGTATGTTTGCATGGTGTTCCAGCAACGATAGTTTCTGACATAGGTCCTTAGTTTACGAGTCGTTTTTGGGAACAGTTGCACAAGGCGTTGGGAACGCAGTTAAGGTTCAGTACAACTTTTCACCCGCAGACAGATGGACAGTCTGAGAGGACTATTCAGATTTTGGAAGATCTTCTTCGAGCTTGTGTTTTACAGTTTCTAGGCAACTGGGATGTACATCTGAGTTTGATAGAGTTTGCCTAAAACAAAAGTTATCAGTGTAGCAACAACATGGCTCCTTATGAGGATTTGTATGGAAGAAAGTGCAGATCCCCTTTGTGTTGGTATGAGTCTGGTGAGTATCAGCTTTTGGATCCTGAGTTAGTCCAGCAAATGACAGATAAGATCAGGGTGATACAACAACAGTTGAAAGTGGCACAGGACAGGCAGAAGTCGTATACAGACAATCGCTGACAACCTTTGGAGTTCCAGGTAGGAGACAAAGTGTATCTTAAAGTCTCACCGTGGAAAGGTGTGCTAAGGTTTGTACGGAAGGGTAAGTTAGCTCCGAGGTATATGGGGCCTTATCCAGTGATAACACGTGTTGGCAAGGTAGCTTACGAGTTAGAGTTGCCTCCAGAGTTGCACAGGTTGCATCCAGTGTTTCATGTCAGAACGCTGAAGAAAAGTCATCCGGATTCAGGTACAGTGATACAACCAGTTGAGGTTGAGCTTGATGTAGATGTGACCTACGAGGAAGGTCCTGTGGCGATCCTTGACAGAAGGATCAAGAAGCTGAAGAGGAAGGATCTGGATCTTGTAAAGGTTCTTTGGCAGCATCGTGGCATCGAGGAAGCCACGTGGGAGCTTGAGGAAGAGATGAGTAGGAAGTATCCCTCGCTTTTCTCTTCGGATTTCGAGGATGAAATCCCTTAAAGGGGGTTAGATTGTAAGGACCCTGACCTGCGTTTAGGGTTTACCCTATTTGTTTTACTTAACCTTGGTGGTTTGATGTTTGCTAATCACCTTTGAGTGGTGATTAGGGTTTTTGTTGTACCTTGTTGAGAGTTCGAGGGGCTACTTGAAAATAACCCAAGTCTAGGGTTTTGTGAGCAAGTTTGCCATCTTGTGGGATGTTTCCCTCTCTTTGCTTCCTCTAGGGTTGAGACGAAGGCTTGGGCTTGTTGTTTGAGTTTCTTGGGCCCTGCTTGAGCTTGTTTGGGCCTTGGGGTGCCTTGTTTGGGCTTGCTTGAGCCTTGTGTCAGCCAAGAGAAGCTTGTGTCAACCTAGAGGTGGTGTGTCGACCTGGAGCAGTGTGTGTCGCCCAGAGGAGCTGCTAGTTGTGTCTCCCATGTTGCTTGGTCCAGCCTTGACCGTGTTTGGTGGACACTTGGTGTGTATCTTTGACAAGTGTCTCTTGGCTTGCTAGTGTGTTGGCTTGAACCCTAGGACAAGTGTCCCTTGGGTGGATGACACATAGCATGGTTGTACCTTCGTTTCTCCTCCCCTTCTTCCTATATATGTAGCTCTTCTCCTTGCCTTAGTCTCCTTTGATCTTTTGGTCTCCCCTCCACCTTGAGTGCACGATATCCCTCTCCATCTTGTTTGTGGTGGCCGATACACCCTCTTGGAGAAGCCTTGGTGGATGACCTTCCTTGGAGCTTGAAGTGCATCTTCTTCCTTGGAGCTTGGAGCTTAAGGCGGGTTGCATAGCTTCTAACCCTAACTCCTTTACCTCTAGCTATGTTCGTGTTGCATTTTAGTAGCTTATCTTAGTTCCTTACTTTTGTACCTTGCTTGTGTACCTTTGATTTCCGATCCCCCTTTAGGGTTTAGGGTTCCCTTGTGCACCTTGCCTTCTAGGGTTTAGGGCTTCCATGTGTTGGAGGTTGAAGATGACCCTTGTTGGGCAACATCCTCTCTTGTCATGATGATGGGCGATATCCTCCCTTGGTTTGGGTGTGTTGGGTGACACCCTTGTTCTTGTGATGGGTGACATAGTGGTGATCTTTGTGTTGGTTGACATGGTGACCATGTTGGGCGACATGGTCCTTGTGATGATCAATCCCTTTGTTCTTGTGTTGAGTGATAGGTCGATATGGTGACCTAGGGTTGGGCGATATCCTTTCTTTGTTGGTGTGTTGGACGACATGGCACCTTTGTCTTCGAGTTGGGTGATATGGTATCCCCTTTGATGGACGATATGTATGCTCTTGGTGGACGACATGATGTGTTCTTGAGGTTGGCTGATACCCTTGCCCATGTGTTGGGCGACAGGGTGAGCTAGGGTCATGTTGGCCGATATGTTGGTGACCTTGGTGAACGATAGATGAGCAATGCTCTTGTTCTTCTCTTGGATGATAGGTCTTTGTATCTTGATGGGCAACATGGTGAGTGTTCTTGTGTTGGCCGATATGGGTGAGTTGGCCGATGGATGTTGATGGGCGATACATCTTGTTATGTTGGCCGACATGGTAAGCATGATGGGCGAGATGGTCCTTCTTGTGTTGGAAGACATCCTTTTCCTCATGATGGACGATAGACCTAAGTTCTTGGAGGTTTTTTGGTGATGGCTGATAGTCATGCATGGTATGATGGTTGACACCCATGGTGGCCGATAGCCCTAATGGCCGATAGCCATGTTGGGCGACAGCCTTGGGTGGTGATGGCCGATAGGGTTGAGTGTGTGTTGACCGATGGGCCATGATAGGTTTTAGTGAGGGTGGTGATGAGTTATGGTGAGAGTCTTGTGATCCTAGAGTAACAGTTACATGTGTTATGAAAATGGATGTTTATGCTTAATGATGGTGGTGTCTGGTTAGTGATAACAATAATGAATATGATGCCTTGCAAACAATAATATTAATGATAATGATACTAATAATGTGGGTAATGATGATAATGGTAGTAGTGATGAAAATAAGGAAGGTAATGATAATAAGATGCATGATGTGATCCTTATGCTTATTTGAAAAGAAGATGATAGTAATAATGTTGATCGTAATATTAATGACAATAATGATAGTAATGATATGCATGAAGTAATCCTTGTACTTAATTGTTAAATTAGAATGGTGATAGTTACACTAGTAGCTTGAATAATGATAATAATGATGACAGTGACATAATGATAGTGGTAACAATAGTACTTGTGCTGTATGTTTGGACACCTTGATTACTTGTATAATCTTGAGATAAGGGTAAGAATGTATATGGCTTGTTAATGATGTGACTTGATTACCAACTAGTGTAAGAATGATAAGTAGAGTATCTTGAATGGCATTTCATGATGATACCATACTCCTTATGATTGAATCTACAATTTTTGTGTACTCTAACCATGCATGTGATGATTGGCCATGAAAAGGCTATGGGACACATGTGATGAGTAACATCACTTGATAATTACTCTGGTTAATGAGATGATATGTATAATATGTTAAGTTCCATGATGATGATGTGAGCCTTGAAGAGGCATTGATAGTACATGATGAGGGATTAAGATCCCATGGTATGTGATGATCCTCGAGATGGATCTGGATGGTTAACAAGAGGCCAAGTGGTAATATGTGATGTTGGATCCCTGTGATGGATTAGGTTGATGTGATTAAATAATAATATGATGTTGTTTACTTTCCGTTATATCTTGCATGTTATACAACTTGGATGAATCCTGTAATCCATCTAAAAGATACTAATTAATCACAGTGAAATATATCATGTAGTTTGCCCTGGCCATAGATCCATCATCGTCAGGACTTGGTGATGGTGAAACAGGTTCTCCTACGGGTTAACCTGGAAGCGAATATTGTTGAATATGTGTAGGTTGCTCCTAGCCTGAAAATGAGGAGGTAAGAGTGTAACTTCGGTTACAGACTCAGATATGTATATAGAGCATGGTGAACAAGCCCATGGCTCAGGATATGTGATGTGAGGAGCATGAATGCGTTCATGGCTCAGAGCACGGTGAACAGGCCCGTGGCTCAGTTTTACTAGCGCCGAGACCTGTACCAAGGTGGGCTAGAGTGAGGGTAGCCTATGGAGCTGACCCGGTGGCTTAGACCACTTCAGCATGTGACTGCGGTCCTGCTTGTGTTGTACTCGTGTACTGACCACGAGGTGGGAGGTCGTGGAGTCCGGTTCTTCCATTGACCTTGTATGGCACCGGCTTGGGTTTCGTAACCGAAGGTTGGAGTTGAACGGTACAGTTCAAATCCTCAGGGCATAATAATATGTAATACAGCCGTTTAGTGCTTAATGCTTAGGATAAACACGAAACATTGGTTGAGGCCTTGTTTGATATCCTTATTATATATTGCAGGTTATGTGATAATATGTCTGATCTTGATAAGCAGGTTATGTGACATTATATCTTGTTCTGATCATCATGTCGTATAGTGATACATCTTATCTTGCAATTTATATCCCTTGAAAGATATCTGGTTATATGCTTTTGTATAGCCGGTAAGCTTGTCGGTAAGGATAGCTTTGCTTTATGTAGACTGCTCTTGTCATACCTGTTATTAGTTATCTGTTGTTATATTTTATCTTGCTGAGGTTCTGTAGTTGCGGTGGGGAGCTATGTTTCCCGCTGGGACAATTGTTCAATTGTCTCACTCCACTGGTTTACCCCCTTTTTTTAGGTGGTCGAGGTAGACGTGGTCGTGATCGTGGTGTTGCGGCCGAGCAGCCTGACGAGCAGTAGAAGGCAAGCGATGGACATGCTGCTGTTTTGGATGTTTTGTAGTAAAGTCTAGAGTCATCCCTGTACTTTCAGGTCCTTGGCAGTGTTTTGACGTTGTTTCACGATGATCGATCGATGTTGTTTGTATATCCTACTGTTGGCCGGATGTGGGCCTTTATGTATATGAACAGGTGGTGAACTCATGTGATGGATGAACAGCTATTTCTGTAAGCTGTAGACACGAATCATATCTCATGTATGTATATATATGACATGTTTCTGTGCAGGATGAGGACTGGAAAGTAATAGTTCCACAGTTTATAAGTTTTCCGCAATCAGTTTTAATTAACCTGTGTTTTCATAATCTGTGGTTATGGTGATTTCCGCACATTTTCGCGTAACACCTCGTTATCTGTGTGACAATGGGATGTGTTGCCACACAAACCCTATCTTATATAATTTTTTGACTTATTTGAGTGTTTCATCCTAAACTTGATCTGATGACAACACATGTATTGAGATTTTGATTTGAATGATGATTCGAAATCCAGGCCATGGTTACCCGGAAGCTGATGGGTGATAGCTAGGTTGTGGATATGGTGGGGGGATGCAACACAGGGCCACTGAAAGAGCCAAAGAGGATGGGAAACATATCAGTTTGTCCCCTAGTCAAATCACATCCAGACCTGCACAAAGATTAGACCAAGATTTTAAACCATCGCTCATCTATCTGTCCCCATTCGTCATGGAGTTTGTGAAATCTAAAGAAGAGAATGAAGCCTACCAAAGTTTCCTCCACTACATATGTTGTTATGAATAACCTCTGCTCATGCTAGTTGTAGGTTTGGATAAGGGTAAATGCTAATAAGGCTATTACAATGGAAAAATGTTAAGAGTCGTTATCATTATAACAATCTGGAAAAATGTTGCTTTTGTTATATATTGGGCATGCTACTTAATTTTCTATGGTATAGCTACCATGAGTTTTGTAACAAATATTTGTATATTAGGTTAAAGACATGTTTTTGTTGTGACATGTTGAGTTTTTTTCTATGTTATTCCCACCACGATTTGTGTTATAAAATAATACATTGATTAATTTAGGAAGCATTGATATGTTGTTATGGCTGTCCACAAGTGTTTTTATAAGAAAATTGTGTGTTGAATGGGGTTGTGAACAAGGGATTGGTGTTATATTATGTTGGCCTAGAAACCCGTCCAAACCCCAGTTTGGGACTGTTCTTGAACACTTAATCTCACTTAGGATGTAAGTGTACAATGTGTATTGGGTTTTCAAGAAAATTTCAGCAACATTTCCTCATTTGTTCTCTAAGTACATATGTACTTGGAGAACAGCGAGGAAATGCTGCCGAAATTTTCTTGAAAACCCAATACACATTATACACTTACTAGTGAGATTACATGCATGCATGTTTATATTTTTTATATGTTTTTATTTTTCTGAATGTGAACTTTACAATGTGAACTTTACAACTTTACAATGTAAACTTTACAATGTGAATGTGAACTTTCAGATGGCTGAGCATTCTCCTGATGACTGTGCTGATGATTACCATGAGGGTGAGGACGTCAATGCGCCGCCTCACAATGTAAGTTTTAAAAATATATCCCTGAGGTTTCTATCTATATGTTCATTTATGATTATATCCTGTAAGTGTGTTTTTTTGTCAAATTTTAGGTTGGTGATGTACCCCCTGAAGAAATTGGGGCACTTGATGAGCAACAAAAAAAAGAGAAAGTGAGGGGCATCACAATGATGAACAAGTTACTACAACAAAGTGGCAATGGACCCAAACTGACCGTGGATTTCGATCATGCAGGAAATCCAATTGGAGTGAACCACAACTCATTTATTTCATATCTTGGGGTTCTTACTCGCAGCCATTGTAGTCTTATTTTTAAATCTTGGCATAAAGTTCCTAAGGGGAAGAAAGACTTAGTACGGAAGGAACTATGCATGAGTTATTATTATTTGCAAATCTATTTTTGTAGATTACTAATTTTTAGGATACTAGTTAATAGAAATTCTAATTTGCATAGTATATTTGATCTGGATGAAAAGCTGCATCGTAAATGCATGACACAACGTTGTGGGAGGGTCCTAAGGAACTATAGGACAAATCTCACCTGAGATTACATACACGATGCTGAGAAGAGGTTCTTGATTGATTTCTAATTCTAGACATTGATCACTTTTTGACTAACTCTACACTAATAATTTTTGTTTGTATTCTCTTTTAAAAATAAATTTAGGCAGAAGGCAACCACTTAGCAATGGAACTATCTAGACACCAAAGACTGGGAGGAGTTTGTTGCCCAAAGAAAAATGGATGAATTCAAGGTATTAAGTGTCACTCCCAATTTAACTAATATACGTTCTTATGTATTCACCTATTCAAGATTAACCTTTAGTGTTACTAACAAAATCAATGTGCTTACTAACAAGGCTATCAACAATACTCAAAGAGCAAGGTGTGCACTGAATGTGCATGACCACACAATGGGTCCAAGAGGCTATGCAGGCATTCACCAAAGACTACAGGCTGAGTCTCCTGCTCAGTCTGCTGCTACTCAGGAGTCCTCTACTATTGGTCCCGCACCTCTGCCTTGTCATGCTATGTGGATATCTAGGAGGCAAAACAAGAAGGGAGATATAACAAAGCCCACAACTACTGAGGCGGCTGCAAAAATGATAAAATTCAACTCTTAGAGCAATCGATCGATATTGATTATTGTTATGTTTACTTACCAATTTCTATTGATGGCGATTTGCGGGAGCTGCACGAGCAGAGGAAGGATGGCAAGTTCATCCCTGAGGGCACAAGGGATGAGTTGACAGTTTCTCTGGGTAACCCAGAGCATCCTGGACATGTTAGGGGTGCAGGCGCTGGTGTGGGCATCAAAGCGTTCTTTGGGCCATCCTGGCACAAACCTATCCCAAAAGCGGGAATTTCACAAATTGAGGTAACCTATTCTTTTTTTAGAATGTTATTGTGAAAGGGAATTCAATAATCGACTACGTTTCTTTTATCCATGTATAGGTAGATGAATTAATTGAGAGGAAAGTCTAAGAAGCAATGGTGAAGTGGCAGGCATCTCAGACGGCCACTCAGACGGTACATGTGATGTGCCACACTTCTATTACTCCTACTGCAGAGGTTGGGAGTAATCATGTAGACCCACCACCTATCACATCCTCCGTAAGTATTTTTATGACATAGTAGATAGTATTTTCAAGATGATATGTTTATGTATATATGTATATAACATTCTTTACGTAAATTTGTAGGGGTTGAAGCCATGTTGTCTAAAAAGTAAAGAATATATCGTTGTAGAGGCACATGCTTACCCAGACCTTCTGTAATGACCCTGACCTGGGTTATGAGGTAACCCTATTTGTTTTGTCTAAGTAAGTTTCTTAGAACTCTAATATAATCTTCTAATGAGTTTTGTTATCATGTGACACACTTATGTTTCAAGTTTGGTCCTGATTGAATGTTGTTTGAGCAATGTTCCTTTGTTTTGGATCAAAGTGCAATTTACCCAAGATGAGGGGATATATTGCAAAATGTCACATGTTGAATGTACCTCATATGTTTTAGCATCATAAGAGAGAGAATGCTGTTAAAGTATGGCTTGTGGAAAGCCTAAATTACAATTTGGATCTTGTTTGAATAATGTTAGTGCATTGTGCACCAATTTTGGTACAAATTGTAATTTACCAAAAATGTAAGGTTAATATGCAAATTACCACCTCTAGAGCGTCCCTACTCCCTCCTAGAATCATTTAAAGGAGAGAGAAAGAAGTATACACCATGTTTGAATAAATTATGAATGATGGTAATCTTGGTGATGAAATGACCAAGAAAGGGGGTTGAATATGAAACCCTAACTTGAGTTTTATCAAGTTGAAAAGCTTATATATGAGTGCCTATTGGCCAAGGAGCCAAGGGACAAGCCTCATATCATTTTGTGAACTCTTGGAAAATGCCATGTCGTGCAAAGAACCTCAAGGAGATGAGTTGTGTTGGGTTACAACATCCTTAGTAAAGTTGTGACGAGTTGTGAATAAAGTGGTGATTTTGTTGATATATCTTATTCAAAGAGATAAGTAATGGACGAATACTTATCCCTAGATCACCCTCAACTGTTTTTCATGTCAAGATAAATGTTTATTCATGCATGTACACGTGTCACCCATGCATGGACACGTGGCACCTACTAGCTCAAATTGATGACACCTCATTTTCACCTGTCTTCATGAGCAACAAGTATATATACCCCTAGTTTCACCCCTTAGTGAAATTTTTCGACTCTTACCACCCTCCTACCTTATGGTATCATGCAAAGATCTCTTGAATAATGTAGGAGTGCAAATATATCATGCATAGATCCTTGGATATCGCCCATAGCTAAAGCATATCGGCCAAGTAGGTGATATTGGCCATATAGGGTGATATCAGCCATAGAGTGAAGTGTTTTGACTCCAAGTGAGTGACATATCATGCAGGTGAGTGACGTATTATGAAAGAGGGGTGGCATATCGTGCAAGGTCACAAAGGTATCGTACAAAGGTGTTAAGTAGCAAGAAGGAGCTCATACTTAACCCTAAGGTGAGGATATGATCATCTTCAACCTTGGATTGAAGTATGATTTTAGGGTTTTGATCTTCTTTTCTTTTCTTCTTCACCAATTGCTTATCCATGGTGATTCTTTGCATATAGAGGAGTTGTGAAGTTCATATTCAACCTTAGGAACGTGGAGCTTTGGAGATTGGAGCTTTGAAGTTGTTCTTAAGGCGGGTTATATAACTTGAACTCTACCATGTTAATATTCATCACCTAAATTGCTATATTTAATGATCTACTTTTAATTCCGAAATTTCCTGAAATATTTGATGCAATTATGAGTTCTAGTAGTTTCTTAGACCTGTTTCCATGAACTATAACAGTTAGAACTAAGGTCTAGAGCTTGAAGCTGATGGTATCTCTTTATAAAAGTGATATCGGGTGCAAGCACACAAGCAAGCACCTCTAACCCGATATGATGATGCACCTATTTCACTAAAATGATATGGATGTGATGTTATACCTTCTTGCACGATATGGGGGTGTAGTATACACCTCTTCCACGATAGGGAGTCAAGTATAGACTCCATGCACTATACAAGGTTAAATGAATACTTATAAGTTGACATGAAACCCTTATTTGGGTAACCCGATATGAGTAAAGAATAGCAAATGCTATTGCACGATATGGTAGCCCGATACACAACCCTAGTTGATGTCTAGCCCGACATGGTGATGAGTTGATACCTCTTAAAACACCATGGGCAATGCATACATGTATCATGCGCCCGTCACAACCAACCCTAACCCGACATGGGTGTTGCAACCCAACATTGGATGGTCTAGCCCGACATGGCTTGGTGCCCTTCACTCCTATCGACTTGTATATTGGGTTGATCCCAATATGGCAAACCCTAACCCGTCCTGACCAACCCTAGATGGTGAGCCACCCGATATGGTGATTGAATGCACCTCTATCCCGACATGGTGATGGTTTAATACCTTATGCACGACATGAGTAACACATACAAACACCTTTAGCCCGATATGGTGGTGTCTATACACCTATAACCCGATATGGTGAACATATGCACACCTCCAACCCGAGACACCTTGTAAAGGTGAAGGCAAAACACTCTTAGGAGTGATGAGTATAATACCAAGTAATGGTGTGGCTAATACCTTGATAGGTGAAACACCTAAAGTAATTGATAATGGACAACTTTACATCAACAATGCCTCAGCTTGAAATGAGTCCATATCAATTGATGATGGTTAGACAATTCAAATGTACACTACGTGATAAATGTGATAGGTTAGTGCATAAAGTATTAGGATGGGAAATACCCTAATACAAGATAAGTTGATGAACTTAAGTATGTTAAAAGTGATGAGGGAAGTGATACATCAAGACATGATAGATATCCCATCCAACACTTCAAGGTTGATGCACCTTAAATCTAATATACTTGGATGAGTAACACATGAAGTGTGTCATGTCAATT
Source organism: Alisma plantago-aquatica (assembly GCA_963693085.1). Lineage (NCBI taxonomy): Eukaryota > Viridiplantae > Streptophyta > Magnoliopsida > Alismatales > Alismataceae > Alisma > Alisma plantago-aquatica. The sequence continues at coordinate 293,864,146 of OY856410.1, forward strand.
GTTATGTTGAGATGTAATGAGATTAATGGACTCTGATAAGTGTAGGCTAACATACCTTGAGAAAGGGTTAAGCCAAGTTAATAAGTATGATGTAAACTATATTCTGGTAAGGGAGAAACTCATACCTTGTGTTGATGATAATTTAATGATAAATGATGAGAATAAATAAGTATGATTGAATACTTATTATATCAATATATCCTCCTAGATGCGTGGATCAATGAATTAGGGGTTGGATCAATAAAATGAACATTAAACCCTAATCAGTTATAATGGGGAAACCCTAACCCCAATGATGGGAAGGTTGTAATTCTCTTATTGCATAAGCCTTGTAAGGCATGTTAAATACTTGTATAAAAAGTATAATGACTAATGGCCTTGTGAGCCATGTGAATAAGTTGTTTCCTAGTGAGAGGTGACAAGATGTGTAATGGTCTTATGAGCCATGTGAATAAGTTGTTGCCTAGTGAGAGGTGACAAGATGTGCAATGGCCTTGTGAGCCATGTGAATAAGTTGTTGCCTAGAGAGAGGTGACAAGATGTGTAATGGCCTTGTGAGCCATGTGAATAAGTTGTTTCCTAGTGAGAGGTAACAAGATGTCAAATGGCCTTGTGAGCCATGAGAATAAGTTGTTTCCTAGTGAGAGGTGACAAGATGTGTAATGGCCTTGTGAGCCATGTGAATAAGTTGTTGCCTAGTAAGAGGTGACAAGATACTTAATGAGCCTTGTGAGCCATGTGTGATGCTTGTATAACAAGTACCATGTATACCTTGGTCTGAGGACCTAGAGGTATTAGTTACCTGATAAATGGTAACTGTGTTCTATGATGAACTAAGGGTTTGAATACCCAGATCTAGTAATTATGATAATGATGATGTGAAGGGATGAGAATTCCCAGTAATGTGATAAGGGACTAAGATCCCAAGTATCATGTGTTTTAAAGATTTTGAAAGTACTTGATAAATGTATTACGCCTTTCTTTGTAGCATCTGTTATAATAATTCTTGTTTGAAACTTGACTGATGCTAAAAGATTATGGTAATGTACTTAATTAATCAAGTGGAATCTCATCATGTAGTGCCCTGTCCATAGATCCATCATCGTCAGTAGCTGGTGATGGTGAAATAAGTTTTCCTACGGGATCTCCTGATGAACGCATATTGTTGAATATGTGGGGGTGATGGGTGCGAATACCTTACGCCCTAATGTGGGATTGACATGAGATAAACACGAGATCTCTCAATCCTTCATTATAAAGGCCAGGAAATATGTATCATGAATCTCTCGATGATGATGATGAATGCCGGATGATGTGGAGATAAACATAAAATCTCTTGATTTCGAAGAGAGGCAGCTGACGTTGTAACTATGTAGAAGTTTCCAGTATACCCTGGTAAGCTACGATAAGCAGTTGACTTAGTCCTGCTTGTGGTCTCACACTGAACGAGACGTGGGAGGTCATAGCAACCGACTCTGTTAGATGACCTATGTATGGCATCGACTTTGGGTTTCACAACTGAAGGTTGGAGTATGAGCGGTATACCTCATCTCCTCAGGGAATGAGTGTGATTGTAGAATGTAATCATCCGAGTAGCATATCTGCTTAAGGATCGAATATGGAAAACATCGATTGATGCGTACTTTAGTTATACATCTTAGTTGATAGATGTTATTTATGCTCTTTACATTCCTTGCAAAGCAAATAAATGATTTATAACTCTACCATGGGTAGGTACAATGTTCTCCTTAAGGAAGAAGAGTACTTCATTTTGTTCATATAGTGAATTATCCTGCCTGTTAATATAAAAAGAACCTCTGCTCAGTTTATAAATGCTTAATCTGTGATAATAATATGGTCGGCGGAGAGTTATATCTCTCGCTGGGACAATTGTCTCACCCTGTGGGATCCAAATTTTTTTAGGTGGACATGCACGAGGTGGAGAAGAATCTTTCTGTAGAGGAGGAACAACAGTTGAGGCAACAGTAAGAGCTCAGGTTGAGTGTACTATCTGTCGTATCTTGTAGATAGAAGTCTTATGTGTCGTCTCTGTACTCTCAGGTCCTTGGAGTTAGTATTTAGTGGTTTTATGATCGATCTGAGATTTTGGCTTGTATGCCTCGAGGTTTTATGTTGCTTATGTATAGTTTGGCAGAGCAACTGTTATATGTAACCCTGGAGATGAAGATGTACATGGTATGTACAATGTGAACAATGATGTATATAAGGTTTTGGACCTTTCAGTAATAGTTTTTCCTTGAAATGGATCTCTTTGTAAAATGTTTTTAATTTTTAGTGATTTTTGTTAATCCGCTGTTTATGTTTAATTCCTCTTAATTAGTAATGATTTGTTTGTCGGTCGCTACAATTTTGGTATCATAGCTTAAGGTTCGCTGAGTCTACAGAGACATAGGACTAAGATGTTGAGTATGTGTTAGTGTCCTCCAGTATACCCTATAGTGACTTCTGCTTGTGCAGAAGAAAGGGTGAAGTTTAAAAATGACTGGAGAACACAAGGAACACATTGCTGAGAGCAATGTTGTTGCACCAAGAGAGGGTGCAAGGGATCAGGCAAGAAAAGAATGAGTGCCTGAGAATTCCCATCATGACCAGATCAGGATAGAGAATCCTATGTTTATGCTCTTGTTGGGAAGGTAGGGACAATAGTGATGCATATAGTAGATTGGATACTAGCATTACAACCTAGGTTACCAGTCCTTAATACGAAAACTTTAGGCTTTGGAAGGGTTCCTGAATGACAAGTTATGTTGGAATAGTGGAAAATATGGGAAAGATTAACATATGGCGAGAAAGTAGACTCTGCCATAAGTTTAGACAGATAGTATATCTGTGATGGTAGTACCTAAGGAAGGGGGAAATAAGATGAGAAGTAGGGAAAGGTCTCTACAATTCTAGAGACATTTTCCTATTTGTTCTAAAAAGCCAAAGTTTTTGGTGCCACTAGTGCAATAAATGCCTTGCGTACCAGGGTAGTGGCCACTAAGTAAAGGCAAAGGTCCTAACTTTCCACCTGTAAGAACCCATGGCTTAGTCTCTACATCGGTGATAAGACCGATAAGACCATGGTACAAGGACGAGACATGTTATAGATATGGACTTGTCAAGCTTACTAAACTCTTTTCTTTGACAAGAAGGGAGGAAATGACCCAACAATCGAGGTAGACTCAGAAGGGCTTACGAAAGTTATAGCCCAATAGTGTAAAAAGGTAAAAGCAACAACATGAAACAATTAGACTCTATGTGTTGAGTCAACCTGAGGCGGTAGATGATCGTGATGGGTAATAGTCAGATAGAGCTTTTTCATATTGATATGCTTTATTTTGATGTTACCTGATAATCATAAGAAGGATTGCTGTTATGGATTTCCTTATTGAATTCCCTATGGGGTCATAGGGAAGAAATGATGAGAACTAGAATTTATATTCTGTTCAGTATTCTTTTAAATGCTTTATAATTTCTCTTATCTGTGTGAAAGAGGATGAGATATAGAAGTGATGCCTGGAGAAAATCCAAGAATGTTAAATCATATGTTTTTGATGATACAAAAAGTAAGCAATATGATAGTAAACAAAGTGCATACTACCTAATCTCAGTACTTGTATACCCTGGCCTGGTATTCAACTATTGAAGATAAGGTGAGTATGGAATTCTTAGATTGTTATCTTTCTGATTACTCTGATCAAGTAGTCATTTTGAGACAATCTAGTGAGTATAATGAAACTAGAAATATGGTATGGACATTTGTATCACATCCTAAGTGCATTAAATGGAATCTGAGATGATCTCAGATCAATCTGTGTGCATGAGGAAGTAAAAGAATATGGTCCTCATGATAAGAGAATGAGAACAAGGGAGATGATCCATGTTTGATAAAGCATGTGTGAATGGTAAAGATCTTTTCCCATGATGTGGAAATGGGAAATGTGATAAAATCCCAAAATTTTCGTGAACATGTTAGACAATAACAAAGAAAGGAATGATGACATGTGATCATCCTTATAATTCCTATGCAGATGGCAAGGAACCTAGGATGAGACAAGAGTAAATGACTCATGAACAGTTGAAAGTTCATGCAATAATTAGAGGAGATGATAATCTCTTCTCTTTGATAAAAAACCCTGGGTGATGATGGGGTGATAAAAGGAATATGTTCCTTTGTGTTCTTTCCCTTCCGAGACATGGCAATCAAGTGGGTCTTATGACACTTGATGTGCATAAGTTAAAAATGTTCAATTGATGAATACTTAGAAAAGTATCAGTTTGTCTTGGACTTTGGTTCCAAGATAAAGATATGTGTAACAAGTAATGTCCCAAGACAAAATAAAGATGATGATGAGATGTGTTTTTGGCACATATAATGGATACCAAGGTAAAGAATCCTAGTATCCAAGAACTTTCAATGATATGAGGAAATGGGAACATGACTCCTGATAAGAAGTAATGTTTGGTTACCTAGAAGGGCCAACTTTGAAATTAGTCTAGTTACATACGGTTGTATCAATACCATATGTTAGTGGTTTATGCCCCACATAAACATAACATCAGCAAAGATGTATGAGTTGAAGGAACAATTGTAGAATTGTTTTGGAAAAGTTGATCAAGCTAAAGATAACTTCTAAGAATATCCCTATCTAGATTTGTTGAGGCAACTTATACATAACATCTAGAGATACCTCTGAGATAGTTCTTCTTTAATAAGTAACCTCTCCTTATGACGAGAAAATAAACAACTAAAGGGATAATTGATACAAGTCATAAGAAAGTTTAGTGTTGTGTCAGCAAATTTGGGTGGCACAACAGATGCATGTAATACTTGTAGTCCCAAGTGGGTGACAGAACACAACTCTGGTCTTTCCTTGACAAACTAAGTGAGGGGTATAGAACACTCCCAAGATCAAGGATCTTATTACATAAATATGTAAACTGAGAAGGTGACAAATCAGTGAGGTTTGACACATAAATTAAATAAGGGATGAATAATGTTTCTCTGACAAAGAAAAGTGTTACCTGACACAGAGTTGACTATACAGTCAATAATGAAAAGGACAGCGGAGTATGTGTCCTGAGTGACAGATTCTATGATAACCCTATGTGGAAGAACTTTGTGTTGATCAAAGTTCTATGGCATTTCCATGACATCAAGATGTTATGTGGAGACTTGATGATATGATACATGAATTATATCTGTCTCCCTTTACTTGGGATTTCAGGGACGAAATCCTTGTTAGGGGTTTATAACTTGTAATGACCCTGACCTGGGTTATGAGGTAACCCTATTTGTTTTGGCTAAGTAAGTTTATTAGAACTCTAATATAATCCTCTAAAGAGTTTTGTTATCATGTGACACACTTATGTTTCAAGTTTGGTCCTGATTGAATGTTGTTTAAGCAATGTTCCTTTGTTTTGACCAAAGTGCAATTTACCCAAGATGAGGGGCTATATTGCAAAATGTCACGTGTTGAATGTACCTCATATGCTTTATCATAATAAGAGAGAGAATGATGTTAAAGGATGGCTTGTCGAAAGCCTAAATTACAAGTTGCATCTTTTTTTTTTGAAAGAATTACAAGTTGCATCTTGTTTGAATAATGTTAGTGCATTGTGCACCAATTTTGGTACAAATTGTAATTTACCCAAAATGTAAGGTTAATATGCAAATTACCACCTCTAGAGTGTCCCTACTCCCTCTTAGAATCATGTATGTGAGAGATAAAGAAGGATACACCATGTTTGAATCAATTATGAATGATGGTAATCTTGGTGATGAAATGACCAAGAAAGGGGGTTGAATATGAAACCCTAACTTGAGTTTTATCAAGTTGAAAAGCTTATATATGAGTGCCTATTAGCCAAGGAGCCAAGGGACAAGCCTCATATCGTTTTGTGAACTCTTGGCAAAGGACATATCGTGCAAAACACGTCAAGGAGGTGAGTTGTTTCGGGTTACAACTTCCTTAGTAAAGTTGTGACGGGTTGTGAATAAAGTGGTGATTTTATTGATATATCTTATTCAAAGAGATAAGTAATGGATGAATCCTTATCCCTAGATCACCCTCAACTGTTTTTCATGTCAAGATAAATGTTTATGCATGCATGTACACGTGTCACCCATGCATGGACGTGTGGCACCTACTAGCTCAAATTGATGACACCTCATTTTCACCTTTCTTCATGAGCAACATGTATATATACCCCTAGTTTCACCCCTTAGTGAAATTTTTCGACCCTTACCACCCTCCTACCTTACGATATCATGCATAGATCTCTTTTATCATGCAGGAGTGCAAAGCTATCATGCATAGATCCTTGGATATCGCCCATAGCTAAAGCATATCGGCCAAGTAGGTGATTTTGGCCATATAGGGTGATATCGGCCATAGAGTGAAGTGTTTTGACTCCAAGTGAGTGACATATTGTGAAAGTGAGTGACATATCATTCAAGAGGGGTGGCATATCGTGCAAGGGCACAAAGTTATCGTGCAAAGGTGTTAAGTAGCAAGAAGAAGCTCATACTTAACCCTAAGGTGAGGATATGATCATCTTCAACCTTGGATTGAAGCATGATTTTAGGGTTTTGATCTTCTTTTATTTTCTTCTTCACCAATTGCTTATCCATGGTGATTCTTTGCATATATAGGAGTTTTTAAGTTCATCTTCAACCTTAGGAACGTGGAGCTTTGGAGCTTGGATCTTTAAAGTTGTTCTTAAGGTGGGTTATATAACTTGAACTCTACCATGTTATTATTCATCACCTAAATTGCTATATTTAATGATCTACTTTTAATTCCGAAATTTCCTGAAATAGTTGATGCAATTATGAGTTCTAGTAGTTTCTTAGACCTGTTTCCATGAAATAGAACAGTTAGAACTAAGGTCTAGAGCTTGAAGATGACGGTATCACTTTATAAAAGTGATATCGGGTGCAAGCACACAAGCAAGCACCTCTAACCCGATATGATGATGCACCTACTTCACTAAAATGATATGGATATGATGGTATACCTTCTTGCACGATATGGGGCTGTAGTATACAACTCTTGCACGATAGGGAGTCAAGTATAGACTCCATGCACGATACAAGGTTAAATGAATACTTATAAGTTGACATGAAACCCTTATTTGGGTAACCCGATATGAGTAAAGAATAGAAAATGCTATTGCACGATATGGTATCCCAATACACAACCCTAGTTGATGTCTAGCCCGACATGGTGATGAGTGGATACCTCTTAAAAAACCATGGGCGATACATACATGTATCATGCGCCCGTCACAACCAACCCTAACCCGACATGGGTGTTGCAATCCAACATTGGATGGTCTAGCCCGACATAGCTTGGTTCCCTTCACTCCTATCAACTTGTATATTAAGTTGAGACCGATATGGAAAACCCTAACCTATCACGCCCAACCCTAGATGGTGAGCCACACGATATGGTGATTGAATGAACCTCTATCCCGACATGGTGATGGTTTAATACCTTATGCACGACATGAGTAACACATACAAACACCTTTAGCCCGATATGGTGGTGTCTATACACCTATAACCCGATATGGTGAACATATACACACCTCCAACCCAAGACACCTTGTAAAGGTGAAGGCAAAACACTCTTAGGAGTGATGAGTATAATACCAAGTAATGGTGTGGCTAATATCTTGATAGGTGAAATACCTAAAGTAATTGATAATGGACAACTTTACATCAAAAATGCCTCAGCTTGAAATGAGTCCATATCAATTGATGATGGTTAGACAATTCAAATGTACACTACATGATAAATGTGATAGGTTAGTGCATAAAGTATTAGGATGGGAAATACCCTAATACAAGATAAGTTGATGAACTTAAGTATATTAAAAGTGATGAGGGAAGTGATACATCAAGACATGATAGATATCACATCCATCACTTCAAGGTTGATGCACCTTAAATCCAATATACTTGGATGAGTAACACATGTAGTGTGTCATGTCAATTTTTACGTTGAGATGTAATGAGATTAATGGACTTTGATAAGTGTAGGCTAACATAACTTGAGAAAGGGTTAAGCCAAGTTAATAAGTATGATGTAAACAATATTCTAGTAAGGATGAGAGAGAAACTCATACCTTGTGTTGATGATCATTTAATGATAAATGATGAGAATAAATAAGTATGATTGAATACTTATGATATCAATATATGCTCCTAGATGTGTGGAGCAATGAATTAGGGTTTGGATCAATAAAATGAACATGAAACCCAAATCGGTTATAAAGGGGAAACCCTAACCCCAATGATGGGAAGGTTGTAATTCTCTTATTGCATAAGACTTGTAAGCCATGTTAAATACTTGTATAAAAAGTATAATGACTAATGGCTTTGTGAGCCATGTGAATAAGTTGTTTCCTAGTGAGAGGTGACAAGATGTGCAATGGCCTTGTGAGCCATGTGAATAAGTTGTTGCCTAGTGAGATGTGACAAGATGTGCAATGGCCTTGTGAGCCATGTGAATAAGTTGTTGCCTAGTGAGAGGTGACAAGATGTGTAATGTCTTTGTGAGCCATGTGAATAAGTTGTTGCCTAGTGAGAGGTGACAAGATGTGCAATGGCCTTGTGAACCATGAGAATAAGTTGTTGCCTAGTGAGAGGTGACAAGATGTGCAATGGCCTTGTGAGCCATGTGAATAAGTTGTTGCCTAGTGAGAGGTGACAAGATACTTAATGGTCCTTGTGAGCCATGTGAGATGCTTGTATAATAAGTACCATGTATACCATGGTCTGAGGACCTAGAGGTATTTGTTACCTGATAAATGGTAACAGTGTTATGTGATGAACTAAGAATTTGAATACCCAGATCCAGTAATCATGATAATGATGATGTGAAGGGATGAGAATTCCCAGTAATGTGATAAGGGACTAAGATCCCAAGTATCATGTGTTTTAAATATTTTGAAAGTACTTGATAAATGTATTACGCCTTTCTTTGTAGCATCTATTATAATAATTCTTGTTTGAAACTTGACTGATGCTAAAAGAATATGGTAATGCACTTAATTAATCAAGTGGAATCCTATCATGTAGTGCCCTGGCCATAGATCCATCATCGTCAGTAGCTGGTGATGGTGAAACAGGTTTTCCTACGGGATCTCCTGATGAACACATATTGTTGAATATGTGGGGGTGATGGGCGCGAATACCTTACGCCCTAATGTGGGATTGACGTGATATAAACACGAGATCTCTCAATCCTTCATTATAAAGGTCGGGATGGATGTATCACAAATCTCCTGATGATGATGATGAATGCCAGATGATGTGGAGATAAACATAAAATCTCTTGATTCCGAAGAGAGGCAGCTGACGTTGTAACTCTATAGTAGTTTCCAGTATACCCTGGTAAGCTACGATAAGCAGTTAACATAGTCCTTCTTGTGGTCTCGCACTGATCGAGACATGGGAGGTCATAGCAGCCGGCTCTATTAGATGACTTATGTATGGCACTGGCTTTGGGTTTCACAACCGAAGGTTGGAGTATGAGCGGTATACCTCATCTCCTCAGGGCATAAGTGTGATTGTAAAATGTAATCAGCCGAGTAGCATATCTGCTTAAGGATCGAATATGGAAAACATTGATTGATGCGTACTTCAGTTATACATCTTAGTTGATAGATGTTATTTATGCTCTTTACATTCCTTGCAAAGCAGATAGATGATTTATAACTCTACCATGGGTAGATACAATGTTCTCCTTAAGAAAGGAGAGTACTTTGTTTTATTCATTTAGTGAATTATCCTGTCTGTTAATATAAAAAGAACCTCTGCTCAGTTTATAAATGCTTAATCTGTGATAATAATATGGTTGGCGAAGAGTTATATCTCTCACTGGGACAATTGCCTTTCTGTGGAATCCACATTTTTTAGGTGGAAATGAACGAGGTGGAGAAGAATCTTTCTGTAGAGGAGGAACAACAGCTGAGGCAACAGTAAGAGCTCAGGTTGAGTGTACTATCTATCGTATTTTGTAGATAGAAGTCCTATGTGTCATCTCTATACTCTCAGGTCCTTGGAGATAGTATTTAGTGGTTTTATGACCGATCTGAGATTTTGGCTTGTATCCCTCGAGGTTTTATGTTGCTTATGCATAGTTTGGCAAAGCAACTGTTATATGTAACCCTCGAGATGAAGATGTACATGGTATGTACAATGTGAACAATGATGTATATAAGGTTTTGGACCTTTCAGTAAGAGTTTTTCCTTGAAATGGATCTCTTTGTAAAATGGTTTTAATTTTTAGTGATTTTTGTTAATATGTTGTTTATGTTTAATTCCGCTTAATTAGTAACGATTTGTTCGTCAGTCGCTACACCTTCCAGGGGAGATGTTTCATGGGACTCCAGTACCACCTGGTGTGGTTCGTGTGAGCCTGATACATATACTCCCCGATTGGAGGGATCTTTAACTTCCATATGCCCACCCAGATTCTGAAACGCTTGGTGATGCTGAAGGCGAAGTGATAATGTGGCCCAAAGCGGATGTCGTTTATACTAATATTGTATGGTAAATTTACATTACATTGTTTTTTTAGTGTGTATATATGAGTCAATTGATCTGAAATTATATATACATGTCAAAAAGATGACACCCACTACATCTCAGCCTCCACGTCCACCTCCTCAACTACCAAGTTGGATTCCAAGGGACCTACACGCCTCGTTAGGTCCTAATTGTAGGGTTATGGCAGTATGGATCGGCAAACATGATCGAAATTTCCCTATAAATGTTACAATTCCGGAAGATGTTGCATGTCAATCATACGATAACAATCTATTTATAAAAGTTTTGCATACATATTAATGCATAGGTATTAATGCAGGTCAATCATACAAAAACAAGCTATTTTTACAAGATATTTTGGAGTTGTTTCGTTATGATTGGTTGAACACATCTATGATAGAGGTGTGGATATGGTGAGATCTTATTTATACATCTGTATACCTTGTTTTATATACGGTGATATGGTTTCTTATATATTAATGCATACATAATACATGTTTTGCAGCCACTTACATAAGATATGTACATATTTTGCATTTTCCCATGTGGGATTTTTGGTTCCATCTTTGATTAGTCTTGTAGATACAGACCCTTCTTCAGTTACTTCATACTGTTGTGATGCTTTTGAATATTTTGGTAAAAATAAGAAGACGGTGATAATAGCTCCATTCAATGTCGAGTAAGTTTAGTTTGCTTATAATTTGGACTTAAGAAAATTACATTTTTATCGTGGATTTTGAGTTATTAATTTATGACTTTCTTACCTGTAGCGGTACGCATTGGGAGTTACTAGTTATTGTCCCCAAGACGTTCATTGTCTATTATCTAGATCCTGTGGGGAATGAATTGAATACATTATATGGACATGCAATGAAAAGGCCATTATTCTCGTGAGAAATATTTCATATTTTATATCTGTTAACATCTATTATTACATTACTATTTAATTATGCAATTTAATGTGTTACATTAACATGTAGGGCTTAATAAGAGTTCAAAAAAGCTGGAGGAAAGGTCACCAGGAAAAAGAACCAGCCACTAATTTGGGAGAATGTGAAAGTAATTTCTTGACTCAAATGTATATATTATTTATGTGAACTGTGCTTATCTGTGTTTTTGAATATTTTGTATGTTTCAATTTATAGTGTGCTACACAAGACAACGGCTGGGCATGTGCCAACTATGTGATGTGATTTATGGACCTAATCATCAAATATGTCGTAATGGAAATCAATATTATACATCAGGTATTATATATAGTCTCATTAGATAATATGAGATATATCAATCTTATTATATATTATTAATTATATATATACGCCATTCTCTTTGCAGGTGTTTAAAACTGACTTCAGCACAGGTGGAAAGTTATTAGATGTACATACTCCCTATACGAGGGAGGAATTAGATGTTGTAAGATAAGAATGGGAAAAAGCCCTATAAGTAGTGGGAATTTTTAAATATAATTAGGACAATGATGACAATGATGACGATGATGAATAAAGAATGATATTTCTAAACTTTTTCCTCATAATTATTTGTGTGTGAATGTGAATGACTTTTTCTGAATTGTCATATGTGTGAATGTGAATGACTTTTTCTGATCAATACATGAATGCTTGAATGTGAAAAGAGATGAAATGAATGGAACTGAATGTGAATGTAAATGACTTTGCATGTTTCTACATGTATCTGATCAATACATGTGTCTGAATGTGAATGACTTTGCATGTTTGTGTCCTGTTGTTGGTTGATATCAATGGATGCTGTAAACCTACAGTTTAGAACAGAACTACAGGTTCTGCATCCTACGACCAGCCATACAACAGGCCTGCAAACTAATAAGAAAAAAAATTATAACATAGGTGTCAGTTATTTGTATAAAACCGACACCAAAGACATACGACGTCGGTTGTTAGCAAAAAACTGACGTCTCTTCCATGGCTGGCGTCAGTTATCAATAAAAATCAATGCCTATTGTGGCCAGGCCACGGTCTTGCTGGAAGGGATATGGAGTCAGTTATTGTTTAATAACTGACATGTTTAACTGTGATATAGTGTCAGTTTTATGTACTAACCGACGCTTATAGTTCCCTTGCTGGTGCATTTTTGGTGGCGGGAAGGGTTATGGCGTCGGTTAGAAACCGACACTGAAGGTGTCGACTTTTAGCGGTGCCCACTTGGGTGTCGCTTGAAAACTGACGCTGAAGGCTCTAAATAACCGATGCCAAAGGCCTTTTATGTAGTAGTGATTAGATCCTAATAAGAGCCATGTGATAAGTGAATGAGGTAAATGCAACTCTAAGGATAGGGTGTTCAATGAATCAAGTATTGCGGTATCAATGTTTCTCGGTATGAGATGTGGTGATGCTTAATAGTTTAGTTGTGGTAAATATTATTAGATGATCTATGAAATGAATAGTTTACAAAGACAAACTATGACATGTTGATGTGATGATTGAATCATGAATTTAAAGAATGAATTAGACATGTAGATGCCCTGAACACTATAGAATCCTCACAGGATGAGGCCTATGATGTGGGGAGGAAATGGTTTCCTAACTGGAGGTAGTCCATATCGAGGTAAGCCAGAGCACACCAGTAGGGTGTGGGGGTCTTGACCAGTAGGGTAGACTCCTTACAGTTGTGTGGTACCCAACACCAACTGAGAATGTTGGTGGTACCTGTATTACATGTTGTAGTGATCTATGGTCAGTTGGTCCACTAATGCATAATAAGACTGAGGGCTTTGACTCACCGCCTGAGTACCCAGGTTGACAGGGGGAGTCTGAGATATCTTGCCGCTCCCATTAGCCGCTGAGAGGCTGACGTATCGAGGCCCGCTGCATATGGGGTCTTACTCAAGAGATAGTCTTAGGAACCTGAGAATGCTTCTAAGCCTTATATAGTGAGATTGTAGCTTGTTGTGATTCTTTTACATGTTGTGGTACACCTCATGTGGGTTCAGGGCATAATAAGATGAATGAGAGGTTAAACAAGTGTGTGCAGCTATTCAATTATTCTTTGTATGTTTTTGAATTATTATTTCTGTTTATGATCAAATTAAGCATGTTCATATATTGATTCACTCTTATAGATATCTAGAGTATCCTGCCATATTTATGTTTGTGAATGATTAGTCACTTTAAAGCTTACTGTTGCTATAATTGATATCTGTTTCTCAACAATATATCTATAATCATATAAGTGCTTTAAACTATTTGTATGAAGTACTCATTCACTGAGTGAGTAGGCTCACCCCTCTACTCACAATTTTTTAGAGATAACTCGTGGACTGAAGATGTCATTGCATCAGAATAGATCTGCCACAGGAGTTAAGTATAAGATTAGTTAAGTTTAGTAGGTCCCTATCACTCTAGGTCCTTGTATAGAAGTGAGAGAGTTGTAAATGATGATGTGTATCTTTATTTCCTTAATAAGAGAAAATGTATCTGATTATCATGTCGTATATACATAGTATTGTGAGAAACCAAAATGAATGTTTAGATATGTATCTTTATTGTTGGCATCAAATTAGAGTAATCAAGTCATAACTTCCCTTGTAAAGTTTGTTTATGTGATTGAATATAAGAAAACAAAGAGTTTGAAATCAAAGAAAAAGTTTGGAGTGAACTTTATACTAAGTATAATCCTCAAACTTATGCCCTAATCTCATGATTAGTGGTAATCATGGGATGTGGGTGTAACAACTTGGTATTAGAGCTTAGGCTGAGTCATCAGGGACCATTAAGATAGAAAGTTAGAGTTATAAGAGTGGCAGTTAAGAGGTGATGTGTGAATAGATCTGGGAAGTCTAGGTATTTGGATACCTAGGTTGACCAGTTGAAGCTACTCTTTCTATTCTTCTCTGAATGCCTTGTCCAGGCATGTAATGGGAGGATGGGCTGAGAGAAACCTATAAATATTGGGGTTAGAAGACCAAAAAGAAATGAATGAATTGAGTATAAGAATAGAATGTGATGTAACTCTTGTTTTATATTGTTGATTTGATTGGATATCAATGAAATTCTCTTATTTATTTGAATTCAAATATTCAATTCTTAGAAATATATGTGGTCCTTTAAGATTCTTGTACACTATGAAGTTAATTCAATTATTGTTTACATTCATTGTATCAACTAGACCAGAAGTTATCTTTAAATGAGTTTACCCTGAGTGGATATTCTTTCTATATGTTTGAGATATATAGAAGTCAGTTAATCTTGAGTATCTCTTGGCTTTAGGACTATAGGTTCGGATGGAAGGATGTGTTACTGGGATCTAATGAGTCCTATTAATTAAACTAATAAGAGTAATTAAACTACAAGGAGGCAAACTCATATTGTAATTAGTATTTACATACACTAGAGATTGAAACATATGGAAAAGATATGGGAAAAGTTTGTAAGGTCTAAGATAGTAAGAAAAAATTATAAGGAATGGATCATATAATCAAGTGAAATGCTTTAATGTACCCCAAAGCAAAGGGAAAATAGATAAAAAAGAGTTAAGTATACATTAAGTACATAGAAGTGAAGAGTCTTCAGAAGAGTTAAAGTAAAGAGAATTGGATGAACATGTAAATCATAAGACTAGAATAACAAACTTAGTAGAAACAAAGAGAAATGTTGGAAATTATGAGTTTGATTAAGGAATGAGGGTTACATGATATAATTGAGAAAATCGAATGTATACCTTTATTATAAAGTTTAATGTATTTATCCTTAATAGATTTTGATTCAAAGTATCTATTTAGTAGCAACCTAGTTGACATCAAGTGTGTTCAATAGGTTCCTAGTGATGAAATGGAACTAGTTCTTAAAAGAAGAACAAAGGTGCGACTAATTAAATGAACCAACTCATATAAAGGTAAACTGTATTCAAAATATAAAGGCTTGTTTGAAAAGGAAACTATGGTTAACCCCTGCATGAGCCGTTTGATTCAAAATGAAGGACATGTAATGTATTATACATAATATTGATTTATAATTTCAACTAGACAAAAGTAAAAGGATGATGGGAAATTTCATATGGCATATAATATGGAATCACACACAAGAGTTAGGAACATGATCATAAGAATAAGTAAAAGTAAATAATGACCTAGGGAAGAGTAGCAAATAGGTAGCCGATGATAGAAAATAAAGAAGGGGTTGAAACATAAGGGAGTCATGTAGATGATAAAAGAGAGAGATTGTGAGATGTGAGGAAATGCAAAATAGTCTACTCCCTGATGATGACTAATAACAAAATTGTGTTAAGTGAATACTTGAATATTATAATTCTATGTCTTCAAACCAACTTCTCTTCCGTATCCTCCTTAGTGAGTGTAACATGGGATGAAGTGATAAGGAAATAAATCATGAACGATACACAACCATAATGATAGACACATCTATTGAATATACTAATGACACATAATATGATGATGAAATCCTAGCATGGTAGATCAAGAAAGTAATACATCAAAATGGTCAAGTAAGAGAAAGAAAATTCAAGTGGTAAAGATAAGGAAGGCTTTAGTAAACCTCAAGAGAGCTAAGGTTTGCATATCAAAATAAGAGAGTAAAATCATGTCACAATAACATCATGTTATTGATAAGGATCAAACCCTAGATAGTTTAGGGTTGTTATAGTTAAAGTGATGCCAATAGTGATTTGACCTTGATCATGAATATCTCTACAAAATAAAATCATGAGATCATCAATATGAGAAGAAAACATCAGTTATAGTATTCATGGGTTTAAAGGTTGCAAATATGAAAGATAGATAAACAATATGGAAATGAGTGTGAATGAAGGATAAGAAATAGATTTGAAATGTAAGAAGTTTGATTTGAATAAAAGGAGAAGTGCAACATAAGCAAGGTGTAATCTAAAATGAATTCTTACAGTGATAGCAAGAATGATGAATAATCTATTCTTACCTTGAATGTTTCCATGTTAGGGATGTTTGTATTAGATGATCAGAATGAGAAGGATAAGTAAGAAGAAGTTGTTATGCATAAGAAGAGAGATTAGTGAAAATAAATGGCTTTCAGCAATATGTGAATTTGTTTTAAAGAAGCATAGTTTGTTGAAGGCATTTCAAGGGATGAAAATTTGTTTTACAAATGACTTCAATTGTACATGTGTGAGAAATATACTAAATTGGATGAGTTTTATGGTTTCAATCATTCATATATGTAGTCTAACTCAGTTTTATACAATTATTGTTACTTCTAGTCTTGCAATTTATGAGTGCTTTTCTATTAGAGTGGCAAAATAGTGAAATTTAAAATAGAAAGGTGAACTATCTTTAATATCTCTGATGTGATGCACAAAAATAAGTACAGATTGAAGTGTATGAATTAATATAGTGGAATCAGATTACTAGTACCAAGGTAACATCTCAATAGGATATGGCATGATTAAAAATTGTTGTTTCTCTATCTCTTTCCAATTAATGATTGTGACAAAAAATATCTTCTTCTATCATTAAGAAGGTTTTCTTAAAATCTTTTATGATTAGAAGAGAAACAAATGACTCAATGTTGAAAATACATTCTAATATGAAATACAAGAGTATAGTGATACATAAGATTTTAGAAGTTTAAAAGAAACTTTGAATATAATTTGTTTGTGTATTTATGTTTCGGGGATGAAACCTTTTAAGGGGGTGATAATTGTTAAGACCACATTTGTGCTTAATTGTTAAATTAGGGTTTACCTAAATGATTACATGCTTGATTAGATTGAACATAATTTAGACTTGATTCATGATAGTATCTCAATTCTGATGTTTCAAACCTAATAAGAAACTCTAAATATGATTTTAGTTTGAAGATTTAGAGTTTGAGAAATGTAAACGGTAATCAGAAAAAATTAGGGTTTTGATAATACACGAATATGGAATTTGATTAGGATAGCAGTGTGGTAAATGATTTTTCATATTTTATACATATTTTTTATTTAATTGAATTTTGGATATGATATGAATAACTCAATCATGCATGCTAGAGAAAAAAAATTCAGCGAATTTGATCAGGATAGCAGTATGGTAAATGATTTTTCAGATTTTATACGTATTTTATATTTAATTGAATTTTGGATATGATATGGATAACTTAATCATGCATTCTATAGAAAAATTTCAGAATATTTGGATGTTCTTTGAATATGGTTCTCGGTCAAACTATTCTTTGACTGACCATGTTGATAGAGTGATGTTTAGTAGTGTGGTATTTGATTTTTAGTTATTTATTGGAAGCTCCTAAAGATCTAAAATTTATATTGAAGCTCTGAAATTACATTTCAGACGTCATGATAATTTTTATAATTTTTGGATAATGTCTAACCTCTAAAATAAACGAATTACAGTAACTTTTTATAACAGAAAAATCTACTAAAATAAGAAAAAGTATAGTGAGGGGTCAATGTGCAATTGAACTAATTACCTCAATTGCTCTATTTGATCAACCTAACACACTAGGACCTCTGATAATTCATGATTCATTCCATAGAAATGAAATACTAGAGAGAGTGGGAGAGTTAGGGTCTGAGAGGAGAAAGTGGTGAAATTGCTGATTTAGTGTTTCTCTATTCGAGATATGGTGAAATCAAGTAAGTTTAGCTTCTTTGCATAGCCTTTCATGGTGAATCTTCTCTTGCATGTAAAGATTTCGTCCCTTCTCTTATTTTATTTGAAATGATATCAAATCTTCCCATTTTCTCACTCTTTCTTCATAATCCCTCATTTCTAGGGCTTTTGGGTTGAAAGTAAGAAGAAATCGATGATTTGCTAGGGTTTTGATATGGATTCAAGATTTTTAGACATGGGCTACGGTTTTAAGATGTTTGCACACCTTAGGGTGAGTAGGAACTTCATTTAAACAGTAGATTGCACAAAAATGAGTTAAATCATCAATGATCTTCAATTGCTTACTATGCTAGTACAAACCCTAAATTACCTTTTTGATCTAGCTTTTGCAAGATGATATGAAATGGATTATTTCCTTATTGTGATGAATTTTATATGATGAAATCACATTAGAAATGGTTAAAATATATCTAAATGAGAATGCTTAAAGTAATTGTAGAGGTTACATGAATATACTAAAATTTAGGGTTTTCAACTATGACTGAAATTGATGTATAATTAAATAGATAAATTTGTATATTTGAATCTCATTGATTATTAATGATTGTTTATCTGAATGGGTAGTACATATATGTCAAGTACTATCTTGGATTTCATGTGATGTGAATAGTGTTTGCTTGATATCTCAGTAAAGAGGGTGAAACCCTAGATGAGTGGAAAGTAGGAAATCTATGAATATATATATATTGAGAAATCCATCTGAAGTGCTTTTCTTGACATCATAGACTTTATTTATTCAATGTTATTCTTGATGTATGATATCTCAGTGAATGGCATGGAAACCCAAATTCAAGTCAATTCACACATATGTCGATTGTATATGATTTGTTGAAAGCAGTCTTTATTTAGTGAGTGTTTATGGCACATTAAATTTTTATGAGAGTCATGTGATAAGTGAATGAGGTAATTGAAACCCTAAGGATAGGGTGTTCAGTGAATCAAGTATTGTGATATCAATGTTTCTCAGTAAGAGATGTAGTGATGCTTAATAGTTTAGTTGTGGTAAATATTATTAAATGATCTATGAAATGAACAATTTACAAAACCAAACTATGATATGTTGATGTGATGATTGAATCATGAATTTAAAGAGTGAATTAGACATGTAGATGCCCTAAAAACTATAGAATCCTCACAGGATGATGCTTGTACTGTGGGGAGGAAACAATTTCCCGACTGGAGGTAGTCCAGATCGAGGTAAGTCAAAGTGCACCGGTAGGGTGAAAGGGTCTTGACCAGTAGGACATACTCTTTATAGTTATGTGGTACCCAACACCAACCGGGAATGCCGGTGGCACCTGTGCTACATGTTGTAGTGATAAGTGGTCAGTAGGTCTGCTGATGCACAATAAGCCTGAGGGATTTGACTCACCACCTGAGTACCTAGGTTGAGAGGTGGAATCTGAGATATCCAACCACTCCCATTAGCTGCTGAGAGGCAGATGTGCCGATGCCCGCTGTAGATGGGGTGTTACTCGAGAGATAGGCTTAGGAACCCAGGCATGGTTCTAAGCCTTGTATAGTGAGATCGTAGCTTCTTGCAATTCTTTCACATTTTGTGGTACACCTTATGTGGGTTCAGGGCATAATAAGATGAATGAGAGGTTAAACAAGTGTGTGCAGTTATTCAATTATTCTTTGTATGTTTTTGAATTATTAGTTCTCTTTATGATCAAATCAAGCATGCTCATATAGTGATTCACTCTTGTAGATATCTTGAGTATCCTGCCATATTTATGTTTGTGAATGGTTGTCTCTTTAAAGCAAACTGCTATTATAATTGATATTAGTTGCTCAACAATATATCTATAATTATTATAAGTGCTTTAAACTATTTCTATGAAGTACTCATTCAATGAGCGAGTAGGCTCACCCCTATACTCATAATTTTTTAGGTATAACTCGTGGACTGAAGATGTCATTGCATCATAGTAGATCTACCACAGGAGTTAAGTATAATATTAGTTAATTTCAATCGGTCCCTGTCACTCTAGGTCCTTGTATAGATGTGAGAGAGTTGTAAATGATGATGTGTATCTTTGTTTCCTTAATAAGAGAGAATGTATCTGATTATCATGTCATATGTACACAAAATTGTCAGAAATAGAATGAATGTTTAGATATGTATCTTTGTTGTTGGTATCAGATTGGAGTAATCAAGTCATAACTTCCCTTGTAAAGTTTGTTTATGTGATTGATAACAAAGAGTTTGAAATCAAAGAAAAAGTTGGGAGTGAACTTTGTATTAAGTATAATCCTTAAACTTATGCCCTAATCTCATGATTATTGGTAATCATAGGATGTGGATGTAACAACTTCTTTGTTCAAACAAAGTTCGTTAAGTAATTTGAATTCTTGTTCATCAGTTAAATACACATTTATAATCATGGGAGAAGTAGAACAAGTTCAAGGAAAGCATACCTTAGCCCTAGTGGAAGTGGTTTGAGTTATCCTTTATAGACTTTCTAGAATTATCCTCTAGTGATGGAATATCTTCACTGGTTGTATGAGAGTCAGAAATAGAAGTACCATATGAAACTTCAATTGTCATGGCAGTGTCTAGCTCATCTTCTTCACAACAATTAACGATGAAATCATAGAAATATTTATTTTCTTCTAGATGCTTATCAACAAAATCAATGAGGCAAATGTCTTCTCTTTTGTTTAAAACTTTTATTGTCATCAAATATAGAAAATTCCATAGTCTCCTCTCCTACCTTGATAGTGAGTTTACCTTCTCGCACGTAAACTATATAGTCAGATGTATAGAGTAAGATTTTCCCAAAATGAATAGGGTTGGAAGGAATTTCATTCATGTCCAACACAACATAGTCACAAGGAATATAAAACTTGCCAACCTTCAAAAAATATCTTATATAATACCTTTGGAATACTTGATGGAGTGGTCAGCTAATTTAATGGCCATTCTAGTCTTCAAATCTCCTAGATCAAGTTGTTTCCATAATAAAAAATATGAATAAGGCGAATACTAGCTCCAAGGTCAACTAGATCTTTGTCAAATATAGTGTCACCAATCTTGCATGGAAGGGTGAAGGCTCCAAGGTCATCAAGTTTCTCCATTAGCCTATTTTGGATGATAGAACTCATCCTCTCTAATATCATAACAATTTCTACTTGATCAAGCCTTCTCTTCTTAGTCAAGATTTCTTTGAGAAATTTTGCATAAGCAATAACTTCATCCAAGGAATGGTTCACATAAAGCTTTTTGAGGATGTCCATGCATCTGTTGAATTTGACATCATCCTTCTTGTGTGCAAACATGTGAGGATAAGAAATAGCAAGTATTTAAGAGAGTGGTTCTTTAGCTGCATTCTTCTTTCTTTGCTTTTCATCGGTATCATCTTCTTTGTAAAAAACATCATCAACCATCTTCTTATTTGATAGTGGGGGTCTTTCAACTACAACTCCACTTCTTAGAGTAATGAATTTGCAGTCCTTTGGGTTCATATCTGGTTGAGTTGGTAGTGATCCGGAAGGGGACCTTTGGTTAGATAGAGCTTGTTATGCAATTTGATTCTCTATCATCTTTATATAGGTAATAATATCATCCACTTTGGAAAAGAAATGAGAAATTGCATCTTTGATAAGTTGCCCATGATAGTAAAATTCATCATTTTACTAAATTTGTGTTGAGGCAAACGTCTTACTCTTCCTATCTAGACTTGGTTTTGGTTGGTGTTTTTGATGATTGTAACTCCGGTTGTTGTTGTTGAATCCCGGCCAGTTGTTGTTCATGGGCTGTCGATTGCTCATTTGTTGTTATTGATTTTGACATTGTTGATGATGTGGGTTTTGAGATTTGTTAGTGTTTCTGTAGAATAAATTAGGATGATCTCTCCATATTGGGTTGTAAGTGTTGGAGTAGGGGTTATAGGACTACTTGTTTCCAAAACTCCCTATCACATTTGCTTGTTCTAAAATCTCTCCAACATTCATTTGCATGGCAAAGCAAGATGAAAAATTATGCCTTGCAACTCCACATGCTTCACAAATTTTTCAGCTACTTGGATGGAGTGGGTACTCAACTTCAAATTTATGTGAAAGGGTGTCTAGCTTGGATGAAGTAAGATCAACCACATCAACAATGTGCTTTCCGCCTAGATTTCGATAGGATAACTTGATAAAGGAGGTTAGCTGGTCGTCACTGAGCCCCATTGGCAATGGTTAAGTGCCATATCTTTAATAATATCATCTCATCAAGGCTCCACTCACAACAACGTCCATAGTCATACGACTATTGTAGAATAACCTATTGTAAAAAGTTTGCAAGAATAGCCAGTTAGTCAAACTGTGGTAAGGACAAAGACATTGAAGGTCTTTAAATTTCTCTGATGTGTCATACATCATTTTACCTTCCCGTTGTTTGAAATTGGCGAGCTAGTTCCTTAATTTTCCCGTCTTTATAGGTGCAAAATATTTATCAAGTAAAGCATTCAATGGCTCATCCCAACTTTTGATACATCTCTTGGGTAAGGAAGAAAATGATACCTTGGCTCTGTCCCTCAAGGTGAATGGAAACAATATTAAATGCATCCCATCAACTAGAACACCGTTTATATTGGAAGTGTTCATGTACTATAAAAGTTCAACTATATGAAGATTCAAATCCTCCATAGGGTTCCTCCAAAGCTATTCTACTGTATCATTTGCATAATTATGGGGCTCATAGGGAAGTTATTGGCTTCAATAATTGGATCATCAATAAATCCACATATGTTGATGGCATCAGGGACTACGAAGTCCTTATGTGGTATATTGTCCTCCATGATTGGCTCTTGGTGATTGGGTGAAGATGGTTGTGAATTCTCCAAGTTTGAAGAGTTTTGACTCTTCCTTGCTCTCCTGCGACTTCTGAGTGTACGTTCAATTTTAGGGCCTACAAATATAGATGGCTCAAGACCCCTTTTAGAATGATGCGTGCAACAATGTAGCCAAATAAGATGAGTGAGTTACACAACAAAAATGGAAAATACAAATAATAATAATGATTATGGAGATTATGATAGAAATGATTGTGGATATGATGATTGGTAGTGTGATCTAGTCTTGAATACTAATCAACATTCTTAATCCAACTAAAAAGTACCATAGCTCCCCAAAAATGGTGCTAAAAACTTATTGGTCGGTCTAATAAATGGGCTTTAATAATTTATCATCTCAATTCATTTCTGCCCCACAAGCATACAAGATTGATTATAGTTAAGGTTGTATCCATAGGGTCTAGGCTATTTAAGCGTAAGAGCATTAAAGTTCAACAATCTACATCGTTTTACACAAGTTTGATTGATTTTATTAAGCTAATCAACATATAAGAACAGAACAAATAAAAATAAGTCTTTTGGGTGATGATTAAGATCAGATTTAAAGAATCTTGGAAATGTGATTTCACTTTCACATCACAACTAAGTAGAACAATGAAAATTTAATACACCACTTGAGCATACAAAGGAGTTTTGTCTCTCATACAACTCCCTGTGATATGAGCCAGTTCTAACTCCATACAACATTCACACATATATGTTTAGTTTCAAACTACAAACCTTGAGTCCTCAACATATTCCCATCCATTTTGGTGGTCAAGAAAGTGTTGCCAAGATTACATCTACATACTCCTAGATACATCTTTCTAGATAATATTATAAGCATAAAACAAGAAAACATGATGGCAGTCAAGCAATCAAGTAAATGAAGTACAAATGCAATCTTAGAACACTAAAAAACTAGTATTAGGATAATTTGTGTTCACATAAGTTTTCACATGGGAGTTACTCTCCTATACTTAAGAATAGGGTTCTCATCACACATGGTGGAAAAACACGAGTACAAGTGATGAATCATGCAATAAAACATGAGTAGAGAAGGGAAAGAACAAGGGAATTTGTTGAGAAAGAGAAATAAGGGAATAACTCTAGCTAGAAATGGAAGTTTTTTTCTTGCTATTGCTCATGCTCCAACAACCTTTTCTTATGAGGAGTTGGGACAAAGGATGGAAGTCCTTACTATAGTCAGTGAAGAGAGATGGAGTAGAGAAGAGGTTCTCACTCGAGTAATCACTCGTTCTTCTCCAAAATCACCCTCGTTCTCATCTGCTCTGAATTCTGTTTGAAACTTGCTCCAAATGATGAGTGATAATAGTCTCAAAAGAGTCTACTTACATTTAAAAATTAGGGACACTTTTCCTTAAAATTGTACTAAAATAGCCGATGACACGATGTGTTATTGAAATAACATGTCGTGTTTCTCTCAGTAACTACAACTGAACCACTCTGATCGAATAAGAAACAACGTGTTCGTTGGTTAACACACTGTGTTGCTGGAAGCTGAGAAAATTTGGATAGTTCTGGGTCGAGGAGACACAACGTGTTGGATGGACAACACACCGTGTTATTGTAGATTGACAGTCTTGGTGAGTTTCTGGAATGAGCCCACACGACATGTTGATTAAACACACACCATGTTTTTGGAATCCATTGGTAGTCAGGTTTTCTGTATCTGAGGTGATATGGCGTGTTGGATGACCAACACACCGTGTTAGCTGCTTGCATGTAGAACACACATTTTCTTGCTATTGACACGTTGTGTTGGATCAATCTCACTGGGTGTTTCTGTTAGATGCTTCAAGAAATGCTTCATAATTGATGAATCTCTCAGGATTGTAATTAAATTATCCTTATTTTATCGTCAAAACATTGTACATGCTATCAAAATCTTGAAACAAGTAAAGATAACAACAAAGTGGAAATGTAGCATGATTAGAGGCAACTTGAGGCAAAAAAAAGATTGAAAATGCATGTAAGGGTAGGCAAAGAGGCTATATAAATCATGTACATCATTAACCCAGTGCAAGTAAAAATTGAACGAATGGAACCCACAACTAACTTATAGTATTTAGTTCTTACTAATGTGTCCTAAATGTATTCAAACACAACTACTTATAATCTTATAAAGAACAACATCACCTTACATATTGGGTTCTTTTGCATCAGAAGATTGGCCTCCTCATTTGTCCATGTATTCCTTTATTTTTGTTAGTGACAGATTGCTGAAAGTACATAGATTCAGTTCTAGAGATTGACATTGGGTCCTAAACAACAAGTGTATGTGAGAATTTAAAAGGCCTATATAATGTATGCTCTAGTTTCACAACATGAATTGCATTGTTCGGTTCCTCTTCAATGGTATTCTCATCTTACAAATTTGGCACCCTTTATAATTATGTGGTCTTTTTAGATTTAACGACATGCAATTAACAAAATTTATCTTTATATTACAAAGATCAACCTTCATTCATATAATATGGGAAATCACTTAATCCAAGAGAAACTTATTACAGAGTCCACAAGTAGTGAAAAAGAAAGTGAGATTAATCTAAATGTCAAACATAAATGTAGCAAATAAAAGAAAAGCTCATATTGAGTCTGATCAAGTTAAATGTGGTTTTAAGTTTGAACATGATACTTCTAGTTTTCTCAATATGTTGTGATTTTCGTGGACTATGTTGGAAATGATTTTTTTACAAAAGGGTCATTGTCAACCTTGTAGTCAAGTTTTAGTAGTTTTCAACCACGACTTCATTTTCCTTTTTACCTTTTTAGATATTTAAGACCAATTTTTTTGTTTATAAGCTGGCATCACGCACCACTAAGGCCTGAGTCCGCCACTACTCTCACCCCCATTCATTAGAACATCTAGTTATTTCTTCCTTGGGTAGCTTTCAAGTTTCGGCCTTCCCACCCCAAAACTATGTGCCACTGAGATTTCTAACGTTGCCCCAGGTGTCCTTTGACTTCTCGTCGGTGTTACTTTGTAAAAGTTAATAGGCTTTTGCGTGTGATTAATTCTTCTATAACATATTCGATGACTTGTTATAAGAAGAAAACCTTAACGCTCAAGTAAAGCATCGTAATTTGTGGTGTTGATTATAAGTTTCCTTTTCTCTCGCGGTGTTGTAAACCAAAATACCCATGCAAAGCTCGTGTGAACTCCTGCAGGATGAGGGTACTCTCTTTATACATTCATCCTTTCCGTGATTACGACCAAGCCTTTATGACAAACCACATTCGTGACAGGTCAATTGTTAATATGAAAATCGACATTGGCACGAACCCTCTCTCCTAAATATAAAAATATGTATGTATACATATATATCATAGCCAAATCTACTACATATACATGTTTACAAATATAAGACAATGCAAAACTTTAGCCGATTGATATATGTGTTTGCTATCTGGACAAATGGTTTGGGTTCAAGTTTTATGTACAACAAATTTCTTGTAAATGCTTCTAACTCAGCCCTCCTTATTACAAACAATACATCCTTCATCTAGTTCAGCCCCCTTTATTATAAATTTTTAGCTCCACCACTGTGCACCAATATCCCGACACACACACGGATGGTAACTTAAAGAACCACATGCACCCGCCATGCACTACGTCGTGAAACATGGAAGCATTTTTTGGGAACATAAAGTTACCAAAGAAAGTCTATTCTAAAACAGAAGAAGTCGATAGTTATGTGCAGTAAACGATAGAATATTGACTGATTAGAAAAAGTTAAAGAGAGAAAGTAGCACATAACATTTAGTGTACAAAACTTAATTGGAAAGAAAAGGTTGGTGTATAATCATGTGCAAATAGAGAAATATGATAGTTTATAGAGTAGGATTGTCGATGATAAGTCTGAACATGTCAGTCTAATTCCGTTTTGTTCAATTAGAAGATAATTCGAGTTATAGTTTTGACAATTTAGGTCAACTTTGAGTTTAGACAAGTATGCCATAATTTAAATTCTGGTTGGAATCTGATTTGAGCTAGCCCAAATCTATATCAGTTCTGGTATAGACTAATAAAAAATGATAAATTTTGACACGCTCAGGTTGATTGACATCCGAACATGGGTCATTTTTGGGTCTAACTCACACAAATTGGGTTGGATCTAGGTTCGAAATTTAACAATGCAATCAGTTTGAGTTTGTACAGAATGATCGAAGCTTAGATTCTGTTCGATTCCACAGGCCGACTGTTAAAGAATCTGATCACCATCATTTGACTCGAAACCTGTCCAGACTCACAATTCTCACTGTTGTATTTATGTTCCAAAATTTAGTTTTTTATAACCAACGTTTTATCCCATATTGCCTACAGCAGACACCACACATCAGGCACCACAGAGCTCCTTATACGAGCTAGTGGTCCCATAGAGGTTAGGACCTCTCAATGGCATAAGATTGTTTGTCTTGTCTTGTCTTGTCTTGTGTATTTCTTAGATTAAAATAAAAACAAACACACGCGCGCACGCACGTTCACTCGCCTGCCCGGCCTGGTTCGGTGCGTGCATAGATTTATCTTTTTACGAAATATTTTATTTTGTTTTGTTTCCCGAAACAACACTTTATTTTCTGTGTTGCGTGATACAACAATAGACCTCTCTTGACTACCTGTTAAAGCCGACCATTAAAGCGATGTTAATGACACACGTTGGAGACTCCAATAGGTGCGGGCAGTTACCACGGCGGCTGAGACACACTCCATATAAGGAGGCATCCGATCGCATTTGAGTAGACAGATCTACATATAACAAACCGACAGTGAGATACAAAGAAATATACAACAATTTCTTTCCTCATATACAACGGTTACCTTACTGTTGTATCGCGGTTCGTTTGTTGCTGTACCGCAGTTACCATACTGTTGTGCTGTGGTTCTTTTCCTTCAGTACAAAGCTGTTGTTCCTTTACTGTTATAGCATGGTTACCTCACTACTGTACACCAGTCGTGCTCCTTTGTTCCTTTCTCCACCACAACAAGCCCAAACACCACCACGCCTTGTTGCTGTCTTGTGTCGATGACTACTTTGCGACGTCCGATTTGCTGTTTGCGACCAAGGGCTAAGGAACGAGTTCAACCCAGCACTCTCGCTTGCACCAAGCGGTTGTACCAGAGTTGGGGTGGATGAATCTTGTAGATAGACTGCCAGAGACGCTCGTGCTAGGAGCGGAAGAATCTGTCTTGAAGACAGTGTTTCACACGCCTTCATCTTCAAGCTCTGGTGTTTGATTTCTAAACTCATTCGCTGTTTTCTCCAAATCTGATTTACAGTTAATATTACTGTTGGGTTTTGGTGGTTAACTGCTTGTTATATCTAATTAACATCTGTCTTATAGAGCTACGACAACCACTATTTTCCAACATTTTCAAGACAGATTAATCTGTTTACTGCTCTGCTTTAGATTTTATAAACAGTTGCATAGACAGACTAGTTTGTTCCTAAAAAGTTGTTAATTAGATATACATCCTACTCCCAGTTTGAGTAATATGGATTCGAAAACTATGCTATCGCTTGACGATGTAGCCTCCCTTTGTCTAGAATGCTTTTCTGGTTTGCACTTCCACCGTTGGCAACAGAAAATGTGATTTTGGCTCACATCCCTTGGACTTATGTCCGCCATCTTACCTCCTAATGAGTCTACACCTGCGGTGTCTACACCACAACCAGAAAACCTCCTTCTCGGAGAAGATCAACCTGAACCCATTGTTCCTGAACCGGTTGTCCTCACTCCTGTTTCTAAGGACACTGATCACCTTTGTCATGGTAGGATCCTATCAGCCTTATCCGATGAAATGTATGAACTATGGACTGTCTTAGACCCTAAATTTGGTCTAGAAGACACTGGTCTTGAGCGTTACGCCTTTATTGAATGGCTAACATATAATATGGTTGATGATAAACCTGTTTCAGCTCAAGTCCTAGAATACCAAAACTTAGTGTCTAAATCCATGGCTAAAGGTTACAACCTTGATGAGAATGTTCAAGTAGCAACCCTCATAGAGAAACTCCCTCTTTCATGAAAGGATTTCGCCAAGATCCTTAGACATAAACAAGGGAACATGTCCATGGCATCCTTAGTTAAATCCCTACAAACCGAGGATAGACATAGGGAACAAGACAAGAAGTCTAACCTGTCTGTCAATATGGTTATAGGTGATAAGACTAAGAAAAAACCCAACCAATCCCATCTCCATAAGAAATCTAAACCTTCCTTTAAGGGCCGCAAGCACCACCAAAATCAGAGTAATAATAATCGTGATCAAGGAGAAAAATGTGTCTGCTTTGTGTGTGATAAACCTGGCCACTTAGTGAATGTGTGCAGATTTCACAAAGGTCAGAGAAAATAGAATGTCCAGTCTCCTAAAAATCCTAAAGTAAATATGATCACTGTGGGGACGGTCCCTTCCTATTCTATAGAAAGGTTAGAAAATCCTTCTATTCTTTTTGCTGACTTATCCTCAGATTGGTACTTGGACTCTGGTGCCACCTGCCATATTTGCTTTGACCAATCCTACAACGTCTGTCTCAGAAAAACGAGATCAACGAATGCAGAAGCGATTAACTAGCAGCGGAATTATTAAAAATCACTAAAAATTTAAAATTTTTTGGAAAGTGATCTGTTAGTAATAAAACTCTTTTATAAGAAAACAAGATAAATTGTTTACAACATGATCCGTCATTACTTCTCTGTAAAATCACATCTCGAGTGATTACTACATCAACTGCTCTACTATATGTACAAAGCAAGATACAAAATCTCGAGGCATTAAGCCAAAATCTCAGATCTACTTTAAACATCTACTGACTCCTAGGACCTAAGAGAATAGAGACGACACATAGGACATACTATCTACAAGACTTGACAGGCAGTGTCTCCACCTGAGAATCACTGTTGTCCCTAATGTTGCTGCTGCTACTGATAATGCTCACCCTCAGATGGGTTCCTCCGTCCTCGGCGTCCACCTAAAAAGTCGAATCCCACGGGGGTGAGACAATTTGAATAATTGTCCCAACGAGAGTTATAACTCTCCGCCAGAAGTTTTATTATTGCAATAAAGGAATAACAAAAAAACAATATAATTATAAACATTCAACAACAGGTTTAATGTCAAGTAAAGCAACATTCTCTAAGAAATCATTTCAATTATAACTTAATTGAATATCAAAGCATGTCTCAATAAAGAATATGAAGAATATGTATACTAGTTACTTCACTAGAATATTATAAACAATGTATCATCAATCATTGTTTCTCATAGTTCAACCTAAGCAGTTATGCTACACGACTGATTATGTTTTTCAAACATTATTATGCCCTGAGGAGATGAGGTATACCGCTCATACTCCAACCGACCATTACAAAATCGCATCGGTACCATACATAGGTCATCAAAAGAGCTGAATTCTTATGACCTCATCTTCCTCAATCAGTATGAGGATCAACATGCAGGACATCTCATGTCTCTGCTATAATAGCTTTCCAGGGTATTCTGGCAACTTCTCTATTAGAGCTACAGTGGCATTCTGTACTCTCTTCGCCATCGAGGGATTTCTTGTTTATCGCACACCGATGCGACATTAACAACATCATCGGGAGATTAGTGATACATCATCCCGGCATAAACATATAATGAAGGATTGATGGATTAAAGGTACATCTTACATCAATTCCTACATTAGGACGTAAGGATATTCGCGTCTATAACCCCAACATACTCAAAAGTATGTTCTCCAGGAGTTCCCTTAGGCAAACCTGTTTCACCATCATTAAACTACTGACAATGATGGATCTATGATCAGGGCTCTACATGATATGATTATACTTGATTATTTAAGTACATTATAGCATTCTTTTAGCATCAGGCATGTTTTCAAACATATACCATTAAGACAACTGCTATAAAGGAAGAATACTAAATGTATCAAGTTTAGTTCATTTCACATCCAGTTATCATTGGGATGTCAATCCCTAACCATCTCATCATTATGATTCAGGAATATGGGTGTTCAAACCCTTAGATCATCATAAGTCATCTAACAACATGACCTTGATTGTAACAATGTAAATATTTCTCATGGCTCTTACAACATGTCAATCTCATATGTTGCCTCTTAAACCAGGCAACAAAGTATATCATTATTCATAAAGCTTATAACATGATTTCAATGAATATGACATCATAACCCTTACCTGGCTATGATCACTTCTTTATAAAAACCTGCATGGTTAATACGTTTAATAATAATCAATTTATCTATATATTAGCATATTACAAACAGAGATAATCTTTCAATTCAAGGGTTGTACCATTATGCCTTCATTAAGGTTAGGTTTTCCCTATTTAATTCAATTAGGGTTATTCAACCCCTTTATCTTAATTAGGAATAGTGATTCCCTATTTCATACTTCAATCATGAAGTTTTATACTTAAAAGCATAACCCTGAATTAGGGTTTACTGTTCATTTCATCGTATCACCCTAGATTAGGGTTTACTATTCACATTACATGATATTACACTAGAATTAGGGTTTACTGTTCACATTACAGTGAATTGAGGTCATACCATCATCATGTATGAAGATTACTTTCATTAATGTCTTCGAATAAGTTAACATTCATTAATCACCATAATTAGGATTTCCATGATCTCACCTTAAAGGATCATACCCTAATTATGTGTATTCATACATATTGGAGGTATTTTACTTGATTCTTATCCATATTAGGAGTCTTCTATCTCCTCTTACTATTAGATGATGTTTATATCTCTCATGATTAGGTTAGGTCAAATCAACCTTGATAACATAAGTCATGTCATCACCATTATGGTCATTAGGGTTTGCCTGATCAAGGGGTACTAGTCACACTAACCTACTAAGGGTACTTTTGTAATGTTCACCATTGACCATAACATGCATCAACCAGCTAATTACTTGTTCCCTTAATTACTTTAGGTATCTTTAGGGTTTAGGTTAATCAACTACTAAACCGTCTTGGCCACTAAGGCATCAAACGATCTTGACCTTAAAAGACCCCAAACGGTTTTGCACTTTCAACCTCCAAACGGTTTTGAAACCGCATGGAATTGTTGACTGTTTGGTCCCTTTGACTTTCAAGACCGCATGGCAAAGTACACCATCAAGACCGTTTGCCCTAGGGGAGGTGAAGACCGTTTGGTCTCGTTGACCGTTTGGGCCAAATTTGACTTTTGAAACCGCATGGACAAATCGATCTTGAATTGCATGGCCACCAAACGGTTTGGGATCGTTTGGTCCCAAACGGCTTGAGACCGTTTGGACTCAAACGGTCTTGAGACCGTTTGGAACCAAACTATCTTGAGACCGTTTGGTCCAAACACCCTCAAAACTGCATGGACCAAAAAGTGCCTCAACCTATCCAATTGAATTAGGGTTTCCAAGGTTGAACCCCTCAATCGATCATGCAAAGGTTAGCCACTCATCAATTGATTCAATTTGGTCAATCCTTACTGATTTGAACCTCAATTGAACCTCAACTGGTCACCAATTAGGGTTTAGATTGATTGGATTAGGGTTTGGAAATGATCACCCTTCAACATGTATCAACATGAGTCTAATTGACCTTGAGACCATTGAACCATCATTCAATTGGGTCATGACCTGACCCCAAACGGTCTTGGGATCGTTTGGACATCCTCCAAATGGTATTGAGACCGTTTGCCCATAATTTTATCAAAAACCAAGTCATTTACTTAAAGGTTGAACCCTAGATTTTATCACCAAATCAACACTTAATTGCTCAACAACTTGATATGATTGGACCCTCAATCGGTCAACCTCACTTAACCCTAGACCTCCAAATGGTCTTGGGTGATCACCAACCGGTCTTGAGACCGTTTGGGTGATCCCCAAATGGTTTTGAAACCGTTTGGGCCACTCAACCCAAACTTCAACATGATTGCATTATTGAAATCAGCAATAGACCCGATTAGGGTTTAGGTGAGTAATGGGCCTTCAATTGATGATTTACTTGGAATTAGATGATGATTTTTGGTGGGTGATTAGTACATAATGTTTACAAAAGATCTCCAAATGGTCAATGCTTGGTCAACCCATCCAAACGGTCTTGGATCGGTTGCTACCTAACGTTCTTGTGAAACTGTTTGCTCTTCAAACGGTTTTGAAACCGTTTGCTTTCAAACAGTTTTGCAAACTGTTTGAGCAAGAGGTGGAGGACCGTTTTCTAAAGCAAGATCAGGTTGAACTTTGGAAATAATTCCACCTTCTTCTACCTCAAGAACATGGACTGTTCTTCATGGTTTTGGTAGCAAGAACACATAGAAATGTCTAAGGAAGGAGATTAAGCAACGTATTCATAGAAAGAAGATGCATAAACAAAACTTTAAGGGTTAGAGTTATAAAACCCACCTTAGGATCAGATCTAGAGCTCCAAGCTTCGTAGCTTTAATGGTGGCTTGAGCTCCACAGGTCCTCCAAGGTCCGTTCCTCAAGATTTGGATGGAGAAGATGGCTAGATCGAAGAGTTGTGTAAGGAAGACTATTAAACCAACCTTGTAGCAAGATTTCCTCCATGAATTCGAGCTAGATGGCAATAAAAACTTACCTAAATCAGTTTGGTCGTTCTCCTCTGCTCCTGAGC
The DNA here is from genome assembly GCA_963693085.1 of Alisma plantago-aquatica. Classification (NCBI taxonomy): domain Eukaryota; kingdom Viridiplantae; phylum Streptophyta; class Magnoliopsida; order Alismatales; family Alismataceae; genus Alisma; species Alisma plantago-aquatica. The sequence goes on from OY856410.1 coordinate 293,897,841, forward strand.
TTCCTCTTAGTCGGCCAAAGCAAAGAGATAAGAAGAGTATTGAAGGGAAACGATCCCTTGCTTTGGAAAAAGATGCACTTATATATTTTGGGTATAATTTCAAGACAAAGACAATTATTTCCTTATTTCTCAAATAGGTCCTTCTACCCTCCTTAGTCACGTTCCTCCCTTCTTACCTTAAGAAAAACTCCTCCCTCATCCAAGGTTTAGAGGAAAAGAAGCCAAACACCTTACTAAGTTGCACATGTAAAAGAGTCATTTTGCATACAACTTGGTTATTTAGATATAAAGGTTATCTTTCTTATTTGATTACTCAAATGAGGTGCCCTCCTCATTATCTTTGCTCTACTTGATGACAAGAGTCATGAGAGATACTCTAGATGGTATATTCTACATGTTGCACCCTATGTTTTGGGTAAATTGCACTTTACACCAAAACTAGGTTTTAAAGCACAAGGATTGCTCTACAAGCTATATCTTGGTGCTCAAGCTTGGAGAATCCATATTACTTCATCATATTCATTATTATGATGTATCAACACCAGAGGAACATCTTAACATGTGCAATTTGCAAGTTAACCCCTATAATTGGGTAATTTGTACATAAGTCCATAATTAACAAAACAATATTACAACATTGTTCAAAAGGGATAGAAAAGGAGATATATGTTCCTCAGGAGATTTAAATACATATCAAAAGATAACCACAAACATCTAATTATATAATTTAAGCAAAACACCTAGTGTTAGTTCATAACCTAGGTCAGGGATGTTACAAATTATCCACCCCTTACAAGGATTTCGTCCCCGAAATCAACAAAACATATTAAGAGAAAAGAGCAGGGTATTTCCTTCTCATCTCTTCCTCTAGTTCCCATGTGGCTTATTCACACCATGGTGATTCCATAGGACTTTCACAAGACTTATGTCTTTCTTTTTCAACTTTTGAATTCTTTTATCAAGGATTGACACTGGTCCTTCCTCATAACATACATCATCATTCAATTCTACTTCCATAGGTTGCAGAACTGATTCTGTATTAGGGTGACATTTCCTTAGCATAGAAATGTGAAACACAGGGTGTAACCTCTGTAACTCTGATGGTAACTCTAGCTTATAGTCTACCCTTCCAATCTGTTCAATGATTGGATAAGGCCCCATAAACCTAGGAGCTAACTTCCCTTTCCTTCCAAATCTCAGAACCCCCTTCTAAGGTGAGACTTTGAGATACACTCTGTCTCCAACATGGAATTCTAGAGATCTATGACGTTTATCATCATATGATTTCTGCCTATCCTGTGCAGTCTTTATCTATTGTTGTATTACTTTAATCTTCTCTGTGGTCTACTGCACAAGATCAGGACCTAACAGTTGGTATTCACCAGTTTCATACCAACATAGGGGTGATCTACAATGTCTATCATACAAAGATTCATAAGGTGCCATGTCAATGCTATGTTGATAGCTATTGTTGTAGGAAAACTCTATCAAGCTTAGGTGCAGATCCCAACTCCTTGAAAACTGGAGAACACATGCTCTAAGCAAGTCTTCCAAGGTCTGTATAGTCCTTTCTGACTGTCCATCAGTCTGAGGATGAAAGGTTGTACTAAACCTTAACTGAGTGCCTAAAGCTTTGTGAAGTCACTCCCAAAAATGACTCGTAAACTAGGGACCTCTGTCAGAAACAATGGTGACTGGGACTCCATGCAGTCACACTATCTCTTCAATATACAGCTGTGCTAGCTTCTCAGCAGAATAGGTTGTTTTGACATGCAAGAAATGCGCTGTCTTTGTCAACCTATCAACTATTACCCAAATGGAATCATTCCCTTTGCTTGTCCTGGGTAGGCCAACAACAAAGTCCATGGTCACATGATCCCACTTCCATTGTGGTATGGGTAAAGGTTGCATTGTTCCTGTAGGCTTCTGGTGTTCAGCTTTAACCTACTGACACACATGACACCGCATAACAAACTCAGCAACATCCTTCTTCATTCCAGGCCACCAATACATATCTTTCAAGTTTCGATACATCTTGGTGCTTCCTGGATGCATATCATACATTGAAGAATGAGCTTCTTCCAAGACTAACTTCCTCAAGTTATCCACATCCGGCACTATCATCCTACCATGATAACATGCTACTTGGTCATTAGAGTCATGGAAACCATCTCGTTTCTCGCTACCATACTCCGATCTAATCAGTTGAACTGCAGCATCAACTTGGTGTGCCTCCTTGATCTGCTCTCTCAGAGTAGGTTTTATATGCATTTCAGCTAACAACCCGGCTAACAATGACACTTTCAATTGTACATTGTCTTGCCTTAAGGAGATAATCATATCTCTCCTAGAGCATACCAAAGAGTTCAGTTGTGCTCTATCTAAGGCTGATGTTGCTGATTTCCTACTCAAAGCATCAGCAACCACATTAGCCTTCCCTGGATGGTAATCAATTGTACAATCGTAGTCCTTGATTAATTCCATCTAGCGACGTTGCCTCATGTTAAGCTCATGCTGAGAAAAGATGTACTTCATGTTCTTATGATCAGTGAAAATCTGGAATGTCTCTCCATAGAGATAGTGTCTCCAGATCTTCAAGGCATGAACCACAATAGCTAACTCTAGATCGTGTGTTGGATAATTCTCCTCGTGTTTCTTAAGCTGTCGGGAAGCAAAAGAAATCGCTTGTATATCCTACATCAACACACATCCAAGTCCATTCTTGGAGGCATCACAGAAAACTATATATCCTTTCCCTTACTCAGGTAACACAAGCACAGGTGCACTTGTCAACCTTTCCTTCAACATCTGGAAAGACTGCTGACACTTGTCACTCCAGAAAAAAGGAACATCCTTCTTGGTCAACTTAGTCAAGGGTAAAGCTATGGAACTGAAGTTCTTAATGAACCTTCGGTAATAGCCAGCCAACCCTAAGAAACTACGGATTTCTGTCGGTGTCTTCGGCTGTTCCCATTGTAGAATAGATTTTACCTTTTTAGGGTCAACACGAATACCCGAAGCAGATATCATGTGTCCAAGGAAAGATACTTCCGGTGACCAAAACTCACACTTGCTAAACTTAGCATATAGCTTGTGTTCTCTTAACAAGGTTAGAGCCTGACGAAGATGTTGTTCATGCTGTCGAGCATTTCTACTATATATCAGAATGTCATCTGTAAAGACAACAACACACTGATCAAGGAAAGGTTGGAATATTCTATTCATGAGTTCCATAAATGCAGCTGGTGCATTTATTAGTCCAAATGACATAACTGTGAACTCATAGTGACCATACCTTATCCTGAAGGCAGACTTGGGTATGTCACTATCCTTAATACAAAGTTGATGATATCCCGATCTCAAATCTATCTTTGAGAAGATGGTTGCACCACGCAACTGATCAAAGAGATCATCAATCCTCGACAGAGGATACTTGTTCTTTATTGTTACTTTATTTAACTGTATATAATCAATGCACAACCGCATTGATCCATCTTTCTTCTTAACAAAGAGGATCGGAGCACACTAGGGTGAAGCACTCGGTCGGATTAAACCCTTCTCAAGAAACTCTTGCAACTGTTTCTTGAGTTCTTCCATCTCAGCAGGCACCATCCTATACGGTATTTGTGCTATAGGTTATGTGTCTGGGATTAAATTGATCTCAAAATCAATTTCCCGAGGCGGTGGCACACCTGGAAGTTCTTCAGGAAATACATATTCAAATTCCCTAACTACAGGAACTTCAGCAGGGTTAAGACTATCCATGGTAGTATCTACCACATGGGCCAAGAATGCATTACATCCTTGTCTCATTAGCTTCTCAACAACCATAGCTGACACAAGACAGGTAGGTAGAATCTTTCTCTCTCCTTGAAAGATCCATGTGTCACTACCATCAGCAAACACAGCTTGCTTGGATTCACAATCCAAAACAACCTTATACCTTTCCAAAGTATCCATCCCAAGGATTATATCAAATCCATACATCTCAAGTGGCATAAGGTCCACTTGAATGTGATGCTCAGAAAAGAAAAGGATGCAGGGAGAACATACCTCCTACAACACAGCAGACCCCATCAACGGAGTTTCTAGCAACAAACTATCTGCTCTATGACGTATAGTCAAGTTGCAGTGAAGAATCACTCTTTGAGTGATAAAGGAGTGCGTAGCACCCGGATCAATTAAAACAGATACAATGCAAGATGTAGACATATCAGAATATAACAATTCCATCTGACCTGCCACAACCCGAGGGTTGATCACTGCATCAGGTGGGTTCATCGCATAGAATCTGGTCGTCGCATGTGGTTGATTCAGTGCTCGTTGGCTAGGTGTTGATGATCCAGCTTGGGATGCTTGTCCACGTCCTCTAGCTCCTCCTGGAAACTGTCTCCTCTGAGATCCTTGTTGACTCTGCCTCTGTGGTTGTGTTACACTCACCTCTCTGGCTCTGTAGTCTTTCATTAGATGTCCCATCTTCCCACATATATAACAACTTTTGTTTTGTTGTTGTGGTCTGGGTGGTCCTGTAACCGACATAGATGCTGAACTATGAGCTCCTTCTAGTGGTAGGCTTCATCCTCTACCCCTATTCGATGTCCACTGTGTCTGAGTATTGGGTCTAGGTGGTGGTGTAGGTGGAGAAAATCTAGGTTTCTTGAAATCTTTGGATGAAGATCCTTGGAACTGGGGATACATTCTCTTGTTCTGGGTTTGTCTCTTCTATGCTACAGACCTCTCTATCCTTCTGACAGACTCTATAAAGGTAGCAAACCTTTCTCTGTTCTCTAGGGCATACACAGGAGTAGTCAACTCAGCATTTAATCCTTTCTCAAAACACCTAATCCTTTCTTCATCTGTAGCTGCCATGTGTGGACAGAACCGCAACAGCTCTATGAACTTAGCCTCGTACTCATTAATGTTCATCAGACCTTGCCTTAACCTCTTAAATTGAGAGATTTTCTCGTCCAGAAACGTCTTGGGGAAATATCTATTGATAAATTCTCGTCAGAAAGCTTCCCATGTAATCTCTGCACCAGACCTCTTCTGTTCTTCCATGGTCCACCAATGACCAACACTTCCCTTGAGAAGATATACATCATGTTTAACCTTCTCAGCTTCAGGGATGTTCAGGATTCTAAAGGCCTTCTCTAGTTCTGTTAACCACAAGTCAGCATCTGCTGGGTCAGCTGTTCCAGCATACTCTGTGGCTCCAACGCGGCGAAGTTGTTCAAACGTCTTGCCGATTCCTTGTCCTTCGGGAGGGGTAGGTTCCCTAGGTGCAGGTATAGGCATCCTATCAGTTATATGTGTCATGGCAGTCATAAACTTCCCAAACATGGTCTGGAAGGGTGGGTTCCCCATGTTAGTTGGATTGAACTTGGGTGGTTCAGGCACAGGTTGCTCTGTCTCTAGGTTTCTTGCACCTTCTCTAGGTGCAGCAACACTACTCTCTGCGACATATTCCTCGTGTGGTCCAGACATCCTTAATCTTATCTTCTTCTTCTGAGGAGTAGAAGACACTATTAGATATACTGGAAGACACTAGAACAAACTCAACATCCTAAGTCTTATGTCTCTGTAGACTCAGCGAACCTAGAGCTCTGATACCGCAAAATTGCAACGTCTGTCTCAGAAAAATGAGATCAACGAATGCGGAAGTGATTAACTAGCAGCGGAATTATTAAAAATCACTAAAAATGTAAAACTTTTTGGAAAGAGATCTGTTAGTAATAAAACTCTTTTATAAGAAAACAAGATAAATTGTTTACAACATGATCCATCATTACTTCTCTGTAAAATCACATCTCGAGTGGTTACTACATCAACTGCTCTATTATCTGTACAAAGCAAGATACAAAATCTCGAGGCATTAAGCCAAAATCTCATATCTACTTTAAACATCTACTGACTCCTAGGACCTGAGAGTACAGAGACGACACATAGGACATACTATCTACAAGACTTGACAGGAAATGTCTTCACCTGAGAATCACTGTTGTCCGTGATGTTGTTGCTGCTGCTGGTAATGCTCACCCTCAGATGGGTTCCTCCATCCTCGACGTCCACCTAAAAAGTCAAATCCCACGGGGGTGAGACAATTTGAATAATTGTCCCAGTGAGAGTTATAACTCTATGCAGAAGTTTTGTTATTACAATAAAGGAATAACAAAAAAAACAATATAATTATAAACATTCAACAGCATGTTTAATGTCAAGTAAAGCAACATTCTCTTAAGCAATCATTTCAATTATAACTTAATTGAATATCAAAGCATGTCTCAATAAACAATATGAAGAACATGTATACTAGTTATTTGACTAGAATATTATAAACAATGTATCATCAATCATTGTTTCTCGTAGTTCAACCTAAGTAGTTATGCTACACGGATGATTATGTTTTACAAACATTATTATGCCCTGAGGAGATGAGGTATACCGCTTATACTCCAACCGACCATTACGAAATTGCATCGGTACCATACATAGGTCATCAAAAGAGTCGGATTCTTATGACCTCATCTTCCTCAGTCAATATGAGGATCAACATGCATCACATCTCGTGTCTCTGCTATAATAGCTTTCCAGGGTATTCTGGAAACTTCTCTATTAGAGCTACAGTGGCATTTTGTACTCTCTTTGCCATCGAGGGATTTCTTGTTTATCGCACACCGATGCAGCATTAACAACATCATCGGGAGATTAGTGATACATCATCCCGACATAAACATATAATGGAGGATTGATGGATTAAAGGTACATCTTACATCAATTCCTACATTAGGACGTAAGGATATTCACGTCCATAACCCCAACATACTCAAAAGTATGTTCTCCAGGAGTTCCCTTAGGAAAACCTATTTCACCATCATTAAACTACTGACAACGATGGATCTATATCAGAGCTCTACATGATATGATTATACTTGATTATTTAAGTACATTATAGCATTCTTTTAGCATCAGGCATGTTTTCAAACATATACCATTAAGACAACTGCTATAAAGGAAGAATACTAAATGTATCAAGTTTAGTTCATTTCACATCCAGTTATCATTGGGATGTCAATCCCTAACCATCTCATCATTATGATTCAGGAATATGGGTGTTCAAACCCTTAGATCATCATAAGTCATCTAACAACATGACCTTGATTGTAACAATGTAAATATTGCTCATGGCTCTTACAACATGTCAATCTCTTATGTTGCCTCTTAAACCAGGCAACATAGTATATCATTATTCATAAAGCTTATAACATGCTTTCAATGAATATGACATCATAACCCTTACCTGGCTATGATCACTTCTTTATAAAAACCTGCATGGTTAATACATTTGATAATAGGCAATTTATCTCTATATTAGCATATTACAAATAGAGATAATCTTTCAATTCAAGGGTTGTACCATTATGCCTTCATTAAGGTTAGGTTTTCCCTATTTAATTCAATTAGGGTTATCAACCCCTTTATATTAATTAGGAATAGTGATTCCCTATTTCATACTTCAATAATGAAGTTTTATACTTAAAAGCATAACCCTGAATTAGGGTTTAGTGTTCATTTCATCATATCACCCTAGATTAGGGTTTACTATTCACATTACATGATATTACCCTAGAATTAGGGTTTACTGTTCACATTACAGTGAATTGAGGTCATACCATCATCATGTATGAAGATTACTTTCATTAATGCCTTCAAATAAGTTAACATTCATTAATCACCATAATTAGGGTTTCCATGATCTCACCTTAAAGGATCATACCCTAATTATGTGTATTCATACATATTGGAGGTATTTTACTTGATTCTTATCCATATTAGGAGTCTTCTCTCTCCTCTTACTATTAGATGATGTTTATATCTCTCATGATTAGGTTAGGTCAAATCAACCTTGATAACATAAGTCATGTCATCACCATTATGGTCATTAGGGTTTGCCTGATCAAGGGGTAATAGTCACACTAACCTACTAAGGGTACTTTTGTAATGTTCACCATTGACCATAACATGCATCAACCAACTATTTACTTGTTCCCTTAATTACTTTAGGTATCTTTAGGGTTTAGGTTAATCAACTACTAAACCATCTTGGCCACTAAGGCATCAAACGATCTTGACCTTAAAAGACCCCAAACGATTTTGCACGTTCAACCTCCAAATGGTTTTGAAACCGCATGGAGTTGTTGACCGTTTGGTCCCTTTGACTTTTAAGACCGCATGGCAAAGTACACCATCAAGACCATTTGCCTTAGGGGAGGTGAAGACCGTTTGGTCTCGTTGACCGTTTGGGCCAACTTTGACTTTTGAAACCGCATGGACAAATCGATCTTGAACCGCATGGCCACCAAATGGTTTGGGATCGTTTGGTCCCAAATGGTCTTGAGACCGTTTGGTCCAAACACCCTCAAAACCGCATGGACCAAAAAGTGCCTCAACCTATCCAATTGAATTAGGGTTTCCAAGGTTGAACCCCTCAATCGATCATGCAAAGGTTAGCCACTCATCAATTGAGTCAATTAGGTCAATCCTTACTGATTTGACCCTCAATTGAACCTCAATTGGGCACCAAATAGGGTTTAGATTGATTGGATTAGGGTTTGGAAATGATCACCCTTCAACATGTATCAACATGAGTCTAATTGACCTTGAGACCATTGAACCATCATTCAATTGGGTCATGACCTGACCCCAAACGGTCTTGGGATCGTTTGGACATCCTCCAAACGGTCTTGAGACCATTTTCTCAAGTCAACATCAAAAACTAAGTCAACCAATTAAGGTTTGGTTCATTGATTTGATCATTAGGTCACTAATCGGTTATACTTCAACTTGTTGTCTTTCAATCTTCAACCACTTAACCATGGTCAACCCTAGACCTCCAAACGATCTTGGGTGACCCCCAAACGGTCTTGGGATCATTTGGACATCCTCCAAATGGTCTTGAGACCGTTTGCCCATAATTTTATCAAAAACCAAGTCATTTACTTAAAGGTTGAACCCTAGATTTTATCACCAAATCAGCACTTAATTGCTCAACAACTTGATATGATTGGACCCTAAATTGGTAACCCTCACTTAACCCTAGACCTCCAAACGGTCTTGGGTGATCACCAAACGGTCTTGAGATCGTTTGGGTGATCCCCAAACGGTTTTGAAACCGTTTGGGCCACTCAACCCAAACTTCAACATGATTGCATTATTGAAATCAGCAATAGACCCGATTAGGGTTTAGGTGAGTAATGGGCCTTCAATTGATGATTTACTTGGAATTAGATGATGATTTTTGGTGGGTTATTAGTCCATAATGTTTACAATAGATCTCCAAATGGTCAATGCTTGGTCAACCCATCCAAACGGTCTTGGACCGGTTGCTCCCAAACGTTCTTGTGAAACTGTTTGCTCTTCAAACGGTTTTGAAACCGTTTGCTTTCAAACGGTTTTTCAAACCGTTTGAGCAAGAGGTGGAGGACCGTTTTCTAAAGCAAGATCAGGATGAACTTTGGAAATAATGCCATCTTCTTCTACCTCAAGAACATGGACTGTTCTTCACGGTTTTGGTAGCAAGAACACATAGAAATGTCTAAGGAAGGAGATTAAGCAATGTCTTCATAGAAAGAAGATGCATAAACAAAACTTTAAGGGTTAGAGTTATAAAACCTACCTTAGGATCAGATCTAGAGCTCCAAGCTTCGTAGCTTTAATGGTGTCTTGAGCTCCACAGGTCGTCCAAGGTCCGTTCCTCATGATTTGGATGGAGAAGATGGCTAGATAGAAGAGTTGTGTAAGGAAGACTATTAAACAAACCTTGTAGTAAGATTTCCTCCATGAATTCGAGCTAGATGGCAATCAAAACTTACCTAAATCAGTTTGGTAGTTCTCCTCTGCTCCTAAGCTTCCTCTTATTCAGCCAAAGCAAAGAGATAAGAAGAGGATTGAAGGGAAACGATCCCTTGCTTTGGAAAAAGATGCACTTATATATTTTGGGTATAATTTCAAGACAAAGACAATTATTTCCTTATTTCTCAAATAGGTCCTTCTACCCTCCTTAGTCACGTTCCTCACTTATTCCCTTAAGAAAAACTCCTCCCTCATCCAAGGTTTAGAGGAAAAGAAGCCAAACACCTTACTAAGTTGCACATGAAAAAGAGTCATTTTGCATACAACTTGGTTATTTAGATATAAAGGTTATCTTTCTTATTTGATTACTCAAATGAGGCGCCCTCCTCATTATCTTTGCTTTACTTGATGCCAAGAGTCATGAGAGATAATCTGGATGGTATATTCTACATGTTGCACCCTATGTTTTGGGTAAATTGCACTTTACACCAAAACTAGGTTTTAAAGCACAAGGATTGCTCTACAAGCTATATCTTGGTGCCCAAGCTTGGAGAATCCATATTACTTCATCATATTCATTCTTATGATGTCTCAACACCATAGTAACATCTTAACATGTCCAATTTGCAAGTTACCCCTCTAGTTGGGTAATTTGCACATAAGTCCATAATTAACAAAACAATATTACAACATTGTTCAAAAAGGATAGAAAAGGAGATATATGTTCCTCAGGAGCATTAATTACATATAAAAAGATAATCACAAGCATCTAATTATATAATTTAAGCAAAAAACCTAGGGTTAGTTCATAACCTAGGTCAGGGATGTTACAAATCCCTCTTTTCTACCTACCATGCCGAATCTGGTAGAGTGATCAAATGGGGAGATCATTCATCCACCATCCCGATTTCTGACTTTGGACGTGTTGACATAAATCTTACTTCTGGGAATATCCTTAGATTACATGATGTCCAACATGTACCTTTTTCTGTAGAAATCTGATTAGTCAAGTAGTGTTACAACATTTTGGTTATACCTTACTGTGTCAAGGCAATAGAGTTGTAATTTCTAAGAATGGTTCTTATATTGGTCTTGCATACACTTGTAGTGGTTTGATTAAACTATCTTCTATTTCATGTAATGCTTCTTCAAGTAATGATATATCTTCTACTATTTTAGTTTCTAAAACTAGTGATGTTTGGCATGTACGTCTTGGACATGTGAATAAAAATATGATGAAATAAACGATTCATTTAGATCTGATTCCTAAGACACATATTGATATTTCTGATAGATGCCAAGTTTGTGTGCAAGCTAATCTTCCTAAGAAGCCATTTAAATAAGTAGTAGATCGTAGTACATCCTTGCTTGAGTTAATTCATACTAATGTTTATGATTTAAATCATGTTCTTACTCGTGATGGTATGAGATACTTTGTTACCTTTATAGACAATTTTTTGAAATATTGTTCTATTTTCTTGCTTCAAACTAAGGATGAACAATTAGAAAAATTCAAAATCTATAAAACCCAAGTAGAGAAACAACTAGAGAAGAACATTAAGAGAGTGAGGTCTGATAGAGGTGGTGAGTACACTTCTAATGAACTTAACAAGTTCAGTGAGGACCATGGCCTTATTCATGAAACCACTGCCCCATATAATCCTCAATCTAATGAAGTTGCTGAGAGGAAGAATAGAACATTGATTGACATGGTCAACTCAATACTAGCCGAGTCTAGAATTAGTCACAGACTGTGGGGGGAAGCCCTTCATACAACCAATTACCTTCTTAACCGCATCCCTTTTAAGCACCTTGACAAAACACCCTATGAACTTCGGCTTAACAAGAAACCCTATTTGAAATACTTCAAAGTGTGGGGGTGTTTGGCCAAGGTTAAGATCCCTGAGAATAAGAAGAGAAAACTAGGACCTAAGACTGTTGACACTGTCTTTATAGGATACGCTGAAAATAGTAATGCCATTAGATTCCTAGTAATAAAATGTGAAATCTTAGACATTAGAGTTAACTCTATACTTGAGACTAGACATGTAGATTTTGTCTATTATGAAACTATCTTTCCTCTTAAGGAAAAGGTTCCTAGGAAAGTTAGTGAAAATCCCTCTTCTTCTTCTCCTGCTAAGCCTCTTGTAGTTCCACCTTCTTATGAAGTAGAACATGAACTCCCAGTAAATGAACCTCCAAGTGATCTAGGTAGGGGTAAAAGGACTAAAATTGATAAGAATTATGGTCCCGAATTCTACACCTTCATAGTAGAAGAAGACCCACGTACCTATGAGGATGCCTTGAAATCTATAGACTCTGTCTTTTGGTAGGAAGCTGTTGATAATGAAATAGAATCAATTATGTGCAATCATACTTGGATTCTTACTGAGCTCCCTCCAGGATGCAAGACTATTGGATGTAAATGGGTGTTTAGAAAGAAGATGAGGGCAGATGGTTCCATTGATAAGTTTAAGACCAGACTAGTAGCCAAAGGCTTTAGTCAAAAGGAAGGATTTGATTACTTTGATACATATGAACCCGTAACCAAAATCTCTTCCATTTGTGTCCTGGTTGCTTTAGCTGCAATCCATAAGCTTGAAATCCATCAAATGGATGTCAAGACAACCTTCTTGAATGGAGATCTTGAAGAAGAGATCTATTTGGATCAGCCCGAAGGCTTTGTAGCACCTGGACAAGAACACAAAGTCTGTAGACTTGTCAAGTCCTTATATGGACTGAAACAAGAACCTAAACAATGGAATGATAAGTTCGATAAAAATATTTTATCTACTGGATTTATTACGAATGAATCTGATTATTGTATTTATTCTAAAATTATTAATGATTCTTGCATAATAATTTGTTTATATGTAGATGATATATTGCTATTTGGATCTAATTCTAAAATTATATCTAAAACTAAATCTTTTCTTGCTAGCAATTTTGATATGAAAGAATTAGGACTTGCTGATTTAATACTTGGTATTAAATTGAGTAGATCTACTTCTAGTTATATACTTAATCAAACTCATTATGTTGATAAAATCTTGCACATATTTGATATGTTTGATTGTACTCCTGTTAATACTCCTTATGATGCTAATTTATATCTTGCTGTACATAAGGGAACTCCTGTGGATCAACATAGATATGCTCAAGTTATAGGAAGCTTTATGTACCTTGCTAATTGTAGTAGGCCCGATATTTATTATGCTATAAGCAGGTTGAGTAGGTACACTAGTTGTCCTAATGAGGACCACTGGAAAGCTTTGGTAAGAGTGTTTAAGTACCTTAAAGGTACAACTATGTACAACCTTCATTATACTAGTTTTCCACCTATATTAGAAGGATATACCGACACTAACTGGATTGCAGATTCAGATGGAACCAAATCTACCAGTGGGTACGTATTTTGCCTTGGAGGAGGTGCAGTTTCTTGGAAATCATACAAGCAAACTGTGAGAGCTAGATCCACAATGGAGGTTGAGTTTATTGCTTTAGATTTAGCTTGTTGTCAGGCTGAATGGCTTAGAAATTTACTTATTGATCTGCCTATTGTTTCTAAACCATTTTCTCATGTTTGCTTATTATGTGATAATAAAGAAGCCATAGACAAATCTAAGCAATCTAAAGGCAACCCGTGAAAGTACTTTATGAGATTAAGGTATGAAGATGTGAGAGATCACATTACCCGAGGGATCATATCTATAGAGTATGTGAAATCTACAAGTAACATTGCTGATCCACTTACTAAGGGTCTAGCTAGAAAGCTAGTACTCAGTTCTTCGAGGGGATGGGTCATTTACCCATAGAATAAACATTACAGTGGTAACCCTACATTTCCAAAACTGGAGATCCCATGAGGAATTGTTCAAAGGGACAACTAAGCTATCGTGTTATGCGGAAGCAAACTTTGGAGTTTTACTCCATGACCCTCCCTATGGCGTTTGTGCTTCAACTCTTTCTGAGTATATGAAGAGCCTTGCTCTGAATGGGTTCAAGGACATTTATTGGCAGGGTATGTACCAGACAGGATACCCTTGGAGATCCCTACTATTTGAGTGTAACCCGAGAGCTGGGGTTTATGTGAGTTGGGCATACTCAATAGAGCGCTCAAGAAACAAGATCTTGCAAAGGCCGTTTATGCGCAACACCGATACGAACTCATTCTAGTGCCCACACTATGGTTGTTTGATTTACTAAGGTCCGAATCAGGGAGTCTGGTTCAAGACGTAGTTCACCATGTCTCTCCAGATTGAGGTGAGTCATTCTAGGTAATGGTTCAAAGCCACAAGCTACCAATGCTGAAAAACATAGTAATGTCACAAATTTTAAAGTTTTATTATTTATTGAATTTCTGAAAAGAATTATGGAACATGTGGGGGAATGTTGTATTCCTGTTCCAGAATTTAGTTTTCTACAACCAACGTTTTATCCCATATTGCCTACAGCAGGCACCACACAACTCCTTATATGAGTTAGTGGTCCCATAGAGGTTAGGACCTCTCAAGGGCATAAGGATGTTTGTCTTGTCTTATGTATTTCTCAGATTAAAATAAAAACACACACACGCATGCACGTGTGCATTTGTTCATTCGCTCACTCGCCCGCCCGCCCCGCCCGGCCTGGCTCGGCTCAGTTCGGTTCGGTTCGGTGCGTACGTGGATTTATCTTTTTATGAAATATTTTATTTTGTTTTGTTTCCCGAAACAACACTTTGTTTTCTGTGTTGCGTCGTTTGGAGTTCACAAAAATAAACCTCTCTTGACTACCCGTTAAAGTCGATCATTAAAGCAATGTTAATGATGCACGTTGGAGAGTCCAATAGGTGCGAACAATTACCGCGGAAGCTGAGACACACTCCATATAAGGAGGCGTCCGATCTCATTTGAGTAGACAGATCTACAGACAAAAAACTGACAGTGAGATACAAAGAGATATACAACAGTTACTTTCCTCATATACAGCGGTTACCTTACTGTTGTATCGCGGTTCCTTTGTTGCTATACCACAGTTACCATACTACTGTGTTGTGGTTCCTTTCCTCCAATACAAAGCTGTTGTTCCTTTACTACTATAGCGCGGTTACCTCACTACTGTACACCGGTTCCCTTCCTGCTATACAACTGTTACCTTCAGGCTCCTTTGTTCCTTTCTCCACTACAACAAGCCTATTCTCCCAAACACTACCACGCCTTGTTGCTGTCTTGCGCCGACGACTACTCCGCGACGTATGATTTGCTGTTTGCAACCAAGGGCTAAGGAACGAGTTCAACACAACACTCTCACTTTCACCAAGCGGCTGTATCAGAGTTGGGGTGGCTGAATCTTAAAGATAGACCACCGGAGACGCTTGTGCTAGGAGCGGAGGAATCTGTCTTGAAGACAGTGTTTCACACACCTTCATCTTCAAACTATGGTGTTTGATTTCTAAACTCATTCGCCGTTTTCTCCGAATCTGATTTATAGTTAATATTACTGCTGCATTTTGGTAGTTAATTGCTTGTAATATCTAATTAACATCTGTCTTACAGAGCTACGACAACCACTATTTTCCAACAATTTTCAAGACAGATTAATCTATTTACTGCTCTGCTTTAGATTGTATAAACAATTGCATAGACAGACTGGTTCGGTCCTAAATAGTTGTTAATTAGATATACATATTACTTCCTGTTTGAGTAATATGGATTCGAAAACTATGCTATCGCTTGACGATGTAGCTTCCCTTTGTCTAGAACACTTTTCTGGTTTGCACTTCCATCATTGGCAATAGAAAATGTGATTTTGGCTCACATCCCTTGGACTTATGTCTACCATCTTACCTCCTAATGAGTCTACACTTGTGGTGCCTACACCACAACTATAAAACCTCCTTCTTGGAGAAGATCAACATGAACCCGTTGTTCCTGAACCGGTTGTCCCCACTCCTATTTCTTAGGAAACTGATTACCTTTATCATGGTAGGATCCTATCAACCTTATCCGATGAACTGTATGACATCTACCATAGGATCCCAACTGCTCTTGAACTATGGACTACCTTAGACTCTAAATTTGGTCTAGAAGACACCGGTCTTGAGCGTTACACCTTTGTTGAATGGCTAACATATAATATGGTTGATGATAAACCTGTTTCGGCTCAAGACCTAGAATACCAAAACTTAGTGTCTAAATCCATGGCTAAATGTTACAACCTTGATGAGAATGTTCAAGTAGCAACCCTCATAGAGAAACTCCCTCCTTCATGGAAGGATTTTGCCAAGATCCTTAGGCATAAACAAGGGAACATGTCCATGGCATCCTTAGTTAAATCCCTATAAACCGAGGATAGACATAGGGAACAAGATAGTGATGCGATGATTTTGAGTCGCATTTATAGACCTATTTTATATGAGTTTTGTGCCTTAATTACTCATTTTCATGGATAATATTGCATAATTCACTTAATTTGGTCTTTGCCATCATTTTATATCAAATCCCCTTTATTTCATTATTTTAAGCATTATTGATCATCTTATCATAAATCGTGTGGATTTATTTGGTCTTGTTGTGCAATTTCAGGAAAAACAAGTATCTACATCCGTCGATACCATCGACGGATGTCGATACCATCGACTAAGCCACAGGTTGTCAGCCGAGAAGAGCAATACAGAGTCGATACCATCGACACCCATGTCGATGGCATCGAGATCACTTAAGGTTGCTGGCGAGGATGCAGTCGATACCATCGACGCAAGTCGATACCATCGACACTAGGAGAGCTACAGCGTCGCTAAACGACAACAACCGACGCTAAAGGTGTCGATACCATCGACACGCAAGTCGATGGTATCGAGATCACCACAGGCGCTCAGAATAAAAGAAAGGAAAGCTGCCGCTAATCCGCTGGGTCGATACCATCGACTCGCGTCGATGGTATCGACGCCGGCAGATATGCGTTGGATCTGTTTTGATCTCGATCGGACGGCTGTTGTTATTTGACGACCTAATTAGGGACTTATACCTAATGACGGCCGCCCAGACGTGATCATCATCTCATTTTTGGATTGCACGAGTGCCGAGGAGGAGAGAAAGGAGAACGGAGGCCGAGAAGCTCATCCCAGTTGATTCGGACGCTGCCGAAGACAATTTCCACCACCGACAGGCAGGGAAAGTTTGTGTTCTACGCCAAGGATCCACCGGTTCTTCTTCGTTCAGGGGTTTTTCCCATCTAGTTCACGTTTTTCTTATGAATTCCCCAATTTCTACCATGTATTCGTGTAAGATGAACATGAGAGGCTAAA
Source organism: Alisma plantago-aquatica (assembly GCA_963693085.1). NCBI lineage: Eukaryota > Viridiplantae > Streptophyta > Magnoliopsida > Alismatales > Alismataceae > Alisma > Alisma plantago-aquatica. The sequence continues at coordinate 293,914,978 of OY856410.1, forward strand.
ACCCTCAATCTTTAGGACCGGGAGTAGCCCGGGGATACATTGTATGATGATTCTAGATTGATAATTCATATTTTTCTCTCATATCCGTGGTATAAATTCGTTTTCTCTATTGCTATTGTTATGCTTGATCACCATAATAATAAATTAATGCCCTTAATCACTTCGAAAGAAGGATTAACGGTTGAAAAGAGACGAATTCTACATTAGTTAATAAAACCCTTGACAAAGGAGTTGTAAGATTAATGGTGGGAACTGAGGGACCGATCTTAATGCGCTTAGTTTAGGGGAATGATTACTATGACGATGGAATCAACCTAAATCTAAGTAGTGGATTACACCATGACAGTGGGTAATTCTCATTTCAGGCTACTACCCAGATAGAGAGAGAACTGTGAGGAATTATATGAAATCTAATACAATGTTGACCCGCGGTGAAACCGCCATCCTAAAGATATCCCTTTGAATTGATTAAATTAACCTTTAATCGATTGTTTTCTTTGTTTGATTTTTATTTTCTTTTAAGTTCAACAACAAAACCCTACTTTGTTAATCGGCCTAGCTGATTGCGATTAGTTAGTAGAAGTCTCCAATAATTCACGTATCCCTGAGTTCGACTCGGGCCTCACAAGGCCTATATTACTCGACGCGTACACTTGCGTTTTTAGCGCGTAGTAAAATACACGTCAAGTTTTTGGCGCCGTTGCCGGGGATACGGCGAATTGTTGGCACTTCGAGTGCTAAGAGCGGCCACTCTAGGCCACATTTTTTATTTTATTTTGAAACAACTTTAAATATTCTTAAAATTCTCTATATTTGTGTTTACTCGTTCAAATCATAGTACTGAACCCCGATTTCCTTATTTCAGGTACTTTGCATGGTGCATACACGTAGTGCAGACTACGCAAATCGCACACCTGAGGTTCCACCTCTGGGACCAGAGGACGAGGAGTACTACGAGCAAGAGCACCAAACCGACATAGATTCTGAATCTGAGCAAGAGCAAGCAGAAGAAATGGCCGAACCACAGACGATATGGGAGAAGATCAAAGCGTCTTCTTCATCAGCTTCAAAGGGGCCTATAAAGAAGCAGGCGATCAACATACCGACATACAAGATCGACCCGGCACTGATTAATTTGGTCAAATCCAACGCATTTCACGGGCTGAAAAATGAAGATCCGGTTGCCCACATCAGCCAGTTCGTGGAGAACTATGATATGGTGAAGATAGACCGATTTCCACAAGATGCGTTGTATCTCAAGTTGTTCCCAAGTTCACTGGCAGGAGCAGCGCGTGAGTGGCTTCATAACCTCGACGACGAGTTTGTTGAATCATGGGATCACATGGTGGAGGTTTTCTTCGAGAGGTTCTTCCCTCCTGAGAAGACCAATGATATGATTAGGAAGATTCATAATTTCACCCAACAGGCGGGTGAAACTTATTCTGAGACTTGGGAGCGATTCTAAGTCATGTTGAGGAGATGTCCACACCATGGATTGGACAAGGAGACCCAAGTGAAGATCTTCTACTTTGCTCTCTCCGAGCATGATAGAAGTAATCTTGATTCAGCCGGATCTGGTTTCTTTCTAAATAACACGGATACCAGATGTTGGGAAATATTGAAGAACATGGCTAGGAAACAGTCATGGGGTGACAGAGGTGCCGTGGAACATGTCAAAGCTGCCGGCGAATCCAGAACAGTTAGGGAGCTGAACGACAAGTTAGATCTTCTAGCCAAGAAGCTGCTAACTAAGGAAGATGCATCTGAGGATGAGGAAGCCCAAGTGAAATTCATGCAACAACAGGGCTATAGAAACAATGACTATTCATGGAGAAAGGATAAAAAGTTTTCTTGGAAGGATCCGAATAACTTTCTACAAGATCCGGATGCAAAGCCACAACCGAGAGCTGAAGATAAAAATACTGAATTGCTAAGCCAAATGGTCCAGCAAAATCAAGAGATGATGGCCATGTTTGGAAAACAACTGCAATCTCAAGGTGATATTCTAACCAAATTTGGGCAGACGCTGCAAAGCCATGGAGCGCAAATGCGGGCATTGGAGACCACCGTGGCACAGATTTCAAGTGAGGTGGCGGCTATCAAGCACGCCAATCAACAGAAACCAGCCGAGAATGCGAATGTGGTTCAAGCGCACCATCAGGTCAAATACATTTCTGTGGTGAGTAATGAAGAAGAATCTCAGGTGCAAGAAGTTGCAGAGGAAAGGAGAATGACGTTCAATGTGAATGCAACACCGGCAATACCATTTCCACGCACCTACTATAGACTGCCGGGTGGAAACCCTTTCTTCAGAAAATCTGATAGAGTTGTGAATACTGTATCTCCACCTGGGCAAAAAGAGGAAGTGCAAGTTTGTGCACATGCGGAGACAAAGAAGGTGGAAGAGGAACCACAACAAGCTGCTACTAATGAGGATGACTTGCAAAAGCACACGTCTGAGATAGTGAGTGAAGCAAGCTTAGGGGAGGTACCCCCGAAAGACTCATATGTGCCTCCTCACAAGCGTGTCAATGCGGCAGATGTGTCAAATCGGGACAATCCAAAGCCGAAGAAGGAGCACCGACACTATAGGAAATTCTTGGAAATATTCCGCAAGCTGCATATCAACATTCCGCTGGTGGAGATGATTGAGAAAGTGCCCGCCTATGGGAGGTTCATTAAGGAGATCATCAATAAGAAGAGGCGGATAAAAGAAGATGAAATTTATTGGATGAATGAGACGGTGAGCTCGATGATTCATGGGAGTTCACCAAAGAAGAGAAAAGACCCAGGAGGTTTTTACATTCCGTGTTCAATAGGTGGTCAACATGTTTCTAAAGCGCAATGTGATTCTGGCGCTAGCATAAATCTCATGCCTTTGGCGACATTTCAAAAGCTGGGGTTAAAAGAGATAAAGAAGTTGGCTGCAACAATTGAATTGGCGGATGGGTCTACAGTGAGACCCTATGGAGTATGTGAAGATGTTCTAGTCAAGGTGGACAGATTCATATTTCCGGTGGACTTCGTCGTCATAGACATGCCACCACTCCAAAGCTGCGGAATTCTCTTAGGAAGACCGTTTCAAGCAACGGCAGATGTTGTTACTGCTTTAGGGAGAGGTACTCTGTCCTTGGGCATTGGAGGAGATCGTGTTGAATTCGAATTATCGCATGATCCTCTAAGTGCGGTCCTCAAGGTGAAGAGATGACAATCGTCACACCGTCTAGCCTAAGACGCTAAAGAAGGGCGCTTGTTGGGAGGCAACCCAACCATTGGTACATTAGGATAGTTTAATGTTAGGTGTAGTTTGCTTGTATTTTGTTTACTTTTTAGTTTAAAAATGATACCTTGATCCGTTTGTTAAATGTGTAGGAACAGGCAGGGTCGATACCATCGACACATCAGTCGATGGTATCGACATGGGTTCAGGTTGACACCAGCAAAAATCGCACTGAGTCGATACTATCGACGGTCCCGTCGATGGTATCGACATACCTACAGGCAGGTTGCACAATAAAGGTCGATGGTATCGACATGCCAGTCGATACCATCGAGATCTCTGGAGATTTTCAGAAGAAATTGACTCAGTGGAGTCGATACCATCGACGGGTGTGTCGATGGTATCGACATTTTCAAGTGAAAAAGGCGGCGGCCGGACTCGCGAGGCAGTTGCCCTAATCAGTGAGTCGATACCATCGACTTCCGTCGATGGTATCGACGGGCACACAGCAGTGTTGGGACCAGTTATTCAAGACAGGGTTATTGGTCAAATGAAGTCACATCTTCAACGATTTCTTTCTCCACTTGCGCCAAGTGTCATCCAGAGCAAATCCGGATCCCACGACCCACCTCCACCACCATCGGACTGATCTGGTATCACTGTTCCGCCCTTAAGTTAGTCTTTGACTATGAGGCCATAGTCGGATTCAAGCTTAGGGGGGTGGCTGGAACAGCTCTATCTTTTATCTTTTCTTTAGTTGTTTTTAATTTCTGCTTTGTTATTTGTTTTTGAAATTTTAAATTTTTTTTTATTTAGGATCCACATCTATCTAGTGTAATCGTGGATGTCTTAAAAATTGTCATCTTGCTGTTTTCATGGGGAAATTAAGGGAATTAAAATTTTTTTCTGTGTCATTTGGATAGCTTTACTTGGTTGTCCTTGGGGAACTTGCCCTATGAAAATGATTGATTATGTCAACTTTGAAGCAATATGTCATACCCACACCCGCATTGACTCATGAAAAGTGGATAGTAACGGTTGTTTGAGCCTAACCTAATCAAATGGTAATGAGACCTTAATTGGATATACGAGAAAGAACCCTTTGAACTACTACACATGTCAGTAAGGAGGGACACATGATATTTTTCTAAGGTTCAGTAACTTAATCTTGTGATCATTCCACTTCATATTTTTCCTTAATCCACCAAAGAATTGGAAGTAAAGTACAGTTTAACTTCTTTTGCGTGCATAGCATGTAGATAGGATTTGCATTGTTATTTTCATATTTTTGCATAAAATGAAAAAAAATGTATAGTGATTCATGCACATTACCTTTAGGTGCATGTCATGTAGTTGCACTCATAACTTTTATGATTTTCATGCATAAGCACACCATGTACCGCAGTTTGTCTTGAAAAGTGATCTAAATTGTCCCATACCCTCGAAATAGTACAAAGATTTCCAATCATGAAGAAAATAGCCTAACACATGTATCTCTAAGCAATTATGGATATGTGGGCTAAGAAGAAAAAAAAATTTTGAAAAAAAAAGAAAAAAAAATTGAAAAGAAAAAGAAAAAAAAAGAAGAGAATTTAGAAGGAAATGGAATAAGAGGGAGAAAGGAATGATATCACTTGTATAACAGGGGATTTGAGTACATGATGTGGCTTGAGTAGATTTCTATCTCATTGTGAGGTAGAAGGTTAGTGCATGCATCATTCCACCCACTTTTAGGCAGTAGGGCATTCTTAATGTGCATTTGTATCATTTAGGGCATTTTGTTATATGCATTTTGAAACTGTGTAATACTTCCAAATTCTTCCATGAACCACCCACTCCATCCACCCGTTGCTCGGATTGGTAGGCCACCGTGATTTTCTCCTCACTCATGTTTATCAGGAGAACTGCTTCCATGTAGATGGTAGTTAGGGCGAGCAACGTAGTGTAGGTGATCACAAGATGCACCATGGCTGAATCGGCGAACTTTATTATGTTAACTGCCTTATGTGATAGTGTTCATCGGTTTGAAGGATAATTTCTTTTATTGATGATTATTGTCGCCTATAGGGTAATTACTGTTCTGTGATTAGGGTAGGCCGGTTTGAGAACGTCCAGTGGGAGTCATTTGTGAGGTGGGTTGGTGTTTTGATTGTTAGTTGACATTCGCAATTCTATTCTAAGGATTAGTTGCTCGAGGGCGAGCAATGTTTAAGTTTAGGGGAGTTTGATGCGATGATTTTGAGTCGCATTTATAGACCTATTTTATATGAGTTTTGTGCCTTAATTACTCATTTTCATGGATAATATTGCATAATTCACTTAATTTGGTCTTTGCCATCATTTTATATCAAATCCCCTTTATTTCATTATTTTAAGCATTATTGATCATCTTATCATAAATCGTGTGGATTTATTTGGTCTTGTTGTGCAATTTCAGGAAAAACAAGTATCTACATCTGTCGATACCATCGACGGATGTCGATACCATCGACTAAGCCACAGGTTGTCAGCCGAGAAGAGCAATACAGAGTCGATACCATCGACACCCATGTCGATGGCATCGAGATCACTTAAGGTTGCTGGCGAGGATGCAGTCGATACCATCGACGCAAGTCGATACCATCGACACTAGGAGAGCTACAGCGTCGCTAAACGACAACAACCGACGCTAAAGGTGTCGATACCATCGACACGCAAGTCGATGGTATCAAGATCACCACAGGCGCTCAGAATAAAAGAAAGGAAAGCTGCCGCTAATCCGCTGGGTCGATACCATCGACCCGCGTCGATGGTATCGACGCCGGCAGATATGCGTTGGATCTGTTTTGATCTCGATCGGACGGCTGTTGTTATTTGACGACCTAATTCGGGACTTATACCTAATGACGGCCGCCCAGACGTGATCATCATCTCATTTTTGGATTGCACGAGTGCCGAGGAGGAGAGAAAGGAGAACGGAGGCCGAGAAGCTCATCCCGGTTGATTCGGATGCTGCCGAAGACAATTTCCACCACCGACAGGCGGGGAAAGTTTGTGTTCTACGCCAAGGATCCACCGGTTCTTCTTCGTTCAGGGGTTTTTCCCATCTAGTTCACGTTTTTCTTATGAATTCCCCAATTTCTACCATGTATTCGTGTAAGATGAACATGAGAGGCTAAAACCCTCAATCTTTAGGACCGGGAGTAGCCCGGGGATACATTGTATGATGATTCTAGATTGATAATTCATATTTTTCTCTCATATCCGTGGTATAAATTCATTTTCTCTATTGCTATTGTTATGCTTGATCACCATAATAATAAATTAATGCCCTTAATTACTTCGACAGAAGGATTAACGGTTGAAAAGAGACGAATTCTACATTAGTTAATAAAACCCTTGACAAAGGAGTTGTAAGATTAATGGTGGGAACTGAGGGACCGATCTTAATGCGCTTAGTTTAGGGGAATGATTACTATGACGATGGAATCAACCTAAATCTAAGTAGTGGATTACACCACGACAGTGGGTAATTCTCATTTCAGGCTACTACCCGGATAGAGAGAGAAGTGTGAGGAATTATATGAAATCTAATACAATGTTGACCCGCGGTGAAACCGCCATCCTAAAGATATCCCTTTGAATTGATTAAATTAACCTTTAATCGATTGTTTTCTTTGTTTGATTTTTATTTTCTTTTAAGTTCAACAACAAAACCCTACTTTGTTAATCGGCCTAGCTGATTGCGATTAGTTAGTAGAAGTCTCCAATAATTCACGTATCCCTGAGTTCGACTCGGGCCTCACAAGACCTATATTACTCGACGCGTACACTTACGTTTTTAGCGCATAGTAAAATACACGTCAGATAGGAAGTCTAACCCATATGTCAATATGGTTATAGGTGATAAGACTAAGAAAAAACCCAACGAATCCCATCTCCATAAGAAATCTAAACCTTCCTTTAAGGGCCACAAACACCACTAAAATCAGAGTAATAATAATCGTGATCAAGGAGAAAAATGTGTCTGCTTTGTGTGTGATAAACCTGGCCACTTAGCGACCGTGTGCAGATTTCGTAAAGGTCAGAGAAAGCAGAATGTCCAGGCTCCTAAAAATCCTGAAGTAAATATGATCACTGTGGGGGCGGTCCCTTCCTCTTCTATAGAAAGGTTAGAAAATCCTTCTATTCTTTTTGCTGACTTATCCTCAGATTGGTACTTGGACTTCGGTGCCACCTGCCATATTTGCTTTGACCAATCCCTCTTTTCTACCTACCAGGCCGAATCTGGTAGAGTGATCAAATGGGGAGATCATTCATCCACCATCCCGATTGCTGGTTTTGGTCGTGTTGACATAAAGCTTACTTCTAGTAATATCCTTAGATTACATGATGTCCAACATGTACATTCTTTCCGTAGAAATCTAATTAGTCAAGTAGTGTTACAACATTCTGGTTATACCTTGCTGTGTCAAGGCAATATAGTTGTAATTTCTAAGAATGGTTCTTATATTGGTCTTTCATACACTTGTAGTGGTTTGATTAAACTATCTTCTGTTTCATATAACGCTTCTTCAAGTAATGATATATCTTCTACTATTTTAGTTTCTGAAACTAGTGATGTTTGGCATGCACGTCTTGGTCATGTAAATAAAAATATGATAAAACGCATGATTCATTTAGATCTGATTCTTAAGACACATATTGAAATTTCTGATAGATGCCAAGTTTGTGTGCAAGCTAAGCTTCCTAAGAAGCCATTTAAATTGGTAGTAGATCGTAGTACATCCTTGCTTAAGTTAATTCATACTGATGTTTGTAATTTAAATCATATTCTGACTCATGATGGTATGAGATACTTTGTTACCTTTATAGATGATTTTTCAAAATATTGTTTTATTTTCTTGCTGAAAACTAAGGATGAACAATTAGAAAAATTCAGAATCTATAAAACCCAAGTAGAGAAACAACTAGAGAAGAACATTAAGAGAGTGAGGTCTGATAGAGGTGGTGAGTACACTTCTAATGAACTTAACAAGTTCAGTGAGGACCATGGCCTTATTCATGAAACCACTACCCCATATAATCTTCAATCTAATGGAGTTGCTGAGAGGAAGAATAGAACATTGATTGACATGGTCAACTCAATGCTAGCCGAGTCTGGACTTAGTCACAGACTGTGGGGGGAAGCCCTTCATACAACCAATTACCTTCTTAACCACATCCATTTTAAGCACCTTGAAAAAACACCCTATGAACTTTGGCTTAACAAGAAACCCTTTTTGAAATACCTTAAAGTGTGGGGGTGTTTGGCCAAGGTTAAGATCCCTGAGAATAAGAAGAGAAAACTAGGACCTAAGACTGTTGACACTATCTTTATAGGATATGTTGAAAATAGTAATGCCATTAGATTCCTAGTAATAAAATCTAAAATCTCAGACATTAGAATTAACTCTATACTTGAGACTAGACATGTATATGTTGTGTATTATGAAACTATCTTTCCTCTTAAGGAAAAGGTTCCTAGGCAAGTTAGTGGAAATCCCTCTTCTTCTTCTCCTACGAAACCTCTTTTAGTTCCACCTTCTTATGAAGTAGAACATGAACTCCCAACAAATGAACCTCCGAGTGATCTAGGTAGGGGTAAAAGGACTAAAATTGATAAGAACTATGGTCCCGACTTCTACACCTTCATAGTAGAAGAAGACCCACGTACCTATGAGGATGCCATGAAATCCATAGACTCTAGGTTTTGGAAGGAAGCTGTTGATAATGAAATAGAATCAATTATGAGCAATCATACTTGGATTCTTACTGAGCTCCCTCCAGGCTGCAAGACTATTGGATCTAAATGGGTGTTTAGAAAGAAGATGAGGGTAGATGGTTCCATTGATAAGTTTAAGGCCAGACTAGTAGCGAAAAGTTTTAGTCAAAAGGAATGATTTGATTACTTTGATACATATGCACCCATAACCAAAATCTCTTCTATTCGTGTCCTGGTTGCTTTAGTTGCGATCCATAAGCTTGAAATCCATCAAATGGATGTCAAGACAACCTTCTTGAATGGAGATCTTGAAGAAGAGATCTATATGGATCAGCCAGAAGGTTTTGTAGCACCTGGACAAGAACAGAAAGTCTGTAGACTTGTCAAGTCCTTGTATGGACTGAAACAAGCACATAAACAGTGGAATAATAAGTTCGATAAAATTATTTTATCTGCTGGATATATTTCGAATGAATCTGATCATTGTATTTATTCTAAAACTGTTAATGATTCCTGCATAATAATGTGTTTATATGTAGATGATATATTGTTGTTTGGATCTAATTCTGAAATTATATCTGAAACTAAATCTTTTCTTGCTAGCAATTTTGATATGAAAGATTTAGGACTTGCTGATGTAATACTTGGTATTAAATTGAGTAGATCTACTTCTGGTTATGTACTTAATCAAACTCATTATGTTGATAAAATCTTGCACAGATTTGATATGTTTGATTGTACTCCTGTTATTACACCTTATGATGCTAGTTTACATCTTGCTGTACATAAGGGCAATCGTGTGGATCAACATAGATATGCTCAAGTTATAGGAAGCTTTATGTACCTTTCTAATTGCACTAGGCCCGATATTTCTTATGCTATAAGTAGGTTGAGTAGGTACACTAGCTGTCCTAATGAGGACCACTAGAAAGCTTTGGTAAGAGTGTTTAAGTGCCTTAAAGGTACTACTACGTACAACCTTCATTATACTGGGTTTCCACCTATATTAGAAGGATATATCGATGCTAACTGGATTGCAGATTCAGATGAAACCAAATCTACCAGTGGGTATGTATTTTTCCTTGGAGGAGGTGCAGTTTCTTGGAAATCATCCAAGCAAACTGTGAGAGATAGATCCACAATGGAGGCTGAGTTTATTGCTTTAGATTTAGCTTGTTGTCACGCTGAATGGCTTAGAAATTTACTTATTGATCTGCCTATTGTTTCTAAACCATTTCCTCCTGTTTGCTTATTATGTGATAATAAAGCAGCCATAGACAAAGCTAAGAAATCTAAAGGCAACCCGGGAAAGCGCTTAATGAGATTAAGGTATGAAGATGTGAGAGATCACATCACCCGAGGGATCATATCTATAGAGTATGTGAAATCTGCAAGTAACATTGCTGATCCACTTACTAAGGGTCTAGCTAGAAAGCTAGTACTCAGTTCGTCGAGGGGGATGGGTATTCTGCCCATAGAATAAACATTATAGTGGTAACCCTACCTTTCCAAAACTGGAGATCCCATGAGGAATTGTTCAAAGGGACAACTAAGTTGTCGTGTTATGCGGAAGCACACTTTGAAGTTTTACTCCATGACCCTCCCTATGGCGTTTGTGCTTCGACTCTGTCTGAGTATAGTAAGAGCCTTGCTCTGAATGGGTTCAAGGCCATTTATTGGCAGGGTATGTACCAGACAAGATACCCTTGGAGATCCCTACTATTTGAGTGTAACCCGAGAGTCGGGGTTTATGTGAGTTGGGCATACTCACTAGAGCGCTCAAGAAACAAGATCTTGCGAAGGCCGTTTATGCGCAACACCGATATGAACTCGTTCTAGTGCTCGCATTATGGTTGTTTGATTTACTAAGTTCCGAATCAGAGAGTTTGGTTCAAGACGTAGTTCACCACGTCTCTCCGGATTGAAGTGAGTCATTCTAGGCAATGGTTCAAAGCCACAAGCTACCAATGCTGAAAAACATAGTAATGTCGCAAATTTTAAATTTTAATTATTTATTGAATTTCTAAAAAGAATTATGGAACATGTGGGGGGAATGTTGTATTCCTGTTCCAGAATTTAGTTTTCTACAACCAACGTTTTATTCCATATTGCCTACAGGCACCACACAACTCCTTATATGAGCTAGTGGTCCCATAGTGGTTAGGACCTGTCAAGGGCATAAGGTTGTTTGTCTTGTCTTGTGTATTTCTCGGATTAAAATAAAAACACACACACACATATGTGCACGCGCACATTTTTTTGCTCACTCGCCCGCCCGCCCGGCCCAGCCTGGCTCGGCTCGGTTCAGTTCGGTGCGTGCATAGATTTATCTTTTTACGAAATATTTTATTTTGTTTTATTTTCCGAAACAACACTTTGTTTTCTGTGTTGCGCCGTTTGAAGTTCAGTTGATATCGTTTAAGACACAACAATAAACCTCTCTTGACTACCCGTTAAAGCCGACCATTAAAGCGATGTTAATGACGCACATTGGAGAGTCCAAGAGATGCAGGTAGTTACCGCGGCGGCTGAGAGACACTCCATATAAGGAGGCGTCTGATCTCATTTGAGTAGACAGATCTACAGATAACAAACCGACAGTGAGATACAAAGAGATCAGATCTACAGATAACAAACCGACAGTGAGATACAAAGAGATATACAATAATCCTTTCCTAATATATAATGGTTACCTTACTGCTGTATCGCGGTTCCTTTGTTACTGTACCGTGGTTACCATACTGTTGTGCTGTGGTTCAGTACAAAGCTGTTGTTCCTTTACTGCTATAGCGCGGTTACCTCACTGTTGTACACCAATTTCCTTCATGTTGTACAATTGTTACCTTCGTGCTCCTTTGTTCCTTTCTACACCACAACACACCTATTCTCCCAAACACAACCACACCTTGCTGCTGTCTTGCGCCGACGACTACTTCGCGATGTCCGATTTATTGTTTGTGACTAAAGGCTAAGGAACGAGTTCAACACAACACTCTCGCTTGCACCGAGCGGCTGTACCAGAGTTGGGGTGGCTGAATCTTGGAGATAGATTGTCGGAGACGCTCGTGCTAGGAGCGGCAAAATCTGTCTTGAAGACAGTGTTTCACACGCCTTCATCTTCAAGCTCTGGTGTTTAATTTCTAAACTTATTCACCGTTTTCTCCGAATCCAATTTACAGTCTGCGTTTTGGTGGTTAACTGTTTGAAATATCTAATTAACATCTGTCTTATAGAGCTACGGAAACCACTATTTTCCAACACTCATAGCCTTGATATAAAGAGGATTTAAAATTTGTCTTATATAGAAAGTCACTTATTTATTTAGTATGTGGTTAGTATAAAGATACAAAATGAGATATGGTTCTAGTAGTTAAGTAAACCAATACAAGTGAAAAATTGGACATATTAACCCTCATATAACTTCTAATTTTCAATTCGCTCGCGTCTGGGGGGACAGGAGGGCGACTAGGGTTTCCCCTGCGGGTGGCAGTGGCTCGGGGGAGGGGATCTGGTCTCTGGCTTGTGGCGATCCGCTCCCCCTGAGCCCCTGCTAGCCCGCTCGGTGTTTTGGGAGCGTCGGCAGGTAGGAGGTGGGTGTGGCGGCTCCGCGATCTGGAGTCGGACGGCGCTGGTTTTGGGCTTGAGGCTCAGTCGAATTCCTTGGACGGCGAATCGTGGGTTGAGGCTCTCTAGAGACTTGTACGATTTTGTTGGCCTCTTGTGGTTCCATAACTTGGCCGAATCTCCGGCCTCCTACTTCTGGCATGCCCGACACTGAGTTTTCCTCCCCCTTTCCTTCATTTTCTAGTTGTCCTGCTTTTGTTGTCTCTGTTTTATGGTTTCGTTGTTGTTTGTTTAGTCAAGACAGCTTTAGCTGCTGTTTAGTCGTCGTGATTCAGCGTTGCTTAGTCGCCATGTTTCGGTGTTTTGAGGTACTTATGTGGTTAGTCTCTTCGTCGTGAGAGTTGGAGGTTTTTGCCGAGCAAGATCTCATTTTGCTTTGGATTAGCTCGGTTGCTTAGGCTGTGTGGATATACTCATAGTGGAAAACTCAGATCAGAGCTTTGTCACGATGCAGACTCACCGACACCATCGATATACACTCAAGTTGAAGAAATTCTGTTTTAAAAGTAGTCTTAATCTATTGGTAAAGGGATCAAAGCAGATTTTTCTTACTCTGGTTCCAATATGAGCATTGACGGTGTGTTAGTCTTATTCTTGATGGTTTTTGTAAGAGTTCTTTCTCCTGATTGTAGATACCGAATGGCTTATGAGTAATGAAAATGATTCGTATGCTCTAAAAAAAAACCCTTCTAATATTCAATTCTTAGTGATGTGTCCTAACCGTATTCAAACCCATCTATTAATAATCTTATAATAAAGAACAACATCACCTTGCGGATTGTGGCGCCCTTTATAGTTATTTGCTCTTTATGAATTTAACGACATGCGGTTAACAAAATTTATCTTTGTATTACAAATATCAACCCTCATTCATATAATATGAGCAATCACTTAATCCAAGAGAATTGCAGAGCCTCAAGTAGTGAAAAAGAGAGTAAAATTAATCAAAATGTCGAATATAAATGTAGAAAAATAGAAAAAATGCAACAAATACTCATGTTGGATTCGATTTTTAGTCTGAACATATGATAATAAAATTCATGAGTGTCCACTCTAGTTTTCTAACACGATATGATTGTCGGGGACTATGTAGGAATGGCCTGTTTACGAAAAGGTCATTGTCAACCTTGTAGTCGTGGGTTTTAATAGCTTTCAACCACGACAGTTTTTTGTTTTTTGATACTCATGACCATTTTTTTGAGTCGCCATTGCTCTCACCCCCATTCATCAGAACATCTAGTTATTTCTTCCTTGGGTAGCATTCAGGTTTCGGCCTTCCCACCCCAAAACTATGTGCCGCTGAGATTTCTAACGTCGCCCCAGGTGTCCTTTGACTTCTCGTCGCATTATCTTGTAAAACTTAATAGGCTTTTGCGTGGTGATTACTTCTTTTAGAACATATTGGAGGACTGGTTATAAAAAGGAAACCTTCAAGGTCAAGTAAAGCATCGGTAATTTGCTGTGTTGATTATACGTTTTCTTTTCTCTCGCTGTGTTGTAAAGCAAAATACCCATGGAAAGCTCGTGTGAGCTCCTGCAGGTTGAGGGAACTCTCTTTATACGGTCGTCGTTTCCGTGATTCCTACCAAGATTTTGTTAGTGTGAGCTCCTGCAGGATGAGGGAACTCTCTTTCCGTGATTCCTACCAAGGTTTTGTAACAAATTAACCACGTCCGTGACAGGTCATTTGTCGATATAAAATTTGAAAAGTGTGTAGGGATGGGTCACAAATCATCATCTTGGATAGCGTTGAAGTTTTGAACGCGTGAGACTTCGAATTAAAACAGGGAGCTGTAACCGATTTGATTCCATCCAAATCCACAAACACAGAAATGGTCCAGGCCGGACGAAAGCACACTCTCACCTGGGTCTCATAAACGCGTGGGGTCTCTTGACTGTCGGACATGGGAACTAATTGGTCGCTGTAGGTTACACGTGCAGTTGAAATATCGTCTCTGGGTTATTTCTTTTCGGGTTGCAGAGAGAGAGAGAGAGAGAGAGAGAGAGAGATTTGCATTCTCCCTTCCACCATCTATACGCGATAATTTAATCAGATTCGATAATCCATACCCAAAGAAATAGTACGTTGGCTCTTGCTAAATTTCTCCACTTTGTTCAAATTGTTTTCAGTATAGCTAGATGCTGATTTACCCGAAAAATCGTTACTACCCGTCACAACCTTTTTCGGCTTTCCCTTAGGGCTTGTTTGATTGTATGTAACTTCAACCCATATTCTCGCTTTAAACGCAACAATTTAATAACTACAAGGACTAATTTGGTTGGGTATAATCCAACTAACCTTATGAGTTACAAAACGAGAAATTGTAATGAGTGAATTGAAACAACAACACATTTGTTTGGTTTTAAGTAGATTGAACCCGTGTGTTAAGTTTGCATTAATGGCTCGTTTGGTTCTGTCGAGTTGCAGAACACATTTTCGAACTAGCTGTGTTTACCAACTGGTTCCGTTTGGTTTTGTGTTCTTTCAACTCATATTAGGAAAAGAAACCGCACAGCTCTTCCCCGGCCTGTAGATATTTGAGGAAAACAAACCGCGTCCTAAAGAGGCGCGGTTCATTTTCATCAGTTGGCTGCTGCCCTGGTCGGACACAATACCTACGGTGGTTTCCTTTTTTTCTGTTTCTCTGCCCTGGCTGGAGCTACTCCACAGCTGGTCCATGCATGAAATAAAGTATAACCACACCCTACCAAACGTAGTACAAACGAACAAGACAAGTTCTAATCACGTCGTACCAAACCAGCGTGGTTGAGCTCCAATTCACCACCTTTGGTTTCCTGTTTTATAACTCATGATGTGGGTTGGTCTTACTCCCAACCAAACATGCCCTAATTTAGTTAGATGTAATTCTATAGATCATCTAGCATGGCCGGTGGCAGCAGTTATCGTGCACATCTGGAGGAAACCATGTCGGAGGAAGGGAGGGAGATACCCGGTTGCACGCAGGATGGACAGTAGGAAACAAAACTGCACCGTTTTGTCGTGCGGTTTCTTTTCCAAATTTTTTGTACAGAAACCAGAGTCTGTGTGGTTCGTTTTCCCACCCTGGGTTGGTAACACACCCAACGAAACGAAAAAAATCAGAAGTCTTAGTTAGTTATAACTGCATATACTTTCCGGTGCAGCTCAACCAAACGAGCCATAAGTTGGAACATAATTACATTTGTTTGGTTGTAAGGAGATAGGTATAGCTAGTTTTCGTTTGATTTTGTTTAGTACTGTATTGTTTCTCAACCACTGCATGGCAAAAAACAAAAGGTCAAAAAATCAAAATGACACATTTGCCATTTTTTATTCCCTAAATGACACGTTCTTGAACTTATTGTCCAAAATGGCATATTTGGGGAGCAATGCGTCCTGACGGCGGACGCATTGGTCCCACAGGAGGGCAATGCGTCTCGATTCAGGACACATTGCTCTGTTGTGAGACCAATACGTCCGCTGGCGGGATGCATTGGTGCAATGCGTCCCAGGAGGGGACTCATTGGTCCCACAGGAGGACAATGCATCCCGGTTCGAGACACATTGTCCTCATGTGAGACCAATGCGTCCCCATGCAGGATGCATTGTAGTAATACGTCCCCATGCAGGACGCATTACGTTTTTTAATCATATTTTTGCAGTCACTGATATTATTTCATGGTTATTGATATTTATATTAACAATATTGATTATATTTGTACATTTACAATTCGTTCACTTGTATTTGGATGTCTATAATATACCCAATTATTATAAATTTGTCAATTTCAATAACCCGTAACATGCATATGGAATATATAAGTGTATTGCAACCAACATCAGTTGGTTCCTAATTGATTATATAATAAGAACTTAATTCAAAAAAATGAGATAACAATTAAAAACAAGGTTAAAACATGAACCAACATGACGAGAAAATAATACACAACAGAACAATATGATAGATCCAAAATGAACCAATGCGATATCATAATATGATAGATCCACATACAATAGATGTCTTCACAAAGGCATACATACAAAATAATACAATATATAAAAAACTAAGTACGTCGTCCTCGCCCACCTCCCTCTACATCTGGATCCTTTGCACCAATGTCATCTGGAGACGCCTGAACTGGGGAAAACTGCGTAGGAAGCTGCTGGCGAGCATCAGGGAAGAAATGAAAAGGTGGAGGTGGGGTGAGGGGTCTCTGTAAACCAGGATAAGATGCATCAGGTGGGGTGCATCCTGAGAAATCAAACGGAGTAGGTGAATGTGTGACATAAGGTGATGGTCGACTCTCAGGAATAATTGGTGGTGGGAATGGAGTGTATGGAACAGAAGAAGAACTTGCTCCATAGTATGATGATGGTTGAGGTGGGGTGATGAATGAGGAATATGAAGTAACTCCTGAAAAATATGGCCCTGTCGGTCCCCATGACATGAACCGAGAAGTGGGAGTGGGAGTGGGCTCAACAGTAGTAATCACAGGAGTAGGAGTAGGAGTAGGAGTAGGAGTGGGTTCAGGGGCTGTGGTATGAGTGGGTATGGGATCCCACGGCCGAGCATAGTCGGGAAGACTATCAAAGTAACTCCCCTGGATGTTATAGATGTCGTCTCTGATCTGTGTAGGGGCATGCTCTAATGCCGCTCGGATCGCCACCTGTGTTTGTACCTGTAAAACAAAGTATGTACACATAATAAAGACCAATTACATATATTACAAATAATAAAGATAAATAATAACAGTTTATAAAAGAAATAATAATGATACTCACAAATTCTTACTGGCAATAACTTTGCGGGTAGTATGTGCTTGGAGGCATAACTAGAGGGGGCACGATGTATTAGGGATGATACCATGCATAGTGAACCTAAGGACTGTAGATTGTATCAGCTGGTGGAGCGGGAACTAAGCTCTCATGTTTGTTGTTCCACATCTGCACCTCCCGCCTATAATGAAGCATCCAATCCTCAGCCGCATGACCCCTCCCATCTATCTGGCTAAGTCGTGGTAGCTCAAGAGTAGGTTGTACTTGAACAAAGTCGAACTGTCCAAGTACTCTGTCAGAGAAGTGCCACTCCACTATTGTGTAGCACAACAGAGGCACTCGTGCCAACCAAATATCACTACCCTCTCTATAAATGGCAGTCAATCTCTCGAGAATATCAGCAGTGCAAGGAGTCAACTCTATCTGTTATTCATATAGACAACATGTATCATATAAAACAGAGTAAATTGCAAACAAATAAAACATATACCATACAACATGTTAGTAGAGGTAAGAAAGTTATACCTGTGAGGGCAAAATCTGGTCAAATGTTGAATCGTAAAATTGGATTGTTCCCCTGATAGTGTCACTCCTTTGGACAAAGGTAGGCCACCTATTAAATTGACAAACTAAATTTAGATAAACACTACATAATTTTTGGATAAATATAAAAATAAATTGTGTAGATCTTTAACCTGTAACCCAAGGGAACATATTCTGGCCAATCATCCCAATGCATAGCAATTGTACCTGGGCGTCCACTTCCCAACCTCTCCCAACACCACAGCTGCAATAGACAGACACAACCTGACAGATGGGCAGTTCTCCTGGACCGGGTGGTTGCCTTATACAACTCCCTATATAAATAAGCTAGAGTTGCAGCACCCCAAGATAGAGTGCCACAACGTGCAAAATCGGACACAAGAGGGAGGTACCTAACATGCACTCTATCCCTGGTACTATCTGGGATAAGGTAACTACCTAAGAAGTATAAGAGATATGCCATGGTGTACCTTGTCCTCAGTTCTAGTTGTTGCTCTTCATCACCCGTGGTCAGATCCATATCCTTGAAGGTCTCACACAGCCAAATCAAGGAGATATGCCCCTTAGACATCCCATATGGTGCATCTCCTAAGAAATTCTCACAAAGGTGAGTCCAAGAAAAAAACTGCCCCTCATTTACATCTATAGGATATGAAGCTATAACAGGTGGGCCATCAATCCTAAGACCTAGAAGCACTGCAACATCCTGAAGGATTACATTCATCTCAAACAGGGGAAATCTAAAAGTATTGCTAGTATTGTCCCACCTGTTAACTAATGCAGTGATTAAAGTGGGGTCAAGGTGGATAGAGGGTAGCCTATGAACAAGCCCAGAACTAGCCATGGAAATATTTACTAAAACATCTGGGTCAGTAATAGGCCATTGTGCCAACATGATGTGGTGCTGGGAGAGTCGGTAGGTTGCTTGTCTAGGAGCCATATCTATGAAAACTGCAAATATTACATTAAATGAAAAGTGCAAATATTGTACAACATATTAGTTTGTCAAGATTCTTCATTAGATAAGATGAAATTAATTCAAATACATGAACTATCAAAAAATATAAAAATACAATATGAACTACTAAAAGAGAAATACTACAATAATTAGTTATTGCATTTGATTCAATATCTCATCTAGAGGTTCATAAAATAGCCACATTTGATGTACAACTCGATGTATCTCTGGATGTGATACAACTAACTAGTTTTGAACTTATTCATTGATTGTCATTGCTTTCTGTTTCGTGTGATCCCAATACCAACCAGGTAGCTCAAGAAGTTCTTCATACATGTGAAACATTTGCTTTAAAAATTGCCAATGAAATTTTGCTTGTTCTTTTGTCACTATAAATCCTAACTTGTTGTACAACAAATCTGGTACGTCATTCCAGTTACCATCCAATAGAGTTTGATGAGCCATTTTTCCTTGTAGGCACTTCGTAGCTATTATTTGGATTAACTCTACGGACATGTGAAATGTCCATGTCCTTCGATGAGCCATCTATAAAAAATCATTATAAATTCATTCTTTTAGTGAAATTGCAAACGTGACATGACTTGAGTAAATTAAAATTTTAAACATTACATGACTTGAATAAATTGAAATTGCAAACATTACATGACTTGAGTAAATTGAAATAGAAAACATTACATGACCAGACATCATATTACATTAGGACAAGTGTGTCTATTATGGCCCCTTCTGCCACACTTATGACAGTGATATGTATACTGATTTGGATCAACATTCATAGTTGAATGCCTTCTCTTTTTCTTTGGTCTTCCAGCTTGCCTTCGTTTCCTAGGGGGTAATAAGGGATAAATACATCTACTTTCATCAAATTGAGGCCAATACCACTTGTCGGGAATACCACAAAATATAGTTCTGTATGTATTTAGATAAGCCTCATTTGTATAATATGCACTCACAAGTGCAATCAAGATCCCAATTGACAGAGTCTACAGCTACCTAAACATGAGAACATAGATAATGTCATTGTTGTAGAAAACCACAACTGCATTGGCTGCCACCATTTGGACGAACTATTACTTGAAATCTATATCCATCCATGTCACCAATAAGCCATTCATCATTGTTCACACGGATGTGTATTGTCAATTTTTTGCATCCTCTCGAACATTATAAAGCTTATCATGAACCCTCAAGGGCCATTTTAGTCCATCTTGTGCATGTTTATTTGTGAGATTACGCCTATGCAGCCACATGATCACAAAGCGATAGTATGTGGCAACAATTAATGCTTGTATTGGCAAACCTGTAACACCTTTTAAGACTCCATTACACCCTTCAACATGATTGCTAGTCAATGACCCATACATGCAACCTCTGTCATATGCGAGAGACCAAAGTACTGGATTTTGGCCTAATAAATACGCCTTTGCTGCTGGTTCTATGATTTCTATAACAGTCATATGACGATCAAATTCATGTGTATCAGTTGTGGATCCCACCTTCCACAAAAGCTCCCTCAACTCCTTGGACTTGAACTGCTTATGGAAGTTCTCCCGAAGATGTCGAAGACAATAACGATGTGGAGCCCAATCAAAGTTTGATTCAAGTGCTGGAAAAATCCCACTCATTCGATCAGAAATAATACACAAGTCTGTACGTCGTGGAATGATTGGAATACAAGTTTGCAGACAACCAAAGAACCACTCCCAGGAGTCCTTATTTTCTTTCTTGACAAAAGCAAAAGCAAGTAGAAATAGACCATTATCAGCATCTATGCCACATGCAATGAGAAGTATGCCAATATATTTTCCTGTTAAAAATGTGCCATCAACAGTAAGAACAGGCCTGCAATAGGCCCAACCCTCACAGCTGGGCCAAATTCCCAAAACACCTGCTTGAATCTATGAGTGCCTTCAGTTTGAAGGGTATAATCATTAATAAGGTGGGCATATATAGTTCTTGGAATATATTGTGTCAGAGAAATCATGAATGACACCAAACTATGATATGATGATTCCCAGTCTCCAAATATTTTACAAATAGCCTTCCTCCTCGCTAGATATGCCTTCTTGTAAGATATATGGAGCCTTAGTTCAACATTCACCTTGTCATGAATTTCTCGTGTCGACATATCCAATCATGATACTAGGATTGACATTATCATTCGAGCAATATAAGATGTTGTGACTTGGTGATGATCATGATTCATAATAGTTAATTCACAATTGTGGCCTGCTTTACAACGTTTTATCTTCCACATGCCACCTACTCTTTTGGACTGGTAAGCGGTCAATCTCCAAGGACATCGTTGATCATGGATACAAACAAGTTTAAGATGACGATTATTTGAGCGTAATTTACAGTACTGGACATTCTTTTGTACCGACCATTTTTGGAGCGTCTTAACCAGTACAACTTTGGATGCAAATAAAGAACCCTCATATATAAGAGTGCTGGAAGGATTGTAATTGAGATGAAATTCATGATGAAAATCTTCCACCCAGTCATCATCTTGAAAAACTTCATAGTTGGAATCAATGTGTTCATGTTGGGGCCATTGGTTGTCAAATATGGATGGAATAGAACTCAATGCTGCAATAGAGTCAGGGAATGGATGTGTGTGCTCATCATCGGTTTCAGTCAATGACTCATCCTCAAGTGGTTCACTGTTATTACCACCTTCAATATGACTATTGTTATCACCTTCGTGATCACTATCATTATCACCTTCATGATCAATATCATTATCTCCCTCCTCAACCTCAACACCAATATTCTCAGTAGTAAGATTTTGAGAAAATTCAGGTGGTTGACTCCATTCAGCAGTTAAATTGCTAAGACTGAATTGAGGTGGTTGACTCCATTCAGTAGTTAAATGACATTGAGAGAATTGAGGTGGTTGACTCCATAAATTATTGTGAGGGAATTGAGATTGAAATTGATTCAATAGACTCATGAAACAAGGTTGTTGGTGGATAGATGTTTTTTCAAGAAACACATCAATATAGGCATCATCTGAAAGTGATAACAAGGTTTTGTATGCATCATCATCATCAGCTTGTACGGACATATGATTTTCTCCAGGTAAAAGGTAGGATATTTTGATAGAGAAGTGGTTGGGATTGATGTCAAGTGTTGTATAGATATATAATTTTAGTTCATATAGGGTATTAATAAGTGAAATGTTTATGGGTCTAACAGATCGACTAGAATAAGACCCATCAGAGAGAAATTGCCCATCATATCACATCTTGAAAATTTGTGAATTTGAACTAGATGCTATGTTCCTATATTTTAGAATATTGTATTAACATCAGAAAGAAATTCATATTTTATAACATTATATTAACATGAATTAATATTTTAGAGCAGTGACATCATTTTTAAAAGAGTAGTTAAGATTTTAGAACAATAATTTTGAATTTGGAATTAAATTTATTTTACTATTTTTTCTATAACATTAACATTTTAGAACAACAATTCTACTATTTTTTTTAGTAACATTAACATTTCAGAACATCAATTTTGCTATTTTTTCAGTAAAATTAACTAACATTTCATAACAACAATTTTGCTAATTTTTTAGTAACATTAAGATTTCAGAACAACAATTTTGCAATTTCGAACAATAAGTTTTTAGGTATTAATTACCTTCAATTGTCATTTTTTACATCATTATTTCAGTAATGTGGAATTAAGGAGTAGCAATACAATTATTTCAGTTGTAATATTTCATACTAATGTTAAGTTCAAGTTTTGGAAATTAAAATTTTGGTAGAAAAAAACCCTTAAATGGAGAGTTATCCCTTGACAATCAAAGAATACGAGAAGAGAAAGAAGAAGCTCCAAGATCGTCTCCAAGCAGTAGAAGATAGCAGCTCCAAGATTGCTCGAAATAAACTAGAAATTGCCTCCAAGCAGTAGAAATCCGAGCAAAAACTCCATAGCAATGAGAGTATAGAGCAAGAGTAAGAAAATGAAGTATGGTGTGAGTTTGGGGGGTTAATTTCGCCCAATATATATAGGGGAGCAATGCGTCTCGGTTGGGGACGCATTGCGCCCACGTGGCACTGCGCCGCGACCCCAACGGCAAAATAGCCGTTGGGTTGCGCCGGTCGTGGGAACAATGCGTCCCCGTCCCGGACACATTGCCCGCGTGGTAATTTCTAACCGTTGGGGCGTCTCCGCGCGCGATGCATTGGCCCCACAGAGGGCAATGTGTCCCGTTTGGGGACACATTATCCTCCTGTGGGGCCAATGCATCTGCTTTTGAGACGCATTGCTCTCCCTCGAGACAATGCATCCCGGGAGCGGACGCATTGGCCCCACAGGAGGGCAATGCATCCCCAACTGGGACACATTGCCCTGGGAACGTATTGCCCTCCTGTGGGGCCAATGCGTCCGCTTCCGGGACGCATTGCCTTTCGGGAGGGCAATGCGTTGCAATGCGTCCCAGAAGGGGACACATTGCTCCCCAAATGAGCTATTTTGGGCAATAAGTTTAAGAACGTGCCATTTAAGTAATAAAAATTGGCAAATGTGCAATTTCGGTTTTTTGGCCAAAAAAAAATACAGCTCTCAGTCCACGGTACAACTCATCCGTCCAAAGCATACAGCATACAACAACTTGTACGTCTGCTGTGGCAGATTGCTGCGGTCGAAGTGGATGGAAAACTAACCGCTGTGTAGTTGCAATTAATCGAGATTATTTTCGGCCCAACCAAACAGACTTTTAGGAATTGCAAAAGACAAAAACCCGCTGCCACTATCAAGTCCTATACAATAGTATTTCTAATTCATCTAGACTACCATATGCCAAAATGATTTGGTAATGCAGATATTTTCTATAGGATGGCAACAAGCGAGCATTGCCGCTTTGCTGGACATTTTTTCCCCCATGTCGATGACGTGTTATGACGGCAAAAGCATGGCGCTCTTAGCATTTGTTCAGAAATCTAATGCTGTTTGGATTCCCCCAAAATCTTCACTACCTGCCACAACCTTCTTCTGCTCTCCCAGCAATTTCTGGTTTGTCCATTTTGTATCCAAAGCTTTGGCTTCGGATATGTTCAGGCGGTGGGTTGCTGGTTTATTTTGCCATCCCTTTCGCCCTACCCGGAAACACTACAACTCTCTACCTACCACAACCTCATTTGATCCCAATTACATGCGCTGACCTGACGTTGTCTCTGGAGGGTATGCGCTCAATTAATTAAAATTTTAATTTACAAACTTGAAGTCCGTTATAGGACGAGTCAAAGGTAGTATAGTTTAAGGTCGTTTCCATAGGAAGCTAATGCAATTCAATACAAACCGGTCTCACTTAACCATGCAATTAATATTAAAAATGATCGGTTTGATTGAGTCCTAAATTAGTTAAGGTTGTCACAACCTCTGTCTTAAGTTATCAAATCAAGGAAAACACATCTGATGCCATGACACTTATCAATCATGTGATGAACATTCAAACAAAACTGATATAATTTCTACTTCTTTACATCTCACTCTACATTACAATTAATAACTTTTGCCTACTAACCGTCTAGGCGACCAGGTTATTGTCTTCCAACTAATAAGCTAGCACAAGATAGAAAGTTCACTTAGATCCTTTTAATGAGAATCACACATCCACCTTCACTTCATGTACAAGGAGACTTAGCATGCAAGAACTCCTATATATTTACTTCCATGTAATAGAAATTTGAGCTATAATTACTCTTTGTTGAATTTGTCTCCCTTCAACATATATGAAATTGGTAAAGTAGGGAACCCTGTCCATCAATTCCCATAAATGTCTAATAGTAATTAGAGAAATAAGAAAGAAATTCATAATACAACAGTCGAGTTGTTCATCATATGAGTAACTGATGAATGCATATTCATATGTTTTTATTGCATCTATTACATCAGTTCTTAGGGATATTGTGTTGTTATTTCTCAATTTTAGGATTTAACCGCTTTAGTCTCCTAAGTTAGAGTTTCAATTATATTTATTTATAGTAGGAAAATAATCCAACTGTACCAATTCACTTCAAATATCAAGGCCTCCAAAAAATACTCCAAGAATTAGAAGATCAAGGAGATTTCAAGTGCATATCCCAACATCCCAATATTTCCAATCGCTTAACTTGCTTCTCGAGTCAGTCGACACACCAACAATAATCGAATAGGATCTAGATGCAAATTAAACGGTTGACTGGTGATCAGCTCCTCGAGAGGATGGGTCAGACTTTAAATTTATAACCCAAAACCTTCAAGGACCCCCACTACTTTATTACGGGGTCGAACACAGAGACGTGGGAAGCTTAGGACACTTAAGATCTCATTCTTAAGTAAGATAAGCCAATCTGATAGTCGATAAAAGTATGAAGCTAGAACTAGTCTAGAAGATTGTTACGAAATTAAACAAAACAAAACAAAGAAAACAAAACAAAACAGAGTCCGCAAGATTCTATTAATCAGAGAGAATGAGTTTCTGACTATATAACCACAAGTTGGGCAGTCTATACACCCGTTCTCGGGCGTAGACAACCCTCGAACACCTCAGCAAGCAACCTACATCCAAACATAGTACATACTATGATATCTGTTCCCGTGGGGTCATCCCACTCGCTTTCTCATAGCGTGACTAAAGCCCATCAATGACATAAAACCTCTCTTGAGGATGACAAATCAGCACCCTAGAATATTCTAGATACCCTCTCAGGTCTAGAATGTTCTAAGGTGCTAGGAACATGTGTGATCTTAGCAGAGCCAGATAGCGGGCCTAACCATGTCAGGTTGGGCCTGGTTGTACCCAGGTCTAGAGTTCTACACAGATCACCTTGAACCATCTTCTTTTTAGATTCCGATCCAAACTACCTTCTCTTATCTATTTCTACAACAAATCTCTCGATGTAGGCAGAAATAGAAGTTCAAGCAAGGAAGAGATCAACCAAACTAGTAATCATAACCAGAAAGAGAAGATAGAACAAGAAACATGTTAGATCTGGAATAAAACTACTTGCTTAAGGTAAAAGTACATAAACATGTCCAAAACGGGCTACATAGCCAAGAAGGAACTCAACTAGCCACGGACAAGCATAGTTGGCACCAAACAAAGATGAAAGAACATCATTTGTAAAGAAACAAAGGAGAACAGTAGAAGAAAGGAGAAGAAGAAGAAATTTAGCCTGTAGAGGAGAGGTGGCTCTTACCCCTTAGCCTCCGTATTGGCCGAATCTCATCTTTGGGTCATCCTCCTTGGTCTTCTGGACTCCTTGGCCTCCTTTCTCTTTGATTCCGCCCCAAACAACAGCTTGGTGGTGTATGGAGGTGGAAGATGGTGGAGAATGGTAGGATATGGGTGAATGATGGTAGAAAAATGGTGGTAGATGGAAGCAAACTAGAGGAATGGATGTAGGATGAGCATATCAGCCTTTCCAGACCTTGGAACTCTCCCACGGGGCTCTGGGAACTAAGAAAATTTAGAACTTGGAACTCCAGATTTCGGAACCCCCCGTCCAAGTCACGAGGGGTGAGTATTTATAGGTAAAGGCGGAAGGTGTTCGCGGTGGACGCCTCGGTCGAGGTGGATCCCGCGGTTGCGGTGGATGCCTCAGTCGTGGTGGATCCCATGGTCATGATGGACACCTTGGTCGCTATGGATCCTCGGTCGAGGTGGATCCCACGGTCACAGTGGATGCCTCGGTCGCGGTCGGGGTGGATGCCTCGGTCGAGGTGGCAACATCATAGTGTGATACTTAGTCCACTGCAGCCGCGATAGATGGAAGTCTAGCTGCTGCAAAAACCATGTGTTGGGGAGAAATCTTAGAGAATAGATGTCTTTTCAGGTTCAGTGCCTACAAGTCCCAAAATTGACTAGTTGAGCAACTTTATCTAAGAAAAGATATAAATTACTAAAAGATAAAGATCTAGGGTTATTTTGGACGTATTAAGGCTATAATGACACAAAACCATAAATAAATGCTTAGCGTAGATGCCTAAATTTGGGTGTTATCAACCACCCCATGCTTAAACCTTTACTTGTCCTCAAGCAAGACTGAGCTCAAAGAACAAAAAGATAACATCCAAATTAAGCTTGGTGATAAATTCTAGGTTAAGAAAAATAATTTAAAACATCAATTCTCTTAACCCATGTCGTTTCAAAACAAACCCCCACCAATCGAGCGCAATCCTGCTAAAGTAGGATCAAAGGGAGTCTAGGCAAGATTAAGAGAATTCACTACAATCTGTCGATACTCATGAGGGCTTGAATCATAATTATAAAACATAAATAATTGTCACATAGGTGGTCACACATGTGATGAGAAATGAGCCATCATCATGTATTCATGTAGACCAATCGAGAACAACACGCCTCCCAGTTATTTAGGTCCTGAGAAGCAACAAAAACAAAAAGACTCTAATGACTTGTGAGGATCCCGATCTGTATCAGGTTGGTCCATGTAACGAGTAATAGTCCCCACAGTCCAAGCCAGTTGACCCAAAGTTGTGAGACGAACTCCTCGTACTGTGCTTGAACTAAATCTACTACGGGGATGATCTCATAGGTCTCCTAGGGGTTCCTAGTGACTCTCTAATGAGCCTTAGGGTGGCACTACCAAGCACGACATACCCGCATTCATGAGCACAGTCATACACTGACTGGGCATCATCCTCAACTCTCCTAAAGGAGAAAACAATGCCCATTTATTCACACTCAGGCTTTTATTCTCTGCATTCTATTTTTATAGGCTTGGGTGAGAACTATTTTGATATTTTGGGGATTTTGTGGGCGGCCAAACCTCTTTTGCAAATTTTTATCTTTTCATCTTTTTTGACTCAATCTAGGGTGAGAGGGCGCGTAGTCCATCTAGGAATACACTTCAACTTGATTATAACTGAAAACTCATCATTATCCACTTGATATGTGTGTGAAAGGTAGTAATTATGATTCAAGAGATCCTTAGAATAGAGGCAAGCTCGTGAAAAATGCGGCTTGGAGTTTTGATCAAACTATAACTCTTTCCAATGATCCTATATCCTGGATTTGTCATTCACAACATAGATCAAGGGAATAATGTTTTAAGCTATGTAAAAGGCGCATAACATTAGATTTATTGCCAAACTTAAGGAAGGAGTCAATGAGCAATCCAAGCAAAAGATCAAATAGTTTAAGATGAAAATTGTGCATTTAGGCATAAAGATAAGCATTTAGCCATAAGATTTGCATCACATAACCTTAATTGCAAATCTACTAATTATGAAACAAAGTCTTACAAAGCTGAATATTATGCTAAATGAAAGAAACACAGAAAATAAGCATGCATGCATGCAAAGAAAGAAAAGAGAAAAGCGGAAGATAGATGGTGGTACACCCTGCCACCCCAAGCTTAAATTTTTTTGCTTGTCCTCGAGCAAATCTCAAGCTCTGGATGGTGTGGTAAGAATCTGCTACTGGTAATAACTGTTTATATACTGATTCAGATCGTCGAGCCGCCTGGTGGGTTCTCATAGTCCTGGTGCATTCCTTGCTAAAAGTGGAATGACTGTCTGAAGTCCTGGGTCGGCTGGTAGAAAGTCTAGAAGGGCTGCTGGAATGTCTGCTGAGAAGTCAGAGGAGGTGGTGGAGGGAAGTCTGTGTCAAAACTCTGACTGAGGTACTGCACGTCCTGCTCCAATGCATCAAACTGTTTTTTATAGTCAACCCTGAAGTCGGTCATGAACTCATAAAGATGCCCCCAAGTTGAGATTTGGGGTATATTGCTCCTGTTGAGGAAGCTGCTGGTAATCTATTGGAGGCATCTCTATGTAGGGTCCTCCCTGATATGGGATGTTGTGGAAGGTTGTCCCTGTCTGTTGTTTGACCTCCTGAGTTTTTGGCACTGATGGTGCTGAAGAAGATGCTCGTGCAGTCCTGCTTTCCTGACGAACATTGCCCTGAGCGTCCAACAAAGAGACGTCCATGAGTATTGTCCGACATGTGAGCTCTATATTTACTAGCAGTAGTACTCTATGTGTGTTGTAACCAAAGATATAAAGATATCCTGCACTGCACTATTTGACCACCCATGAGCAAATCAAGTGATCCAAGTGCAACTTGGACCACTTGGCTTTCTCCTGCATACGTGCCAAATGTCCATCTCCAATCCCAAGATGGTGTGCTATGAAAGTGATAATGCCTGCCATCGGCATGAATTGGACCTGCTTCTTGAAAGAGTTGTGAAAGTGGAGGATGATGAAGTTCCCCACATTTGCTTTTTTTCCTATTACTGTATACCACCAAATGTAGAGGTCTGCTGAACTGAGCACCCCTTGACTGTCCTGTTTCTCCAGGACAAAGTTCACAATCATCCGGTGCAGATAACGAAGTGTTGGGTTGTGGAAGTGCGAAGCTTTGGTGCCTCTAGAAAAATATTTGTCTTCCCTTGTAAGCATCTTCCATGCCTGGATAGAGTCAAAGTCACTTTCCCTATCTCCAACTAGTCCCTGTGCATCTCGGTGTAGTCCTCAGCAGAGCATGACAACCAACTATTGAGGTGATCCACAGTGATTTGGAGGCTCTGGTTCAATAGGTGAAAATGCATGACATTGTGTTGGTGGTCCTTTGGGGTCTCGAGCATAGAATAGAACTCATAGGTGAGTCTATGATAAGCATCGCACTGTGTGTATGCAAGGATGTCTAGGCCAACAACTGTAAGATATCTGTCAACCTGTGCTTGTATCCCGAGCCTAATGAGTGTGGCAGGGTCGTCATATCATGGGCCTACTAGACTGTGCTTGTCTTTAATTAAGGCATCAAACTACTTCTTTTGCTTCATACTTCTAAACATGAGAGAAGGCATAGAGATTTGGTTAACACATTTAGGAGTGGGGTGCTGTCTGCTCCCCTGAACTGAATCGCGTGATGAAGTTGATTGGCATAAAGATGTTGACCATTCTACTGACTGTCGGTGCTGGTCCCTTGTAGATGAAGCTCTGTGCAACACTGATGGGCCCTCCTGATGGCCTGTCGAAGTATGGAGCTCAACGTTGCATCATGCTCTCGACCATCAGTCACTGGTGACTTCCTGCAATGAATCACCACTGTAGGTGTCCATCAGAGTGGTGGACACACAACGATAGTCTGAATTGATCTCTTACGACCCAAACCCTGCTGAGGCAGAAATCATGGTCTCATCTTTGTACATTGGGTTCATGGTTCACGTGGCATGGATATCGGCTCTCGTGCTTTTCCAGTGACGATGAACTTCCTTCCTCTTTCTTTTACGACACTATCTTCTTGAGCTTCTTGAAGCTATTTCTCATTGTGTCCATGGTGTTGATTTTCTAGTGCTGATTATTGGTGTGATCTGGTCGACATGATTGGGGCCAGGTTTGGCACGATCGGGCAAAGGCACACCACCTCGACCGTTATGTTGACTGCAATGTTGACAGTGATGTTGATCACCTCGACCGAAATGACCGTAGTTTATACCCCGTTTGTGACCGAGGTGACCTTGATTGCGGTGACCTCGACTTGCACCCCGACTGTGATGACCGCAGTCACAAGATCTGGTGCAGTTGGGCTTAGTCGGTGGCAATGTTGGAGTAGCGACTTGTGGTCACGGGTGGAGGAGGTGGTTTTGGGGGTGGCTGCTGCTGTCGTTGCCTCTGCGGCTGCTTCAGGCCTACTAGTCAGTGAGGGAAACAAGGGGAAGAAGGGAGAAGGCAGAGGCAACCTTAGGGTTTCACAGGGAGAGAAAGGAAATTAGGGGAAGCTTTGGGGAAGAAGTGGCTCGGCACGAGAGTTATTATAGGCCGGGTGCACTGTTCGGCCCTGGGCCCGACCATGCTGGCCTGGTGCCAGGATGGCAGAAAAATTAGGAAAGGTGCAGAAAAACCGATAAAAAGTGAAAAGTCGATCAAAAGACAAAATATTCGGTCAAAAGTGCTATAGTTGGTGAAAAAGGAAGAGACAAACTGACATGTTAGTCAGTCAAGCCAACAAATCATGCCCAAGTCTTGCACAGGCAGACCCGCGGTCGCAGTTGCACAGACCCATAGTTGCGGTTGAGGCAAGCCCGCAGTCGCGGTCGTCCCTACAGCCATTGTCGGGTCGCAGTCGCGGTCTAGGCTGTCGAACCGCAGTCGCGGTCCTTGCACTTCCCAGTGAGAAATCTAAATTGAACACCTTCTAGTGCCATAAGTGGATAAAACGAGAGTGGAAGGTTTGAAAACAACTTCAGAATTGAACACCGTGGGAGAACAACAAGATATACCAATTAACTTCTTACAAAAAGATATACCAAAAGCAACTGTCAGGGTGAAAAGAAGGAATTTCATGGAATAAAGAGTAAAAGAAGGATGATGCAAAGGAAACTAAGTTTGAACAGTTATAGGAAAGATCAAACTTGAATTGACTTTATTAAAACTTAAAATTAAAGAGAAATTTTATAGGTAATAGGGGGTGGCTTCTCTACAACTCCTACACTTGGATCCCAAATATGTAGTTTTAGGGTCCGAGTTACCTGTCTCACCGATCGGACCCACCATGTAGAAGTAGAATAGGTGGAGATGTGAGCCCTTCCGAGTCTGAAGAAGAGGAATAAAATCCACTGACTTGGTGAAGTCATCTTTGTGCTGGGATTTACTTGAACTACACTAAAATGAATTCTTCGGTATAACATCCTCAAGGTACCCATCGATATATGAATCTGAATAGGAAGGCCCTATGATGTCGACACAGGATGAGATGGAGTGGAGAGGTTGAAAGTCTTCTAGAGGGATCCTCTCTTCTATCTCCACCTCAGAACTTGAGGTTGGATTCCCGGATAAACTTTCAAGTACAATCTGAGTCATCCAATCATCTTTTGAACAAGAAGTATCCCCTAGTAAGTCATCTTCTACCACCCCAAGCTTGTCACGTTCTATGGGGTCTGGGGTATCTTCATGCTCAACAACCATGTTATATGAACTGTCCATCCTACTCCCTTGATGTCGACTCTTCTTTGAAAAGGGATTGTAAACAATGTTGTCTCATGCTGGTCTACTTCATCGTCATTAGTATACTCGCTCCACTGAGATGAATAGTCATCATCGCTTTCATCGAACAAGTTGTTCCAAACCATGAATGGCTGACTACTCAAAGCGAAGTGACAAGTCTCAATATGAGATGTATCACTCTGGTCTGGATCAACGTCTGATTTAGGTTCTTTAAATTAACCTCCATGTTGTGAGGTTGTTTGACTATTCTGATCATCTTCATCATAGAACCATTCATGCATGTGGCTTGTATCTTCCATTGGTTGATCAGCTGAATCATCTAGATAGAATGAAGGGTTTCCCCAGGTGGGTTGATCTTCACAAAAAAATCTGGGTGAATCCAGTTGATGGTCTGAATAGGATTGTGAGGCATGTTCCAATTCAGGCCCAATGGAATGGTTTTGACAATTGTAATCTTCATGGTTTTGTGATGGCATTTGCAATTGAATGGTAAACAAATCAATGAGATCTTGAAGATTCCTGCCCTGTTCAAAACCCTTATCATGAAGCTGTTGTACTTGAGAAGTAAGGGTTTAAATATCCATCAATTCTACCATGCACTTCTATTGGAAACCCGCTGTATCAGACCGATGCATTTGGACGAATCCTTGTTCAATAGTTTGAAGTATACTTCTACTGCGGTTTGCGATCTCAGTGGCTACTTGGAGATGATGATCTTGATTTTCTAGTAGCTGCTGGAGATGATCAACATGTTCTTGGAGATGAGGAGCTAAGGAGGGGGTGAGTGTGTTGACACTTTCTCCGACCAGCTCCACTGCTCTAATCAACTCTTGATACCACGTCACCGCAGAAGTCGAGGGCTGACCCGCCATCTCCTTTGTTGGAATTTCAACATAGGATGACGGTGGAGGTGAGTATAGCTCAGATATCTATAGAGCATGGCCTTCAATTATTTGCCAACAGTCAGAACTATGGAAAAACTCAGGAGGATAGGTGGACAAGATGACCTGCCTTGTTGAAGCAAGGTCCATGGCTGAAAAAGTATAAGAAAAAGAAAAGAAAAGCTATTTAGTATACATGAACAAGTATGTGTAAAACAAAAGAAGAACTATGCATATATATATACATGCTTATGGATGAAAGAATGAAATCCTTGGGCGTGTAAATGTGGAAAACCACATCCCCTGCAATGTCGCCAAAAGTTGATCGGCTCCTCAAGAGGACGGGTCATACTTTAAATTTATAACTCGAAACCTTCAAGGACCCCCACAACTTTATTACGGGGTTGAAGTAGATATACGGGGTCAAACACATGGATGTGGGGACGCTTAAGATCTCATTCTTAAGTCAGATAAGCTAATCCGATAGTCGATAAAAGTATGCAGCTAGAACTAGTCTAGCATATTCTCACAAAATAAAACAAAACAAAAAAAGAAACAAAACAAAGTCCATAGGATTCTACTAATTAGAGAGAAGGGGTTCCTGGCTATGTAACCATAAGTTGGAAAGTCTATACACCCGTTCTTAGGTATAGACAACCCTCAAACACCTTAGCAAGCAACCTACATCCAAACATAGTACGTACTGTGGTATCTATTCCTGTGGCGTCATCCCACTCACTTTCGTGCAGCGTGACTAAAACCCATCAATGACATGAAACCTCTCTCGAGGACGACAAATTAGCACCCTAGAATATTCTAGATACCCTCTCAGGTCTAAAATGTTCTAAGCTGCTAGGAACAGGTGTGATCTGGGCAAAACTAGGTAGAGGGCCCGACCGTGCCGGGCTGGGCCCTGCCATGCCCAGGTCTATAGTTCTGTACAGATCACCTTGAACCTTCCTCTTTTTAGATTCCAATCCAAACTACATTCTCTTATCTATTTCTACAACAAATCTCTCAATATTGGCAGAAATAGAAGTTCAAGAAAGAAAGAGATCAACCAAACTAGCAATCATAACTAGAAAGAGAAGATAGAACAAAAAACGTGCTAGATCTAGAATAAAACTACTTGCTTAAGGTAAAAGTACATAAACATGCCCAAAATGGGATACATATCCAAGAAGGAGCTCAACTAGCCATGGACAAGCATAGTTGGCACTGAATAAAGATGGAAGAACATCATTTGTAGAGAAACAAAGGAGAACGGTAGAAGAAAGGATAAGAAGAAATTTATCCCGTAGAGGAGAGGTGACTCTCGCTCCTTAGCCTTCGTATAAGCCGAATCTCATCTTTGGGTCATCCTCCTTGGTCTTCTAGACTCCTTGGCCTCTTTTCTCTTTGATTCTTCCCCAAACAGCAACTTGGTGGGTGTATGGAGGTGGAAGATGGTGGAGAATGGTAGGATATGGGTTAATGATGGTGGAAAAATGATGGTAGATGGAAGAAAACTGGAGGAACAAACATAGGATGAGAACCTCAACCTTTCCAGACCTTAGAACTCTCCCACGAGGCTCTGGGAACCAAGAAAATTCAGAACTTGGAACTCCTGATCTTAGAACCCCCCATCCAGGTTGTGAGGGGTGAGTATTTATAGGTGAAGGCGGAAGGTGGTCACGGTGGACGCCTCGATCGAGGTGGATCCCATGATCGTGATGGATTCTTTGGTCACGGTTGATGCCTCAGTCGCAGTGGATCTCACGGTCGTGGAGGACGCCTCAGTCATAGTGGATCCTCGATCGAGGTGGATCCCACAGTCACGATGGACGACTTGATCGTGGTCGGGATGGATGCCTCGATCGAGGTGGTGGAATCATAGTGTGATTCTTAGTCCACAGTGATCGTGACAGATGGAAGTCTAGCTGCTGCAAAAATAATGTGTTGGGGAGAGATCTTATAGAATAGATGTCTTTTCAGGTTCAGTGCCTACAAGTCCCAAAATTGGCTAGTTGAACAACTTTATCTTAGAAAAGATTTAAATTACTAAAAGATAAGGATCTAGGGTTATTTTGGGCATATGAAGGTTATAATGACATAAAACCATAAATAAATGCTTAGTATAAATGCCTAAATTTGGGTGTTATCAACTGGCCACCCAACAAATTGACCAAAATGTGGAAAAGAGGCATTAGTTCCCGAGAATTAAGAAGACTTCTATTAGAGACGAGCCACTCTATTCACCTCGAACCAATCAAAGGACCTACAAATAAGCTTGACCCAATCAAATGACATACACATAAGCCCGACCATCAACTTACCCAATTGAGCTAATGGATTTCCAATCGACCAACTGACGTGTCTAACCAAGTCTTTGCAGCCATTGTAGGGACACAAAATTAGAGTTCGTGGTCACTTTCTTTCTATATTAAAGGAGGGGTTAGACCAAACATCAAAGGGGTCATACCTTATCATATCAGAGCTTCCTTTGGGTGCACGAAGCATGGAAAGGAGATAAGAAACCATCATCTTCCTCACAGAGACTTCCAGATTGCTTATAGACTATAGACTAGAGTTGGATATCATCAGATTTTTCTTCTAAGTCTCTAAGAACATGACTGCCTCTCTTCCTATCTGTACCTTTGTGTCTATTTTGAGTATGAGCAAGTATATCTTATTACTGGGGTGTGGGGTGTAGCCCCATAGCTCATACCTTATTATAATTGATACTAAATCTACGAATTTTGTTTGCTAGATGTGTTTCATTCGATCTCTACACTTGTTTTATGACTTGACCTATCATATTTGTTTTATAATATTTGCTGAAGAGACTACATACCGTAAAATTAGAATGCCAAATGAACATGTAGAACTCTGGAAGAGATCCCAAATGGAGTTCTTTTGGACGATTGAATAATGTTCCATGAAACCGAGATCCCAAGTTTGTAAGGAGTTCGATCCTTGAGAGATTTTTGTCCTATAAGGATGAAAATCCATTTGGTCATATTCTAACTTGCTTAATTTGAAGATTTGTGTCAATTAGAATTACTGCAAAGGATATGGTAGTGAACCCTATATGTCCTAGTATTCTTTATTAATTGAATTAACTAATTAAATCGATTTTGCTTCTATTATTCTCAATTTTAGTTATAATATTTCCCAAATAACCACATTTACATATTTTCTTAGCAATAGGTTCAAAGCATGTTGTCTCTTAGATTTGACCTTTTTTATACTACGATTGACCTGTTCATTTGTGGGTGAGTTGATTGCCATGTTTTAAGGTTAAACTCTAGGAAATATCTTCCTTAGTGAATTTGTTTATACAAACACCTCACATTAGTAATAAGTGCCAGAGAGGAACCAAATTTTAAAGAAACTACTCTATGGTCTTAAGTGATACACAAACAAGACTGTATATGCCAAATCTAATAAGTTCCATAGAGTAAAAGAGGAAAAAACAAAGTAAAAGAGATGAAGAATCAAGTGTTGGCTAAATTGGACATTCATATACTCTTTATTTTGATGATGAAAAACATTTCACACTTGTGGATCTAACATGTTATTTGAGTATTTCAGGGTTCAAAGGAATAAGGAAATCCTACTTAGTAGGAAGATGAAGATCAATGCAAATTGAAGATCAAATATGCTTAATTGTATAAATGTTCATGATTATACTCAAATGTAAACACTTGTACAAAATCTAAATGTACAAGTAGTTAGACATCATGTAAATCAAGCATTAAAGCTTCCCTACCCACTTATAGCCCTTAGATAGATTTCCCCCAAAGTTAGAATCACCCACACACATTGAAACACACACTTAGTAGGTGATTCAAAAGTTTAGAATAGGGACACCCTCAGTCAAAGAAATTGTCGACCGAGACACTCTCGGTTGAAGTTCTTGTCGACGGAGAACTACCTTGGTCAAAATTGTGAGCACTATTCAACAACTTACACAATTGTGTTCGAAATTAGTATTTGGTCAAAAATAATCTCGATCGAGTAAGCAACGGTCTAAAGCTTGCGACCGTTAGACTGGGTGGTTGGTAGTTGGGAGTTAGAAATAGAAGTTGCAATACTTTTTCCTTAAACCCATGGTCGGTCAAAGAGAACCTCGACCAAAACATAGTTCGATGGACCAAATTGTCGACCCAGTAGGATTTTGGATTGTTCTTGTCAAGCACGAACAAATTAACAATTGCTTGCCAACTAATGTACACCTAACGACTAGTTAATCATTAAGAACACTCTAGACACTCCTTATAACATCTCTAATCACTTGTAAACCATTCCTATAAATAAGAGAGGACTTAGGACACCCAAAACATCACTTGCATACACAATACCTAAGCTACACTTGAGCATCCACTATTGAGAGCAACAGAGTTAGAATTCACTTGCCATCTTCATCCTTGTGCTCTAGAGTTGTGTCCTATAATTACAATCTCCTAGCCACCACATATAGCCACGTCCATCCTAAGTGGTTAGGAGATCTAAATGCTTGATATAGGATCAAAGTGTTGTACTTGATTGGTTAAGTATTTCTTTCTTCCAATCTATTTCTTCTATATTGTATTTTGTTCTCCTTGACTACTCCTAGGGTTGGAGGCTATTGAAAGGAGGTTGCTTGGTGCTACTTCAACAAGTGAAGGCTACTCCAAGGTGTGCTTGAGATTACTTCAAGAAGGATACTTCAAAGGAGGTTTGAGATACTTCTAGGTGAAGGATATCTCAAGGTGGTGGAGCTACTTTAAGGCGGTGAAGGCTGCTCCAAGGATTGCTCAGGTTACTTCAAGAAGTCTGCTTCAAGGGGGTTGAGGCTACTTCAAGGTGAAGGCTACTTCGAGAGGAATGTGATTGTATTTTATGTAACATCCTTGTGAGGTAATAAAATAAATCACTTTCAAAAACAATTGGGTAGTGGACTGACTACCTTTGATTTCAAAGGTAGGAACCACTCTACATCCAAGTGCTTTCCTTGTTCCCCCTCCTTCTTTGGTTAAGTTCTTTAATTATTTTAATTAACTTCAAAATTATCCAAGAACCTATATTCACCCCCCTCTAGATCTTTCAATTGGTATTAGAAAAGGTCTTCAAGGAGCCATAACAAGTCTTGAAGAATGGGGGACGATGTACTTCACAACTTCAACCTTGAAGGAACCTACATGAGCCGACCACCACCCTTTGATGGAAGCAACTACACTTATTGGAAGAGAATGATGCAATTTTACTTTCAAGGGATTAGCTTGGACCTTTGGAGGATGGTATCTACACCCTATGTACTTCCAACTACGTAATATGCAACGTGAGATCCCAACACGACAAAACAAGTTCAATTAAATGCAAAGGCGGTAAGCATTTTATATTGTTATATTTCTATAAGTGAATTTAATAGAGTATCTTATTGTGAGACTGATTATGAAATATGGAATAAACTTTCAATTACACATGAAGGTACAACTCAAGTAAAGAATACTAATATTAATATGCTTAAACAAAAGTTTGAACAATTCTGAATGTTATCTAATTAGACTATTAGTGAAATGTATGCAAGGTTTTCTTCTATTGTTAACAGCTTGAATGCCTTAGGTTAATATATAAGTGAGGAAGATCAAGTCTCTAAGATCCTTAGGTCCTTGCCTCTAAAATACAAGCCAAAGATGATGGCCATTGAAGAAGCCAATGACCTTACCACTTTGAAGATGGAGCAACTTATCAGAAATCTAGAAACACATGAGGTAACTCTTGAAGAAGAAGAAAGATTGGAAGCCAAACACAAGAAGGAGAAAAGGAAGGACATTGCTTTTAGGGCATTAATTAAAGAAAACAATGAAACAAGTGGAGAAGATAGTGAAGAAGAGGCACTTTTTGTAAATGGTAAGCAATATAGAAGTTTTAAAACTTACAAAAATTCTTCTACTTCTTCTTCTTCCCTTAGGTGTTTCGAATGTGGTAAGAAAGGAAATTTAAAAAATGAGTGTCTCAAATTCAAGAAGGGAAAGAATTCATCTCTCAAGAAGAAAGAAAAAGCCTACAAAGCATCTTGGGATGACTCAAGTGATGATAGCAAGAGTGAGGAGGAAGTAGAATGTCTCATGATCAAAGAAGACACGATAAGATGTTTCATTGCAACAAAAAATGAAGAAGAAAATGAGGCAAGTTCTCTTTATTTATCTAAAGAAGAGTTAGTAACTAGTATTGAAGAATTACATGATAAATATGTTGATTGCAAAAAGAAATTAAAAAGGCTTACAAAAACTAATGAAGATTTGTATGCTAAATTGAATGATCTTACCTTTGAAAAGGAAAGTCTTATGTCTGAAAAGGCTACTTTGAAATCATCTATCAATGATTACAATATTAAGTTGCTTGCTCTAGAAACTAACAATATTTTTCTTTGTCAAGAAAAGGTTGAATTGCTTGACAAGATAAATGATTTTCAAACTCAATCTATTCTTTGTACTCATTCGGATTATGATGCTATTGTCAAAGAAAGAGATAATTTGTTATCTGATCTATTCCAAGTAAAGTTAGACATTAAAAAGAGAATGGATGAAATTTCTAAGTTGCAAAAGGATATTAGTATCTTGAAAAACAAAGACGTTCTTGATAAAATCCTAAAAGACTCTTCTAGTCAAATTGGGAGGAGAGGACTAGGTTATGTGCCCAAAGATAAATCCTATCAAAAACCTAGAACCAAAAAGACTCAAGTACCCAAACCAAAGTCATGTATGTGCCTAAAGACAGTCTAGCTAAGAAAAGAAATGACATTGATTCTATTTGTTGTCATTACTGTTTACATCTTGGACATTATTCATTCTCTTGCTTATATAAGAAATGGGATGTTTACTTGGTTTGGGTTCCAAGACCCCCAACTTAAAAATGTTGGTCATATTAGTTGATAATTGACTAAACTTCACCTTGAAATTCATAATGTCTTATCTCAACTAAATTAAGCTTGAACTGGTATATCTTTATATATTTTGATTGCTTAATTATGTTATCCAAAAATAATGGGATGATACATTTACATTAGAATGTTGAATTTACTAAAAGTGCACAGAACTTCATCTCGGACGACAAAATGCCCGACTGAGAACTATCCAGTCAAAGAAAAGATCGACCAAAGGTAGTTCTGTCAACATTGTCTTACTGGAAAATCTTTTCAATCGACAACTAGCTCGACCAAAAATTCTTCCAGTCAAAGAAATGTTTGACCGAAGATAGTTTTGTCAGAACTGCTTATTAAAAACAAAATTGTTCAATTGCAATTAAATTTGATGACCCTAATCTGTACTAAACTCTTCATATTAAACTGTTTCAAGCAGTTGAAATGATAAATTATGTATAACAGTGCTTCTAACCAATGGACCACTATATGGGACCAAGACCTTCATACTTTGCAGGTTTGGATGGTCTATTAAAGCTACTCTACAAGGAACATGAAACAAGAATATTTTCACAAACTAGGAGAAAAGGTAAAATTATTGTTCACATATGAAGAAAATTTCAAAGGTAAAACTGTTGGCATAAGTGATGTTGGTACAAATTTTAACTGTGCTATGTGTCAAAGAACTACATCATAAGTGCTATAACAATGGTTATGATTCATAGAAAAATATTAAAGTTAATGATAAAGTAAATTATAAACTTCTTAACACCATGGACATTAATTGCAAAAATAATTTGGTCATGGCATAAAAAGATTGTTTACATAAGAAAATTGCTTTGAATCATCACCTAACTTTTTTTGTGAAAAATCTGAAATTTGTGACAAGAAAAAGTTAGATAAAATTGATCTTGTCACAAAAAGGATTTATTTTAAAATAATTAAACAAATAATCTAAAGTTTATAAGCATAAATTATGATTATACACTACAAGACTTAGTCATATCCTAAAAGATTTAATTTCTGGACAAATGAGCCTGCTAAAAATAATGAATAAAATTGAACTCCTAGACCTAAAAGAAAAATATTGGAACTATATGGGCATGATGGAATAACATTAGGATTTAATGAGAAGAAATAGACTTAGATATGATTTATAAATCATTGGATAAGACTTGACATCATCAAATGTAAATATGAATAAGACTGATTGGTCATTTATACTAATAGAAAAGAAAATGTTACATTTTGGTTCATTCTAAGAATAAAGCTGCATGAATGGAATATCTGTAGAAATGCCTCTTTGTCGCAAAGGAGTTCGACCGAGGGGCACCCCGATCGAAGTCATGGTCGACCAAAAATAAGCCTGACAAAAATTCTTATTTCTAAATCAAATCATTTACTTGCACCCAACATTCGTATATTATGTCCATAAGTTGCTCATCATGTTAAATACTTATAATAAGAGAAAAAAAATTTGGTTCAAGAAACAAGATTGCTTATAAAAAAATTGACTCACAATCTTACTTAATCAATTGATTATAAAAGGTTATGATTTGAAATACCTTAGTATCTTTTAAGTTCACTTTTGTTATGAGATTAAGGGGGAGCTCACAAAATTCTTGAATAAAATGTATAACTTTCTCTTAATTAAATTCTCTACACCAATAAGGGCTTAACACCCCTTGTATTTGGTTAGAGATATATTCTACTATGAGCCTAAAGGAATCTCATATCATTTTAGGGCTTATCATCCCTTGTAAATGGTTGAGAAACTAATATAAAAATATATTCATGAGCCTGAAAGAATCTCATATCATTTTAGGGCTTAACATCCCTTGCAAATGGTTGAGAAATTAATCTTGTTGTTTAAATTGTGGCTAAATTTGACATTCTTTTTGAATTAAAAAATTAAGGGGGAGTAATGAATTGGGGGGGGTCTTATTGACTTACACATATGTTTATATGGCTATCTTTTTTTAATGACAAAGGGGGAGAAATAATATAAATCAAAATAAATGAGTTTCATGCTCTCTTGTCTTAACATTAATTGATGTTGTATTACTTAAGAGATGGATACTATGTTTGATATCTCTTTGGGAATAATTAGCATACATTTTATGAAAACAAGAATATGTTCTTCATCTTAGGTAAATTTCAGGTATGAAACTCATCTCATTTAAATTATTTTGATTAGTTTTAGAAATGTTTGTAATCTTCAAAAAGGGGGAGATTGTTGGCTAAATTGGACATTCATATACCCTTTGTTTTGATGATGACTGATGTGATGATCTTGAGTCGCTTTTATAGACTTGTTTTACATGTGTTTTGTGTGTTTATTAGTCACTTTGGTGGTTAATATTGCATGATTCATTCACTTTAGTCTATAATTTCATTCTATATCAAATATCGCATATTGTATCTATTCGATTATAAATGATCATATCGACGCATGTTAGCATGGATGATTTGGCTTTGTCTTGCAATTTCAGGAAAAACGCATGTATACAACTGTCGATACCATCGACATCCGTCGATAGTATCGACACAGTCACAGAGAGACAGCCGCAAGGAGCCAAGCAGTGTCGATACCATAAACTGGGAAGTCGATGGTAGCGAGTTACCTTCAGGTTGCCAGCGATCATCCGGTCGATACTATTGACGTTCTACAGCTTCAGTGTCGGAAAGGTGATAAAACCGACGCCTAAGGGTGTCGATACCATCGACCCGCGTTGATGGTATCGAGTCTGCATCAGGATGAACAACAGAGAAGAAAGGAAACCTGTCGATATCACGAAACATCGGCCCGCGTCAATGGTATCGACGCCGTCAGATTAGTTTTTGTTCCAGATCGGCCTGAATCTAATGGTGGTGATATTTAGACTATCTAATTTGGTGTTTATACCTAATGACGACATCCAGGAGCGAGCTATCACGTCATTATCCACTGCACACATCCCAAGCAGAGTTGGAGAGGAGAACGGAGCCCGGAAGTACGCCCTGACCGTTCCGTGAGCCGAAGAAGACATTTTCCACCGCTGAAAGGTTGTAGATCGCGCACTATACGTCAAGGAACGCTTGGATCTTCTCCGTTCAGGGGTTTACATCACTTCATCCACGTTTTTTCTCCATGTTTTCCCTTTCTTCCACCATGTCTTGCTCTGAGATGAACATGCAGGGCTAATCCCCTTTGTCTTTAGGACCGGGAGTAGCCCGGGTAATCGTTGTATGATATTTGTATCATAGTAATGCATATTTTATCTCTTAAATATGTGGTATGATTTCGTTTTCTATAATATATCATTATGATTGATCACCCTAATGATAATCTAATGCCTTTAATTGCTTTGAAAGAAGAATTAATGGTTGAAAAGATACAAAATTCACATTAACTCATAAATTCCTTGAACAAGGTGATGTACGGTTAATGGTGGAAACCTAGAGGTTGATTCTAATGCACCTAGTTTAGGGTATAGGTTACTACGAAGGTGGAACCAACCTAGATTTAGGTAGTGAATTGTATCACGACAGTGAACAATTCTGACTACAGGCCACTACCCAGAATGAGAGATGAATTTGATTAATTATGTGGAAATTCATGCAACGAGAACCCGCGGTGAAACTGCAATCCTAAAGATTCCCATCTAAATTGATTAAACTCAACATTTAATCGATTGCTTTACTTTCTTTTATTTTTCTTTTTCTTTTTAATCAACTCTCAAAACCTTTTTAACTGGTCTAGCTGATTGCGAATAGTTAGTAGTAGTCTACCGATAGTTCAGTGTCCATGAGTTCGACTCAGGCCTCACAAAGGCCTATATTACATTGACGCGTGCACTTGCGTTATACGCACGGTAAAATCATGTCAAGTTTTTGGCGCCGTTGTCGGGGACACAACAATTGTCAGAACTATGAGTGCTGCAAGTGACCACTCTAGGCAACATTTTTTTATTATCATTTTTGAAATTCATTGTTTATCCATCATATCTAGCAATAGTCTAGCACTGTACTGAACCAAATTTATTACTTTGCAGGTACTAGTGCATGGTGAGGACGCATAGCACAGACTACACACAACCATCACCAGAGGTTCCACCGTTGGGACCAGACGACGAAGAGAACAATATTCACGATCATCCTGAGGATATAGATTCAGATTCTAAACCAGAAGCTATGGCTGAAGAGCAGACAATATGGGAGAATATAAAAGCTTCTTCCTCGTCAGCATCGAAGGGACCAATAAAAAAACTGGCAGTCAACATTCCCACTTATAAGATTGACCCGACACTGATAAACTTGGTCAAGTCTCAAGCATTTCACGGGCTTAAGAATGAGGACCCAGTTGCACACATCAACACATTTGTGGAAAATTGCGATATGATACAGATAGATAGGTTTCCACAAGAGACACTATATTTGAAGCTGTTTCCCAACTCTCTTGCAGGTAATGCACGTGAATGGCTCCA
This sequence comes from Alisma plantago-aquatica, assembly GCA_963693085.1. Classification (NCBI taxonomy): domain Eukaryota; kingdom Viridiplantae; phylum Streptophyta; class Magnoliopsida; order Alismatales; family Alismataceae; genus Alisma; species Alisma plantago-aquatica. The sequence continues at coordinate 293,959,039 of OY856410.1, forward strand.
TAACCTAGACGATGAGACTGTCGAGACTTGGGATCAAATGATCGAGGTATTCTTTAAGAGATTCTTTCCACCAGAGAAAACCAACGACCTGGTACGGAAGATCAACAATTTCAGCCAGAAAGTCGGGGAGACGTATTCTGAGACTTGGAAATGTTTTCAAATAATGCTGAGCAGGTGCCCACATCATGGGCTTGACAAGGAGAAACAAGTCAAGAGTTTCTATTTTTCTCTTTCTGAGCATGATAGAAGCAACCTGGATTCAGTAGGTTAGGGGTTCTTCTTAAACAACACAGGCACAAGGTGTTGAGAGATTTTGAAGAACATGGCCAAAAAGCAGTCCTGGGTAGGCCTGGCAATGGGCCGGGTTTCTCAGACCCGACCCGAGACCCGACCCGACCCGACCCGAATTGCTTAGGGTCTAGACCCGACCCGACCCGATTTTTTTTATACAAAAGGACCCGAAATTTACCCGAACCAATTTTTCCCGACCCGAAAGAGTAGACCCGACCAGACCCAAAATACCCGGATATCATTTTTTGTCCAGTATTTGCATGTCCCATTTTGGGCCGACCCAAAAGACTGGACCCATTTTTGACCCGACCCTCCCTCTACTAACGATGTACTGTTTAACTATGTCAGAATTTTGATGTTATGTCTGTATCTTTCATCAACATATTTTTAATTTCGAACCGTCCATTTGGCAGTTTGTACAAACACAAACACAATATTTGCAACTGCACTCAACTTTTTGACTTTTTTGATACTCAGCAAAAATCCAGTCACATGTAGGCAAAATTAACAAAAAATTTAAGACTTCATGCATCCTGCATCCAAATTACAGTCACATGTAGGCAAATTAACAACAAATTTAAGACTTCATGCATCCTGCATCCAAATTAGACATTAATTTCTCATTAACTCAAACACATCTAGAAAGGATAGTGGATCATACTTTTTGTTCTTTCATTCACATCACTACGTTTCAATTCAACCAAACATTTGGGGTCACATATCACCAACCATATTCAAGAAATAGAGAACTAAAATTAGCCAACCATTACTCAAAAAATATTGAAATGTATTCTTCAGAAAATATTGAAATGTATACAAGACCAACCAAAATGTGCAAAATGAATCTCCAGCCACAAACTAGTCTACCAAAGTAGACGACAATGAACCAGAGAAGTTTTCAACTATTTACACTAACATCTCCAGCTACAAACACATGCTACCAAAATACAAAGAAAAATGAACTCTCCGGCTACTCCAGAGATGCATCTTCAACAGTTTAGTTATCATGGATAACCCTTGGCCACTCTCTTGCAGGAATAATTTATTTTTTCAGCAAACTTGGTTAGTTCTTCATTCCTGACAGAAGAGTAACAAACCTACATGATTATCCAACATTATGCTAGTTATCCAAAAACTAAAAGTCTGAAATGGGTATGATTATCCAACCTTTATACAGATACATTATATTGATTATCCAACGTTTATACAGACAATGCAGCTATCATATTATACAACTCACACATCCAAACGAGAAACACCCAGAGCATTTGTACTATTATTGCCATCTCTCGTCATCATTACTGAGAAACCATGTTCAAGAAACCCCACAGGACACATAACAACAAATAAAGCCACGATAATGGGCAGCAAAAAGGAGGCTACTTTACATCTGATCTTGTTATTGGTTTCGTTTCATACGGTCAGTCAATATAGCTCAAAAGTGTGGAACTTTGAATAAAATAAACTACGGATCGTAGATAGATTAATTATGGGGAGAAACAAGTAAATATAGGAGGTACTAATCGATCTTAGAAGCAGTTGAGCAACACGCGTGACGGGCGATAGGTAGATCTGAGCGTGGTGAAGAAGCAGGATACGGTCAATACAGTTTGTAAGAATAGTAACATTGATCTATTAGAAAATAATTACTGCATCGAGGTTGACTGAGGAGATATAGGAGTGTCACCGAGAGGAGAAAGGATGCAGCTAGAGGAAGAGGAACGTCCAGGGGGATAAGTGAGGAGATACATGAGTGCGACGGCGGGTGGGAGAAGGGATGCATCTAATAGATATAGATCATGTAGCAAGGAACACAGTGGATTGGCAGCATGCGTATCAAGCAAAGCAAGATGAAAAGAGGGAGCAGAGCTCTAGAGAAAAGGGGGAGATATGAAAACGGATATCAGAGGCGTAAATGGGTACAAACCTGGAGACCAGAGAGGTGAAGTGGAAGCAGACACGATCCTGATCTCGAACATACAAAGATGCGCACCATTGAGGAGCAGGAAGTGACGATTAGCTACCAACATCTCGATCTCTAGATCTCCTTGTTTGTCTTGATATCTTCTTCATCTCCTTGCAGGGCCGCTGTCCCAATCGCTATCTCCAGCTCCTTAGGTTGCTGACCTTGCGGCGGCTAGGTATCTTCTTCATCTCCTTGTAGGGTCACTGTCTCAATCGCGATCTCCAGCTCCTTAGGGTTTCTAACCTTGCGGCGGCTAGGTTTAGGTTGATGAGCTTGAGTGAGAGAGAGGTAGGGATGAGGGGGTAACCTAGGGTTTGAGTTGAGCAGCCGTTGTGCATCCGCAACTCACAAACAAGCGAGGACGCTGAGGAGTAACTGAGTGGCAAGGGAAGTATGTAGCTAGGGCACAAGCCGCACATATGTTACTCTCGGGCCGATACTCTTCCGCTGCTCCACACTCGGGTCCCTTGGGTCCTTAGATTTTGCTGGGCAAACCTGGGCCCGACCCAGAGTTAAAAGACTCGATTCGGGTCTGCCCGACATAAACCCGAACCTTATTTCAAACTCAAAAACCCAGATTTTCGGGTCAGGTCCGATCGGTTCGGGTCGGGTCGGGTTGCAGTATTTCTACCAGGCCTAGTCCTGGGGTGATAGAGATGCGCCAGAACAGGTTCGAGCTGTAGGTGAGTCAAAGGCCATCAAGGAGCTAAATGAGAAGATGTACCTTATAGCCAAGAAATTGCTAGCAAAAGAAGATGCATAATCTGATGATGAAGCACATGTTAAATTTATGCGCCAGGAACAGGGGTACAGAAACAATGACTATTCTTGGAGGAAAGACATGAAATTTTCATGGAAGGACCCAAACAATTTCTTGCAGGACCCTGATGCAAAACCACAACCGTCGGAAGAGGACAAGAGTAATGAGTTGCTCAATCAAGTAATCAAGCAGAATCAAGAACTCATGAGCACGTTTGGCCAACATATTAAGCAACAAGGAGAATTTATGAATCAATTTGGGCAGACCTTACAAAGTCATGGGGCTTAGATGAGAACTATAGAGACATCGTTAGCGCAGATGGCAGCTGAGATAGAAAATCTGAAAAAGCCAACACAACAAGGTTTTCTCGGGAATACAAACATTCCAGGGGGAAACCAAGAAGCTAAGGCAATTCTGCTACAGAGTGGTAAGAAGATTTTAAACCCCAAGGCCGATGAACCGAGCACACCCCAGCTAGAAACTGCAGGTGAGGCCACAGAGGAGGTTACAAGCACAGAGCTGATAGTTGATGTGGTAGAGGAAGCCACACCAGAACCCATTGCTTAGGAAGAGACGCAGAAGAGGACACCATATGTGCCGCCACATCAAAGGGAACAGACAATCCCAGTGCGTATCTAAACAGTTTGAAGGCTAAGAAAGTGGACACTCAGTTCAAGAAGTTCCTAGACAGCTTTAGAAAACTTTTTGTTAATATTCCACTATTAGAAGAAATAGAGAAGATACCCTATTATGGCATGTTTCTGAAAGATATAATAACAAAGAAGAGGAAGATTCCTGATATAGAAGTGGTGGTTCTAAAGGAGCAAGTGAGCGCCTTCATTATGGGCACATTGCCACCTAAAAGACAAGATCCAGACTGCTTCAATATTTCATGTTACATTGGTAAGGTGAAATTCGGCGAAGCATTGTGTGACTCCGAGGCAAGTATCAATTTGATGCCTCTTTCTACTTTCAAGAAGCTGGGACTTAAAGAATTGAAACATAGAAACATGATGATTCAGCTAGCATATAATTCTGTGGTAAAGCCGTATGGTATCTATGAGGATGTTCTCGTTAAAGTTGACAGGTTTGTATTTTCAGTAGATTTTGTGGTAATGGAAATGCAAGATGAACAAGGAAATGAGCTACTCCTCAGAAGACCCTTCCAAGCTACTGCAGATATGATACTCGAGATGGGACGAGGCCGTTTGACATTGGGAATGGTGGATGACCGATTTGAAATCGTTATTCCTCCAAGAACAACACAATCAAAAGAAAAGGAGCAGTGTCGCATGGTGAAACGTTTTGATCAGAACATTTCTCTTTGTCTAGGGAAGCCGTTTCTAGATATGGATCATGTAATGACCAAGGTAGAGAAGGGGACACTGGCTGTAGACATTATGGAATAGACCAAAGTTGTTTCTCTTTGTAGGGCTGTGGGTTTTCCAAATGATGAAGAGGAGGAAATCCCTCTTTCTACTGAAGATGATGCAATAGCAAGTTCTGCCCTTGATGCATATCCAGAACTGCCTCTTGAAGCTTGCCTTATCAATATAATGCATGACTGGCTGAGAAGCAAGTCGTTACAAGAATATGTCAAGATGCTTCAAGTGCTGTCATGCTATTATGCTAAGTATTATGAAGATCTTGGGCCACTCCCACCACCGCTTTAGTCATCTTTGATCAGTCCACCAGAGTTAGAATTGAAGTCACTGCCACCTCATTTGAAATATGCATTCCTAGCCGATGGTGAAAGACTACCGGTGATTATCTCAGCATATCTGAGTGCCAAGGAAGAGGATCAATTGATGATCGTGCTGAAGAACCACCGTGGCACATTCGGGTGGTCAGTTGTGGATATAAAGGGGATCTCCCCTACACTTTGCCAACACAAGATCTGACTCGAGGAAGGAGCTAAACCTGTAATCCAGCCACAACGCAGACTCAATCCAAGCATGATGGAGGTCATCAAGAAGGAGGTGATCAAGCTCCTTTCTGCAGACATCATTTATGCTATCTCTGATTCGAAGTGGGTAAGCCCCACACAGGTATTCCCTAAAAAGGGGGGAATTACTGTCACTCACAACTTATTAAATGAGCCGGTCATGACCCGATTGGTAACCGGGTGGCGGGTGTGCATTGACTATTGCCAATTAAACTCTACCACGTTGAAAGATCATTTTCCTCTTTCGTTCATCGATCAAATCTTAGAGCGACTGGCTGGTCGATCTCATTTTTGTTTTCTAGATGGCTACTCTGGCTACAGTTAGATTTCCATTGATCCTAAGGACCAAGAGAAGTCTTCCTTCACTTGTCCCTATGGAACATTTACATATCGCCGTATGCCTTTGGCTCGTGCAACGCACCAACAACCTTTCAGCGCTGCATTCTTGCCATTTTCTCTGATATGGTTGAGCGCTTTTTAGAGGTCTTTATGGACGATTTTTCTCTCTATGGTGCGTCTTTTGATGAGTGCTTGTATAGTTTAGATAAAGTTTTACAACGATGTGAGGACACACATTTAGTTCTCAACTGGGAAAAATGCCATATGATGGTTAGTGAAGGGATTGTACTTGGACATAAAGTGTCTATCAAGGGGTTGGAGGTGGATCCTGTTAAGATTGAGGTTATTTCAAAATTACCCCCACCTAATTCAGTTAAAGGGGTGAGAAGTTTTCTCGGTCACGTAGGATTTTATCACCGCTTTAACAAAGATTTCTCAAAAATCGCTAAACCATTATCTGAACTTCTTGAGAAAGATGCAATGTTTGACTTTAATGAGAAGTGTTTGCATGCTTTTAATGTGCTCAAGGAGAAGTTAATTTCTGCACCGGTTGTTCAAATGTCAGATTGGACAAAACCTTTTGAATTAATGTGCGATGCTTCGGATTTCACAGTAGGGGTCGTTCTAGGACAGCGTTTTGAAAACAAACCCACTGTGATTTTTTATGCATCTAAGACTTTAAATGAAGCACAACTTAACTACACCACAACTGAAAAGGAACTGCTCGCCGTCGTGTTTGCATTCGAAAAATTTCGACAATACCTAGTAGGGTCAAAAGCTGTGGTATGGACGGACCACGTCGCCATAAAATATTTGATGGAAAAGAAAGATGCCAAACCTAGACTGATTAGGTGGATCTTATTGTTACAAGAATTTGACATTGAAATTAAAGATAAGGTGGGAGTTGAAGATGTGGCTGCCAACCACTTGTCTAGGTTAGAATGGGTAGATGAGAAGGACATTAATATACCCATTACCGAGACATTCCCTGAAGAGCAAATACTTTTTGTAAAATCCAAGGATCCATGGTTTTCATATATTGTTAATTATCTTGCCTGTAAAATAATCCCAGATGATTGGAGATATCAAGAGAAAAAGAAAATTTTCCATTCTTTGAGATACTATTTCTGGGATGATCCCATTTTGTTGAAGCAATGCAGGGACGACGTCTTGCGCAGGTGTGTACCGGAGATAGAATATGACAGTGTACTTAGTCATTGTCATACACTGCCAACCGGTGGTCATCATGTGAGTTCAAGAACGACGACCAAGGTGCTAGAGAGTGGTCTTTATTGGCCTACACTCTTTTGGGATGCATACGACTATGTGCGAAGATGCGATTCCTGTCAAAGGGCAGGTAATATTTCAAAGCGGCAAGAGATGCCCCTCAACGTGTTTCAAGAAGTTGAGGTATTTGATCTGTGGGGCATTGATTTTATGGGACCCTTTGTGTCCTCAAACTCTAATTTGTACATTTTACTGGCTGTTGATTATGTATCGAAGTGGGTAAGGCAATACCCACATGGACTAATGATGTTGCTGTAGTGTGCAGGTTTGTAAAAGATTAAATTTTCTGCAGATTTGGTGTGCCAAGGATGATTATCAGCGATGGAGGCACCCATTTCAAAAATAAAAAGTTTGCTACGTTGTTGAGAAAGTATGGGGTAAAGCACAATATTGGTACCCCGTACCACCCACAGACACAAGGGCAGGTCGAGGTGTCCAATAGAGAAATGAAACAAATTTTGGAGCGCACAATGGCTTCTACAAGAAAGAACTAGAGTACTTTGTTACCAGATGCTTTATGAGCGTATAGGATGGCATTTAAGACACCTATAGGCACTACGCCTTTTAGGTTGGCTTATGGGCGGGCCTGCCATTTACCGGTAGAGTTGGAGCATAAGGCGCACTGGGCGCTAAGGAAGCTTAACTTGACTTATGATGCGCCAGGGAAGAAACGAATGCTAGAGCTCAATGAGCTAGATGAGCTGAGGATGAACGCCTATGAATACTCGAGGATTTATAAGGAGAGAACAAAACTCATTCACGATCGACACATTCAATTGTGTGTTTTCAAAAAGGGAGATCATGTGCTATTGTTCAACTCGAGGTTGAAGCTGCATCATGGGAAATTGAAATCCCGGTGGAGTGGACCTTTCATGGTGGAGGAGGTATGACCACATGGTGCCATCCTGGTGCGTGATGGAGAGACGACATTTCTAGTCAACCTCAAATTCAAGCTTAGGGGGGAGATGGAACAACTTCTATCTTTTTCTAGCTTTTACTTTTAGTTACGTTTTTAGTAATTATTTGCCTTTCCTATTGTTTTAGCAATTTTCTTAGTTTTTAGGATCCACACTCTATCTAGTGTATTTGTGGATGTCTAATGTAATGTGTCATCTCTGTGTTTGTCACAGGGGAATCAGGGTTCAAAAATTTAAAAAAATTTAGTGATTTTGCAAGCTTGTTTTGTTCAACCTTGAGCACATGACTTATGAAAATAATTGGGTTTGTCAGCTTTAAAAAAGAAAATCACAATTGTACATGCCTATGATTCATGAAAAGTGGAAGAAATTGGTTGTTTGAACCTAAACTGACCAAAGGGTAATGAGACCTTAATATGAAATAAGAGAGAGAAACCTCTTAATTGTTACACAGGTCAGTAAGGAGGTACATATAATATTTTCCAATGGTTCGGGCAATTAATCTTGTGATCTATCCACCCCAATATTTTCACACTCCATCATAAGAATTGGAAGCACATTACAGTTTTCATCTTTTGACTGCATAACATTTAGGTAGGATTGTATTTTAGTTCAATTTTGCATTAATATTTTTTAGATGAATCATGCATGCACACATTCTTGAGTGCATGTCATCATAGTTGCATAACTGATCTCATGTAGTTGCATTTTAACATATTTTTGAGCATATAGGACAAGTCGTGCTTTATTTCTTCTGAAAAATAAGAGAAGCGGGTGACTCATTCTACACTCTCTAAAATTAAGTGTAATGCCTCAATAATAACAGTTATGTGAGAATAAGCTTGAAATGAAAAAAAAATTATGAAAAATATTGTACATTTTGCATTAGCCAATTTGAGAGAAAGAAGGGCTTTGAAAGAAAAAAAAGAAAAAAAAGAAAAACAAGAGAAGGCTGGTTTTAGAGGGAGAAAAGATCTTGTCTCACCCGTATAATAGGAAGAATAAGCACATTATGTAGCTTGTAGATATTCTATCTCGCATGAGATGGGATAGTAGGAACATCCATCATTCCACCCAAAATGTAGGCATTAGGGAATTTTCATTTGCATATGCATCATTTAGGTCATTATTTTTATTTGTGCATGCTAAAACTGTACTGTTCTTCCATTTCTTCTATAGCCACCTATTTTATCCACCCGTTGCTCGAATTGGTAGGCCACCGTGATTATCTTCTCACTCAATAATATCAGGAGAGTTGCTTCCATTTAGATGGTAGGTAGGAAACGAGCAGCGTAGATAGAAGGTCACAATGATGCATCAAGCATGAACCTGAGGATTTGATTATGTTAATTGCCTTATGTGATAGTATTCATCAATTTTGAGGTCGATATCTTTTATGGATGATCATTGTCACCTTGAGGGTAATTATCATTCTGTGGTTAGTAAGGGCCGGAATGTGAATGTCTGGCGGAGATCATATGGAAAATTCTGCTGTGATAATCTATTCTTTAGTTGACCCTCACAATTCTATTCTAAAAGTTTTGTTGCTCGAGGACGAGCAATGTTCAAGCTTAGGGGAGTTTGATGCGATGATTTTGAGTCACTTTTACAGACTTGTTTTACATGTGTTTGATGTGTTTATTAGTCACTTTGGTGGTTAATATTGCATGATTCATTCACTTTAGTCTATAATTTCATTCAATATCAAATATCACATATTGTATCTTTTCAATTATAAATGATCATATCGACGCATGTTAGCATGGCTGATTTGGCTTTGTCTTACAATTTCAGGAAAAACACATGTATACAACTGTCGATACCATCGACATCCGTCGATAGTATCGACACAGTCACAGAGAGACAGCCGCAAGGAGCCAAGCAGTGTCGATACCATCGACTGGGAAGTCGATGGTAGCGAGTTACCTTCAGCTTGCCAACGATCAGCCGGTCAATACTATCGACAGAAAAGTCAATACTATCGGCGTTCTACAGCTTCAGTGTCAGAAAGGTGATAAAACCAATGCCTAAGGGTGTCAATACCATCGACCCGCGTCGATGGTATCGAGTTTGCATCAGGCCGAACGACAGAGAAGAAAGGAAACTTGTCGATATCACAAAGGGTCGATACTGTAACATCCCTGACCTGGGTTATGTGTTAACCCTAGATGTTTTGCCTAATAAGGTTGAGTAGATACTTAATCTAATCTTGGGAAAAGTAATCAGGGCTCATGAGAAACTTATGTTTCAATTTTGGTCCTATTTGAACAATGTTGAAGCAATGTTTGCTTGTTTTGGACTAAAGTGCAAATTACCCAAGTTGAGGGGTTAAATTTCAATTGTTGCATGGTAAGATGTTCCTCTAATGTTGAGACATCATAATAAGGAATATGATGTAGTGGTATTGTTTTCACAAGCTTGGGCACCAAGATTAAGCTTGTAAAGCAATCCTTGTACATTAAAACTTAGTCTTGGTGTAATGTGCAATTTACCCAAAACCTAGGGTTCAATATGCAAATTACCACTTCAACAAGGTCCCTAATGTTTCTTGTCATCTTGTAGAGCAAATAAAATGAGAGGGGCACCTCATTTGAATTAAGTTGGAGGAGAGAGAATCTTGATATTAAAATAATCAAGATTTAATGCTAATTGAAACCCTAATTCAATTTAGGGCAAATATGAATGTATTAATTAAAGGGCCTTCAACCAAAATTAAAATGGTTGGATTCAGATGAGTGTGGATGAGCTTGAAGCCTTGAAAAGGCACGAGCATATCCTAAGGAGGTGAAATTCCACTCACCATTATTATAAGAAAAAGAATTTCCACTCAAATATGGATATTCTTATTATAAGGGTTAAGGTGCTTAATTTCTTTTCCCTTAATTCATGGATAATGGAAGGGAGTTAGGTGGGGATAGATATTTCCTTGCATGTAAGAAACCAAGGGGGAAGTGGTGGCAACAATTTTGGAATTAAAAGACTTTTGTAAAGTATTTTCTCTCTCATCAATTTTCTTATAAAAGTACCTTTTCCAAGCCAAAACAAAGGCTTTTTCAGATTCCTTTCTTTCCCCTTGCTTGGAAAATGACTAAGGAGCTGTGGAGGATCAGGAGGACGACCCCCAACCTTTTGGTAAGGTTCTTGACCTCCTTTCACCTTGAATCCATGGTGAAAATCGAACATCAATGCATGAATTCTTCATATCTCGATCCCCTCTTCAATTCTAACCAATTCTTTTCACTCAAAGCTTGAAGACAACCCTTGTAATAGTGAAAAGAGTTGCATCCACCATTGTTTCCGTGAGCTTGGAGCTTTGGAGCTCAATTGGAGGCGGGTTTTATAACTTGAACCCTTAATTTTATTATTGCAATCAATTCCTTATCAATTGTGATCATTTCTACATTTCCAAAATTAAGTTTGGTTGATTGATGCAATATCCATGGAAATCACAGTAGATTTCGTGTGTTTGAAGCTTGATGATAATGAAATCATCATAAGCACACACCTCCCCAAATATCTAGGGCAAACAATTTCAATGTTGGGACCAAACAGTTTCACCATCAAATAGTTTGCAAACCGTTTGGTGGTTTGGGTCCCAAACCATTTGGGATGGTTGACCATTTGAAGATATATGCTATGGTACTTGGATCTTGATCCAATGGTTTTAATTGGTTGATCTTGAAGGTTTCAATTGTGAATGATTCCTTAATTGCAAACCCTAATCGGCTAAGTGCTGATTTTGAAATTGTTTGAGATGATGTTTTGGGTTGATTGACCCAAACGGTTTCAAAACCATTTGGGGATCACCCAAATGGTCTCAAGACAGTTTGGGAGTCACCCAAGACCGTTTGGAGGTCTATGGTTAACTATGGCTATGTGTTTGAAGGTCTAAATGTACCAAATTGAATTGCAACTAAGTGCTGATTTGATAATCAATCTAATGGTCCAAAACCCTAATTGGATGTCATGGTTTTTGATGATGGAATGGGAAAACGGTCTCAAGACCGTTTGGAGATCAACTAAACGGTCTCAAGACCGTTTGGTGGTCATCCAAGACCATTTGAGGTCAGGTCACATCATGTGATGATGATAGTTCATTGATTTCAATTGATTTGATTCCACAATGTCAACCATTGATGGATCCTCGATTTCAAACCCTAAGTGAAGGTTTCTTCATTATCAAACCTAGTTCAATTGGGTTCAAAACCCTAAATTGAAGGTCTAATTGAATGGTGATTCATTGGTCCAATTGATGAATACCTTAGTGGTTCAATTTATGATTGGTCCATTGATTGAAACATTGAGTCGATTGAGTGTTGAAGTATCTTTTTGGTCCATGCGGTTTTGAGAAGGTTTGGGACCAAACGATCTCAAACTGTTTGGAGACTCAAAGTGCAAACGGTTTCAATACCTACTTTGTCCAATTGGTTTCAAGTATAACTTGTTCAATTGGTTTTCAACCAATTGATGTATGAGAACCAAGATTATTGAGGGTCTAAGTAATTAACTTTGTGAAGATCAACATGTTTAATCCATTTGAATATCTCATGTAATTGAAGGTCCAATATGGTGAACCTATTTAGATACTTAATGCCTTTGAAGATCTCAATGGTTAACACAATTGATCACTTTGTGGGATTGAAAGTTTAATTGGTCAATTCTTTTGAATTACTTATATAATTAATGGTTTATTTGATTAGACCATTTGGACATCTAATATGATCAAAGGTCAACCAGCTATGTGATTATTAAAGATGTAGACCCATGATGATTGTGAAGGTTAACCCTAGCTATGTGTACACAAGTGAAGAGTTGACCTAGATTAATCTTGGAGTAGTTAACATCATAAAGAGGATGAGAGAGAGAATGAGAGAGATGAATGCTTATATAATTAAACCCTAATTCTCTCATTATGAGTAAATTATGTGATAATGGTTGATCCATAATAATGAGATCATGAAACCCTAATCAATGAGCCTTAACCCTAATTAGAGCAATGCTATGTGTGAAACCCTAATTAGAGCAATGCTATGTGTGAAACCCTAATTAGGGCAATGCTATGTGTGAGACTCTAATTAGAACAAAGCTACGTGTGAAACCCTAATCTAGGGAAACGTTGAGTGTTATCATAAATCCAGGGTGATGATGTAATCCTCACTTAGTGTAACAACAAAGGAAACCCTAATTTAATGGGAATTGTATATCGTAACCCTAATTTGGGTATGAGGAAAGAGAAACCCCACTTGGATGTGAATGATAAACCCTAATCCCTAAAATGGGATAAAGGAATATGAAACCCTAATATAGGGTTGTGCTACTAATTCTATGTGAAGTCCTTCCACTGGGTGATGTGTTGTGAAATTCTAATTTCACATAATACTAGGTGAATCCTTGATATAGAAGGATGATTATGTAAAACTCTATTGGAGAATAATACTATGTGACATCCACAAATGTATGGAATATTCTATGTGAACCCTCAAATTATAAATATGGAGAATACTATTCTTAATTAAGCAAAAGGGGTTGGATGATGGCAGCCGTGGTGGTGTAAAATGGTCGTGGTGATCTTCTGTAACACGACCGTGCAAGGTAGCACGGCTGTGGTGGATTCCCCTTGCATGACCGTTCTTGACTACACGGTCGTGGTGCCCTATGCTCGACTTGAAGTTGATTTGCAAGTGACCTAGTATGGCCGTTTTGTTAGTTCCTAAATTAAGGATAAGTCCATAGTTTTGGCAATGGTTGTATATTCTAAAGTAAAGTGACTAATGACCACTACCTTGCATGATGAATGTGATGATCTAGTGCATAAGTATTAGGATGAGGAATACCCTAATACAAGATAAGTGAATAAACTGAAGTAAGATGAAGGTGTTAAGGGAAGTGATACATCAAGATATGATAGATATCACATCCAACACCCCAATACTGGTATACCTTGACGTGTTATAATTCTAATATATTTGGATGAATGACACATGAGATGTGTCATATCAATGGTTACATTGATATGTAATGTACTATGTTGAATGTAGGCTAACATGCCTTATGAAAAGGTTAATCTAAACCTATAAACTATGATGTAATCATATTCTGGTAAAGAAGAGAGAGAAACTCAAGCTATGTGTTGATAATTCATTTAATGATGAATGATGAGAATAAAGAATATGATTGAATACTTATGATTATTCATATTGATTCCTTGCTATGTGAACCCTGATACAAAGTAATGCTATGTGAAACTTTAATACAAGTCAATGCTATGTGATCCCTAATACAAGGTAATTCTATGTGAAATCCTATGACAAGTTAATGCTATGTAAACCCTAATACAGAGTATTACTATGTGAAATTCTAATACAGGATAATCCTATGTGAAGCTCACATACAGACTAATGGGTTATGAATGTAATAACATAACCCTTGTATTGCATGGTACTGATATGTAATTGTATCATGATTACTAATCATGTAGATATGTTGAGATGATGAGAATAGCCAGGTATGAGCTATGATGTTCTGTATATTGAAAATGTTCTATAGGCCTTATAAGTTTTCATATGCCTTGTTGCTTAGTGAGACGTAACCCATAATTAATGAGTTATGTGTGTCACATGATGTGATAATCATCTTAGATTGTTTTATCAGCTTTATAAGTCATAATATGCCTTGTTGCCTAATAATGGGTAATGAGAGGTGGTATGAGCTTTGTGAACTATGTGCAATACTTTGTGTAGCTAGAATTACAATGTTCTTGGTCAGATGACCTAAAGGTATGAAGTTGTCTAATAAATGGTAACAAGTGTTCTATGATGAGATGGGGGTTCAAATACCTAGATTCTATAATCATACTGATGAACTTGTTAAGAAATGGAATTGTACTTGATGAGTTGAGGGATTAAGATCCCAATACTTTGTGAGAAGAGTATGGCTACAAGCCATGACTCCACTATGATAATACTAGGCATTAGATATATGATCTAAGCTTGAAGAGAGTTAATGTTGTGGTGATGATTCTATAGTGAATAAATGTTATACATGTTCTTCATATTCCTTAAATGATAAGTGACATGTTGTTCTTTCAAGTTACAACTGCAATGTTTTTTAGATAAGAATAATATTCTAATCAGTTAGACATTGATTTAGCTGCTGTCAATCAAATATGATTCCTATGTGCATATTTATCTTCTTAATATGCAATAATAATGTTTCTGGTGGAGTGTTATATCTCTCACTGGGGAAATTTAGAATTTTCTCACCCCTATGGGAATCACATTTTTAGGTGGACGCAGACGAGGAGGCAGGAATCCTTTAGTAGGTGAAGGACAACAACAACAACAACAAAAACAGGGACAACAGTGAAGTCTCAGGTGGAGACACTGGCTGTTATGCCTGGTATAGATGTAGATAGAGTCCTATGTGTCGTCTCTATACTCTCAGGTCCTCAGAGTAGTAGTTAGTGCTTTCGAGATTTTGGCTCAGTGCCTCAAGATTTTATCCTGCCTGTGTTTAGCTTGACAGGACAGTTAATGCTTGAAACTCTTAGAAAGAGATGATACAGAATATGTACCTTCGAACAAGAATGTAAATGTGTTACTTTGGTTCTATGTGAGAAAGTTTTCCTTTGATGGATTTCTTGATAAAAAGGTTTTAATTTTTAGTGATTTTTGGTAATCCGCTGTTTAGTGAACGCTTCCGCATTGGTTAATTATGTTTTCATGAGTTGTATGCCACAATTAAGTGGTATCAGAGCTCTAGGTTCGCTAAGTCTACAGATACATAGGACTAAGGTTGTAGAGTCTGTTCTAAGTGTCTTCTAGTTAGTCTGATAGTATCTTATGCTCACATAGAAGAAGAAGAACTTGAAGATGTCTGGACTACATGAAGAACATACTGCAGAGGGCAGCACTGCTGCACCAGGAGGAGGTGCAGGAGACAATAATAGAGAGGAGCTCGTACCTGAACAACCCAGTTCAATCAAGCTGACATGGGGAACCTAGCTCTCCAAGCCATGTTTGGGCAGTATATGGCTGTCATGACTCACATGACAGATAGGATGCAAGTACCTGCACCTAGGGCATCAACTCACCATGAGGGCTATGGAGCCGACAATACTTTTGAGAGACTTCATCGGGTTGGAGCCATAGATTATGCTGGTACATTTGATCCAGCAGATGCTGATTTGTAGCTGACAAAACTGGAAAAGGCTTTCAGGATTCTTGATATCCCTAAAGCTGAAAAGGTAAGACATGCTGTGTACCTCCTAAAAGGGAGTGTAGGTCATTGGTGGATGATAGAGGAAGATAAGAGACCAGGTGAAGAAATTGGATGGGAGGTATTCCGATGAGAATTCATCAGTAGATACTTCCCTAAGACGTATCTAGATGAGAAGATTTCTCAATTTGAAAGGATCAAACAAGGACAGATGAATGTTAGCAAGTATGAAGCTAAGTTCATGGAGTTGTTGCGGTTTTATCCACAAATGGCAGTTAATGATGAGGAAAGAATTCGACATTTTGAGAAAGGGTTGAATGCTGAACTGACCACTCCTGTTTCTGCTTTAGAGAACATGGAGAGGTTTTCCACCTTTGTGGAATTAGTAAGGAGGATAGAGAGGTCTAAAATCAAGAAATGACAAACTAGTGGCAAGAAAGTGTACACTCATACTAAAAAACAAAGGTCCGAAAGTTTTAAGAAGACGAGATTTTCTGCATCGGCAACATCATCGAGATTCCATACCCAGACACAATGGATGTCAAGTAGGGATAGGGATCATAGTAATGTTCCAAATAGAGCCTCCAACATAGCATCAACATCGGTATCTGAACCTCACAAACCCTATTTTGCACATAGGATCTGTTATCAATGTAGACAACTGGGACATCTAGTAAAGGATTGTCCAGGCGGGAATCTAATGATGACTCAACCTCAGGGGTAGAGTCAGCAAGGATCACAAAGAAGGAAGTTTCCTAGTAACAATAGAGGACGTGGACAAACGTCCCAGACAGGTCAGATGAAATAAAGTCATTCTGATATTTCATTTTCTAATTCTATGTGTCAAACATATAAAAGTAGTTGTTTTTGAACTTCCTTTGACCAGTCCCATAAGGACACAAGGGAGACGAGAACTTATATCTTACTCAATGTTCCTTAAAATGTTTTAATAATCTCCCTTATCTGTGTGTTGAAAGATGAGATATAGAAGTGATGCATGAAGAAAATTTAAGAATGGAAAATCCTGTGTGTATAATGATATGAAAAGTGAGGAATATGATAGTAAATAAAGTGAATACTACCTAATCTCAATACTTATATACCCTGGCCAGGTATATGAATATTGAAGATAAGGCAAGTATGAGACTTTTAGATTGTTATCTTTTTTATTACTCTGATCAAGTAGTCATTCTGAAACAATCTAGAGAGTATAATGAAAGTAAAAGGAAGTGATATGTGAACATTCCCAACTAAAAGGAAAAGCTATGTGAACATTCCCAACTAAAAGGAAGATCTATGTGAACATTCCCAACTAAAAGAAAAAGCTATGTGAACATTCCCAACTAAAAGGAAAAGCTATGTGAACATTCCCAACTAAAAAGGAAGAGCTATGTGAACATTCCCAACTAAAAGGAAAAGCTATGTGAACATTCCCAACTAAAAGGAAGAGCTATGTGAACATTCCCAACTAAAAGGAAGATCTATGTGAACATTACCAACTAAAAGGAAAAGCTATGTGAACATTCCCAACTAAAAGGAAAAGCTATGTGAACATTCCCAACTAAAAAGGAAGAGCTATGTGAACATTCCCAACTAAAAGGAAAAGCTATGTGAACATTCCCAACTAAAAGGAAAAGCTATGTGAACATTCCCAACTAAAAAGGAAGAGCTATGTGAACATTCCCAACTAAAAGGAAAATCTATGTGAACATTCCCAACTAAAATGAAAAGCTATGTGAACATTCCCAACTAAAAGGAAAATCTATGTGAACATTCCCAACTAAAAAGGAAGAGCTATGTGAACATTCCCAACTAAAAGGAAAATCTATGTGAACATTCCCAACTAAAAAGGAAGAGCTATGTGAACATTCCCAACTAAAAGGAAAAGCTATGTGAACATTCCCAACTAAAAGGAAAAGCTATGTGAAAATTCCCAATAAGAAGGAAAAGCTAAGTGAACATTCCCAATTACATAGAGTTTGCTAAGTGAACTTTATGAATAAAGGATTGCTGAGTGAATTATCTCTGTTAGATATATATGTTTTTCTTTTGGTAAGTATTCTTGAGTAATGATTGAAGTATGTTCTTTTATGCTTCTTCCTTTCAACAATATGGACACCATGTGTTAGGGGTTTATGCTTTTGCATAAATATAAACATTGATAAGGTTGAATTAATGAAAGGAACTTTGTGTGGATTACAAGATCCATGATATATCCATAATATTAAGATATTATGTGGAGACTTGAGGGTATGATAACTGAATAAATCTGTCCCTCCTTTTTCTGGGATTTTGGGGACGAAATCCTTGTTAGGGGTTTATAATTTGTAACATCCCTGACCTGGGTTATGTGTTAACCCTAGATATTTTGCCTAATAAGGTTGAGTAGATACTTAATCTAATCTTGGGAAAAGTAATTAGGGCTCATGAGAAACTTATGTTTCAATTTTGGTCCTATTCGAACAATGTTGAAGCAATGTTTGCTTGTTTTGGACTAAAGTGCAAATTACCCAAGTTGAGGGGTTAAATTGCAATTGTTGCATGATAAGATGTTCCTCTGATGTTGAGACATCATAAGAAGGAATATGATGTAGTGGTATTATTTTCACAAGCTTGGGCACCAAGATTAAGCTTGTAAAGCAATCCTTATACATTAAAACTTAGTCTTGGTGTAATGTGCAATTTACCCAAAACCTATGGTTCAATATGCGAATTACCACTTCAACAAGGTCCCTAATGTTTCTGGGCATCTTGTAGAGCAAATAAATGAGAGGGGCGCCTCATTTGAATTAAGTTGGAGGAGAGAGAATCTTGATATTAAAATAATCAAGATTGAATCCTAATTGAAACCCTAATTCAATTTAGGGCAAAAATGAATGTATTAATTAAAAGGCCTTCAACCAAAATTAAAATGGTTGGATTCAGATGTGTGTGGATGATCTTAAAGCTTTGCAAAGGCACGAGCATATCCTAAGGAGGTGAAATTCCACTCACCATTATTATAAGAAAAAGAATTTCCACTCAAATATGGATATTCTTATTATAAGGGTTAAGGTGCTTAATTTCTTTTCCCTTAATTCATGGATAATGGAAGGGAGTTTGGTGGGGATAGAGATTCCCTTGCATGCAAGAAACCAAGGGGGAAGTGGTGGCAACAATTTTGGAATTAAAAGACTTTTGTAAAGTATTTTCTCTCTCATCAATTTTCTTATAAAAGTACCTTTTCCAAGCCAAAACAAAGGTTTTTTCGGATTCCTTTCTTTCCCCTTGCTTGGAAAACGACTAAGGAGCTGTGGAGTATCAGGAGAACGACCCCCAAGCTATTGGTAAGGTTCTTGACCTCCTTTCACCTTGAATCCATGGTGAAAATCGAAAATCAATGCATGAATTCTTCATATCTCGATCCCCTTTTCAATTCTAACCAATTCTTTTCACTCAAAGCTTGAAGACGACCCTTGGAATAGTGAAAAGAGTTGCCTCCACCATTGTTTCCGTGAGCTTGGAGCTTTGGAGCTCAATTGGAGGTGGGTTTTATAACTTGAGCCCTTAATTTTATTATTGCAATCAATTCCTTATCAATTGGTGATCATTTCTACATTTCCAAAATTAAGTTTTGTTGATTGATGCAATATCCATGGAAATCACAGTAGATTTCATGTGTTTGAAGCTTGATGATGATGACATCATCATAAGCACACACCTCCCCAAATATCTAGGGCAAACAGTTTCAATGTTGGGACCAAACGGTTTGCAAACCGTTTGGTGGTTTGGGTCCCAAACCATTTGGGATGGTTGACCATTTGAAATGGTTGACCATTTGAAGATATATGATGTGGTACTTGGATCTTGATCCAATGGTTTTAATTGGTTGATCTTGAAGGTTTCAATTGTGAATGATTCCTTAATTGCAAACCCTAATTGGCTAAGTGCTGATTTTGAAATTGTTTGAGATGATGTTTTGGGTTGATTGACCCAAATGGTTTCAAAACCATTTGGGGATCACCCAAACGGTCTCAAGACTGTTTGGGAGTCACCCAAGACCGTTTGGAGGTCTAGGGTTAAGTATGGCTATGTGTTTAAAGGTCCAAAGGTACCAAATTGAATTGCAACTAAGTGCTGATTTGATAATCAATCTAATGGTCCAAAACCCTAATTGGATGTCATGGTTTTTGATGATGGAATGGGCAAACGGTCTCAAGACCGTTTGGAGATCAACCAAAAGGTCTCAAGACCGTTTGGTGGTCATCCAAGACCGTTTGAGGTCAGGTCACATCATGTGATGATGATAGTTCATTGATTTCAATTGATTTGATTCCACAATGTCAACCATTGATGGATCCTCGATTTCAAACCCTAAGTGAAGGTTTCTTGATTATCAAACCTAGTTCAATTGGGTTCAAAACCCTTAATTGAAGGTCTAATTGAATGGCGATTCATTGGTCCAATTGATGAATACCTTAGTGGTTCAATTTATGATTGGTCCATGGATTGAAACATTGAGTCGATTGAGTGTTGAAGTATCTTTTTGGTCCATGCAATTTTGAGAAGGTTTGGACCAAACGGTCTCAAGACCATTTGGGTCCAAACGGTCTCAAGATCGTTTGAGTCCAAACAGTCTCAAGACCGTTTGGGACCAAATGATCTCAAACCATTTGGAGACCCAAAGTGCAAACTATTTCAATACCTACTTTGTCCAATTGGTTTCAAGTATAACTTGTTCAATTGGTTTTCAACCAATTGATGTATGAGAACCAAGATTATCGAGGGTCTAAGTAATTAACTTTTGAAGATCAACATGTTTAATCCAATTGAATATCTCATGTAATTGAAGGTCCAATATGGTGAACCTATTTAGATACTTAATGCCTTTGAAGATCTCAATGGTTAACCCAATTGATCACTTTGTGGGATTGAAAGTTTAATTGGTCAATTCTTTTGAATTCCTTATATAATTGATGGTTTATTTGATTAGACCATTTGGACATCTATTATGATCAAAGGTCAATCAGCTATGTGATTGTTAAAGATGTAGACCCATGATGATTGTGAAGGTTAACCCTAGCTATGTGTATTCAAGTGAAGAGTTGACCTAGATTAATCTTGGAGTAGTTAACATCCTAAAGAGGATGAGAGAGAGAATGAGAGAGATGAATGCTTATATAATTAAGCCTTAACTCTCTCATTATGAGTAAACTATGTGATAATGGTTGATCCATAATAATGAGATCAGGAAACCCTAATCAATGAGCCTTAACCCTAATTAGAGCAATGCTATGTGTGAAACCCTAATTAGAGCAATGCTATGTGTGAAACCCTCATTAGAGAAATGCTATGTGTGAAACCCTAATTAGATCAATGCTATGTGTGAAACCCTAATTAGAGCAATGCTATGTGTGAGAGTCTAATTAGAACAAAGCTATGTGTGAAACCCTAATCTAGGGCAAAGTTGAGTGTTATCATAAATACAGGGTGATGATGTAATCCTAACTTAGTGTAACAATAAAGGAAACTCTAATTTAATGAGAATTGTATATCCTAACCCTAATTTGGGTATGAGGAAAGAGAAACCCCACTTGGATGTGAATGATAAACCCTAATCCCTGAAATGGGATAAAGGTATATGAAACCATAATATAGGGTTGTGCTACTAATTCTATGTGAAGTCCTTCCACTGGGTGATGTGTTGTGAAATTCTAATTTCACATAATACTAGGTGAATCCTTGATATAGAAGGATGATTATGTAAAACTCTATTGGAGAATAATACTATGTGACATCCACAAATGTATGGAATATTCTATGTGAACCCTCAAATTATAAATATGGAGAATACTATTCGTAATTAAGCTAAAGGGGTTGGATGATGGCAGCCGTGGTGGTGTAAAATGATCGTGGTGATCTTCTGTAACACGCCCGTGCAAGGTAGCACAACTGTGGTGGCTTCCCCTTGCATGGCCGTTCTTGACTACACGGCCGTGGTGCCCTATGCTCGACTTGAAGTTGATTTGCAAGTGACCTAGTATGGCCATTTTGTTAGTTCCAAACTTAAGGATGAGTCCATAGTTTTGGCAATGGTTGTATATTCTAAAGTAAAGTGACTAATGACCACTACCTTGCATGATGAATGTGATGATCTAGTGCATAAGTATTAGGATGAGGAATACGCTAATACAAGCTAAGTGAATAAACTCAAGTAAGATGAAGGTGTTGAGGGAAGTGATACATCAAAATATGATAGATATCACATCCAACACCCCAATACTGGTATACCTTGATGTGTTATAAGTGTAATATAATTGGATGAATGACACACGAGATGTGTCATATCAATGGTTACATTGATATGTAATGTACTCTGTTGAATGTAGGCTAACATGCCTTATGAAAAGGTTAATCTAAACCTATAAACTATGATGTAATCATATTCTGGTAAAGAAGAGAGAGAAACTCAAGCTATGTGTTGATAATTCATTTAATGATGAATGATGAGAATAAAGAATATGATTGAATACTTATGATTATTCATATTGATTCCTTGCTACGTGAACCCTGATACAGAGTAATGCTATGTGAAACTTTAATACAAGTCAATGCTATGTGATCCCTAATACAAGGTAATGCTATGTGAAATCCTATGACAAGTTAATGCTATGTAAACCCTAATACAAAGTATTACTATGTGAAATTCTAATACAGGATAATCCTATGTGAAGCTCACATACAAACTAATGGGTTATGAATGTAATAAGATAACCCTTGTATTGCATGGTACTGATATGTAATTGTATCATGATTACTAATCATGTAGATATGTTGAGATGATGAGCATATCCATGTATGAGCTATGATGTTCTGTATATTGAAAATGTTCTATAGGCCTTATAAGTTTTCATATGCCTTGTTGCTTAGTGAGAGGTAACCCATAATTAATGAGTTATGTGTGTCACATGATGTGATAATTATCTTAGATTGTTTTATGAGCTTTATAAGTCATAATGCCTTGTTGCCTAATAAGGGGTAATGAGAGGTGGTATGAGCTTTGTGAACTATGTGCAATACTTTGTGTAGCTAGAATTACAATGTTCTTGGTCAGATGACCTAAAGGTATGAAGTTGTCTAATAAATGGTAACATATGTTCTATGATGAGATGGGGGTTCAAATACCCATATTATATAATCATAATGATGAACTTGTTAAGAAATGGAATTGTACTTGATGAGTTGAGGGATTAAGATCCCAATACTTTGTGAGAAGAGTATGGCTACAAGCCATGACTCCACTATGATAATACTAGGCATTAGATATATGATCTAAGCCTGAAGAGAGTTAATGATGTGGTGATGATTCTATAGTGAATAAATGTTATACATGTTCTTCATATTCCTTAAAGGATAAGTGACATGTTGTTCTTTCAAGTTACAACTGCAATGTTTTTTAGATAAGAATAATATTCTAATCAGTTAGACATTGAATTAGCTGTTGTCAATTAAATATGATTCCTATGTGCATATTTATCTTCTTAAGCTGCAATAATAATGTTTCTGGCGGAGAGTTATATCTCTCACTGGGGCAATTTACAATTGTCTCACCCCCGTGGGAATCACATTTTTAGGTGGACGTGGACGAGGAGGTAGGAAATGTGCCTTCATAACCTTTTTATTTTTCCTTTCACCTCTTATAGAGTGTAATCACCATCCTCTTATTCTAAAAGTTTGGAAGAAAACAAAACGAGTGATGTCAGTTCACAAATGCTCTCCCAATCTTTGTATTTTTCCACTTACATGACATGCCTTGGGTAAAGCAAGCCATGTCAGTTGGCAGTTTCCGAAGGATCAAAATTGACCACTGTTGAGCATGATGTGCCAAGAAAACAACATAACATGCCATACTAATGAGATTGCATAGTGTGTTGCTGGCCAAGCACATTGTGCATTCTTATGGTTGATTTGGTTGTGGCTACTGATGTAGGAAACATCATGTTAAAGAGGAACATGACGTGATCACTGGAGTTAAATATGTCGATAACTAATGAGGTTGGACATGATATGTAACTGATATGGCACACCATGATTGACGATGGGAATCTTGAGTGTGAGTTTGGATGTGGGCACGATGTGCACGGATGAGTGCAAGTCGTGTCTCAATGTTGAATGACTGAACCTTGACTTATTGAGTTCCTTTGTTGGTGAAGAAGGTAGCATTGGTTCTAGATGAATCAAGCTTTGTGATATTTAGATTACAATACATTAGTTAGTCTAAATGACAACATAAAATCTAATCACACCAATTATGCAATTAATATCATATAATGCATGAAATTATGGTTCAACTATAGCATTGAGTTATGGCATAAATAGAAGCATGAATTATGCTTATCAAATCACCCTAAGTTTAAACCATCACTTATCCTCAAGAGATAAGATCTAAATCAAGATTCAAAGAAAACTGCATGCATTCTTAAGATGAAAATTGAAATAATATCAACCAAAATCCAGATCCTATTATTAAAAGCGTGGTTATTTTTAAATGTGATAAGTAGTAAATTCTCACCCTATCCTCAAGCATCCCACACTCTATAAGATTTACCGTCAAATAAAAACCTCAAAGACCCACCCACCTAGTACTCCTCATCTAAGCTCTATGTTTCCATACCAAAGATTTCTTTCATGTCACATTTGGGGCACATTGTCTCTCTTTTTCCGCTTAAGATCAAGGTATTTATTGTGAATACCGGATTAATCTTGCATACTAGGTTGTCATACAAAGTGGTTTGTTAGTGCCTCTTTTATGGGGTTTCAAGAGAGAGAATTTTAGTTTGCAAAGTTGACAAAGCATCCAATCATCTAGACTAAAATGGTATTTTAATCTAGGTAGGCATTCTAAGTGGGAATTTTATAGCTTCTTCACTAATTTTATTAAAATATATAGGGTTGCTAAACACAAGTTTCTATGTGCGGTATAGTCATTTGTTCATGCAAAGAAAAACTCTAGACTGGTTTACTCAAGATGTACAAAGGAGGAATGAATCCTTAAAAGATCCACACTAGATTTATTTTTAAATTGCAACAATCATTTTCATCATTCATGTTTTTGAATTAAATGCACACTACAACAATTTAATGCTCACAAGTTCTATTAAAAAATTACAAGACTACAACATGATTATCTAATAATTACCTCCAGAAAAGAGTGGATGAAACATGCTAATAGACGGTGACATGAAATGATGAACTAGTTCCACAGTGAAATCATATGCCTATTTTAAATGATTATTTCTCAATAATGATCAAATTCCTTGAATTTTTGCTATTAACAAACTTGCAATTACATTAAAAAACTACAAAAATAAATTCCATACACTACAAGCAAAAAAATTAATAAATACAAACAAATTTCAAACATGAGATGAAGACAAGAAACATGAAGATAGATGTGTTGCATACACATGGATTGATCAAATAAAAAGTTATATTATACAACTAAAAAGAATCCCACTTTATACCCACCCCAAGATTATTCAAAACAGTTTCCACACTTCATGAATAAGCATGTACAAGGCATAAATGACGCTCACTATGGGGTTTGGGTTTAGAGGACCCAGATTGCTATCTTGGACAAGTGGGTCAAGTCTAGGTTATCGGGTCGTTGGGGCCCACCTTTAGAGAATATGAATCTAGATAACAAAGTTGGTTGATATGGAAATCATCCATACAATCGAGTACTGAAGACATGTCATGATATTACTAGTAGAGGGCCTTGATCTATGTATTTTGGTGGTACAATTGTTGACTTGAGAGTTATACACTAGCCATATTTTGATATTGACTTCACCATTCCATTCATGTGTATAAAACATTTCCTTTGAGAAAACTTTAGATCATTATGTATATTAGAAATATTGAAACTCACAAACCCTAGTTTGTGAAATTACAAGTCAAACGACACGAAACCAAAGATTGAATATTCATACAATTTCACTTAGATTTTTGTTGTAAATAATTTGTAATAACTATTATCAAGACCTTCTTTTGATTAGCATAAATGTCATCCACTAGAGATAAACCCTAATCCTAAAACCAGATTGAGAATTAAAATACCTCATTGTCAACAAACACAATTAACACAATATACAAAAAGCACTAGAATAAAATTTTCCTTTTTTTTCTCATTAAAACTTATAAACCAATGTCTCAATACTGCAAGTCTTATTCAACTGCACGAAAATCAGAATATAATATTATTCTTGTATGCAATTTAGTTTACATTAGATACATTTACATGAAAGAACAAACTCAATATACTACACATCTAGAGAAAGAGAGAGTGTATGGACATTATGATCAAGATTATTCTATATACATATTCTTTATGATGACCTCCCCACTGGATGACATTACACCTAAAAACATTTGAAACAACCTCATGAGACTCATATAGATCCCTAGTGAATGAATACCTCTGACTCAATCTAGGTATATGCATCAACATTAGATTAAGTTTAATGAACTAAAACAAACTTGCAGGTATTGAAAAGTCTAACAAATCATTCTAGCATTTAGTCAAATCTAATTTATACAATAATTCAATTAATCAGATAAAGTATTCACTTAGGCCAATTTCAACTTTAAAAAATCTATAAGAGCATGTCTATGAACATATCATTATTTGTTAATTATTTCATAATGACAATCTGATTATATTAGTAACTAGTTAAAATCCAAATAATTAAATCAAGACATAACAATAACATCATTTTTGTGATATCCCATCAGACAAATAATAAACACATCCTACAATCCTGAAGATTATGTACACATAAGACATGTCTACCACACAAGACAATTCAAATGAAAATGAATCCAAAATTATAATCATAGTGGATATTAAATTCCAACATCAACTAGTTGTCAACATTTAAGATTAGATTCCAAACCATATAGATAAGAATATGTAAACATGTTATACCTATAAAAGAATGACCAATTTCCACAACAAGAAACATATTCAACAATAGTAGATTTATCAGCTAGCTATATAAGGAATGTAACAAACATTCAACTTATGTACTACATGTGTTGTCATCTTTTATTCATTTGCCCTGAAACTACTTGGCTTGTACCTCATAAGTAGAAGTCACCACATATGATTCTCATGTCAATGACTCACCATCACTATCTTATAGTTTAGCCGACCACCCTAAGATATCAACAATAGACCCTGGTCCACTGAAGGGTTGCCTAAAGAGGCTCACTTCCTCATCTTGGGCACACAAGTTAGGATCCAACCTAACAAAATATCACATATCATAATATTTCTCATGTTTCACAATTTTCATTTCATCAGAGTCTAGTATACATGGACATATAATTTCACGATATAGGATTTAGGATAAAATCATACCAGTTCACTCACTCCTAAATCCTGGTGGCCTAAAATTTAAGTTTTCGTCCATACTCTAGAATTACTTCTCATAGTTCTCTGATTACCACAAGGAAATCTATTTCATTTCCCAAGCAAGGACCTTGGGGGAACTCACAATGTTTAGGGAACCTAAATAGATGTATCATCATTTCACTTTATGTTAATCCTTTTTACTTATCTTAAAGAAAATTTAAATCATCATTTATTATATGTGAATATCCTCACACAACTAGAATGACATAAATCAGATTAGGGTTAACAAGAAAAGCAATCATTATACCATGAATCAAAATAATATATGATTTACAACATTCATGTTTCTTTCCATTTTCACATCATCTCATATGATTGATCATTAGTGGGATATCATCCCGACACATAATCTCATTATTTAGCATTCACCCTAAATAAGGTTTCTCAAATATAATCAATGCATATTAATTCGATCTCAATGCATATTTACATCAAAATTCGCAATAGTATTAGAATATAGACATCTTGTATCATTCATCATGCTTAGAGTAGGATTATCATACAAAATATAATTATTCCATCAAATTTATATAGAAATTCATAATTCTCAAAGCATATATATGCATAACACACTTAATGCTCCTCTTTTACTATACACCATTCTTCGGTTAAGATTACTATTCAACACAAATATGATCTCATTTGGAATCCATCTAAAAAGTCTATTCTCAGAGTACAAGTATTCTAATAGACAATTACAATCCGAGAACACAATCTTATCAATCAATTCACATCCTTAAACTTCAACTTATAATTTAATTAAATTATATTTATGTACATTCCTGAATCCATCATTTGAGAACATTATTCATTATTATCACATAGTTCGTCAGATTAGGATTATAGTTAGGTTTTCAAACCAACTATTAGTTTTATTCATTGATCCTTCATCTCATTATCATTAGTCATAACTTCCTTCATATCATGTTCACTACTGTTCTTAGAATCAATAATTCCAAATTTGCTTAATCCATACATTTCTCTCTAATTGAAATCCTTTATAGTCCAATTTAGTGTATTTTGTTCAACTTAGGTCATCCCAAATATATTGAAGGTAAATATATGAAATACTTATCATACTCATTTCATTTTCTTTTCACTCATTAGTTACCATCTCAATTCAGTTCACCCCTGTCCATTTCTTTTAGTTTCTTGCATTTAGATACATGTACCATGTCCATTGACTTCTAGTGGTATTTTGGTAAATAAAAGAATTCATTTTATTTCTCATATAACTCTCAGTTTGGGAAGTACCATGGATTAGGGATGCTTCTTCTTACTTCTTAATATTTAGTCACCTTCTCAATTCATACTTATGTGAGTTGTATAAAAGTCTTGAATTCATGTGGGGTTTACTTATTATTCCATAATTTATACTAGAATAGATGAGTTAGGATTAGATCATTTTAATAGGACATATAACCTTCAATATAAGTAATAACACCTAAAGTTGAGCATTTCTTTACATTTACAGTATCATATACAAGCTCAGACTTTATTTCTTACACTCATCTTAATACTGAATTTCTAGGGTTTCCAAGAAGTCATCTTATTCAACACATCATAAAACTTATTGTTCACTAAAATAATTAGGGTGTCTAGGGGGTCAATTAAGATATTCAAAACATACAGAAACTCTAATTTCCATTTCCACGCAATTCATCAATCAATTGTAAGTATGCATCAATGTATTGGCTCACTTAAGTCAATCCCTCAATACCCCAGAAAGGAAAAACTTTTATTTCAAACACTCACACTAATATTTATGTTCATGCCATATGTAATTCTAAAAAATAACCAAAGATACAATTGAGGAACTCATTATGATTAAGTTCTAGCATGATTCTATCCTTTTGAGTAAGTTTTCAAGTAGATTCTTCATTAGGCCTATTTCAGACAACATTCATGTAAACCAACATAGTTCTCAATCTATAGGATTTTTTTCATACAAATTGAACAATAGATTAGGAACTAAACACATACAAATCAACAAGCAAGAATCTAAATTAGTAGCACCCAATTGCCTAAAATATTCCCAACTAATTCCCCAATCACATACAATTGAAGGCAATGATCTCTATTATTTTTTCCAATTAGGATTAGGCTGTCAACATGATTAAATATATTAATAGGGAGATAAATACTCACCTCATGTGCCAAGAACCTTATATATAACCTTCTAGAAATTAGTTAAATTTCTAGATATGATTCCTTTTCTCCCTCCTTCCAACTCAGAAACCCTAAATAAAGAAGATAGAGAGAAAGAAAAGAAAATATGGTGATTTGCTATACTTTTTATTCAAATTAGAAGGAGGAAGGAGCCTAGACACAATAGATAAGATTCACCATGGAATCTATATAAATAATACCGACTTACTCGATTTCATAAACTCTAGGAAGATAAAACCCTAGATCATTATTTTTGGTTATATCTCTTCTCAAACACTAACTCTCCCTCTCTAACAAGAATTCCATCTCTCAAATAGGTTTGACAGATTATCATGGCTACCATGGTGTTAGGTTGATGATATAGATCAATTGGGGTGGTTGTTATGTTTTTAAACAAGTTCTTTATTTTATTTTTTATTTCAATAAAAATTGTCATTGGGCAGACTATTCCTAGTAAAGATGTCGACCAATGAAGGAGTGTGGGTCAGTCAAACATAATCTAAAATTATGAAAGTTTAACACATTATCTGAATCTAAGTGTCCAATATACATCTGAAAACTTAGACTAATTGGATAAGCCAAAAAATTTGAACAATCAATCACTAGACTGCTATATTTTAGTCTGAATGCACGGTGAAATGAGTTTGTCCTAAGTAGAATCTTGATCGATGAACATATAAAAAAACATAAAACTCTAAAGTTTTTCAAGAAAACTCAAATTTGAGTTATCCAACTATATACAAATTAAAAAAAAACAGAGTTGCAGGTAAAATACCAAAATAATTAACAACACCATTGTACTTATGAAATTCTATATTCATACGATACCATAGTTCTAAAACCCTGAATTATTCAAAATTAAAGCATACATAGAGTTTGACATATAGTTTCAAACATCATAATTAGACTATTATCATTTATCAATCTTAAAAAACTATAAATCTAGTTAAGCATGTAATCACTAAAGTAAATACTAATTAGACGATTAAGATGCAAATGGTCATTACAACATGATTTGTAATTAATCTTAAATCATAATTAGATCACTTTTTAGTGATTAATGTAATTTTAAACTAAATTATCAAATGCATCACACCATTCTTCATCGGGATATATTTCCATGGTACACATCTCTACCGGCAAGCTGATTACTTGATCATGCATGATCATTCGCCAAGATGCTAAATGTCATAAAATCTCGACCAATAACAACAAAAGACTTATCTTATGGTGTCCTGGTCGAGATACCCACTTTCACATTGGCCAATGGCATTATATTTGTAAAGTGTAAACTAATAGACATTATAGAGTGATATAAAGTGAACTATATTCATTAGAAAAGCTACCAACCTCTCTAAAATGACTAAAACGTGAAGTTGAATATTCCAATGGATTGTGGGCACCATTAAATATAAAATAGAACTTTGGACGTCATTCGAAAGGTTTCCTTTCATGCTTGTATGCTATAGCTAAGTGAAAAGCCCCTAGACCCTCCTAACCATTCTCAATCTTGATAACATTCCATTTCTCATTTTGAGAAATCTCAGGATTTTTATAAGAGAGCTGCCTCATTGAAATCTTGTCAAGCTATCTAGTTCTCATTCCGATTCTCATTCTCTTAAAGTGGTAATTTGAAGATTGCTTTCTTGAAGAAGGAAATGAAGGATTCAAGGCAGAAGATCCTTTTCAAGAGTGGTAAGACCTTGAATGAAAGTTTAAGACTCTTGGTAGGTGGATATGTAAGTCCTTGTATAGTTTTTAGTTCCCTTGTCTTTCAAGGGAAGTAAGTTTAGCCCTTGGTCTAGAAAAGGGTGATCATATGGTGTATGGCTTATAAGTGATTACAAGGTGATACTCATAGTTACAAATCCTAGAGGTTGACCTCTCTTGGTAGTGGATGTATATATCTAAGTTTAGAGGTTGGAACCACTATAATTGATTGTGTTCATTGTGCTTGATCATTATGTCCCAACCTTGTTATGCTTGTTTAGTTGAGCTCAAATGTCAATATAACTTGAAGGTCTAACAATTTTCTTTAGGGTTTTTAACTCTATTCACCCCTGCTAGAGCCCATTGATCCAACAAGTGGTATCAGAGCAAGGTCTTGTCCAACACATTACTCCCACCAGTAAGAGAAATTGGGTGATAATCTACTTGGTTATATCAAAATAGAGGGTGGATGCTCCATACACCCACCTATAATTGATGGTATAAAATTTCTTTATTGGAAAACAAGGATGCAATTATACACTCAAGGTATGAGTGTTGACACATGGAAGGTGCTTGATTAGCTATACACCCATCCAAAATATGAGATTATCACATGGAGTGAAGCAAGAATGAAGAAAACTCAACTCAATTCTAGAGCAGTTAACATCTTCTACTCCCCCTCACCCCCATTAAGTTCAACATCATCTCTTCTTGTATCAAAGATCATGAGCTTGGGGAGAAGATTTACATCACCTATGAAGGGATGGAGCAAGTCGACCAAAGTAAGGTCTACATGCTCATAGAGCTATTTGAAGCTTCAATGTGGGAAGGGAAAAGAATGCAGTTGAAACGCATGCTAAGATCAACACTCTTGTGAATGGGATGCTTATTTGGGTCATGTGATGGACCAAAGAATGGTAAATTCAAAGATCCTTCGTTCTCTTAGGCACCGTTGGGATAGGAAGGTCACAACCATATAAGAAACCAAAACCCTTTCGGATGTTGATATTGAAGCACTCATAGGACATCTTCAAACCTATGAGGTGAGACTCAACTCTTAAGAGGAAGAGCAAAAAGAAGAAGATAAGGACTCCAAGATGAAGAAGGAGGATGCATTCAAAGCCCAAGTTGAAGCCCTTGTGTAACAACAAGTCATGAGCCAATCTCTTCCTTCCTAAATTGAAGATGGGTCCTCAAGTGACCTTGAAGCCCACTACTCCATAGGGAAACATCTCAAGGTAAATCCTACCTCCCCTTCTTCTCCTACATGCTATGAGTGTAGAGATAAGGGGAACTACAAGAATAAATGAGTAAAACTCAAGAAGCCTCACCACAAGAGCAGACATAGGAAGAAAGAGGATTACAATAAGGAAGGTAGATACAAAAGAGGGACAAGAAAAATAGAAAGGGTAAAGAAACATCACATGCCGCTTCAGGTGAGTCTTCTTCATGTGATTCAAGATCCAATGAAGGTGAGTACCACATGGCTCTCATGGAAAGCATAAGTGAGGAAGTGGTTGAGTTAAATGACATAAATCTGAATAAACTTACCAAAGATGATATTGTTTACATAATCCATGATTCCCGATCTTCTTACTCTATATACAAGTCTAAATGAAAAGATTAGGAAAAATTACTGATTACTTGTATGCTATATTAGAAGTTCATGAACAAATAAAATATGGTAGCACAAATTCTTTGCAAGAGAAACATCTAGATCTTGAACTTCAATACAATGGTGTAGATGTTGAATATCATGTTTATCTAAAGCAAGTTTTTTTTATTTCCCAAAGCATGCTGCCCTTTTTTTATATTTTTTGAGAAGAAATACGAAATACAATAGGAAGAAAAAGAATATGTAGAGATAAGACCTAGAAGAAAAACAACTTTACAATTGGTGGTTAATGTTCAAGAAAAAAGAGGAATAGATGCACAACATATGAATAATAGAATCAATGTACTTCTTTAATATTTTCCATAAGAGAGGAGTAGGTCTATCAATATCCACAAAAACGCTTT
Organism: Alisma plantago-aquatica; assembly: GCA_963693085.1. NCBI lineage: Eukaryota > Viridiplantae > Streptophyta > Magnoliopsida > Alismatales > Alismataceae > Alisma > Alisma plantago-aquatica. The sequence continues at coordinate 293,992,114 of OY856410.1, forward strand.
CATTTTTTTGCTCCAAATGGCATGAAAGATGAGGAGGGCACAACGATTCATTCTTCCTCCTGAGAAAGATATAATATTTCTTATCAAAGTAGGAATAAAAGAGATATATCCATAATTTCATGATAGAGACACTAACGATTTTTAGAATAGAAGTAGTTCACAAATATGTGACTGGTATCTTCTATATATTTCCTACAGAGTTCACATCTTGAAACAAAATTGAAACCACGAGTTTCAAGGTGATAATGTGTAAGTAGCTTGTTGAGCATGAATCTCTAGGGTAGAAGTTTGCACTTGACTGGGGCCTTTGATTTCAATACCCAGTTGGACCAAAACACATGGGGGTGTTCTTTATATGAATAAGATTCCAAAAATCCTTGATCTTCATGGATGATTCATTGTCAAGTAGAATATAGAAAGGGAAAGTAGAGTATGGATCATAGAAATGTATGAGTAAATCCAAAAATCTATTATAATTCTTGGATCTACTTGTGATCCAACACCCTTTTTCAATTAAACACTCCAACTTTTATAATTTACCTTTGCCAAGCTTCATGATATCACACTCATCCAAGACTTCATAGAGAAATTGCCAACCTAGAAACCAAGTATCTCTCTATATGAGAGTAGAAAGATCAGCACTAAGAGATACTCACTTAAGATTCTAGCTCCTTATGGATAGTAGATGTTTCCACACCCAATAAGCATTGGACTAGTGATTTATCCTCCAAATTGAATCTCCTTTCAGGTATCTAGAATGAATGCACTTGACCATTATGAATCTTTATTGAGAGAATAGTCCAAATATACTTAATAACACATGCTCAAATAATATCTACAATGATATTGATATCCACATCCCCTTCTTTCTTAGTTCTACATACATTTTTCCAAGAAACCATATGTATGGAGTTAGCAAGAGAAGGTCCTCCCCACATAAATTTTTGACATATAGCATCAATTTCCTCAGAAACAACAATAGGAAGAGGAAAGAAAAAAGCCCAATATAGATGGAAAGAAGATAAGGTAGATTTATAAGTTTAATGCTTCTAGTGTAAAAGAGATGGTGAGCTTTCCATCCTTAAAGATGAGCTTTAATTTTATTTGATAGGAGAGAATAAACTTCTAGTGAGTCTTACAGTGAAGATAGAAAGTCCTAGGCACTTAATAGGGAGATTGTCAATCTTTATATTCAGATATGACGCAGGGATATTTTCTTAGTAGATGAATTACAAATGATAACTCTTTTCTTAGAGCTAACATTCAGGGTAGACATATTATTGAATTTTTAAGAACCATCCTAATATCCTCAGTAGACTTAGGGTCAACTTGAACAAAAATAATGACATCATCAACAAAAATGGCATGTGAGACATCAAGATCCTGAGAAGCCTTAATAGGAGAGAAATCATCTGAGATAAGACATAATTCATAATACAAGATAAGCCTTCCATGGCAATCACAATGAAATAGAAAGTAAGCAGATCATCTTGCTTGATACCCCTATTAGGCTATCAAAAGCATGTTAATGCGCTTAAATATGGAAACTAAACTTATCATGGTGAGCTTGTTTTTCTTAGAACTAAAAATGCTAGATTTCTTTCCAAAGTTAATGATCTTGGATCTAGACCTATCTTGCCTACCAAGGAAGTTTCTAGTATTAATGTTAGAAGGATTTTTACTTAGGCCCTGTTTGGTTGGGTGTAAGACTTTTGTTAGAATTTTGAACTCATTACTTTTAGGATTATTTTTTGTTTGGTAGGATGTAGTAGGATGTAGTTTGATGATTTGTAACCTCATTCAACCACACGCTTGAGCCACAAATCAAGGAAATTGTACCACCCCAAAATGGAGGTGGTCGGGTGTAGTTCCCCATGTGCACGTTACTAGTATGCTACAAGTGTCCATATAGATGGAAACCTTTTCCATTGTCCCAGCTCCCCACTAGTCTGACTACCTTTTCTTTTTGTCTCTCTAACTCCTACCTCCCGACTCCCAGCCACTTCCAGCCCTCTTCTCTTTCTCTCTCCTAAACTCCCTGCTACTCTCACTACCTCTCTTTATTCTATAACTCCCCACTACTCTCATTACCCTCTCCCTCTCTTCCTCTCTAATTGAATCCATCAGAACAGTCCTCTCTAACACATGTTGATTTGTAGCAACGAAGAACATTATTTTCCTTACGTATGCATAGTTTTGTTAGTTATATAATCAACAATTCTATAATATTAAATTAACAAATTATTTTTAAAAGGCTCTGGAAAAATTTATTGAGATGCTACATCATACCAAACATAGGAAATTAAAATTCAAGAGATCTAAGTACACCCTAAAAATGACATATTAGTAGTTTAAATTCTACAATTTTGACCTTTATTCTTTCTGAATCACTCTTTTTACTCTAAATGTACCTACCAACTAGGGCCTTAACTAAAGACCTCTATCTAGAGGTTGATCTTATACATGTTCAAGATGATCTTTCTAGTCTGTTTTCTATTGTTGTTTCTCTTAGTAATGAAATTGACATGCTTCGATATTTCTTACAAATATTCTTGGAAGGGAAGAAGTCACTCAATGAAGTTCTAGAGAAATCTATCCAACAAGTGTGTAAAAGTGGTTTGGCATTTGGGAGTGGCCAAAAAGGGAAGTCAAGAGAAAGAGAAAGAGAAAGAAAAAGTGTAAAGGACCTCCAATACCATGAAGAGTCTTCCACCTATAAATCCAATATGGTTTGTGTTCATTGCAAGAGTGATGATCATTATTTTATTTTTTGTCCTTATAAGAAGAAGGGGACCAACCCAAACATAAAATGGGTTCCCAAGATAACATGAGTTATCCAAATTTTGATTTGCACACTGGCTTTTCCTTTCCTTATAGGTTAACAAAAAGTGAATAGTATATAATGGATGATCCAATCACATAACTAGAGAAAATATCTACTTCAACACCTTCACAAGAAGGAAAGATGGATGATTGACAATTAGAGATAACCAAAAAGGTAAATTGGTAGGTGATGTTGATGTATGTGATTCACTATGCATAAAGAGTGTAGTTCTTGTGAACAAACTGCATCACAATTTAAGTAGTGATAGTCAACTTTGTGATACTTGTTATCTTATTATTCTAACTTTTTTTGAATGCTTGCTTCTAGATTTCCTCACTTACAATGCCATAAGGTATTAGAATTGGTAATATTTATACTATAGTTTGTATCTCTCTTAACCCTATTGTTGGTAAGTGCCTTGTAGTTGATAGCTATGATATATCTTAGTGATACCATATGCTTGGTCATGTAAATATGAATCAATTCAAAAATTTGAGCAAAAAGGATTAGTGAAAGGGCTTCCTAAATTGGACTGTGAGAAGAATGAGGAATGGCACCCTTTACAAAGGGAAGAAAACCAAATCTTCCTTCAAGTCTAAAGGAATCCTTAACATCAAAAAAGCTCTTCAACTTCTTCGTTTGATCTATTTGGAGCTATGAGGACTCAAATGCTTTGGGTAGAGAGTATCATTTGGTGTTTTTCGATGATTTTTCTTATTTTACTTGGAATTTATTTTTGGTTTCAAAGAGAAACACTCTTTATGTTTTCTCAAGTTTTTTTTCAAAGTGATTGAAAATGAAGTATCTTCCTGTATAGCCTCTACCCATACTGACCATGGGTAAGAATTTGAAAATGATTTGTTTGAAAGCTATCGTGAAGAATCTAATTACATACACAAGTTTTCTTCCCCTGGTAAACCTCAACAGTATGGGATTATAGAGAGGAATAATAGGTCCTTGACTGTGTTGTCTAGGATAATGCTCTTGAGTATGACACTCCAAAGAAGTTTTGTGTCGAAGCCGTTAGCGCTGCTTGTTTTGTGGAAAATTGGGTTTTTGCACAACCTTTGCTTAAGAAAACCCCGTATGAATTGATGGCGTGGTAAGAAACCTTCTTCGTTTTTTTTCTTCATGTTTTTGGTTTTACATGCTTTGTTTTGAACACCAAAGATTCTCCCAACAAGTCTAAAGTGAAATCTTACCCAACTTTATTTCTTGGCTCTATGAATACTAGTAGTGTTGGTATGTATGCCCAGAGAGCCAATCATATGATGATTGCAATGAGACATTAGATACATGATTTTAAAATTATGAAGGTAATTCTGTCTATTATGTGTCTCAATCATAAGATATCGACACAAACAAAGTAAATGTCCAAAGAATGCTATTACTCAATGACATATGTCTTCAGGTTAAGGATATGAATAATGAGATCATATGTATGATAAGAGTACATACATTCTTGTTATGTCCCTAGTCAGGTATTACTATGGAAGAAAAATAGACAATGGTAGTACATAAGACTAGAGTGTGTTGACTGATGAGAGAGTCTCATTAGTCATGATATGTGATATCAAGTCAAGCACACATGTACATGTTAGAGAATAGTGTATCAGACAAACCCACCTAGAGACTAATACAGAGAGACCATGGAATGATAGACAAAATCATCTCTCATAATGATAGTTGTGATTTTGGTTCTTAGACTTGAAATCACTACACTGATCACATGTCATTTGTTGTACTTTGACATCATCCAACATGATCTTGAATAAGGGTTGCTATAAAGGTGATGCCCATGTACTTTATGACACATGGGGATCTAATATGAGTGATGTAGATGGGACTTGTCCCTCCTACAAGAGATTGGTATGCAGGCCATTTGAAAAGAGAGACTGTGAAATGTATGGCCATACTCATGTGACTCAAAATGTGATATGTGAGCTCACATGAATCTTAGATAGTTTGCTCTAGTTCAAGGAATATGGATTGAATGTTGAGAGGATGACAATTCCATGCCTCGAGTTCAATCCAAATATTAGAGGTAAAGGAACTATGCAAGCATGAAAACACTAATTACAGATTGTAGGTTGAAGTTGTTCTCCAACATTCCAATTTACTTGGGTAGAAATTATATGTTGCTAGATATCACTCATTTCTTGTGATGCCATAAATTGGTTATGGACATTCACTGCCAATATAATTTGGGACCTATAGGGTCACACACATAACATGCACTTTAAATAGGAGTTTATTCATGAATGTTGTTTAATTTTATTACTAAAGTGTTTATGTATTCAATTTAAACAATAATGATTGAAAGTTGACTGACTGGACTATCAAATGACCAATTCAAGTATTGAATTGATCGATTCAAGTGTTAGGTCAATTCGAAACTGCATTGGATGAATATTGGTTGAACCAGGGCATGAACTGACTTGCTCATTTAGTAAATCGATCAAATCATGGTCTGAAATGACTGGTTTAAGAGTTGAACTAGCTATTTTAATGATCAATTGTGTTGGATCAAGGATTGATGCTGACATCATGTTTTGCATTGATCGAATATTGAACGCCAATGTGATTCAAAATACAAAATCATATGAACCGACCAGTTTGAGGCTTGAACTGACAGATCCACCTGTGAGCCAACTAGTTCAATAGTGAACCAACTGGTTCAATATTGAACTGACTGGTTCACCCTTCGTAGCTTCTGTAAAATTCATGAAATTCCATCTCTTCGATTCCCAAATTGACTAGAAACCTTGACCCTGGCCCTCCTATAAGTAGAGGGGTATTGGGGGCTTCCCAAACACAATAATAAGCTCTGAAAATTGTTGTCCTATCTATTTTTGGTAACCAAGAGAGACTGTGCATGTCACACCCATCAAAGGAATGATAACAAGGAGAGACAATTTGGTGAGAAAGTCAGTGCTAGCACCTTGACATTCGAAGGGGAAGCTCCTTCCCGTTGGCTCTGGTAGCACAACATGGAGTTCCCAGTGGTCTGCATGGACTGCTAAAGAGGTGAGGAGGTTTTTGCCACCCTCGAGGAGGACACAAACAACCACTATCTATGGTGATCAACTAGGAAGTTGTTGTTTCCATCTAGGTGTAACTTGAAGAAAGTCGCACACTGGTGTAAGGGATTGTCAGTAGACTTGCTCTAAGACTAGGTATATCTCTTGTAATTTCTTCTCTAGATACATTGTTGTTGACGTGATCTACTGGTTTGGGAATCTGGTAGTAAATTTTTTATTTCCATTGACTTATTTGTTGCCCCTATTCCTCAACATTGATATCAGAGCCATGTCATTTTACAGTGTATTGGGGATTTAAGTCAATGTGATCGGATTTATTTTATTGCATGTGATGCAAATACAAGTCTGAACTTTTCCCTTGAATGGTGAAACCAACGACAAGGAACATAAGATAGAGGATAGACTAACAAAATGGCTCAAAAAGGAGGAGACACATTTCTAGCAAAGGAGTTGCATCAAATGGATTCAAGATGGAGACTTAAATACTAGAACCTACCATGCGGCCATAAAGAAGAAGGAAATGAAGGAGAATATTCATGAGCCAATGAATGAGCAAGGACATGCATTGAATAACATGGAGGATATCTCATCTAATGTGGCCCACTACTTCTCACATCTCTACAACCAAACTACTACTACTACTGTGCATGCTGAGTACGATGGACTCATCCCGTCTAGATGGGTCACGCAGACAGTGAATGAGGCCCTCTATGGATATGGATTTGAGAAAGAAGTAAAGAACATTGCTTTCTCCATTAGCTCATCCAAGGCCCCTAGGATGGATGGAATGAATGGAAAGTTCTTCAAGTTTTACTGGTATCTAATCAAACATGATGTCACTGATGTCGTTATGTCAATCATTAATGGTGGAGGAATGGTTCACAAAACTAGTCCCACCTTCATCAAGCTAATTACCAAGAAGAAAGATGTGAGTGAAATCATGGATTATAGACCAATTTCCTGTTGTAATGTGCTATATAAAATTATATCTAAATTTCTTGTAGGTCACCCCAAGGATGTCTTCCCTCACATCATCTCTACTTAGCAAAATGCATTTATCCAGGGTAGAAGAATGGTGGATAGCACCTTGCTTGATGTGGGATATCTGACTAGCTTTAGGTAGAGCAGGGAAAATGCTAAAGCTTATGTGAAGATAGATTTGATAAAAGCTTATGATTTCATCACGTGGGACACTATGTGGAACATCATGAGAGGGATTGGATTTGATGATAGGTGGATCCTGATTATGAAGAAATGTGTTGAGATGGCCTCCTTCTTCATCTTCATTATTGGAACCCCTACAAGCATGTTTAGAACCACAAACAAACTCAGATAGGGAGATCCACTCTCTCACCTCCTCCTCACGTTGGTGGTGGAGGGCCTTACAAATTTGATAAATGAACCTGAAAGTGCAGGTAAAATCAAGCCTTATACCATGAAAGGGGTGAAGGTGAGATCACATGTAATCTTTGCAGATGACATCACACTCTTCTCCACTGGTCATGCCAATAGATTAAAAGATCTCAAGAAAGTGATGATCAAATTTGGGAAGCTGACTGACATCTACATCAATAATATTAAGTCAAAAATCTACTTGTCTAAATCTTACGATCTGAGGAGAGGTAGATTTAGAGTGATGATTGGCACAGAAAGGGGCAAATTGCCAACCAAATATCTTGGCACGTCTATAGCTGGCGGAAAAGGCATGTCCAAGGATTTCCATATGTGCCTTGATGACATGAGGACAAAGATCGACTGCTAGAGTAGGATTAAGATCTCCATGGTAGGGAGACTTGTTCTCATGAAGACAATGTTGTAATACAAATTCAGGTTACAGGTGGACGTGTGTGATATACCTAGATCTGTAGTTGAAAGCATGAGGAAGCTAATTGCTAATTTCATATGGGGTGGCAGAAATCATGGTGTCTCCTAGGTAAGAGCTCGGTAAGTCCCAATGAAGGACCTGGGTTCGAACCTCACCGAAGGCACTTTGCGAATGACAATCCATGCTGATTAGGCGTGGGAGGGGGGTGACCGGACCACACCCTCTCATGCCTCGAGAGTTTACCATGTCGGGCTCGCCCGAGGTGGGTTCTCTCGGTCACCAAAAAAATAGGAACAAATAGTTGAACCATTTAAGGAAGGGGGACTCAACATAAAGGGACCTCATGAGATCGTAAAAGGGCGTCTTTTGAGAAGGGTGGACATATTTTTGTGTGAGAAGGAGAACATTTGATCAACTTGGATGTCTCAAAGGTATGGAAGCAACCTGATGTTGTGACACACTTGTCACACAAAATCGAGATTACTAAAAAACAAAGCGTGAAATTATCACTAACAACCAGATCACCATAAAAAAGGATAAATTAAAACCACTTTCTTGCATCCATCTCAAGTGGAAACATATCACATCTTAGTCCACAAAATCCACCTTATATATATATATATATATAGATGCTGCCAAGGTGTATTACATACATTGTTCATCGGCCCACAAACCACAACCTATTACATATGATAACCTGTGCAAATATGTACATTCCATATCTATACAACAAAGGCATAAAGCCAAAACATAGTTTTGATATATTACATCTACAAAACTCCCCCAAGTACCTGAGAGTATAGGGACGACACATAGAACTCTACTAAAAAACACTAGCAGTATTATCCAACCTTAACTCAGCTACTGCACCTCATGCTACTCACCACCAACAACACCATCTCTACCAGCTTGTGCTTAAGAACCAATGTGAGACATATTTAATTGTAAGAAAATATACTACATGACTATTTTACATATTTTATTATGCCCTAAGGAGATGAGGTATACCACTCATGATCCAACTCACCAATTATAAGCCAAAATCAGTTCCATACAAGATCAATGGAAGTGCCAAAATACATGATCTCCCCACACCCTCATTCAATCTGAGTCCGCCACAGTGATAGATCAAGTCCAACTCTAAAACAGCCTAGCCCGCCTTGGTATATGTAGGTCATGACGCTAGTGAATTAAAGTATGACCACAACCATTCTGTTGCCAGGGTATGACAACAACCATCCCAGTAAACATATCACATATACTAAATCACATTGTCTGAGATATAGCCTTGACCGTTCTCCTGCCAGGGTATGACCTCATCCATCTCAGTACACTAAGGATATAAAGAGATACCTCAACTTGCACCCTACATATTCAACAATATGCGCTCTGAGTTTCCCACATGAATTGCTCATTTCACCATCCATCTAATGATGACATTAAAGAAGGATCTATGGTACACAGAATCTACAAGATTAGGGTTTCACTTGATTACTTAAGCCAATTGGGTATCTTTTAGCATCAATCAAGCTACAACGTATAAACCTAAACAAAGTCTACAAAGATAAGGTCATAATAC